>CM060245.1:6451877-6883987 GCA_030555515.1 Acutogordius australiensis
GAACTTGAAATTCAATCTATAAGCTTATTAATACACATTATTATAAATAAATAATTTATATCAATATAGTTTAAAATCTCTTATAATTGACAAAATTATGTTGATAAAACTATTTTTACATGCAGATAAAATATAATATTGCCACTCGCAAATTTAGGCTTCTTTATCCAGATTCAAAACATATAAAATCTATTGATATTAAAAACTCATAAGGGATTTAATATAGTTTTATTTAAAAAGTTACATATGTACAAACCCACAAGCTTAAATAAATAATAAGTTCTTGATTTTACATTGTGAGGGCTGAGTTTCCTTTAAAAACAAAATTTAAGCCATCCTTAGACTCAATTTCAAAATGTAACAAAAAGTTTTGTAAGTAACTAAATTATTCTGGAAATTTCACCATCTCTTATTGGGTCAACATTTTCTAATTCTTTTACCATAAATTTGGTAGTCAAATTCTGGCCCCCAGTGTAGAAAGTCGTATTGATTTCCATTAAATATACGTTTTAATATTATATTGCAAATAAGACTTTTAATTTTATTTTTGGTAATAAACAATAGTTAAAAACACACAACAAATAATTGGTGTGTTCTGAAAAAAAGGCAATAAAGCTGGACACAATCAGATCGTTCTTGCTTACAATCATATTCATTTGTGTCTATTTAACGTTTAACGATTTTTCGGCGCGATTTATAATTACTTATTACACTGGACAACAAAAAAAAACAACATAAACAATTTTTTGAGGGTTTTGTAAAGAATTTTCATGCGATAACGATCCCGGGCTTAGTTTTTTTTTCCATTGCCTCCATTATTTTTAAACCGCGTCCAAAGTTCAGAAGAAAAATACACAATGTTTCTTCAACTATTTTTTTTTCCAAAATTTTATTGGCATATTTAGATTTCTTATAAAAACTATATCTAAAAAAGGTTATTTAAAATTACTAGCAATTTGCTTTCATGTTATTTTGGATCAAAAAACGGATTTCATGACGAAAACCACTAATTTTATAAAAACAAAAAAATAAAAAAAATTATAATATTAAAAAAAAATTTAAACGCTTTACGCTAAAAATGAATGTTTCTATTATCTAAATATATTTTTAAACTTTTGTTACTACCGCAGGTTTTATGATATAGAAGCCCAAAATACCCCAAAAATTGAAAAATCTCGACTTTAACCGAATAACTAAAAATTGGATGCATTGGCTAAAATTTCATATTTGTGATCAGCGCCAAAAATTGACCAAAAACCATAGTTGCCATAAATGATGCTTAGGGTCGTCCAAATTATTGTCCAGTGTTATCTTTATCCCAAGAACTATAAATTACACATTCTTCCTCTAACCCAAATACATATAGAAAATACATTCTTAAATTTTTTTGCGTTATTCTCGAGGTCGCAAAATCTATTAAAAAGGCAATTGACGGCTGAGTAGCCAAAAAGGCTGAAGAAACTAAGTAAAACAAAAAATATATCTGAGATTCATGGGAATGCATTCTTTTGTTGACATTGATATTTGTTGACCTGATTTATTTAAGATAAAGGTGTCGTTAAGGTCGTCTTGAACTCGGCTATCATTTACTTGTTCACAAAATCAATAAAAAAGCTAAATTTTTGTGCCAATATAATTATTAGCCCTTTAAATTTTCAAACTAGCATTAAATGTCATTAGAAGTTTTTTTTTGAAACAAAATCATGAAAAAAACTTTGGACTTAAATTATAGTCCCAACTAATGTTTCTTTAATTGCTCTTGTCGTTAATACAGACAACATCTCTTAGTTTGTCAATTTGCCATTAATGTCTACACATATTTATGCCTATTTTTAAGAATTCAAACCTTTATTGTCACTATTATGTAAATTTGCCGACCCGGGCAAAATTTATATTCTTTGGGGCGGTTCTCACTTCGTTTTACCTGCTATACGGCGTTTTCAAACCTAAATACTTGTTAGGCACTTCCGGAATAAAAAAATATTTAGGTGCAGCCCGAGGTCGAAAAGATTCCAATCTTACCGTTGACAACAATAATCAAGATATCCTGGTTAAACCAGAGAGTCAAACAGACACTTTGACCTCCTGTAAAATATATTTGGATAATTCCGACAGTTTACGCTTGGCCCTAAAATTGCTCACTATTTGTCAAGTTAGCTTCGACAAACTTGCCGATCCATTTTTCCATATATTTACTTGTGTTACCGACGTATGCAACATCGTATGGGAGAATCATTTTTCGGTATCTAACACACCTCCCTATTCATTCAAGTTGCCAGTATCCAGTGACCAGCCTAGGCCGAAAAAAAATAACACCAGAGTTATGGAACTCTCTACCGATCTGTTCTTCCCAATCTGGCAAATCATAAATTCAGTTCAAATAGACCAAATATGGTCATGGGTGAAAAAATATTATTGGTTAGAAATGCCAATTACCCCAAAGGTAATAGCCAATGACCACGATTTTAAACGTTTAATTTGGTTATCGATTGCATATCACGGAGACAATGGGACAGGTGCGATTTCTAAACAAGTTGTCCAATTCCGAAACTGTTTAGTAGAAAATGCTATCAATAAGCTAAAATATAAGCGAGATTACGGTGAAGGAGCTGCGAAAGTTAGCCTCCCTAAGCATATTGGTCTCAAAATTATTAGGATAGATGCCACCATCCAATTCCAAGGTATGGTTTCTCTACTCATACACATGATGAATAGTCAAAAACGTTCAAAGAACTCAAAAATTTTTGGTAAACATTTTTCCAAATTAGTTGGTGAAACACCATCGTCGATGAAATACGCTACCTACCTATATTGCCGGAGGGAGAGACTTCTGTACCGTTCAAATCAAAAGAGAAGGAATTTTAGCATTGAGCTAAATTTAAAAGACCATATTCGGTCTATGATATTTATTGAAGGCGCCCTTGAGAGTTACGATCACGCTTGTATCATAAAGCACCGGTTAGATGATGGTACAGTTACTCACCGACCAAGAATACATAATATCTCATTGCTTGCCGACAAAATGCATTTTCAGCTGTGCATAGGTATTTTTAAATGTCCAGGATATGGCCGATTCCCGAATGCACCCATTGACTTGAGAATTAATGGGAGAAAGGTGATAAACTATTGGGATACTTTGGAAATTGGGCCTACTCGTGAATTTTACGAAACGTTTTATCTACCCTACATCGAATTGTTGGCAGAAAGGCGCATCATTCACCAATCGGAATTAGCGGGCCATCAAACTTCCTCGTTTCGAACTGTCCAAGGCACCTTAAACGATATTTGCCCCAAAGGTATAATTATCATTGTGAAGGGTGGAGTCTCGCCCTTATTTTTGTAAATTTTATACAAATAATAGAATGTATCACATTGCCGTTTTTTGGGGTAAAAGGAAGTTAGGAAAAATTACCAAACTCTACTTTTTTTATTTTTTTCAAAATCAAACTAGGTAACTAGCTCATCAATATACGCTATGCGACATAAGAGTTTCTAAACCTTTTTCACATTCAAAAGGTCTGCTTACCTGAGGTTTGCCACTTTCAATATCAACATGTTGAAGAAAATTTGACACGCGACGCGGTAGAAGACTAGGTTATTGAAGAAATGGAGAGATTTGGGATTTGGTTGACTATTTGTCTGACTAATAACCACTTTTAACGATAGGGGAGACCGGGGCGAAATGAATATATTTTTGCATAATCGTTGCTGCTGACACATTTTTAATCCAAAAGAAAAAATTAATGGGACATTCTATAGATAATTCATTATATTTTATAAAATAATTTGTTTGACCAAAAAAATATAATTCTAAAAAAAGATATTGAACAATGTATAAACTCACTAGTATTAACCATTTCGCCCCATATACGGGGTAAAATAAAACACCCATGGGGCAAAATGAAAGTGTGTAAAATTTATTAAATTTACAGCTTTAATTTCATATAAACCTTATATATTGAAAAATAAATGTAGATTTAGATCATTTTATTAAAAGTTATATCATAATCAATTATCAGTGGCCCAAAAATCCCAACATCAAGGGGTTGAAGTCTATGTGAACAATGAGATGGTAGTGTGACCACTTTAATCCCATTATCTCTAAAAAAGTCTTCATTTAAAATATAATTAATCAATTAACTGGATCCTCAGTTGAGCATTTAACATATTTTACAAAATGTAATTCATTTCGCCCCGCATTGAGTAGTGTTTGCAAAATCAATAATGTTCAAATAATATTTAGTTTTAAGTTAAATATGTATTATATTCTTACAACAAAGTGTTTTTAAATCTTTGAATTATGATAATATTTTCGAGGTAACATTTTATTAAAAATAAAGCAAAATTATTGTTGCTTAAAACATAAATTTGAAATAGCATTTTTTCTTTAATTGAGATTTTCTAAATTTTTTCAAATAGATAAATATGTAAAAAATACAATAAATCGATAGCTTGTTTAAAGATCTTCAACATATATAAAATTTATATATATATTGAATAATTTTTGGCAGAGGTATATCCATTAATCATTTCACCCCACCAACCATTTCGCCCCGGTCTCCCCTACTTATGTTAAAGTAACAAAACAAAGTTTAGCTTAGATCAAGATCGACCGGACCTAATTTACCCAATTACAGTGGAGCAATTAGCTTTGGGTATTTTATTTATAACAAGGAAAAGCAACATTTTTGAGTTTTTTCCCATACCATTCCCTATTTAGGGGATGCCCATTGGGGCCTTGTTTCAACCCGAGCAAAGCATTAATATTGCCGACGTGTTCAATAGTAAGATTTGCTCGCACTGCGACTTAGGATTTTAGCCTAAACTTTTACTTCAGGCTTATATGGCATAATCCCTAAGCAGGCCACTCCCAAGCTTTAAAGTGGTTGTACACTTTTTTTCGAAAAAAAAGCTTCCTCTGCCCGGATTCAAACTCTTAACATCCTGCTTATAAGACAGAAAGGTTTGCCACTAAAATATCTGAGCCATTTATAACAAAAAAGATATTAAAGGTTGTATTTCAAATTTTTTTTACGTTTTTAGCATAATATATCGTACCTTATAAATATAGTTAATTATTTCAAACTGTATAAGCTCTCAAAAAATACCCTAAAATTCATTAATTTTAATAAAATTTATTAAAGGCCTTACCGATGCTAATAATTTAGTAAACTATATTAATAACCTTTTCATTAGATTTTACAATTAAATAACACAGCCAACAAAATTTGGACGACCCTAAGCATCACTTATGGCAACTAAGGTTTTTAGTCAAGTTTTTGGCGCTGATCACGAATACGAATTCAGAATTTTAGCCAACAGATTTTTAGCTATTCGGTGTCAAAGTTGAGATTTTTCAATTTTTGGGGTATTTTGGGCTTCTATATCATAAAACCTATGGGTAGTAACAAAAGTGTAAAAATATATTTAGATAACAAAAACATTCATTATTAACGTGAGGGTTTAAATTTTTTTTATATATTTAATTTTTTTTTATTTTTTTCAAAGTGGTTTTTGTCCTAAACTCCGTTTTTTTGATCCTAAATAACTTGAAAGTAAATTGCTAAAGATCTATGTAATAACCTTTTTTAGATATGTTTTTTATAAGGAATCTGAATATGCTAATAGACTTTTTGTAGAATTAATAGTAAAATAAATTTTTAAAATTTTTTTGGAACGATGTTTATAACAAAATGGAGGCCTAAGAAAAAAAACTAAACCCGGGATCATTATCGCAAGAAAATTCTCTACAAAACTCTCAAAAAATCGTTTTGTTTTTTTGTTGTCCAGTGTAACTTGATATTTTTTACAGGCCACATTTCAGCAGATTACTCTAAAGTATAATTGAAATTATTCAACCTAGGTTAACATATTTTTGAGGATTATGAGCTATCTACAACAAAACTTGCCAACTTAAGCATTTTATGATCCCTAACCGAAAGTTTCACATAAGATAACGACTCAGCCCTGACATGATTTTAACTTGGATGGCCTAGAATTAGGTTTTTCAGGACAGGGGCTAGGAAGTCCTTTAAAATTTCGACCCAGCCCGTTCTATTTGTTCTAGGTGACTTTGATTTAACAGATCATTTTAAACATTATGATTTAACTAGAGAGATGAAATCTTTTACCGTTTTTTATAATTTAACGTAATTAGTCAGCAAAAAATATAAATATCGAAAAAAAAAGAAAAAAAAACAAAAAAGATTCAAAGCAATTGATTTAAATTTTTTAAATTAACAAATAAACTTTGTTGAATTAAAACTTCAAATTATATTTTTTCTTAAAACCGATAATATATTATGTCGTATTTAAGTTTGGACGCGAAATATTTTGTATTATCTAAAGGCTTATGTAAAAGCTTGTTATTTTAATAGATTTTATTTATCATTATTTGTGTGACACATATCAGTTTACAAGGGATTTATTATAAATAAAAAGATTTTTATATTTTTTATTTTTAGTATATATTAAGATCTCTCAATTTGGTCAAAGGCCATTTTTTGTTATGGACGGTTCTAGGGAGAAACTAAGAAGAATGAAAATACATATGAGGTAGGACTATCATGAGAAAGAATGCATTTTTTATTTATAAAATCTTTTTTTGTGACATTGATATTTGTTAACCGGTGTTTTGGAAAAAATATTTACGACTTTAATCTACGTAAAATATGCTAAGAAATTTTTAAATTTTTTTCCCATTTTTATATAGAGTTCAGTCATAAAAATAAACATGTTTTTTAAATCTAATATATTTCTAACATAATTTGTCAGTGTATCAAGGTATGTTAATACAATCTTTAAGTTACATCGAGTTAATTTTTAAATTTTGCCAAACATTAAATTTTATGTTATATAAATTCTTAATTTTAATAAAATAAACTTTTAATTCCATAAAATCAAATTAACTTATAAAGGTACAAATGAACTTAACCCAATATTTTTTTTTAATCTGCGCCCCTTGTTTTAAAAATAGAAATATATAATAATGGCCGTTTACACACCCTGAAATTAGTGGCATTTTTTCGCATAAAATTTTAACTACACATATGGTATCTATTGTGGGCAAGGCACTGGGAGAAGAATTTATTTCGGATAATAACAGTTTTAATAGAACCCTGTAAAAATCGACTATTTTTTTGTTGAGTGTTATATTACACTTGTCAACGAAGACACTGGACAACAAAATTTGGACGACCTTGCATCATTTATGGCAAATGTCGTTTTTGATCAAGTTTTTGGTGTTAATTATATGAAATTAGAATTCTACCCGATGGCTCAGATTTTTAGTATTCAGTGTCAAATTTAAAATTTTTTTATTTTCGGGTAATTTGGGGTTCTACCCGTTAAACTTATAAGTACTTACAAAAGTTTAAAAATGTATTTACATTGCGGAAACATTTATTATTAACGTAGGGCGTTAAATTTTCTTCTATATTTATAAAATTCGTAGTTTTCGTCAAAAAATTCATTTTATGATCTTAAAATTAATTGCTAATAATTTTACTATTACGTTTTTTTAGATATATTTATAAGGAATCTGAATATGCCAATAGATTTTTTAGATAACATAGTTAAAAAAATTTTAAATATTTAAATTTTTCTTGAACTTTGGACGCAGTTTAAAAGAATTGGAGGCATTGAGGAAAAAAACTAAACCCGGAATCTTTATCGCAAGATAATTTTCTACAAAAACCCTGTATAATTTATGTTGTTTTTATGTTGTCCAGATATCAATGTCAGAAAAAAAAGTTTCTGAACATAAAAGCTTACATCCACATGTGCCCTATCTCATTTATATTTTCCGTTTTTCTTAGTTTCCTCCGCCTTCGGCTCTATCTGTCCATAGCGAAAAAAATAACCTTTATTAATCAAATTGACAGATTTTAAGACTCTAGTATAACCTAAAAATAAAAAATTCTAATATCTTCCTTTAATATAAATATCTCTTGTGGCTTTTATATTTATCATCTTAAATAATACGAAATTAATTTTTTAGTATATCAAGTTTAGAGCAGCATTTAGATAATACAGTATATTTTGCGTTCAAAATTAAATCAAAAAACATCAATTAATAAAAGTATAATATGTAGTTTATTGTTTTCACCCTCGAAATCCTCTATAACCTTGTTAACTCCCATCGGGTTAATTATCACCCAAAAATTTTAATCAATAGTCCTACCATTGGTGAAATACCCTAAATTTTTGGCGTAACCTTTGATACCTTATTTACATTTAAGCAAGTTAGTTTTCCCTAGAAGTTAACAGGAGGAACAATCTACTAAAGCCATATTGGAGTATACTTGGAGAGAAAATACAGAAAATCTTACAATAAGTTATAAAGCAATATCTAGGTTCAACTACACTGCCCCGGTCTGGTTAAAACTTTGCAAAAATGCAACATTCCCGAAATTCTCTTTGCACTATCACAGGTTGCCACAAGCTTTCTCCTGTACATCTTCACTTAGAAACAATGATGTTACTTGTACAAGTCCATTATCAGATGCTAGCAGCATTTGCATCTTGCTTAACTCACCTGCCTTTTCAAGAGCTTATGCAGCATCCTACCCCAGCAAGACAAATAAAAGAAACCCTCTTCTCTTAATGTTTACCCAAAAACAGCCTTTCATTGACAAAAATATTCCCACTTAAACGATAATCAAACGTATTCACACCTCTGCAGTTAACAATACTAACTATCTGTTCAACGTTTTAAACGGCCGACCCCCTTCTTTATCCCCTTAAACCTCGGAACACCTGATTCCACCTGGCTCAACTCCGGTCTGTACACTGCCATCTACTTGCAAACTTCAGAGCACGTCTGGACCCATCTTTAAATAATATCTGATGCGACTGCAAATCAGCATCTGACGATATACAACACTGGCTCCTATGCTCTTATTGCGGGCCTGCTTCTCTCTTACAGATCTTTGAATCAATCTATCCCTAGCTACCCTCAAGCTTAATCTAAAGTTTCCAACGAATGGGGCAATAAACAACAACAACAATAACGCTGTTGTAACCATGCCAAATAAACTATTGTGTTTTCAAATTTTTTTTCAAATTTCTTTGATTAATTTTCAATGTTTGTAGCTAACTTACTAAGTTTGATTATAAAAAACTGTAAACGAATTTAAAAATTCTTTGGATTAGGTTTCATCTTTGTATTTAGCTCAGAACTCGTTGACCTTTTTTATTACCTGGGCAGACGTAACAAAGTTGTTTTTCTTTGCTCCAAAAAATGGTATTACATATAATACAGGTCAACAATTTTTTGGGAGTTTTGAGTTAACTACAGAGATTGAACCTGCTAGGGTATATCAAATCCGTTTACCGTTTTTCCTAATCAACCTTATTTGGTCAGTTTAAAAAACATTGAAATTTTGAAAAAAAAGGTTAAAAAACCCAAAAAGATTCAAAAACAAAAAAAAATTTAAATTTTATTTTTGCATCACAATAGTTAAACCGTTAAATTAAAACTTTATAAAATATTTTTATTAAAACCGATAACATATTGCTTCGTATCTAAGTTTGGACGCGAAATATATCTAAATGCCAAAGTAAGAGCTTGATATATTAATAATTTTTTTTCCCATTATTTTGATTTAAAATATAAAAAAAAGGGATTAAAAATGCAAAAAAGATTTTTAAATTGTTTTTCTAGGTTGTATTTAGACCTGTAAATTTGATCAAAAAAAGTCATTTTTCGTTATAGACGGATCTAAGGAGCCAAAGACGGATGAAACTTAGATAAACGAAACATATATGAGATTAGGCCATCACGTGGATGCATTCTTTTATGTTTTCATATAATCCTCGTTTCTGACATAAATATTTATTGACCTGTGAATTTTTCAATTCCTATCCATTAAAAATGAATTTTATTATGTCGTCTAGCTACACCCTATCAGTGGTGTATGGCCCGGCGCTATTCTACGCTAGATTCTTTATTTCGGCACCAAAGTTTAAGGCGATACAAGCTTCAATTATCAAACTAAAGTTCGATCGTGGTTTTTACCTGGTAATGCACGATTGGCACCGTGGATTTGCATACCTCAATGAGCATCACCTAGGTCCCTACGATACAGCCAAGGACTTAAATATCTTTTGTTTATATGCCAACTTAAAACAAGGTTTGAATACGATCATAATTTTTGAAGAGATCCTGGCCCCCGAAATTATTACGGTCCGTGATGAGCCCAGCCTCGATAGTGGTAAATCTTTTGTCGAAGCACTTAACGAATACGAATTATCATTACACCCATAACGCGCATACTTTATATTTTTGTTGAGCTCGAATTGAGAAAATTTAATACTCGCGAGATATCAAGTCCATTGTTATTTAATAACCATGAACATCTTTTTAATTTTTTTGACAATTTAAAACTGAGTAAAGAAGCGTTCATATTTGATTCTAATTTAAAAAAAATTTAAAATTCTTAAAATTTGAGTTTTGGACATAAACAATATTTTTTAACACTTCGAGCAGTTGCTTTAATTACATTTAAAAATAATTTAAGAAAAAATGATAAAAAAAAATAGAAAATAAAAATAAAAAAAGACCTTAATTTTTTTTGCATATTACCACAGCTAAGCTTTTATAAACTTCAAATAATATTTTATATGTGGTTCTAAGCTAGGACGCAAAATATTCTGTATTATCTCAATGCTGCTGTAAAAGCTTAATAAAATTTTTCTCATTATTTGAAAAAATGTATGTTTCAAGGGTTTTTTATAAAAAATAATAAAGTTTTGATTTTAAAAATTGTTTTGAGGTCGCAAAATTTTAATTTGGTCAAAGAGGCTATGTTTTTGATATAGACAGATGGAGCCGAAAGCGGAAGATATTACGAAAAACAGATATATATAAGGCAACGTTATCTTAATATATAAACATATTTTTTCTGAGTATATGTTGACCTTTGTTATATTTAGTTTATGCCTTTGCAATGCTTACCAAGCACATTTTTTGACAATTTTCTAATATAACCAACATCTTTACCTACGGTTTTATATATTAAAAAAGGGCAAAATTTCATAACATGTCACTCTCTATTTAGAAAAATAACTATTTTTAATTTTGGGTTTGATACAATTTAGCAAATAAAATATTTTATCATTATAGAAATGTAGGGTAGCAAAAACACTATTTAAGCAGGTGTCGGCCTAATTTTGTAGATATGAGAGTGTTAAAAATTGCTAACAAAAACTATTAATAAAACTTGTATCTACACTTGCGCCCGCTAAAAAGGAGAAATGGAAGTCAAATTATATATAAAAAAAACATTTTGTTGATGATTTAAAATAACATTCCAAGATATCACATAGATCAATCAATGTCAAAATTAGATTTACGAAAACATTAGAGCATACATCCCCATCATGGCCTTATCTCATATATATTTTCCGTTTTTTGTATTTTTTTCCGTCTTCGGCTCTTTAGATCCGTCCATAAAAAAAATTAAATCATTTCACTAATACAGATTTTGCGAACGCGTAAAATTTTCTCAAAAGAAAAAATTCAAAAATCTTTTTTTCATATAATATCTCTTGGAGCTTTAATTTATTATAAATAACGAGAAATAAAATTATTTAGATTATTATGCTTTTACATTAGCATTATTAATACTGAAATTTCGCCTCCAGAATAGAATACGACACAAAATATTAATGGTCTCTAATAGAAATTATGAAGTTTAAATTTAACACTTTAGTTGTAAATATGCAAAAATAAATTGTAGTTTCCGAATGTTTTTTGACGTTTTTTTAAGTGTTCAGTGTTTACTAGCTGACTTACGACATAAAAAAAAACTAGGGATGTAAATCCCTAAGATGTCAGGTTTACATTGAAAGCTCATAAATCTTAAAAATTTGGTTTTGTGTAATAAATTTGTGTCCATCTAAAAACGTTTAACGCAAATAGACACGTTCAGTTTTTTAAAAATTTGAAATATTTTTTTAAGTCACCTATATTTATTAAAAATATTTAAAATTTCAAAACTAAAAATTTTAAATATGGGTTTTTTAATTCAAAATTGTTAGCCATTGTTCTTCCCAAATTTTCCGTACACCCAACAATTGCTCTGAACTTATAAAAATTTAATTAAATTTGTTTTTTTAAATTCAATATATAGCTGATAACCATTTAAATAGGATTACTTTATTAATTCTAACGCTCAAACAAATTTTTAACTATATATGTTTTTTTAATAAAAATTTTCTAAAAATTTTCTAAAAAATGTAAATTTTGACGCACTTGTAAAAAACTCATTTTGAGGAAAAATTATCATATTTGTATATAAACAAAAAAAAAACACTTGCTAAATTATAAATTTTAAAAATAAATTTAATTATTAACTTTGTGTTATTCACCCTTAAATAGAAATTTTCATACCCCAACACATTAAAATAGTATTTTAATCACTTTTTCTTGCTAATTGCAAGAAAGTCATTCAAGTGAAATAAATGCAGGAGCAAGACTTTTGTAAAAAATTCTTGATTAAAAATTGAATAAAGTAATTTATAAATTATTGTAACTTCTTTAAAAAAAATATGGGTTTACATGTTTATATAATTTATCTTTATAGTTACTTCACATTAATTGTAAATATTGTAAATTTTACATTTTATTAATATTTTTTTGAAAAAGTCATCTTATTTGAAAAGCATAAATTCTAGAAAAAAAACGCATCTATATTCAAGCTAATTTTTTTTTATTTACCAATAAAAAAAAATTTAAAAAAATTTTAAAAAATTTTTGATGTTGGCTAAGCTCATACAAATCTAATACTTCTATGTAATTTTACCTACTGGTAATAAAGTTGGTATAAATTATCTAGCTTAATTAAAAAACTACTTTAAGAGCAATAAATTTTATTATTCACAACCATGAAATTAAGATTAGCTAACGTTGCAATTCTCACTAAATTGGGGTCAAAAAATTTTTTTGGCACTATTTTAAGAATTTTTGTAAAGATATTATAATAAAATTAAAATACGTTTGTTTTGAGATGAAGCACTATGTTAGATATAACTAATATATAGCTGTATGATATTTATAATAGGCAGGGCTGGGAAAAAAAACTAAATGGGCTTTTTTTTAACAAGTTTTTGGGTTTTTTTTTCCAAATGCCCACAAACTCGTGGGCATGGCAAAAGAAAAGCCCCTTTTCTTGCTTAAAGAAAAAGGGCATGTTAAAAAAAAGCCCCTTTTCTTAAAAAAACTCCTAGGAGCTTTTAGAAAATATAACCCACCCATCAAAATTTTTTAAAATTATTATAGAAAACATAAAATGGGTTTTTTGGGGCTCTTTTTAAGAGCCACTTGTTGTGGGTTTTTTTGCCCCTTTTCTTAGTTAGGGCTTTTTTTGAATAATTATTTTGGCCCTTTATTTTTGCCCCCCTTTTTTTATGTTTTAGGGGAAAAAATGAGCCAAAGTTTTTTGGTTCATTGTTTTCCCAGCCTTGATAATAGGTATTAGAGTTGCAATAAATTTGACATCGTAAAAAACTAACAGTTTGGTCAAAAATAATGTATTATTTACTCTCTATATTATGAATCCCTCTAAAAACACATAAATAAAACAACTTTTAACTGATTTTTATTTTTTTTATGAATAAGATTTAATTTCATTTTTTTATTTGAAAAACAATTTAATTTCAACCTGCCTTATAAGTTATGAAAAAATTAGATTTAAACGATTAAAAAAACATAAAAATGGTAATTATATTAGCTCATTTTACTTGTATGTATTTGTTTAAAGTATCCGGTATTTCTTTCTTCCATCAATATCAAAAAATTTTTAAGTATATTGCCAGAAAAGTTCTAATCGCAAAGCCATATTAAAATTTTCACAAATTTGGGCTAAAAAAATTTATTATATAGTTATAAAATAAACCCACCAGTAACTTATTTTTAAAAATTATTAAATATATATATATATATTACATATAATAATATAGTGTTTTAATACATAATGACAACTTTGCATTAAATCCACGTTCAAATTTATATGTTAGTTATAAATTTTTTTTATATATTTTTTACTTAGTACGAAACATATCAAATAAATGTTATGAATCTTTTTGTCAAAATTTTAAATTTGATCGTTTTGAAAAAATAGACTACATATTGAACGTGAATTTTTATATTAAAATTATATTGTTTAAGGAGTGTTGGAAAAGAGCATAAAGTTTATATTTTAAAACCGAGAAAGGACAAAAATATGTCCAACCTGGTGGCATTAGGTGCCGCAACAATCTTATCAATAAGACGTTGAACAACCTTTTTTTGGGCTTGAGTTATTAAACCTAGGTGTCCCGTCGTACATTTAATCTTGTCGATTAATTTTTGGTCTACCGTGATATTTTTGTATTTGTCAGCGAATTGAGAAAAACTTAGTGTCACCACGGGGTTGAAAGTAGCGTTCTTGATACCCTCGTTTTCTACAATTCTAACTTTAAATTCGAATTTTTGAGCGCTTGATTCTGATTTCGTCTTCCATAGCTCAATAAATATCATCGCCCCGTAGTTTGGTCGAACATTGTAAGGTACTTCAAGGATTGTTTTTATTGCTGCTATGGTATGATCGTGAGCAGAGTACATTTGAAAAATCGGAATGTTCTTTTTATTGATCCTTTTTTTTAGAGTATTTATGCGTTGCCTCAGAGATTTATTCATCAACCCAAAAAAGGAACCGATAATCTCCCTTTTTAAGTCGGTGTTATTTCCAAAAATACCAAATTTAAACATGTTATTTAGCATATCACCAAGCTCATCTTTATAATTTAACAGGTCGATGTTTAGCTTGCCCTGGTTATCGAGATTTTTTAAAAACTTTAAATCTCTATTTTTTTCTACCTCATTCAAATAAGGACACGAGTAATGGGCATAATCGGTACAACTGCTTGGATTGTTTAATCGATCGATTAAGTACTCGAAGCAATCCACAACGTCGGCAGCTCCCAAAAGGGTCTGTGATTTAGCGAAAAGGGCAGATACCCCAGAGGCTTTAAGCGCGACCCATATTAAATCCAATTTTTCTGACCAATCCATATCATAATATTTTTTAATGTTTTCCTTGACTTTTTCCTTCAGGTTATCGCAATCGCTAGCGGCTGTAAGTACCAGTTTAGGCAGCAATTTTAATTTCATTCCCACATCGTCCTTACTGCCAGCCACGTCAATAACTGTTTTTTTAGAACCGTCGGGTATCCTGTAATCCGTAACGCCTAGAAAAAAAGATCGGGCCGTTTCTTGCGCCCGGAGCGAATTTTTACTGGCAAAGAGCTGGATCTGCGAAGCGGAAAAACATGGCGAAAGGTGTAGGTATTCCCGGTAAAATTGGCATGTCCGGTGCCCCTGTATTATGATTTCTTCCCTGCCATACAGCGTTAAATTTCCTTCACCTTCAGGAAAGACAGTTGAATCTTGCTCGTATCCAGGGGGCGATAGGTCTGGGTAAGTCCCTCGAGAGCCATGCCTCATAATTGAAATGATTTGCACTAACTCCGCATTTTCCGGGATAGCTATAAAACACATTATGTAAATGATACTTAAAATTATCCGCACTAAAGGGGATCAGGTTAGGCCAAACAAACTTGTTTTGAAAAGCAGCGTGCTAGTCCTTTTTTAACAATACCGAGTCTGCGCCAGGTCGGATTTTTTTTTTGGGTGAGGAGCAATGAAATTGCTATGCGGCGGCGTTCATAATAGGGTCAATAGGATTAAGCGCGTCTCTCCGCCGATACCATAATATCCATTGAAATGACGCCGCACTCTCCGGAATATTATAGCATGCAGGCTTTACAACTCTGGCAAAAGTCAAAGGCCAGAGTCATTCACCTGCTAAAACAATGCCCTCATCATCGATGGCCTGCTACTCAATGTCAAGGCCTGGTTAGTCAATGGATGACCCCTCATATTAAGCCTAGGGCCCCGTTTGAGTCATAATTCTCAAATACGGCGGGGCATTTTATTGGGATTAAAAACATACCGTAGAAATTATGCCATCCTATGAGGACTAGAAAATATTTTACTAGGAGGCGCGTTCAGTGTTAAATTTTTGTAAAAATTAAATATTTTTAGAATTTTTAAATTTGGGTTTTGGCAACGAAAATTATTAGACATCGGCAACTGTTCTAGGTGTATTTAAATATTTTTAATTTTTTATCTAACTTCATACAAAGATTGTTAATTAACATTGAAATTTCCTTTAAAATTATAGCGCCAAAAACTTCATAGAACCCATTGTCTCGGGGGGGGGCGGTTCCAAAAAATCTGCCGAGGGGTAGGTTTCAGGGGGTAGGTATAATTATGGGGAATATGAATAAATTACAAGTTGTTACCCCCGAGATTTTCGGGGGGTGCTTCCTGAAATTTGGGGAGTAGGAGACGCTGATTGAACCAGTTTTTTTTTAAATTTTAAATTAAAAAAAAATGAACACTGAACGAGCTTACAAAATAAGGACATTACAGGTAAGTCATAGTTTTAAAAAATTATACCTAAGGTTTGAACTGAATAATTGTCCAAATGCAGTCCCAACAAGGCAAGTGAAAATAGGTGATACAAATATTCAAACATACTTTAATATTTAATATATTTTTTTTAATCAGAATTTTGAAAAAATAATTTAAACATACAAATTGCTTGCTTAAATATAACATATCTTGAGTGAAGCGGCAGTTTCTTTATTGTTTCACCTGCATCAAAACGTTTATACTTTTCTGAAATTCTTATAAACATGCCCTGTGTTTAATTTTTTTCTAGATATTTTGTTAAAATGCAAGTTAGCATTTAAAGTTTTAAGCAATCTAAATTCATTTGTAAAATTTTATAAACATCAACTTGTTAGAAAATCACATATTAAAATTAATTTAATGAAAAATAATATATATTTCGTTAACATGTGGTTACCTTTTTCAGTTAAAAAAATATAAAATAATAGCATATGTATTTTACACATACATATAAATACACAATATAAATATTCTCTTAAAAATGAGTTTTTCTGAAACATTCAGAAAACAGGTTTATATTATCTTTTTTTTTTAATTTACTAAAATTTTTTGATTATAAATAAAAAAGATTTGACAAAATGTGAAGTTGCATTATTTAAATATTGGTGTAACTCGTATTTTTAAAAGATTAGTGTGAGAGTTTATCTCAACTGTTTCTAAAATGTTTCTTTTATACAAATTTTTTTTCATGTGGATAGTGGTGAAAACTTGAAGTTGTAGGAAAATTTGAGGTTATGTCCTACTAGTGCGAAACTGCTTTTTTGTTTATAGCTGCTTAGAACTTAGGTCGCAAATTCACATTTCTGCCGATTGACCTATGTACGATGAATTACAATCTTGACAAAATATTTTGTATACACAATTGTATGTTGCATTATGTATGTTTGGGAGGTTGATAAATTGTCGTGTGGTATAATAGTGCACTTTAATTGATTTCGAAATAAAATTTTCAGAAAAGGGAGGTCAACATTTAAAGAATACGTGGTGTATTAGGAAAAATAATTGGAAGTTTTTGTCTCATAAATAGCCATAGCTGGTGCCTAAGATTTTAGACATGGCATATTTTTAATTAACGTGTTATGAATAGGGCATGCCAAATTCCGGAATTGGGAAGGAGTTTGAACTCCAGTGTTTTTTTCTTAAAATTTTCTAGTTAACATCAATCCATTGGAAATGTTCGAATAGTTATTTGTAATATAAATTTATTTTATTTAATAATAGGTTTAATAATTTCCAGTAACTAGTTTTTTAGTGTTTTAGAAAATCATTTAATAAATAAATCGATCGCCTTTTGTGGCAGTTATTACTACTCTAGGAATGGGGGATATAATGGCATTTGATCTTAATTAATTCATTTTATATTATTTCATATAAACAATCCTGTCTAAGACAAATTTTTAACTTTTGTGCTTAAATTTGGATTTACATGTGCCCGTTAATATCACGCCCAAGTCAATTAGTTACAAAAATGGCAAAATATGTAAAAATTTTACACGTTTTATAAAAATTTAACAGATTTCTTTTAAAAACATATTTATCAGCAGTGAGATAAAATAGAAGAGGTTGTTAAATTAAAAAAATAGGTAGGTTTAAAATATGGGAATGTTTATGATCAAATTTTGAAATTCAAAGTAGCAGCCGTTATAACCATTTGATAATATAATATTTAGAAAAAAATTAAAAAATTAACTACAACTCATTAGACAATACAGGTTTTAAGCTTAAAAAAGTATTTTACACCTAAGATTTGTAACATTAATTTGTAATAGGCAAAGACTTAAAATAGCATACTTGAAATAATTTCTAGCAAATGTATTAATATGGAATAAACGGGACATCATGTTATATCTCACCTCCGGCGCTGGGCACGCTTCTGGTTTGGCCGCAGATCTCTCCGCCGCTCGCAAAATGCCCAACTTGGCGGCATATTCTTGTCTTAGGCGCGCCACAAGAGGCGTAACTCGTCCGGATGACCCACCCTTTTGCAATCATTTTGAATTAGCAACGGTGGACTTACGTTACATTGTTAAATTACTGTAGTCTTTCAAATGTAGTGCGTTAGTATTACATAAAAACCCTGAAAATATTCCGGACGCATCCAAATAAAATCTATCTAAAAAAAAATTGCATTAGAATTTTGGTTAATTGCCCTAGTTATCATCGTTTTTTTTCATATAGGCTACTTTTATATATACTAGAATATTTTTTGAACAAAATTGATTTTAAAAATTTTTAACGTGTGAAAAGAATTTTTTACCAAAATATAACTTTGTACCGGCAACTTTGACTCTAAAATGTGCGACCTTATATGATATCAAAACATGTGGACATCTTAAGTGTTAATTAACAAAAACATTAATAAATTATTTAATAATAAATAGCAACATTTTATATTAAAATAAAAAATGGAACAAAAATTTTGCTTGGACCACTTAAGCAATTGTTATTACATTGGACTTGGAAGTATTTTCTTGGGATCGCAACTAAGTCACAGTTGCCAGCCAATATAATATTGCTATAACACATTTTAATTATAAGTATTGTATTCTAAAAAAAATGAGTTAATAATTTAGAGCTTGCAATTATAGAATTTTTATTAAATATCAAAAATTCTTTTCTCCTCTGTGTACAGTGAGAGACCAAAAAATAGTAACAACCATCAAAGACAATTGGAAAATCTATTTCAAGGCCTTAAAAAATATTACTGTGCAACTGTCCACCGACTTAAAAACGTTTTTATTTTAAAAAATAATTTACATTCTTTTATGTTTTCATATAATCCTCGTTTCTGACATAAATAATTATTGACCTGTGAATTTTTTAATTCCTATCCATTAAAAATAAATTTTATTATGTTTTTCGTCTAGCTACACCCTATCAGTGGTGTATGGCCCGGCGCTATTCTACGCTAGATTCTTTATTTCGGCACCAAAGTTTAAGGCGATACAAGCTTCAATTATCAAACTAAAGTTCGATCGTGGTTTTTACCTGGTAATGCACGATTGGCACCGTGGATTTGCATACCTCAATGAGCATCACCTAGGTCCCTACGATACAGCCAAGGACTTAAATATCTTCTGTTTAAATGCCAATTTAAAACAAGGTTTGAATACGATCATGATTTTCGAAGAGATCCTGGCCCCCGAAATTATTACGGTCCGTGATGAGCCCAGCCTCGATAGTGGTAAATCTTTTGTCGAAGCACTTAACGAATACGAATTATCATTACACCCATAACGCGCATACTTTATATTTTTGTTGAGCTCGAATTGAGAAAATTTAATACTCGCGAGATATCAAGTCCATTGTTATTTGAAAACCATGAACATCTTTTGAATTTTTTTGACAATTTAAAACTGAGTAAAGAAGCGTTCATATTTGATTCTAATTTAAAAAAAAATTTAAAATTCTTAAAATTTGAGTTTTGGACATAAACAATATTTTTTAACACTGAGCAGTTGCTTTAAGTACATTTAAAAATAATTTAGGAAAAAAAGATAAAAAAAAATAGAAAATAAAAATAAAAAAAGATCTCAATTTTTTTTGCATAATACCACAGCTAAGCTTTTATAAACTTCAAATAATATTTTATATGTGGTTCTAAGTTAGGACGCAAAATATTCTGTATTATCTCAATGCTGCTGTAAAAGCTTAATAAAATTTTTCTCATTATTTGAATAAATGTATGTTTCAAGGGTTTGTTATAAAAAATAATAAAGTTTTGATTTTAAAAATTGTCTCGAGGTCGCAAAATTTCACTTTGGTCAAAGAGGCCATGTTTTTGATATAGACAGATGGAGCCGAAAGCGAAAGATATTACGAAAAACAGATATATATAAGGCAACGTTATCTTAATGTATAAACATATTTTTTCTGAGTATATGTTGACCTTTGTTATATTTAGTTTATGCCTTTGCAATGCTTACCAAGCACATTTTTTGACAATTTTCTAATATAACCAACATCTTTACCTACGGTTTTATATATTAAAAAAGGGCAAAATTTCATAACATGTCACTCTCTATTTAGAAAAATAACTATTTTTAATTTTGGGTTTGATACAATTTAGCAAATAAAATATTTTATCATTATAGAAATGTAGGGTAGCAAAAACACTATTTAAGCAGGTGTCGGCCTAATTTTGTAGATATGAGAGTGTTAAAAATTGCTAACAAAAACTATTTATAAAATTTGTACCTACACTTGCGCCCGCTAAAGAGAAGAAATGGAAGTCAAATTATATATAAAAATAAAACATTTTGTTGATGATTTTAAATAACATTCCAAGATATCACATAGATCAATCGATGTCAAAATTAGATCTACGAAAACATGAGAGCATACATCCCCATGATGGCCTTATCTCATATATATTTTCCGTTTTTTGTATTTTTTTCCGTCTTCGGCTCTTTATATCCGTCCATATAAAAAAAATTAAATCATTTCACTAATATAGATTTTGCAAACGCGTAAAATTTTCTCAAAAGAAAATATTCAAAAATTTTTTTTTTATATAATATCTCTTGGAGCTTTAATTTATTATAAATAACGAGAAATAAAATTATTTAGATTATTATGCTTTTACATTAGCATTATTAATAATGAAAATATTTCGCCTCCAGAATAGAATTCGACACGAAATATTAATGGTCTCTAATAGAAATTATATTTGAAGTTTAAATTTAACACTTTAGTTGTAAATATGCAAAAATAAATTGTCTTTTCCGAATGTTTTTTGACGTTTTTTTAAGTGTTCAGTGTTTATTAGCTGACTTACGACATGAAAAAAAAAACTAGGGATGTAAATCCCTAAGATGTCAGGTTTAATCATTGAAAGCTCATAAATCTTAAAAATTTGGTTTTGTGTAATAAATTTGTGTCCATCTAAAAACGTTTAACGCAAATAGACACGATCAGTTTTTTAAAAATTTGAAATATTTTTTTAAGTCACCTATATTTATAAAAAATATTTAAAATTTCAAAAATAAAAATTTTAAATATGGGTTTTTTAATTCAAAATTGTTAGCCATTGTTCTTCCCAAATTTTCCGTACACCCAACAATTGCTCTGAACTTATAAAAATTTAATTAAATTTGTTTTTTTAAATTCAATATATAGCTGATAACCATTTAAATAAGATTACTTTATTAATTCTAACGCTCAAACAAATTTTTAACTATATATGTTTTTTTAATAAAAATTTTCTAAAAGTTTTCTAAAAAATGTAAATTTTGACGCACTTGTAAAAAACTCATTTTGAGGAAAAATTATCATATTTGTATATAAACAAAAAAAAACACTTGCTAAATTATAAATTTTAAAAATAAATTTAATTATTAACTTTGTGTTATTCACCCTTAAATGGAATTTTTCATACCCCAACACATTAAAATAGTATTTTAATCACTTTTTCTTGCTAATTGCAAGAAAGTCATTCAAGTGAAATAAATGCAGGAGCAAGACTTTTGTAAAAAATTCTTGATTAAAAATTGAATAAAGTAATTTATAAATCATTGTAACTTCTTTAAAAAAAATATGGGTTTACATGTTTATATAATTTATCTTTACAGTTACTTCACATTAATTGTAAATATTGTAATTTTTACATTTTATTAATATTTTTTTGAAAAAGTCATCTTATTTGAAAAGCATAAATTCTAGAAAAAAAACGCATCTATATTCAAGCTAATTTTTTTTTATTTACCAATAAAAAAAATTTAAAAAAATTTTAAAAAATTTTTGATGTTGGCTAAGCTTATACAAATCTAATACTTCTATGTAATTTTACCTACTGGTAATAAAGTTGGTATAAATTATCTAGCTTAATTAAAAAACTACCAATAAATTTTATTATTCACAACCATGAAATTAAGATCAGCTAACGTTGCAATTCTCACTAAATTGGGGTCAAAAAATTTTTTTGGCACTATTTTAAGAATTTTTGTAAAGATATTATAATAAAATTAAAATACGCTTGTTTTGAGATGAAGCACTATGTTAGATATAACTAATATATAGCTGTATGATATTTATAATAGGCAGGGCTGGGAAAAAAAACTAAATGGGCTTTTTTTAACAAGTTTTTGGGTTTTTTTTCCAAATGCCCACAAACTCGTGGGCATGGCAAAAGAAAAGCCCCTTTTCTTGCTTAAAGAAAAAGGGCATGTTAAAAAAAAGCCCCTTTTCTTAAAAAAACTCCTAGGAGCTTTTAGAAAAAATAACCCACCCATCAAATTTTTTTGAAATTATTATAGAAAACATAAAATGGGTTTTTTGGGGCTCTTATTAAGAGCCACTTGTTGTGGGTTTTTTTGCCCCTTTTCTTAGTTAGGGCTTTTTTTGAATTTTTATGTTGGGCCTTTATTTTTGCCCCCCTTTTTTTTATGTTTTAGGGGAAAAAATGAGCCAAAGTTTTTTGGCTCATTGTTTTCCCAGCCTTGATAATAGGTATTAGAGTTGCAATAAATTTGACATCGTAAAAAACTAACAGTTTGGTCAAAAATAATGTATTATTTACTCTCTATATTATGAATCCCTCTAAAAACACATAAATAAAACAACTTTAACTGATTTTTATTTTTTTTATGAATAAGATTTAATTTAATTTTTTTATTTGAAAAACAATTTATTTTCCCTGCCTTATAAGTTATGGAAAAATTAGATTTGCGAACGATTAAAAAAAACATAAAAATGGTAATTTTATTAGCTCATTTTACTTGTATGTATTTGTTTAAAGTATCCGGTATTTCTTTCTTCCATCAATATCTCAAAAAAAATTTCAAGTATATTGCCAGAAAAGTTCTAATCGCAAAGCCATGTTAAAATTTTCACAAATTTGCGCTAAAAAAATTTATTATATAGTTATAAAATAAACCCACCAGCAACTTATTTTTAAAAATTATTAAATATATATATATTACATATAATAATATAGTGTTTTAATACATAATGACAACTTTGCATTAAAATCCACGTTCAAATTTATATGTTAGTTATAAATTTTTTTTATATATTTTTTACTTAGTACGAAACATATCAAATAAATGTTGTGAATCTTTTTGTCAAAATTTTAAATTTGATCGTTTTGAAAAAATAGACTACATATTGAACGTGAATTTTTATATTAAAATTTTGAGGAGTGTTGGAAAAGAGCATAAAGTTTATATTTTAAAACCGAGGAAGGACAAAAATATGTCCAACCTGGTGGCATTAGGTGCCGCAACAATCTTATCAATAAGACGTTGAACAACCTTTTTTTGGGCTTGAGTTATTAAACCTAGGTGTCCCTTCGTACATTTAATCTTGTCGATTAATTTTTGGTCTACCGTGATATTTTTATATTTGTCAGCAAATTGAGAAAAACTTAGTGTCACCACGGGGTTGAAAGTAGCGTTCTTGATACCCTCGTTTTCTACAATTCTAACTTTGAATTCCGGTTTTTGAACGCTTAATTCTGATTTCGTCTTCCATAGCTCAATAAATATCATCGCCCCGTAGTTTGGTCGAACATTGTAAGGTACTTCAAGGATTGTTTTTATTGCTGCTATGGTATGATCGTGAGCAGAGTACATTTGAAAAATCGGAATGTTCTTTTTATTAATCCCTTTTTTTATAGTATTTATGCGTTGCCTCAGAGATTTATTCATCAACCCAAAAAAGGAACCGATAATCTCCCTTTTTAAGTCAGTGTTATTTCCAAAAATACCAAATTTGAACATGTTATTTAGCATATCACCAAGCTCATCCTTATAATTTAACAGGTCGATGTTTAGCTTGCCCTGGTTATCGAGATTTTTTAAAAACTTTAAATCTCTGTTTTTTTCCACCTCATTCAAATACGGACACGAGTAATGGGCATAATCGGTACAACTGCTTGGATTGTTTAATCGATCGATTAAGTACTCGAAGCAATCCACAACGTCGGCAGCTCCCAAAAGGGTCTGTGATTTAGCGAAAAGGGCAGATACCCCAGAGGCTTTAAGCGCAACCCATATTAAATCCAACTTTTCCGACCAATCCATATCATAATATTTTTTAATGTTTTCCTTGACTTTTTCCTTCAGGTTATCGCAATCGCTAGCGGCTGTAAGTACCAGTTTAGGCAACAATTTTAATTTCATTCCCACATCGTCCTTACTGCCAGCCACGTCGATAACTGTTTTTTTAGAACCGTCGGGTATCCTGTAATCCGTAACGCCTAGGAAAAAAGATCGGGCCGTTTCTTGAGCCCGGAGCGAATTTTTACTGGCAAAGAGCTGGATCTGCGAAGCGGAAAAACATGGCGAAAGGTGTAGGTATTCCCGGTAAAATTGGCATGTCCGGTGCCCCTGTATTATGATTTCTTCCCTGCCATACAGCGTTAAATTTCCTTCACCTTCAGGAAAGACAGTTGAATCTTGCTCGTATCCAGGGGGCGATAGGTCTGGGTAAGTCCCTCGAGAGCCATGCCTCATAATTGAAATGATTTGCACTAACTCCGCATTTTCCGGGATAGCTATAAAACACATTATGTAAATGATACTTAAAATTATCCGCACTAAAGGGGATCAGGTTAGGCCAAACAAACTTGTTTTGAAAAGCAGCGTGCTAGTCCTTTTTTAACAATACCGAGTCTGCGCCAGGTCGGATTTTTTTTTTGGGTGAGGAGCAATGAAATTGCTATGCGGTGGCGTTCATAATAGGGTCAATAGGATTAAGCGCGTCTCTCCGCCGATACCATAATATCCATCGAAATGACGCCACACTCTCCGGAATAATATAGCATGCAAGCTTTACTCTGGCAAAAGTCAAAGGCCAGAGTCATTCACCTGCTAAAGCAATGCCCTCATCATCGATGGCCTGCTACCCAATGTCAAGGCCTGGTTGTCAATGGATGACCCCTCATATTAAGCCTAGGGCCCCGTTTGAGTCATAATTCTCAAATACGGCGCATTTTATTGGGATTAAAAACATACCGTAGAAATTATGCCATCCTATGAGGACTAGAAAATATTTTACTAGGAGGCGCGTTCAGTGTTAAATTTTTCCAAAAATTAAATATTTTTAGAATTTTTAAAATTTGGGTTTTGGCAACGAAAATTATTAGACATCGGCAACTGTTCTAGGTGTATTTAAAAATTTTAAATTTTTTGTTTAACTTCATACAAAGATTGTTAATTAACATTGAAATTTCCTTTAAAATTATAGCGCCAAAAACTTCATTGAACCAATGTTTTTTTTTTAATTTTAAATTAAAAAAAAAACACTGAACGAGCTTACAAAATAAGGACATTACAGGTAAGTCATAGTTTTAAAAAATTATACCTAAGGTTTGAACTGAATAATTGTCCAAATGCAGTCCCAACAAGGCAAGTAAAAATAGGTGATACAAATATTCAAACATATTTTAGTATTTAATATATTTTTTTTTAATCAAAATTTTGAAAAATTAATTTCAACATACAAATTGCTTGTTTAAATATAACATATCTTGAGTGAAGCGGCAGTTTCTTTATTGTTTCACCTGCATCAAAACGTTTATTCTCTTCTGAAATTCTTATAAACATGCCCTGTGTTTAGTTTCTTTCTAGATATTTCGTTACAATGCAAGTTAGCATTTAAATTCTGTTTTAAGCAATCTAAATTCATTTGTAAAATTTTAAACATCAACTTGTTAGAAAATTACATATTACAATTAATTTAATAAAAATAATATATATTTCGTTAACATGTGGTTACCTTTTTCAGTTAAAAAAATATAAAATAATAGCATATGTATTTTACACATACATATAAATGCACAATATAAATATTCTCTTAAAAATGAGTTTTTCTGAAACATTCAGAAAACAGGTTTTTATTATCTTTTTTTTTAATTTACTAAAATTTTTTGATTTTAAATAAAAAAGATTTGACAAAATGTGAAGTTGCATTATTTAAATATTGGTGTAACTCGTATTTTTAAAAGATTAGTGTGAGAGTTGATCTCAATTTCTTAAATGTTTCTTTTATACAAATTTTTTTTAATTTGGATATTGGTGAAAAATTGAAGTTGTGGGAAAATTCGAGGTTATGTCCTGCTAGTGCGAAACTGCTTTTTTGTTTATAGCTGCTTAGTACTTAGGTCGCAAATGCACATTTCTGCCGGATTGACCTATGTACGATGGATTACAATCTTGACAAAATACTTTGTATACACAATTAGGTGTTGCATTATGTTTGGGGAATCGATAAATTGTCGTTTGGTATAATAGTGCACTTTAATTGATTTCGAAATGAAATTGTCAGAAGTGGGAGGTCAACACTTAAAGAATACGTGGTGTGTTAGGAAAAATGTTTGAAAGTTTTTGTCTTATAAATAGTCATAGCTGGTGCCTAAGATTTTAGACATGGCATATTTTTAATTAACGTGTTATGAATAGGGCAAGCCAAAATCCGGAATTGGGAAGGAGTTTAAACTCAGTGTTTCTTTCTTAAAATTTTCTATTTAACATCAGTCCATTGGAAATGTTCGAATAGTTAATTTTTGTAATCCAAATTTATTTTATTTAATAATAAGTTAATAATTTCCAGGCCTAACTAGTTTTTTAGTGTTTTAGAAAATCTAATAAATAAGTCTCTCGCCTTTTATTTGTGGCAGTTTTTATTACTACTCTAGGAATGGGGGATATAATGGCATTTGATCTTAATTAATTCATTTTATATTATTTCATATAAGAACAATCCTGTCTAAGACAAATTTTTAACTTTTGTGCTTAAATTTGGATTTACATGTGCCCGTTAATATCACGCCCAAGTCAATTAGTTACAAATATGGCAAAATATGTAAAAATTTTACACGTTCTATAAAAATTTAACAGATTTCTTTTAAAAACATATTTATTAGCGAGATAAAATAGAAGAGGTTGTTAAATAAAAAAAAATAGGTAGGTTTGAAATATGGGAATGTTTATGATCAGATTTTGAAAGTCAAAGTAGCAGCCGTTATAACCACTTGATAATATAATATTTAGAAAAAAATTAAAAAATTAACTACAACTCATTAGACAATACAGGTTTTAAGCTCAAAAGTATTTTACACCTAATTAAATTTGTAACATTAATTTGTAATAGGCAAAGACTTAAAATAGCATACTTGAAATAATTTCTAGCAAATGTATTAATATGGAATAAACGGGACATCATGTTATATCTCACCTCCGGCGCTAGGGCACGCTTCTGGTTTTGCCGCAGATCTCTTCGCCGCTCGCAAAATGCCCAACTTGGCGGCATATTCTTGTCTTAGGCGCGCCACAAGAGGCGTAACTCGTCCGGATGACCCACCCTTTTGCAATCATTTTGAATTAGCAACGGTGGACTTACGTTACATTGTTAAATTACTGTAGTCTTTCAAATGTAGTGCGTTAGTATTACATAAAAACCCTGAAAATATTCCGGACGCATCCAAATAAAATCTTTTTCAAAAAAAATTGCATTAGAATTTTGGTTAATTGCCCTAGTTATCATCGTTTTTTTTCATATAGGCTACTTTTATATATACTATAATATTTTTTGAACAAAATTGATTTTAAAAGTTTTTAACGTGTAAAAAGAATTTTTTACCAAAATATAACTTTGTACCGGCAACTTTGACTTTAAAATGTGCGACCTTATATGATATCAAAACATGTGGACATCTTAAGTGTTAATTATACAATAACATTAATAAATTATTTAATAATAAATAGCAACATTGTATATTAAAATAAAAAATGGAACAAAAATTTTGCTTGGATCACTTAAGCAATTGTTATTTATTGGACTTGGAAGTATTTTCTTGGAATCGCAACTAAGTCACAGTTGCCTGCCAATATAATATTGCTATAACACATTTTAATTTTAAGTATTGTATTCTAAAAAAAATGAGTTAATAATTTAGAGCTTGCAATTATAGAATTTTTATAAAATATCAAAAATTCTTTTCTCCTCTGTGTACAGTGAGAGACCAAAAAATAGTACCAACCATCAAAGACAATTGGAAAATCTATTTCAAGGCCTTAAAAAATATTACTGTGCAACTGTCCACCGACTTAAAAACGTTTTTATTTTAAAAAATAATTTTTTGTTTGCCATACATAAATAATACCTGTTTATAAATTTACCCCAGAAAATTATATCTATATAAAATTAACCTTTGATTCACATTTGGAATACGTTTACCTCCAGTGCGTTTTTTAATAACAATGCATCTTTATACACCGCGTTAAAACAAATTTTCGCAAGTAGTAGTTAGTTTTTTTAGTACTCATTTATTACAGTTTTACATATTAAATATATAAATATTAGTATTGTTCAATAATAATAAAGATTATTTTTTTAACAAATATCTAGTTTTAAGTGAAAAGACAAAAATAATTTTTTAGTTTATAATATATATTTCCATATATCTTTTATAAAATATTCTATCCGACCTAAAACACGATTTAGTCAGTAAAAGATACATTTAATTCGTTGCCTTGATATATTAATTAATAAAAAATGACAAATTTCAACATTTCAAATTTCTTTTGTGCCAGATAGGACTTTCCATATTCATTAATATTGACATCTATAAGTCTATAATTAAAAGCAAACGTATGTTCCTTAAAAATAATAAAAAAATTAAATAGTTTTAAAACTTTTGAATTTATTAAAATTGGGGTCTTTATGGCGCCATCCACTGTAGCATTCGCGTTACAATATCACCGTATCATTCGTGAGTTAAATAAATATTTTACAAATAAAATAATTATTATGACATCATTATGAAGCAATATATCTTAATATGTGAAATTATATACATAATACCTAAAAAATATGGTCCTTTCAATTTAAATTTACAGACAATGTCAATATTTTTGACCAAAAAAGTATTTATTTCTTTGTTATTAGACTTAAACCAAATTCAATAACCAATTTTATTTAATATATATGTGCAAGATAAAAGTAACAATTTAACTATGAATACATATGTTGGAAGATAGAAGTTTAAGATGTGCTAGAACCCATGTAGAACACTCATTGTCAATCGCGTGTTAAACAAAAATAATTCTAATCAAATTTTTATGACTGTGGCCCATTAAACCACCTATTTTAGGGAAGATTTACAAAAAAAATTAAGTTGCATAGAGGCACTGGTATGCTTATCCAGCGCATCCAAAATGAATAAATTTTTAACACCCCCATATAGAAATTAAGTAAATCATTTTATGTATAATTTTTACAAATGTTATTGAAGTTATATTTAATTCGCATTGATGTTACCGCCTCCACATTATGTTTATTCATGCCGTAGGCATATTTGCACAAGTTTTAGATAGTATATGTTTTACACCCGTTTTATTTTGATAAAGATAGGGCCTTTTAGATACCCACCTGCATGTTTGCCTTTTAAAATATCAATGATTTTTAGATGTAGAATATACATTTAACCAATTTTTCATATTAAGCGAATTCGATAAAATCTTGGACGTAGGAAAAACACCTGGGAAAAGGTGGGCGAGCTCTGCCCTAGTAAAAAAAAATATTAATTTTCCAAGGGATGGCTGAGGTTTCTCATTCGAAAAAGCTGATACAATTTTAATTAAATTCTAAATAAAATTAAGAGTTAGTTTTTATTGGCATGATTAATATTCTTAAAGGCGATCACAAAATAAATTTGTTATTTAAAAATATTTATAGAAAATATTTGTTAAAGCAATTTTACTATTCAAAATTTTAGGTTTAGGCACTAAAAATACTTTCCTTAGAGAATTAAAAGATTTTTAATAAAACATAAAAATAAAACAAATTAATTTAAATGCGCCCTAAAACAAATTTTAGGTTGCATTATCATTTAAAAAATATTAGGCCATAGGAGAGGGGACGGTTACAAATAGTTGCTTCTGTGGCCTTCGTTAAATAAAGTTTAGAAAAAAGTTATTTTGGGAAAATGAATAGCCTGAACTATATTCCAAAGCTTTTAAAAATAATTTATTTTTCTTTAAGATCTACAAATTTTATAATATGCCGCAACATGAGGTAAAATGATTTTTATATAATAAGTCTTGCCAATTGTATGCATGTTAATTTCTTATATGTCAGCCGAAGCCTGATTTGACTTTGTTTACTCAGCCCTTGTACTTTTACTGCAAATTTTTAATAAAAATTTTTTTTAAGTATTTTAAGAAAAGTATTTTATAATTATTTTTATAATACTTTATTTTAGGGAGCGTTTTTAGATATTGATTGGTTCAATGTTAAAAAACTTTTTAATTTAATTTTTTAAGTAGTGACGAAATAACTATTAGCTAATCTAGAGTTAGCTACAAATTTAAGAAACTGTTCTATGTTTATAAATAGTTGATTTTATATATGTAAATATTTTTAGATGTAAAAACCTAACTTTTAAAATTATTAAATTATCTGAATTTTTCAAAAAAATTGAAATTTTGAATAACGCGCCCATATAAACGTACCTAGATATTATGGAAACGCCCTTATGAAGGTACCTAGATATTATGGAAAACATTTTATGGATAGTTAGCGCATTTTTATAAATGTTTTATTGAAGCCATATTAAATTCGCATAGAAATATATACATCTCTATGATGTTACCGCCTACACCTTGTTTGTTAACGTCGAAGGCTTGTTGACACTTTTAGATAGAACTCGAAATAGATGTTATTTACACCTATATCTTGATTAAGGAAGGCCTTAGAGAAGCGGATATGTATGTTTCCTTTTAAAATATCAATGATTTTTAGATGAAGTATATACCTTTGAACAAATTTTATTGATAGCCAATTAATGTGATGCAGGAGCATATTGGGGGGGGGGAGAGGTGGCAATATTCCCCCTTTAGAATTTTTTTTTTAATTTTTATGATGTAACCAGCGGTTGATATTATATATCAAACATATAAAATAAGAGAAAATAATTAAATTGCTATTTTTTGAAAAATATACAGAATTATCAAATAATTTTGCAAAAAATATTAATATTCAAATTAAATTTGTAGTTCCTTTCCTCCTAAAAAATTTCTTGTCTCCTTTTAGATAAGTTTTTGCATACGCCCCTGATGTGATGAAATCCTGGGCGGATGTTACAGGATAAGACGAGAAGTGGAAGTGGCCATGTGCCCTAGTCAAAAAAATTATTACGGTTAAAACGGGCAGATAAGATCTTATTCGAACCCCCTGAAAACGGATATAACTCGAATTACTTAAATTTTAAAAAATTAAACTAAGTTTATGCGGCTAATAAATGCGTCTCCATATACACTTTTTATGAATTAACCCCATTTAAGGGCGCATTTAAAGTCATTTTCAAAAAATTTAAAAATTTTCTACATAAAACGCAATCAAAAGTCGAATATTTTAATTATTTGTCAATATGTTTTTTCTGGAAAAACCTAAAAAAAAGTTTAAAAAACATAAAATTTTTTAAATTTCCCAAATAATAATCACTCAAAAGCGCCCTTATTCAGTCTACATAGTAGGATAAAAAAATTAATTTAATAGTGCATCCAATTTTTAATTTAAAGCAATAACGCCATGTGCCCAACACATGCAATGCTTGTGAGGGCAGGCAATGGTTAGTAGATAACCAGAAAATTACATTGATTGAAGAAAAGGTTGGAGATGGGTGCTTAGAAGCAGTTTGCTGGCGCAATAGTTCACGGGAAGAGATTACAAAGAGCCATAATTAAGGGACGGTAGAACTCTCCGTGATTAGGTTGGCAACTGCCAAATTACATTTATTTAGGGCTCTATTATTGTGTGAAATTCACCCATGTTTTCATATATCTCAAAAATTTTTGTTAAAACAGAGCGTAAGAAAAGGTTTGCGAAAAAGCACAATATACCTCCTTTGGCCATAGTCTTAAAAATAATTCAAGGATTTTTCATCGTTCAGTTATGATAAGGCATGCAGTTGAATAAATATTTACCATAAACAAAATACCATTTCCTGAATCGCTAACATTTTGCAACAATATAAATTTTATCGTTTTTAAGTTTGCAAAAATCTGTCCTAGTGTTTAAACGATTTGTGTTTGTAAATTTTAAAAAATTAGAAATCAAGAAAATTTGTAGCCCGTCGAGATTTAAGCCGTTACCGTCCCAGCCAATCAGATATATTTTTCAGCTAGGAGAGGCCCCTAAATCTGCTTTTTAAACCAAAATTGAATTGGCGCATTTTTAGTCCGGCCCGATTCCATACAGCCACAATTTTTCGTTGCTTATTTATTTTGAAAATTATCAATAATACTAGTTTTGGATCTTGTTTATAAAATAAATAAGGCAAAATGTCCTGTATATGGCTCTTTTTTCATTAATTCAGACCCAGCTCGATTTGTTTTTTAACCGGCGGGTACTGAGCCGGGCAGGCTTTCGGACCCTAAATTGAATCTTTAATTCCTCAAGAAACTTACATATAACCTTGTATTATAAGCCAACACTTGTTTTGCCCTATAAAAGTTATTAGAAAAAAAGAGTAATTAGTATGGTAGATACCTTATATTAAATAATGAAAAATGACAAATTTCAACATTTCAAATTTCTTTTGTGCCAGATAGAACTTTCCATATTAATTAATATTGACTTCTATAAGTCTATAATTTAAAGCGGACGTATGTTTCTTAAAAATAATGAAAAATGAAAAAATTAAATAGTTTCAAAACTTTTGAAGTTATTAAAATTGTGGTCTTTATGGCGCCACTGTAGCATTCGCGTTACAATATCACCGTTCCCGTGAGTTAAATAAATATTTTACAAATAAAATAATTATTAAAACATCATTATGAAGCAATATATCTTAATATGTAAAATTATATACATAATACCTAAAAAATAAGGTCCTTTCAATTTAAATTTACAGACAATGTCAATATTTTAAATTGACCAAAAAAGTATTTATTTCTTTGTTATTAGACTTAAACCAAATTCAATAACAAATTTTATTTAATATATATGTGCAAGATAAAAGTAACAATTTAACTATTAATACATATGTTTGAAGATAGAAGTTTAAGATGTGCTAGAACCCATATAGAACACTCATTGTCAATTGCGAGTTAAACAAAAATAATTCTAATTAAATTTTTATGACAGTGGCCCATAAAACCACCTATTTTAGGGAAGATTAACAAAAAAAATTAAGTTGCGTAGAGTCACTGGTATGCTTATATCCAGCGCATCCAAAATGAATAAATTTTTAACACCCCCATATAGAAATTAAGTAAATCATTTTATGTATATTTTACAAATGTTATTGAAGTTATATTTAATTCGCATCGATGTTACCGCTTACACCTTATGTTTATTCATGCTTAAGGCATATTTGCACAAGTTTTAGATAGAGTTTGTTGTTGTATATGTTTTACACCCGTTTTATTTTGATAAAGATAGGGCCTTTTAGATACCCACCTGCATGTTTGCCTTTTAAAATATCAATGATTTTTAGATGTAGAATATACATTTAACCAATTTTTCATATTAAGCGAATTCGATGAAATCTTGGACGTAAACACCTGGGAGAAGGTGGGCGAGCTCTGCCCTAGTAAAAAAAAATATTAATTTTCCAAGGGATGGCTGAGGTTTCTCATTCGAAAAAGCTGATACAATTTTAATTAAATTCTAAATAAAATTAAGAGTTAGTTTTTATTGGCATGATTAATATTCTTAAAGGCGATCACAAAATAAATTTGTTATTTAAAAATATTTATAGAAAATATTTGTTAAAGCAATTTTACTATTGAAAATTTTAGGTTTAGGCACAAAAAATACTTTCCTTAGAGAATTAAAAGATTTTTAATAAAACATAAAAATAGAACAAATCAATTTAAATGCGCCCTAAAACAAATTTTAGGTTGCATTATCAGCTAAAAAATATTAGGTCAGAGGAGAGGGGACGGTTACAAATAGTTGCTTCTGTGGCCTTCGTTAAATAAAGTTTAGAAAAAAAATATTTTGGGAAAATGAATAGCCTGAACTATATTCTAAAGTTTTTAAAAATAATCTATTTTTCTTTAAGATCTACAAATATTTTTTTTATGCCGTAACATGAGGTAAAATGATTTTTATAATAAGTCTTGCCACTTGTATGCATGTCAATTTCTAATATGTCATAGGCCAAAAAATTTTGCCGGCCGAAGCCTGATTTGACTTCGTTTACTCAGCCCTTGTACTTTTACTGCAAATTTTTAATAAAAGTTTTTTTAAGTATTTTAAGAAAAGTATTTTATAATTATTTTTATAATACTTTATTATGGGAGCGTTTTTAGATATTTATTGGTTCAATGTTAAAAAACTTTGTAATTTAATTTTTTAAGACGTGACGAAATTACTATTAGCTAATCTAGAGTTAGCTACAAATTTAAGAAACTGTTCTATATTTATAAATAGTTGATTTTATATATAAAACAAACGTAAATATTTTTAGTTATAAAAACCTAACTTTTAAAATTATTAAATTATATGAATTTTTCAAAAAAATTGAAATTTTGAATAACGTGCCCATATAAATACCTAGATATTATGGAAACGCCCTTATGAAGGTACCTAGATATTATGGAAAACATTTTATGGATAGTTAGCGCATTTTTATAAATGTTTTATTGAAGCCATATTAAATTCGCATAGAAATATATACATCTCTATGATGTTACCGCCTACACCTTGTTTGTTAACGTCGAAGGCTTGTTGACACTTTTAGATAGAACTCGAAATAGATGTTATTTACACCTATATCTTGATTAAGGAAGGCCTTAGAGAAGCGGATATGTATGTTTCCTTTTAAAATATCAATGATTTTTAGATAAAGTATATACCTTTGAACAAATTTTATTGATAGCCAATTAATGTGATGCAGGAGCATATTGGGGGGGGGGGGGGGGAGAGGTGGCAATATTCCCCCTTTAGAATTTTTTTTTTAATTTTTATGATGTAACCAGCGGTTGATATTATATATCAAACATATAAAATAATAGAAAATAATTAAATTTCTATTTTTTGAAAAATATACAGGATTATCAAATAATTTTGCAAAGTTCCTAAAAAATTTCTTGTCTCCTTTTAGATAAGTTTTTGCATACGCCCCTGATGTGATGGAATCCTGGGCGGATGTTACAGGATAAGACGAGAAGTGGAAGTGGCCATGTGCCCTAGTCAAAAAAGTTATTACCGTTAAAACGGGCAGATAAGATCTTATTCGAACCCCCTGAAAACGGATATAATTCGAATTACTTAAATTTTAAAAAATTAAACTTAGTTTATGCGGCTAATAAATGCGTCTCCATATACACTTTTTATGAATTAACCCCATTTAAGAGCGCATTTAAAGTTATTTTCAAAAAATTTTAAAATTTTTTACATAAAACACATATAAAAGTCGAATATTTTAATTATTTGTCAGTATGTTTTTCTGGAAAAACCTAAAAAAAAGTTTAAAAAAACATAAAAGTTTTAAAATTTCCCAAATAATAATCACTCAAAAGCGCCCTTATTAAACCAGTCTACATATTAGGATATAAAAACTAATTTAATAGTAATTATGTAATAATTTTGCATCCAATTTTTAATTTAAAGCAATAACGCCATATGCCCAACACATGCAATGCTTGTGGGGGCAGGCAATGGTTAGTAGATAACCAGAAAATTACACTAATTGAAGAAAAGGTTTAAGATGGGTGCTTAGAAGCAGTTTGCTGGCGCAATAGTTCACGGGAAGAGATTACAAAGAGCCATAATTAAGGGACGGTAGAACTCTCCGTGAATAGGGTGGCAACTGCCAAATTACATTTATTTAGGGCTCTATTATTGTGTAAAATTCACTCATGTTTTCATATATCTCAAAATTTTTTGTAAAAATAGAGCGTAAGAAAAGGTTTGCAAAAAAGCACAATATACCTCCTTTGGCCATAGTCTTAAAAATAATTCAAGGATTTTTCATCGTTCAGTTATGATATGGCATGCAGTTGAATAAATAATAACCATAAACAAAATACCATTACCTGAATCGCTAACATTTTGCAACAATATAAATTTTATCGTTTTTTAGTTTGCAAAAATCTGTCCTAGTGTTTAAACGATTTGTGTTAATAAATTTTGAAAAATTAGAAATCAAGAAAATTTGTAGCCCGTCGAGATTTAAGCCGTTACCGTCCCAGCCAATCAGATATATTTTTCAGCTAGGAGAGGCCCCTAAATCTGCTTTTTGGCCCAACATTGAATTGGCTTTTAGTCCGGCCCGATTCCATACAGCTTACAATTTTTCGTTGCTTATTTTTTTTGAAAATTATCAATGATACCAGTTTTGGATCTTGTTTATAAAATAAATAAGGCAAATTGTCCTGTGTATGGCTCTTTTTTTTATTAATTCAGACCCAGCTCGATTGGTTTTTAACCGGCGAATACTGAGCCGGGCAGGCTTTCAGACCCTAAATTGAATCTTTATTCCTCAAGGAACTTACACATAACCTTGTATTGTAAGCCAACATTTGTTTTGCCCTATAAAAGTTAGAAAGAAAGAGTGATTAGTATGTTAGATGCGTTGCAGCGGTATCAAATAAAAACCAAGAACCAAACTTTAAGGTTTGTTAACAATTATTTACAAGGCTAGTCATACTGCCCTAAGCTGTAAGGCTACATTGCAAAAAGGTAGCCATTAGTACACTTACATAACCCACAAAAAGCTTATAGGATATAGAAAAAATTGCAGGCTTAGCAAGTCAACTAGCATCAAAAGCCACTAAATACTAAATTACAATTAGGGAAACATACATTACAGCAATATGCTCAAGTAAGATGGAAAAGACATTGGAATGTATATTTAAATTAATCATTATAATTAAAAAAGTTATTTGAAAAAAGGTACTTAGGCGTCGCAATACCCCCCACCGACCTTGATTAGTGAAAATGCCAGCCAGCAAGAGACTCTACTTTATCGTTTTGTATAAAAAGAATCGGTGCTGGATTAAGAAGGGACTGATATCTAGCAATTGAAATACGTTGCATATTTGGTAGCTGCTTAGTTATATGTACAAAAAAATACCCATAGCATGGAAAGAAGGAGGTCGTCCAAAATTAAATTGGACACAACAAATTAGAGACAGCATTAAAAGCCACAATATAAACAAATCAGATTTTAACAGAGGAAAGTGGAAAAAAGCTTTGTGACATCTTACTGTTTTATCAAGGCAAAAAGATGCGAAAGCTTGTGAAAAATGCGTTTGTGTATGATAAGTTTTCATAACGAATGAAAATATGCTAATGTATTATTTTGAAAATTTGTTTTTTTTTTGATAAATTTATATTAAATATATAAATCATAGCTGATAACATAGGTTAACCAATTTTTAATGGACAAGCTTAAATTTTATGAAAACATAAAAAATGTATCCCAATGCCATAGCTCACATATATATGGTCATTTCCACCTCAATCCAACAAGTCCGGTAGGGTATCCCTTTTGATTTGGCTGAAATTTTGCTTGGAAGTAGTATCTAAGGGTATCTAATAATCTGGAAATTTTTTTTGACCGGAAAGGATTTTTGACGGAGATAGGGGCAAAAGAAAAAATAATTGCAAGGTAAATTTTCACATTTGATGCAACTTTGGGAGGTTATAAGTAAAAAAGTATTATAGCTAGAGATTTAATTTTTTTTATTTTGAAGAGGACAATAAGAGCTATCTTGCATATGTTTATTATTAAAAAAAATTTAAAAATTTACAATTTTTTGAAGAATAGGGGAGACCGGGGCGAGATGGTACGCGGGGTAAAATGGTCTTATCTAATAACTTTTGATGAAAGTGTCTAACAACAATTTCTTTTGCATAAAATATTTATTTATTAGTACCTTGATTTGGTTAAAATTTTATGATATAATGTCTAGTAGTTTTCTAAATATTCGAAAAATAAAATTTTATGATCAAATCTCATAAAATTTTTATGCTGGTTTTTTTCATTTAATCGAAATATTTTAAAATAATGGGATAAATATATATTTATAATCAAGAAAAATTACTCATTTATTATATTATTATATAACAAATACTAATTTAAAATGTTAAAAATCAATAAAATTTATTAAAACAATATTTTCTATCATTTATAACCATATATTCATATATACATCGATTTATTATAGTGTTATGTATAATTTTAACACAGGATCACCTCGCCCCATTGAAAAACCATCTCACCCTATACATGGGGCGAGATGGTCTAAAATAAGTTTTTTTTCGAATTTAGATAACCTTTTTTTGTATTTAATTTTATAGTTGTAGCATATATATAAATTAGATAAAACTGTTGGCTACAGAATGAGCCATTGTTTGTAAAATTTGGAATTGTGAAAAAAAAGTTATAGCCAAAATACAAAATAGAGGCCATTTCGCCCCGGTCTCTCCTATTCAGTTTTAAATAACTAAAAAACATTTTTTTTTAAATTTCTTGAAAAATTGTTAAAATATACTCCTTAATATTCTTTATAAATTATGAACTTAAAAGTCTCGAACCGACATAACTTTTTTTAAAAAATTCAAAAAAATAATTTTTTTTTAATTTTCAGACAAAAATTTGCTCCCTGCTATATTATAATATTTAAATGTGCCAAATTTAATTACAAGTAAGAAGTTAAATATAGGGGCAATCATGTTAGGCTATAACAGTTTTTATTTATTTGATTCGTACTATTGTCAATTTTCTAAAGAAAAAGGGTACTTCAGATCAAAAAAATTGGTAATTTTTAGTATTTTATTCCTATCTTCAAAGATGACTTTCTGGGTCATACCCAACCAATTTAAAATTTTAAAATTGCATTTTATACATAAAACATTGCTGTATAACGTAAATTTCCCCAACATATTTAAACTTACCTATGGCTTTTTATGAAATAAAAACAAAAGTTTGCCAGGTTTTTTATTTTAAGGTGGAGAAAATTAAAACCTGAAATTTGTATGCTTACATTTGTTAACTTTTACTAGTCTTTTTCTTAATGAACAATATTAAAAATTATACATAAATCTAAATATTTATACTCGGCGAAATTCGAAAAATTTGTTAAATATAATGTATTAAAAAAATTTTGGAAGGATTTTTTAAATATAATAAGGTTAAAAATATTGTAAAAATTTATTTTTTTCTTATATTCATTATTTTTTAAAATAAAACAGTCACAAAAACGTTAAATATGATAAAAATGGTAAATTAGAATATTTTAGCCTATTTTGAAACTGAGATTCAACTTTTTTTATGCATATCAACTAACTTAAAATCGTAAATAGTCAAATATTTTAAGAAACATATTGCTATGGTGTTGTGATAATATAAATACAAAAAAACAAGTCAGTTTTAGGGTTAAACATCTTCAAATGATTATAACGGGCAGAATTAGTTTCAATGATGAAATTTAAGACTAAATATTAGACCTTTTAATAAAGTTAAAAACCAACAATTTTTTACTTCCATTATCGAAGTTTCATAATAAAGAAGCACCAGAATTATTAAAAAAAGAGGAAATATCGCTATCACTTGATTCTATAGGCATATGGCTTTGGACAATGACCTAAAGTTTTTTATAACTAAATTTGTTCCTAATAAATTTTTACACAATAATAGGTTTAATAATACAACAAATTACAAATTTAATTAATATAAATGGAATAATTTTATGGTCTCCTTTTTTTGCAATTTTCCTATCTTGTTCTTTTATGATTTTCTATACCTAACGTATATACTATTTTTGTAACACTTAAACAGTTCAAATTATGACTGATTATATAGGTTCATATTATTAGTTTATTATGCAAAAATAAAAAAAAATAAGCTTGCACGAATACAATCTGCGTTAGTTTTTTGACCTCTGAAAATTTGCTGTTTTTTGGCAAATTTTGGTATTTTTATTGTAGAAGAGTCAAAATCAAATGAAAAAAGCTGGGGCTAATATGTGTTATTAAGCAATAATTTATCTATAAAATAAATGTTAAATATTAAAAAAAGGTTAGCTGTTTAACCAGAAAGTCGATTTTGAAAATTGGCAAAATTATCACTTTTTCGTTTTTTAGGTTCACTTTTTCATTGTAAATTTAATAATAGTAATTATCAATTAAATCAAACTATTATGGTCTAATATAATTGCCCATATGTCCTGCTTTTTTAATACTGTCAAATTTGACACATTGGCATATTCTAATATAGTGCAAAGGGCATAGATAGGTCTCAAAATTTGGGCAGAAAATTATTTTTAAATTTTAAAAAGTCATGCAGGTCCCATACTTTTTAAATCATATATTTATTAGCACTATTAAGGGCCATATAAATTTTTCAGAAAATTTAAAGATACCTTTTTTGAGCTATTTGTGTCTAAACCTGACAATAATTTTTTTAACTTAAAAAAAGTTTTAAGTATTTTTTCCTCTAAGGTAGCTCTTATTACAATCTTCAAATTAAAAAATAAGTTTAGACTCTAGCTACAATATTTTTGATGATACATGCGCGCAATGTTGCCTCATATTTTTTCTGCAAAAAAATTAAAAACATTTTTGCTCATATCTTGCTCAAAAATCACTTGCGGTCAAAAAAATTAGGTGTTTATCAGCACCTTAGGACTCTACCAGTGTACCAACTTTCAGCCTAAACTAAGACTTGAAGGGAAAAAGTTTGTCGATTTGAGGTGTAATTGACCATATATATTTAGTTTTTCTTAGATTATTCCGGCTGGCTCTTTACATCCGTTCAAAGAAATGGCCTTTTTTGACCAAATTTCGGTCAAGAATACTCTGAAAAAAAATTTAAAAACCTTTTTTTCATAAAAAACTTTCTTGTAACTAATAAATTATTATTTTAAATAATGAGAAATATTAGTATATCAAGCTTTTACATTAAATAATAAAAAAATTCGTATATTAAATTTTGAATTTAATAGTTCTGTTTTAAATATGAAAAATAGTTTTAATTTAGCTTTGTTGAACCTATTTTGTTTTTTTTGGCTTTTTTAAAATTTTAAATTAGCTGACTAGCTAAGTTTGATTAGAAAAAACAATAAACGAATTTGAAATTGTGTAATCATTTAAACAAGACAATTATGTAGCTCATCAATGAATTTTTATTTAACATTTAGATAATTTCTGAAATTTGAAAAAATTTTAATCCTATTTTTTTATGGGCCATATAGAAAACCGTTAATGTATGTCTTAAGAAGCGTTTAATTGGTCACATAACATTTGATCAATATCTGCGTGCGGCATTGTTTTTTCCAGTTCCTTAAAATATATTTTCAATTTGAATGGATGAATGTAAATCGATAAATTTAGCTTAGTCAGTATTTCTGTCATATTCCCTTCCGGCTCCCAAATATTGTTGGCCCTAAAATAGGTTATTTTGCTATTCTGCCTATGGTCGTCGCTTCCACTAGCTGAAAATTGAGCGTCATCACACAGCAACGATCCTCTATACGTTTATATACGAAATAAATTACAATATACATCACGAAATTCTTTAAATTTGTAATTAGGTAGGGCCATGTTTGTAAAATTCGAAGCACGGGTTAAAATGTTTTAGAAACTTAGAAGGTTTAGCGTCTCTTCAAAATAATCTAAACATAGTAATAGTGTTGGTTGTGATTACAGTGATTAATTATTTTTCGTATGAGCATTTTATATAAAAAAATTAGATGGCAGGAAATTTGATAAATTTAAAATGGCTATAAGTTATAAAGATAGTTGTCCCCTTCCTTACTACATTCCCCATATTTTTGCATTAAAACGAACTTTTTAAAATTTACTTACCAAACAAGTCGACAAAATATCTATGTCGGAAAAGAGGTTTTATAAATTTGAATAAATTAATACTCCTGGTATTCTACCCTCTAAACTACCAGTTTTTCGTAGTTTCTTTAATCTTCGGATTGTTTTTTGCATATTTAAAGCTAAATTAAATTCAAACTTCAAATTAAACTTTTTTTACAACCGATAAAATATCGTGTCGTGTTTGTGTCTGAACGCGAACATTCTTGATATACTGATAAATTTTATTTTTTCTTGCTCTGAGAACATTACAAATAAAAAGGGATATTTATATGAAAAAAAGATTCTTAAATTTTTACTTTTTAAGGTATTTTGATCTTTCAATTTGGTCAAAAAAGGCAATTTTTTTGATATGGACGGATGTAAAGAGCCGAAGCCGGAGAAAACTTAGAAAAGCGAAATATATATATGAGACTAGACCATAATGGGGATATATTCTTTAGGTTTTTATAAAATTCACCTGTGTCATTGATATTTGTTGACCTATGGAATGGAGGATATTTTATATCCCCATCTTTATTCAAAATAATATATATTATCGGTTTTTAACAAGAATTATTTGAATTTAACAGTTTGGCTGTTTTGAATACACGAATACATTTTATCAAATATTTTTGAAATTTATAGCTAAGTTTGATTAAAAAATGGAAACGAATAAAAAAATCTGTAAGATGGCAGTTTGGTCTGTGTAGATAGCTAACCTCATAACTTTCAAAATATGTTAGCCTGTATAATTAGGGCCCATTTATGTGGGTCATAATTGGCATATTTGATTACCTGGTGGTATTTATCGCTGATATTATGGCGCAATGAAAGGCATTTGGGACGGCTAGCTCAAGCATGACATTATGTATACGCATGACCCGAAGGACGGTGACAAAAATGTTTAACATAGGGTAGGGAATGTAAAAGATGTCGGACAAACTGTAAAATATTTTCAAATTATCTTTCCTATGTCCTCCACCACCAATGCTTTGCCAGAGGTGGATTAAACTTTCTTGACATTCACTAAGATCGGACAAATATTTCCGAGATTTTATATCTATGTGTGTGATATAAAAGTTTAAATAAAATGAAATGTCAATTTCGCTGTTGATTTATAGTTTGAATCAAATTTTACCGTGCCACAAATTAATGGGGAGGCTGTGGTGAATACATTGTAAAAAAAGGCATGTTTTTTTAATAAATATTAAAGGCCCATATTAAAAATGGAAATTAATATAATTTGGTTTTTTAATGATATGCCTAACCAACAGTTTCGAAATAAAAACGTCAACTATAAATTTACTTTACCCTAACTCCCTTGATGTTAAACGAATGACTTAATTTTTTCTTTCTTCAAAATATTTTTTTCCAGAGCTACAACCTTTTTGCCTAAAACAAAAATTGACGAAAATTTTATTATTAATTCGCTTTTAAATTTGAAATTATTTTTGAAATAAAAAACCAAATATAAAAATATAAATTTTTTTAATGTTTATATCTTGGCTTAAAATGCTTGGTCACAAAAACGGAAACCATAAGAATGCAATTCATCGTTTATATCAGACATATTAACATGGTCGATGCTTGGGATAATGAATCCCTATATGATTTTTCAATCTTAACTTGTTAATCTCTCAAAATTTGATCCACAAAGGCATCAAGTTTTTATTATTTTTAATAGGCATATTCTTTTGTAATAATTGGCCATCATAAATGCGTTTTTAAAAGTAAAATAAATTTATAATTTACTTTTGTAATATTACAATAGGAAACGGCATACCCTAATAGAAATTAAAGTTTGTTTCTTTACCAGCATATTTAAACAAAATATAAGGCAAATTTGACAAAATCAAAAATTAGTAGATAATAAATAATATATAAAATACTATTTGCAAATCCTTTTGTATTATTTTTGATATTAGAAAGCTATAAACTTTTAATAACTATGACTAAAAATTTGGGGCATTGATTAAAATTGATTCGTACACCAAAAACTTGACCACAAACGATAATTGCTATCAATCATGCTTAAGGTCGTCCAAATTTTATGCCGAGCGTAATTGAAAGCCTGGGTTAATTATATCAAAGATATAATTTTACAAATAAAACAAATCTTTTTTAGTAACTTGTGACCTGGTAAGACCATGATTTAACGTCATGGCAACTATCTATATACCATATATTAAGGACAAACTAAACAACTTACATAAACACTATATAAACATGTCATTAAACCAACATTTATCATTTCTTCATATATTAATAAATATTTCTTTTCTCAACAAGTTACAGTAGCGTAGAATTTACTTATAACTGTCGCATTTGACGAATTAAGGTAATTTGCCATAGACCATGCCTTACGAATATCAGAAAAAGCACGTACTAGCCTATTCTTTTGTTGATTGATACGGTTGTAGAATAAGGTGTCCTAATTATATTAAAATTTAGAAGATCACCAGAATAAATAAAATACACACCAAAAAATTCAAACTTTCTGGACCTGGAAAAAAAAGAAAAACTAATAAATTTCTTTTAAATAAACTTAAAATTTTTGGCTTTTAGATAAATCGATAAAAAAAATAAAAATCAAAATGATTGCAATATTAATTCTTTCAATTGTGTTTATTTCCTGTAAAAATGTAAAACATTTTATTATTATTTAGTGAAAAATATACTTTTAGTTTTTTGATTATTTTATATCATATATGAAAAAGATTTAATTTAAAGGTTAAGTAATTTTTGGTAAGAATAGTGGGCAAGAAAATGAATATTGATATGGATATATTTAAATAATTTTTTCAATTGCTATAAAAAGCCAAAAACAAAGCAAATCATTCAATTTTAAGTATTAAGCGGGTGAACTAATAAATGTGCAAACCGTAATTATTTTATCAGTTATTTTTGCAAATACGAATTCTGATTTATATAATTAAATTTAATTGCATAAATTTTATTGGCGTTTAACTAACAAGTTTATGTTAATTAATTCTAAATATTTTGATCTTGTTTTATTATATAAAATGAAAGCATAATTTACACTCCGTTTATAACTTATTTGTGGGTTATTCAAAAATTAAGACATAAATATAAATACAAATATTATTTTAACTTGTGTATAAATATCAAAAATATACAAAAAAAAAGTTTTATTTACCATATTTCTAAGACATTTAAAAACGTAAGAAACATTTAGAATTTTTGAAAATCAAAATTATGGATTTCTTATTCCCAAAATGTAATATAATTTTTCTCTAACCCTCAATTTAAATCAAGAAAACACATGTAATTAATTTGAAGTAGGATTATTTGATAAGGACCTAAAGTTTGAAATACCTTATCAAATTGTTTATTAAAATTGGTGGTTAATAACTTAAATTTCTGAAATAAGCTTTGATTTACCTAATTATAAAATAGTTTTTTAAAAATAAGTGGCTAATTCTTTCCAACTTAGCATTTATGGTATAAAAAAGTCACTTGATTTTGGTAATCTTTTTTTATTTGAGACAATCCATAAAGTATAACAATTTTTTTAATGCGGTCATTCATTTTTTTATCCATGGCTCTAAAGCCTGCGGCTAATACTTTTTTAAAATTGTAAAAAAATATTTAAAAAAAAAAAATTTTAACGGCTGATATTTAAAAATGAAAATTAATGCTATTTGGTTGTTGATATGCCTAACAAAAAATTTTTGCAAACAAAATTTTTCTCTAAACAATTTTTAATATCTTAAATTTTTTTAAAAATTCTTACACTAGCCGCCTCAATGTTATTCAAATGCATGAAATATTTTTTCGTCAAAACTTATTTTCCACTAGTCGCAGCCAAAGATACCTTGTTTACGACATGGACCTAATAGTCTACTTTGATTGCAAATGTTTCCTCCCCTACTCCCATTGCGTCTTTTACTCATTACTACACAAGTCAACAAATATCATTTGCGCAATCGAAAATTTTATAAGAATATAAAAGAATTTTTGACCATGATGGCCTTATATTACACAGGTCAACAAATATGAACGTCATAAATGTGAATTTTATGAAAACCGCAATCCCATGATGGCCTAATCTTTTCGTTTTTTTAGTTCCTTCCGTCATTGGCTTCTTAGATCGTCTATAGCGAAAAATGGCCTTTTTCGACTAAATTGACAGATCTAAATATATCTGAGAAAAATTTTTAAAATCATTTTTGCATATAAAAACCCCTTGTAACTTATATAGTTTATAATCCCAAATAATAAGAAATAAATTTTGTTAATAAATCAAGTTCTTACTCCAGCATTTTATCTGTAACAATTTCGCTGTTGCGAATATGCAAAAAAAAAATTTTAATTTACTTTAATTTGAATTTTTTTTGTTTTTTGGCATTTTAAAATTTACAATGTTTATGGCTGACAAACTATTTGATTAGAAAAAACGGTAACCGGATTTGAAAATCACTAAGATGGCAGGTTTAGTCTTCGTAGTTAGCTCATAACTCTCATAAATTTGTTACCTGAGAATTCTTATTACTAGTACTAGTACTACTACTACGACTACCACTATTGCTCCTGCTACAACATTTATTCATATATTAATTTATTCAATCGCATTGTTCTGATTACAAAAATGGTAACTTACCTTGGAGGAAATATACGTTTAAATTTATTGTACCCCAGCCGGATAGTCCCTCTCTTAGGTCATACCTTCATTAGTTGCCGATATCGGGGCAAATATATTTGTTCAATGTTTGTAAATTTTTTCAAATCATACAGTTTAGACGTATTCAGGCATTTGCTTTCGTAATGCTGATTGGGAAAACTGCTCCTGTGTTCCACGTATCTATTGCCGGAAGTTTAGGGCTAATACAAATTTTTTAACCAAAATTAATAGTAATATAAGCCCGCAACATATTGATGCTGGGTTAATATTAAAAATGGCAAGAATACTGATCACAATTATTTGTTTGCTTGATCAATCTAATAGATGGCTCTCTAGAGGAGCTAGTTTTTAGAAAAAGTCAGTATCATTAATCAAGTCTTTACGTGTCGACGAATATCAATGTCGGAGAAATAGTGCATTGAAATATAAAATCCGATGGCCTATTTATTATATATATTCTAATTTTTGTAGTTTCATTTGCCAGCTATTTAGATCTGCTTTTAACAAAAAAATTAAACTTTTGACCTAATTGAAGGATATCTTGTAAATTATATCTTTTATCTTAAAAAATGAATAAAATTTTTAAATATCAAGCTTACATCAATACCTAAAGGCCGTGTTTTAAAAATGATTTGTTTTTCCGTATAAAAAAATGCAGCAATATTTTCTACATATCAAAACGCGATATCAGCGCTCAAACAATGCAGCAATTCAAAAGACCTCTATAAAACTATTAAACAGGCCCGATTCTAGCTTTTCCATTTTAGGGGGGCAAAAAAAACTCGTGGGAAGGCGGCTTGGCCGTGACCTTCGGTCACGGCAAAAAATATACATGTACAACAATAGAATCCATGTTCAAAATTTTTTAACAAATTAGTAGTAATTTATTATATTCTTATATTAAAAAAAAATGAGTTTATAAATTGAATATGTGAATTAAAATTAATTGTTTTCACTAAAATCAATTGCTTAAAAAGATAAATGAAATGATTGTAAGAATTTTATCATTTGGTATCATTGCGCATGAAAATTAAAAATATGATATATATGAATGATAAAAATAAATTATATAAAACTTTGGATTTTAGAAAATGAAAAGTAAAAGATTGATTATCATGAAAACAAAATGTATAAGTATGCTAATTTGGAAGAATATATATGAAAACACTGGTTATATATAACTAGTTATTAATATTAGGGTAAAAATTAAATAAAACATGAACATAAACGTTAAATGCGCATAAAAAAAGTTTGACACTATGTTAAAATAGTAAGCAATAATTAGCTGATTTTGAGCAGTGTATTGTATTGATCAAACTATTTTATCTTAGAGGATTTTAATTAAATTACAATATTCATCAAAATTCAACGCTTAGTTAATGATTTTTCGTGTTCTAAAAGAATCAAATCACCTTTAAGCAGGTCACTACTTGTCAGCCGTTATTATCCTTCTTAAAGAAGAAAATGTGGCCTCACAACTCGACGTTGAAGAGCCAATCAAAATTATAGGAAAAATGTTAAATAGATTAGAAAACGCATCATTGTAATCATATTAAAATTTAACAAAATCAATAGTAACACATTATTTGTAATTATTAAGTTTCTAAAAAATTTTGGCTACGTCAATTTCTTTAGATATGGAATTATTATCAATATTACTTATTTTTAAAAAAGGCTCTAATTTATTTATATCTAAAATAAAGGTTAATCAAATTTATAAAGGGAATCTAAAGATTTTAAACAACTATTTTCGGTAAAAACTCTATTATCAATATAAATAAATCAATAATATTAAATATATACTTTTTACTTCATCAATAATATTTAAAATATTTTAAAACTTATTAGTAGAAAATAAATAAAAATCAGATAATTCTTTTTAGTTTTTCTTTTATCCATAGATAAATTATTGTCATTTAAAAAAATATTAATATCAAAACAATTTTTGAATAAATCTTCAAATGTATTTTTATTTCTTAATTGTTCAATTTCTAACAAACAATGGTGTATTAAATCAGAAGTTTTAGAAAATAAATCGTTCTGCATTGAAATTGATCTATAATTATTTTTAATAAATAAATAATTTTTCAATTAACTACAAAAAAATAAATAGATGATTATAAATATGTTTAAAAAACCCCGATTCGGCCCTGACCTGAAGATATAAAAGTTTTTTATTTTTAATTTTTAAAAGAGTATTAAATATTTCTGTGTAATTTAAAAAAAAATAATGGGCAGGGAGTGACTACACTACATGGGGCAACAGCCGGGGTATGGTCCCGCATTCACTATACTTTGATTGCATCATGTTGAATAAATTTATGAAGGGAAGAAAAAATATCAAAACGACCTTTCCCATCACTTAAAATTTTAAGACCATTTTTTGCAACAAGATGCAATCGGTGGTAAGCAGGGAATATACGGGACATTGTGTCCAACCATTTTGCTCAGAAATACTTAAACACCACCTTTTTCCCCAGACATTACTTTCGCCCCATTGTAGCATTGTGCGATCAGGTTCTTTGGTTCTATATTATATTCTAACAAAAGATTGTTGTTAACTGAGAAAATTTCTTAGGCATCAGATTATTATGAAGTGCTTTCACAAATATAAAGCTTTCTGTAAAATCAAATTTTTCTATATATTTCTGTTAGTTTGATCTCTCTTGCGGATGAGAAGTATTAATGAATAAAAACACTTTTAAAAAAAGTAAATATTTTTAAGATTTTATTTTTTAGAGTTTTTGACGGAGCAAATTTAATTATATTATGTGGAAGAAATAAAATTACTATGTATTTTTGGGGGGGCAAATTCAATTTTTTTGGGGGGGCAAACAAAAATTACTATGTATTTTTGGGGGGGCAAATTCAATTATTTTGGGGGGGGGGCAAACAAAAACTTTTGGGGGGGCACTGCCCCCCCAAAAGGGGTCTAGAATCGTGCCTGCTATTAAACATGTTTTTTTGAATATTTAAAAATTAAGAAGGTAATGGTGCCCTTAGGACACGGTTATTGATTAGTGTGCAATAAAGTTTTGACTTTCGTAGAATTTTAAAAAAATATATTTATGTAAATGGACGCCAAATTTTTAAAAGCCAGTTTTTTTTGCATGAAATACTTTTTTTTGAATTTTTAAAATTTTACTAAAAAAAACTCGCTTTTCACCTGGCCTTACAAAAAAATTTATTTATGAATATAATTTAGCTGTTTTATGCAAAACTTACAACTAACCTTTAACCTATTAGTTTTTTTTTATTAAAATTTAAAAAAAAAATTTTTTGCAGATTATATGGTTAGGTTAAATTTTAGAATTAACAGTATTAACATTGACTCCTGCTTAAATCTAATTGTTTTAAGCATTACTTCTACTCATATTTATATTCTTTTAGACTTTTAAGACTTTTTTTACATATTGATTTTGAAACAAGTTATTAAAATTAAAAAGAGGAACTAACGGAGATGAAAATTAATTTTTTATATTGTGTAAATAATGGGTGTATTGGCTAGTGAACAGTGTAATAATATAAATATGGCTTAACAAATTTTATTTTCTTTAAAGATCCTTAAATTTTGTTGTATTCTAAAAAAGATTATTATGTTTTCTTTAAATCCAAAAAGGATATATTTTTATTCCATACATAATAACTTTATTAAGCTATTTTACAAATATAGTATAATATAGTGAAAAACTACTTTAATTTAACCACGTGTCTGAGGTTTAGTAAGGTATCATCATTAATGTAAAATATTCCGGAAAAATGTTCTTTTTCCACTCCCTTCTTATTTGGGATGGTGGTGGATTGTGCGGCTGATAGTAGATCCCACAGCTTGATAATGCATTCGTATATGTAAAATCCACGGTTATCACCAATGATTGATATAAAATTTACATCCAAAGGGGCCGGATCAATCATATTATCGTGCGAAACCTTTTGGTTTATCTTAATCTGTTGGGAAAAATTAAAAAAGGGATCCTCGTTAGGGTCGGTGCCACACACATAAAAGTTTTGCAGTTTAAAAATTCCCGAGTACAGGTAGAGGAGAGTTGGGATTGTCCCGTAATACGGATAATTATAGACTATGAGTAGTTTGACGTTGGAAGACCATTCAGACAGGTAAGGGAAACTAGCTTGCCGTAAATTTGGAAAATCACAAACTATCGAAGGTCGGTTAATTTGACGCGGCGATTGATATGGCTTTGGCTAACGAAAGAAAAAAGAAAATTTGGCACGTGATTATAAATTTTTGGTTTATTTTTTCATTATATCAACAAGATTATTGCTCGCCGTAAATAATCAAAAGTACACACTACCTTATTCACTTTTTTTCAAAAGGTCCCCTAAATTTTTTTATGTTTACAAGCTTAAAGTTCAAAATTTTACATATTTAAAGTTTATATTTTTACATTTTGAAACTCCAAATCTTTTAAAAATTCTGCAATATGTTATAAATTCTATGCCACCTGTGTTTATAATCCATCCATCTAATTTTAACTAAAATTTTTTAATTTTTTTTTGATATGGAGGTGGAAAAGTTTGCTCGTTAGATTCCAAAGCTAGCCTATAAATAAACTGGAAATGGGATCATCAAATACACCAGTAATTTTCAAGAATGAATGATTGATCAGTGCTTACATGAAGTAAAGGTTAACCGCACTGATGTCCGTATTTCACTAAAAATTCACCGGTGCATGCAGGGCTAGGAGTACCTGCTAAAAAACTACCTCCTCACAGCCTCTTCTTTAATGAGGCCGCCGTACTCTTTAGGGCTTTGGCACTTTTATCACGAACGTTAGCGGGACAATGGATATCACCCATTCGAGATAAATATAGTTTGCCAAAAATAGAAATATATTTAATTAAATTATCTATATGCTCTTGTATCATAGGTGAAAGTAATTGCGTAATTTGTGAATCCTGGGATTAGTTGGAAAAAGACTTTGACAAAATAGGAGTTATGTATTGCGTCCTATGAATGCTGGAAATACACATAGAAAATGATGAATTGTGTTAACGAAGTTTTCATAAAAGCAGGGGCAATCTCAAAGTGATAATGCCTGTTTGGCCAATTTAGCTTTTTTTGATTAACAATAGTATAATCTAAATTGTTTTTAAATTTAAATCCAACCAAAATATTAAATGATTATGTTAGATATTAAATTAAAATTTTTCATCCTACTCCAAAGGTTGGCAAAATTTATGTGACCTATGAGCTAACTTTAATAATATAACCGGGCGTTGTTATTTGTTTAAAATAAATAGTATAATTCTTCCCCCAATAAAAAAATAATTTGCTTTAAGTTAGAATATAATTTTACGATATAGAATTATTTTGTATTACGAGTTAAAAGATGATTTTTATTTTATATGAAATATAATTTCAATCCGTAATGTCGTGCGCGTGCCAACCCACACAAAAAGCCACGCGCACGAGAAGCCTAGGAAAAGAAAAAAATAATAATTATTATTTTTTGGTCAGTTTTTTAGTAGTAGCTTTTTTGTGGTTAAAAAAGAGTATATTGTTATATGTTGGCTGAGTGCCGGGCAAGAAGAATTCTATGTTTTGATGCGATGAAATAAATAAATGGTTTAAAATAAATATAAAAGCTGAATAATTGAATTTTTGAAATGAATATAAAGATCTACAAGTATTTGTTCTTTATCCTAATGCACCTCGCCCTAATAATATTAATCTCCTTCTTTGGCCCTCAGATTACCTCAATGGAATATCTTAGTAGCTTTCGCCTACCATTATTTATCTATGTCCCAGTTTGACAACGGCCACGAGTCTGTCACGTAACTATCCAAAAATCATGTTTTTAGGCTTTACCAATTTTTAATTCATTAGTATCATAATTTTTTTTAGACCTAACCACGAGTATGATAACAAATTAATTTGTTTTTGCTCTATTAGAAAACTTTATTCTATGTTAAGTACGCATCTGAAAAACTTAAATTTGAAATTTTTTTTTTTTTAAAAACCTGAAAAAAATTGAGTGTACTTTTAAAACTACAGATATTTTAAAAAGGACCCAGGCGCTGAACGTTCCATTTGGTGTTGCAATCAAACATACAGGTTGAGGGTAAGGTAATACTCTTATATTTAATGATAAATATTTCAGGCAAAATTTTCGTATGGTTTAAATACAAAGTTAATGAACAATTGTGTTTTAAAATAGTTTACAATACATATTTAAATAAATTTATGGGAATTCATTATTTTTTTGTATAATCTTAAACACAAAATTTTAATATATTGTTTGAGTCTAAGGTATAATCTTCTTTAAAATCTAGCTACAATAGTTGTTTAAAATACATGCGTCCAAAGTTATTTCATTCTTTTTTTACACAAGAATAAAAAATATTTTTGTACACATCTCATTCAGAAATCACTTCCATAAATGAAAATGCACATTCTTAAAACTTAAAAACCTTGTTATTGAATCAGTCAGCCAAATCTAAAGCCTAGGCATAGAGTTTATTTGCTCGAGAGACAAAATTAGATGTATGTTGAAGGGTTTTAAGCGATTCAGGACTATAACTTATTCCCCTTAATCAGCAAACCGTCCGTTGAGTGGTTTTAAGCAATCGTGATGTTCTCCATTTGCTTAGTGCCATAAAGCTTGAGCTATTAGAATATCTTTATTAATGGGAAATGCATGATGAATTTAATTTTTTTAATTTTTACATATTATGTTTGCTTAAATTTAAATGCTATCCCCTCCTTTTATACATCGTATTTGATTATATTTATCAGCTAGACCATAATTGATATTCTCCCATTTCAATTTTTTGCAAAGAGTTGTTTATAAATTAATTCGATTAAATAATGATACGATAGTTTATATTTAAACATGAAAAATGCAAACATTTGAATTATTGCAAATACGAATATTTGCCTACATGATAAAGCTTTCGAAAAAATTGTATATTAATCTAAAACGTTTGTAAATATTATATCTTAAGTTTTGGAAATGTTGGGTACAAAGATTCGGGCATTTGCCAATAAACTTAAATAACAACTTTGACAAATCAATGCCTCTCCTTACAATGAATTGCAAAATGCATTTTAGATAATTATTTCTTCCATTACCAGAAGAATGTCACAAAAATGCCAAAAATAACAGATATTTAAAATTCAATTCCCCCCCCCCCCCCCCCCCCCTCCCCCCTAAAAAAAACTTAAGGTGGGTTGAGATTTCAAATGCTATATGACATAAACCTTTTTAAAGTCAGGCCCCTGCAGATTAGGTTTTCATTTTCGTAAAATTTTTAGAAATTTTATTTGGGATTGTACAAATTTTTCAAAAAATTGTTAAATTTGGTTCTGAAATAATAAATCTTTTGAAAATTTATTTTTAAAATTTAAGAAAAAATTTTTTTTTTAATTTTTAGAATTTTCAGAATTTTGCGAAAATAAAAACTCACTTTGTACGTGCACTTATAACACCGGTCAACAATTTTTTGATATGAGCCAACTACAGAGATCAAACCTGCCATCTTAGGGAATATTAAATCCCTTTACCGCTTTTCCTAATCAAACTTAGTTACAGTTATAAACATTGAAAATTTTAGAAAAATGGTTAAAAACCCAAAAAAATGTAATTTTATTTTTGCTTAAACTGTTAAATTCAAATTTCAAATAATAATTATTAAAAACCGATAATATATCATGTCTATGTAAGTTTGGACGCACGCGAAATATATTCTATTAATTAAATGCCGATGTAAGAGCTGGATGTATTAATAAAATTTAATTTTTACTATTTGTGATAAAAAATATAAGTTACAAGAGGTTTTTATATGCAAAAATGATTTTTAAATTTCTACTTTTCAGGGTATATTTAGATCTGTGAATTTAGTCAAAAAAGGTCATTTTTCGTACCAAGCGGGAGAATCTAAGAAAAACAAAAAATTAGTATGAGATTAGGCCATCACGGGGATGCATTCTTTTATGTTTTCATAAAATTCACGCTTCTGACATTAGTATTTGTTGACCTTCCAATATCTTCATCAAAATATATTAAATATGATTTACGATCGGAGGAAGACGGGCCGCGGTTTTTTTCGATATCCGGGCGACGTAAATCAAAACTACAGAGAACAATGCACTAAAATAAAATAATTTTGTATAATGAACTACTATGAGAAAAATAATTGGGTTGTTTCTCGCTTGCCCTTTATTACAGGGCGCCTACGTTTAAAACGCTTTTTCAGTCACCTCTCTTGATTGTGGAGCAAGGGCATTTTGGGGGACAAACTAAATCACAAGATTTGTTTACACGTTGGGTATCTACGTTTTTAGCCTATCACCTTATGCACAATAATACATAAGAATCTATTGTCTTGGCTCTGTTCTTTTCCAAATAAAAATGGAGGCCTGCGAATGTCGAACAAACCATAAATATTACTGTCCAGTCTTAAATTCTTGGCATACAAAAACAATGTATCTTCCTAATACATAGGGTCTATACTCAAAAAATTAACCTTTTTTTTTGCGCTATTACAAAACACAAAAAGATATAAAAAACAAAACGAATATAAGAATAAAAACAGGGTTGATAAAAAGATAACAAAAAAATTTTTTTTACAAAGCATCAAAAAAAAACAAAAAACATTAATTTTTTATTTTTGATTTGCAAATTTCTCCGTATTATAGAATAAAATTGTTGAAGTTGCAAATACAGAATTAGTTAACAATCTCCGAAAATTGATCTCTTTTTTAAATCCTCAATGTAAGATTATATTATTTTAGAAAAAAATGAATACTATTAAAAAAAATTTAGGGGCCCAATATGAAACAAATTAACGGAGCGACAAAATAAATATTTAATTTTTTGTCCTCGTTTAAATTACTGGTATATAATATATTTTGTTCATAAATAATTCTGTGAACTTTTCTAAATAATGGCAAATCTAATCTCCAAAGATTATTTTACAGCTGTAGAAGTGTATCTTTATTGGGTATCGGGATAACAAGGTTGTAAAACCCTTTTCTTCCTAAATTTTTTGTATAAAACTGCTACTTGCTCTGAAAAAATGACATATGACTTATCTTGTGATCGCCTTCCCATAATCATCAGCGTATATAGATTAACATGGAAAATATACGCCTAGCATTTTGCTAGATGTGAAAGGCAAAAGTGAATGAGTTACCAACTTCTTTTCCGATTTCCTGAAATTTTGGCTATGGACCGCTTTATTTAGATAAAATATCTGCTAGGATAAAATCAGCATCTGACAATATTGGCTCATATGCCCGGACCGCAGAACCCCTATCTCTCCTATAGATCATTGGATCACATTCCTAGCTGCCCTCAAGCTCAATCGTATTCCAACGGATGGGGCAATCAATAACAACACTATAATAAATTAGAGTCACATTTTTTGTTTACCTGTAAAATAGATTTTTGAATAACTTCCACAAATGCATTCGTCTCAAAATATTTTATTTTGTATATACAGGCACTGAATTAAAACGTCTAGTTTTTTTTATTAATTACTCGGGCAATTAATAAAAACTTTAACGGTTACATGTGAAAAACTATGGTTTTTACATTATTAACAATGTGTATTAGGTTGAATTCTCTATATTCTACAATTTACGAATTTTTTTTTGTCACTTTTTAAATTTTTTAAATTTTTTTTAAGAAACATTTTATACCTGTAAAAAAGGATAGCAAAAATTAGGCTTAAAAAAACTTTTAGACATGGAGACTCAAAGTTTTAAAATGTAGTCTAGTTGTTATTTACCTGAATAAAATTATACACCCTTTAAAGAGCACTAAAAATTAAAGTTATGATAACAAACATTAATCACCACTTAATTTTTGTTTTCTTCATATAGTAAAATTGTTATTTAAAAATTGTTCAAGCAATTTTTTTTTAGTAAAAAATGCATAAAATTTCATTTTAATTTATACCAAAATATTTTTTTTTATCCACTCTATTAAACTGTTTACATTTAATGTTACGAATAAAACCAGCTTTGAAAATAGTTTTAAATATGGTTTTTGTACAATTTTTTAAGCTGTAATTAAAGCTATTCAAAACCTTTATAATAATTTTAGTAACGGATGATAAGTATTTATAAATATAATTAAAAAAATTTTTTTTTCGGGAAAATTTAGTAATTCCGGCCCATTTTACTAAAGCTGAGAGATTTGCATGTTTTAATAAATTAGCAAAGGACATTACATTATAGCCCAAGGCGCTGCCAAGAATTTTTAAAAGGTATGAAGGATTTTGTTTTTGTTGTTTATCCCCATTCGTTGGAAGGTGGTAGTAAAATTGAGCTTCAGAACAGCTAGGTATGGATTGATCTAAAGATGGGCATGAAGGATTAAATAAAGGTGAGAAATTGAGAGTATCCGGAGTAACTTGTCGGCAGGGCTGGGAAAAAAAACTAAATGGGCTTTTATTTAACAAGTTTTTAAGTTTTTTTTCCAAATGCCCGCAAACTCGAGGGCATGGCAAAAGAAAAGCCCCTTTTCTTGCTTAAAGAAAAGGGGCATGTTAAAAAAAAGCCCCTTTTCTTAAAAAAAACTCCTAGGGGCTTTAAGAAAAAATAACCCACCCATCAAAATTTTTTGGAATTATTATAAAGAAAATATAAAATGGGTTTTTTGGGGCTCTTTTTAAGAGCCACTTTTTGTGGGTTTTTTTGCCCCTTTTCTTAGTAAGGGCTTTTTTTGAATTCTTATTTTGGCCCTTTCTTTGTGCCCACCCCCCCCCCCCCCCCCCCCCTTTTTTTATGTTTTAGGGGAAAAAATGAGCCAAAGTTTTTTGGCTCATTGTTTTCCCAGCCCTGCTTGTCGGTATAAGTAATCGGATTGAACATCCAAAGATTTTATAAACAAAAAAAGATAGGCACCAGGTTTATACACCTCCCCCCTTACGGCTCTCATCCGAATCTATACCAGGGTAGGCCAATTAAATATTTTACCCTACTACTTTTGAAAATGCATTTTTACTCTTTCCAATCAAAAACTATATTGTGAATTTATTCAAAGAAAGAAAAACAATGTTTCCTCCTTAATTCAAACTTAAGATCGGTAAAATGTTTATTTAAAGTATGTAAAAAGATTTTATCCGGTAAAGCAACGGAACAAGAATGATTCCATCCTATGATGTTTAATTCTTATGATAAATGTAATGGGCGGAGGACCTGCTTTGGTAAGGAGGTGGAAAAATTTTCTATTAAGATATGAGTCAAAAGTTTGCAAAAAAAAAGTAAAAATATTTATATAATGTAAATAATTACTTTCAAACTAAATATTTTTATTTTTTAAATTTTTTATTATTTTTCTTGTTTATATTGCATCAACGAGCGTATGATTAAATGCTTGACAAAATTTAAATTTAGATTTGTCATACTATTTGATAAGAGCTGGTTATAACGGTAATAAAAGAAACATTTTATGAAATTTTCAATGACGGCGTCATGATATAAAAAAAGAATATTTTGGGAAAAAATAAACACCCCGGTAAAGTTAATTATTTTCCGGAATTTCCATCAATTAAAAAAATTTTTTTGCTAGGGGTTATTGATGACATGCATATATAATAAATATATATCATTGACTAAAAAAGGCCTTTTTTGTTTTACATACAAAACTCATGATAAGTTAAATTTGTTTACCTAAAATAATCAACTAAATTTTCAATAACCTTCAAATTTTGAAAATTATTTTTTTATATCAGGCAGGTGATCAGTAAAAAAGTCGGGTTGCACAAACAAAGGCTTATTTTTTTTGCTGTAAAACCCTTTTCTTTTTTTTTAAGAAGTATGAAAAAAATAGGGAAGTTTTAGTTTTAGAAATATATCTATAAAACAAATTAAAATTTTATTGCATATATTTTGTACCTTTGATAATTTATAACAATATTTTACATATTTTAATGAAACACAACCAAAATGTCATAAAATGTGCTTTTTCTACCTTACCCAAATCAACAACCCTAATTTTAAAATTAACCTAGTTAAATATTTCCCTAGCTCTAACTTCTCAAACAACACATTTATAAACCCAAATGGGTGTAAAATGTATAATATGTGCATTGAGCCTTGTCGGCTTATATAAATTTTTAATAACAACAAAAATATTTAAATAATTTCACCTGGTTAACATTAAGTTTTGACCCCAATTTCATAATTTACTAACTTTTTAAAGCATGAGGATCCAATTAGAATTTAAAAGGAGTTATTTTTGTTAATTTGATGCATTTTAAAGAATTTAAAATGCCATGGAAAAAATAATCCACTTGCGCTATCAAATTAATAGGTTAAAATGCATATGATATGATACCCAAGGTACTTTCCTTGTATTTGCTAATAAATCACCCTATAGGCTAGGCTTCGAATGCGTATTTTTTTCAAAGGTGCTAGTCGGGTAAGAGCTCGCGTGATAGATTTTTATTTTTATAGCAATGTTTGTTTAAATGTTTACTAAATTGTTAATGCAGGAGCTGTGTCTAGAAATTGTTTAATACAGGTTTGCGGAAAATAACATTAGTGGCGGGGAAAAGGGGGAGGGTGGAGAGGGCGGGGTGTGGACTTAATTTTTTACTTATCTATATTAATTCTTCTTCTCTTCCAATATTAACTTTTGGCGCTGAACTGTTCGGTCTATAAATCTGAACTTAATCCACTAACTAATTTACACGACCAAAATTCCAGATGGATTGCTGGGAAATTCGGCAAAAAACTTTTAGGCCCAAAGTTACATCTGCTCAAAGATTTAAACATTGAACCTTTTGAAGCTTACTCAACTGAAAAATCTTTCGTTTTTTTAACAAAGCTCCATTTTAAAAACATTAATTAAAGATTTAGTTAAGTCTAAGACTGGCTTTAAAAAATGGACATGGGTCTCAAGATGTATAATAATAAAAAAAAATAAATTAAATTATAAAGATAACATAGCAAAAAAAAATTTCTAAAAAGTTGGGGGTTTTATTTTAAATAGGGCGAGATATAACAAAATCAAAATTATTTTTTTCTCAGCTTGAAAATAACTCTTTTTTTAAATATTATTAGCAATGAAAGTAGTGTTAAATTTGCATAAGGAGTAGTAAAACTTCTTTTACATATGAGGACAAATAATTGGTGGGGTCTAAAAAAAGCTAAATTGGCCAAACAGACATTTTCACTGTCAGATTGCCCTTGTTGTCATGACAACTTCGTGAACTCAGTTCATCATTTTCTATGTGTATGCTCAGCATTCAACGAAATTATAACGCAATACATAACTGCTATCTTGTGAAAGTCTTTTTCCAACTTATCCCAGGATTCACAAATTACGCTAAACTATATTTATCTCGAATGGGTGATATCCATTGCCCCGTTAACGTTCGTGATAAAAGCAAAGCCCTAACGGGTACGGCAGCCTCAATAAAGAAGAAGCTGTGAGGGGGTGGTTTTTTAGCAGGTACTTCTAACCCTGCATGCACAGGTAAATTTTTAGTAAAATACGGACGCGGTTAAATTCACCATATCAAAATACCATTACTTAATTTACGCATTGATCAATTTCTTAAAAATTACTGGTGTATTTGATGATCCCAATCCCAGTTTATTTAGCTAGCTTTGGGATCAAACGAACAAATATTTCCACCTCCTTACCAAAAAAAAAAAAATTAGGGAGCCGAAGGCATACGAAAAACAAAAATTGTATATATGAGATTAAGCCATCATGTTTTTTTGGTGAGGAGCATTGAAATTGCTATGCGGCGACGTTCTTACCCTAGGGTCAATAGGATTAAGCGCGTCTCTCCGCCAATACCACAATATCCATCAAAATGACGCCGCATTCTCCGAACAATGCCCCCCTTGTCTTACATCTCTTGAAAGAGACGGCATACCCGTCAGGGCATAGCCCCTTTATCTATATTAATCAAAATTTATTTTAAAAAGTTAACTATATATGTGGTCAATTCCACCTCAATCCAACAAGTCCGGGAGGGGTACCCCTTTTGATTTGGCTGAAATTTTGCATGGAGGTAGTATTTAAGGGTATCTCATAATCTGGAAATTTTTTTTGACCGAAAGTGATTTTTGACGGAGATGGGGGCAAAAGAAAAAAAATCGCAAGGTGAATTTTCACATTTGATGCAACTTTGGGAGGTTGTAAGTCAAAAAGTATTATAGCTAGAGACGTAATTTTTTTTTATTTTTAAGAGGACTATAAGGGCTATCTTGCATGTGCTTCTTATTTTAAAAAATTTATTTTAATATTTTACAATTTAAGAATATTTAGTTTAAAATAACTAAAAAAGCATTTTTTTAAATTTCTTGAAAAATTGCTAAAATATACTCCTTAATATTCTTTTAAAATATACGAACTCAAAAGTCTGGGACCGACATATCTTTTTTTAAAAAATTCAAAAAAATAATTTTTTTTTTGATTTTAAGACAAAAATTTGCTCCCTGCACTATATTAAAATATTTAAATGTGCCAAATTTAAATACATATAAGAAGTTAGACATAGGGGCAATCATGTTAGGCTAAAACAGTTTTATCTATTTGATTCATACTATTGTCAATTTTGGAAAAAAAAGGGAACTTCAGATCAAAAAAATTGGTAGTTTTCAGTATTTTACTCCTATCTTCAAAGCCGACTTTCTGGGTCACTACCAAACCAATTTAAAAATTTAAAATTGCATTTTATACATAAAACATCGCTATATAACATAAATCTCCCCCAACATTTTACAACGTACCCATAATTTTTTATGAAATAAAAACAAAAAGTTTGCCAAGTTTTTTAGAAATTTAAGGTGGAAAAAATAAAAACATAAAATTTGTATGCTTACATTTGTCAACTTTTACCAGTCTTATTTAGTTTGATGAACAATATTAGAAATTATACATAATTCTTAATATTTATACTCGGCAAAATTTAAAAAATTTGTTAAGTTTATTGTATAAAAAAAATTTTGGGAGGATTTTTGAAAAAATAATAAGGTTAAAAAATTTGTAAAAATTTATTTTTTTCTTTTATTCATTGTTTTTTAAAATAAAACAGCTACAAAAACGTTAAATCTGATAAAAATGGTAAATTAGAATATTTTTGGCCTATTTTGAATATTGAGATTCAACAGAAGTTCTTTTTTTATGCATATCAACAAACTTAAAATAAACGTAAAAAGTCAAATATTTTATGAAACATATTTATATGGTGTTTTGATACTATAACTACAAAAAACAAGTCAGTTTTAGGGTTAAACAACTTCAAATGATTATAACGGGCAGAATTAGCTTTAATGATGAATTTTAAGACTAAATATTAGACCTTATTTAATATAAACAAAATATAGACATTTAGTCTTTTTTTACTAATTTCTACAAATGCAAAATATGTTTTTGAAAGGCTATTTAGAGCAAGGCATACAATATATATCTAACAGACCCTAATGATGTTTAAAAACCAACAATTTTAGTTCCATTTACATCTAAGTTTCTTAATAAAGACGCACTAGACCTATTAAAAAAAGAGGAAATATCACTATCACTTGATTCTATAGGCATATGGATTTGGGCAATGATCTAAGGTTTTTTATACCCTAATGTGTACCTAACGAATTTTTACACAAAAATATGTTTTCAATAATATAAAAAATTTAAATTTCATTAAAATAAATGGAATGATTTCATGGTCTCCTTTTTTTGTAATTTTCCTATCTCGTTCTTTTAAGATTTTCTATACCTAACGTATACAGCGTCTCCTACTCCCCAAATTTCATGGAAGAGCTACCCCCCTCGGCAAAATCTCGGGGGTAACTTTATCCCCCCCCCCCCCCCCCACCCAATTTTTTTCTGATTATAAGCAGCCACTTCAGATCAATTCAATTTTATTTATTATAATGAGTTATTATAATGATATAAATGTTTAAAATTATTGATAATTAAGTCATTATCTAATTGCAATAAAATGTCCTCTTAAGATTTTAACAAAAGGAGATTTTGTAAAAACATATCTCCCATTTTGTTACGAAGAGAAGTTTTAATTAATTTTATCTTGCTCATTGATCTCTCAGCGCTACAGCTGGAGATCGTTATTGTGAGCGAGATTTTATATATTTTTTTAAGGTCTTCAAAACTGTTGTATGTTTTTTTTAAAGCCCTATAAGGTAGTAAAAAATTGTCATCTGAACTAAAAAGGTTTCATCATCATCCTCATCACTTTTTTCAACGTCGTCCTCCGGATAGTTACATAAACTCTCTAGAGTATTTTTTAATTCTAGAATTTAAAAAAAATATTAAACCATTCACATATTGGGTAGAAATGATTCCATCTATTAAAGCTTGGCGGAAGAACGGAATAAACATTTTTATTTCTTCAGAAATCGGGTCAAGGTCGTAAAAAGCAGTGCTGGGAAAACAATGAGCCAAAAAACTTTGGCTCATTTTTTCCCCCAAAACATAAAAATAGAAAGGGGACTACAAATAAACGGCCAAAATAAGAATTCAAAAAAAATCCTTACTAAGAAATGGGGCAAAAAAACCCACAAAAAGTGGCTCTTAAAAAGAGCCTCAAATAGCCCATTTATGTTTTTATTTAAAATCAGATTGAGTTTTTTGATTAAAATAGCAAGGTGTATAGAAAAATAATTGTGTTCAATAATCGGAAAATTAATTGTTTATATAATGTATCATGTATTAATTTGTTGGCAAGGGATATTTTTTACTTAATATAAACCTTTTGGCATAACTCAAACTTATAGTAATGGAAAGTTTTAACGCCAAGCTGTAAATTATAGAGTCGTAAAAGCAAAAGTCGATCAAACAAATTATATCTTAATTTAGACCATTTAACTTAGGTAATAAATCACTAAGTAACGTAATTAATCATGTTATTAGGCCAACTTTATTAACTAAAATTTATTACTGGTACATTTTATTGAGGGGGTAATATAATAAAATTAGAACAAAAATATCGTAAATCCATCAGTCACTAAGACAGTTTTCTTTATAATAATTTCGAAAAATTTTGATTTTTTCTTTATAATAATGATGGGTGGGTTATTTTTTCTTAAAGCTACTAGGAGTTTTTATTTAAGAAGAGGGGCTTTTTTTAAACATGCCCCTTTTCTTTAAGATAGAAGGGGCTATTCTTTTGCCATGCCCACGAGTTTGTGGGTAATTGGGAAAAAAAACTCAAAAACTTAAAAAAAAAGCCCATTTAGTTTTTTTCCCAAAAAAAAACTCAAAAACTTAAAAAAAAGCCCATTTAGTTTTTTTTCCCAACCCTGGTAAAAAGCACAAATCTCGTTATTTTCCACATTTACTTCATTGTATTTTTTTAATGAAGCTGTGGTAAAATACGAGACTCCTTTATAAAATTGTAAAGTATCGTCATTAAATCTTTCGTGAAATTGCATCAAGATAAGATCCAAAGCTTTAAAATATGTTTTAATACGGTAGCTATGAATTATATACTATTTTTACCTTTTAATTACGTCCACTTAACCGCGTTTTTGTTTTAAACTAAAATCAACATTGTTTTCTTTACAAAATTTAGAGGTATCCTCAATGATTATTTCAAATTTTTCTTGATCTGCATTTTAATATAATAAAACAAACTTCGTAATTTATTCAAATTTGATATAGTGCATTTTATTAAAGAGATTGTGGCTCCCATATCAAACAATGGGCTTTGGAATTGCAAGATTTTTAAATAATTTTTTGATATAGTAAATTTAGATAAAAATATGCCAAAAAGGTACATTTTGACAACTTTAATAGCAAATAAAATGAAAACTAGATCAGGTAGGAAAAAACGGAAAGCACCATGATGTTTAAATAAAATGAAAACTAGATCAAATAGGAAAAAACGGAAAGCACCATGATGTTTAGCAGGAAAAACTGCGCTAAAAAAATGTTCAAATTTATTGGTCTAAAATATGAAGTCATTTTTTGTCGACCAGTGTTATAAATCTTTTATGTGGACGTGTAAAAAATTGAGAAAAATATCATATTCTTGTTAAATAAACACCCCCTTTGACTGCTATAGTTACCCTCCTTTTTAAAATACCCCCCATAACTCTACCTACCCCCCTCGAATACCTACCCCCCTCGGCCGATTTTTTGGAACCGCTTGGTTCCTACCCCCCCCCCCCCCCCCCCCGGAGTAGGAGGCACTGAACGTATATGCTATTTTTGTAACACTTAAACAGTCAAATTATAACTGATTTTATAGGTTCTAAATATTATTAGTTAGTTATGCAAAAATAATAAAAAAAATAAGCTTGCACAGATGAATATAATCTGCGTTAGTTTTTTGACACCTGAAAATTTGCTGTTTTTTGGCAAATTTTGGTATTTTTGTTGTAGAAGAGTCAAAATCGAATGAAAAAAGCTGGGGCTATTATATGTTATTAAGCAATAATTTATCTATAAAATAAATGTTAAATATTAAAAAAAAGTTGGCTGGTTAACCAGAAAGTCGATTTTAAAAATTGGCAAAATTTTCACTTTTTTCGGTTTTGAGGTTCACTTTTTCATTGTAAATTTTATAATATTAATAATCAAATAAATCAAACTATTATGTTCTAACATAAGTGACCATATGTCCTGCTTTTTAAATATTGTCAAATTTGGCACATTTGAATATTATAATATAGTGCAAAGGGCATAAATATGTCCCAAAATTAAGGCAAAAAATTGTTTTTTTTAAATTTTGTAAAAAGTCACGCCGGTTTCAAACTTTTTAAATCATATATTTATTAACATTATTAAGGGCCATATTATATAAATTTTTCAGAAAATTTAAAGATACGTTTTTTGAGCTATTTGTGTCTAAACTTGACTTTAATTTTTTGGTAACTTAAAAAATTTTTTTTAATATTTTTGCGTCTAAGGTAGTCCTTATTACGATCTTCAAAATAAAAAAAAAATAATGACTCTAGCTACAATACCTTTGATGATACATGCGCACAAATTTGCCTCAAATTTTTTTTTTTTGCAAAAAAATGAAAAATATTTTTGCTCATATCTCGGTCAAAAACCACTTTCGGTCAAAAAAAATTTAGGTTTTTATCAGCACCCAAGGACCCTACCAGTGTACCAATTTTCAGCCAAAACTGAGACTTCAAGGGAAAAAGTTTGTCGATTTGAGGTGGAATTGACCATATAGATATTTCATCAAAATTTTTGTTACCATGCTCAAAAAACGGCTAAACCGCCTATGAAATTTTACATGTAGATTCTCTAGGTGGTGGAATCGGTTCATACGTATTTTTCATCCGCATAGGTTCTATGGGTCGCCCGCCGGAAGCAAAAAAAATCGCGTTTTTTAATTTTTGATCCCGATAACTTTTTACCGACTAAACCGATTCCATAAAATTTTATATATACATTCTCTTGGAGGGAATTGTGTTAATTCTAGGTTTCATGCCCCTACGTCATATGGTTCGCCCGCCCTAAGCATTTGAGTTGTTTTTTATGAATTTTTCGGATTTTCACGAACAACTTTTCTGTTTATTTTTTCATCTATGAAATAAAAAATTACATATAACGCTATAAAAAAATTTTCCACATTGTCCTATGAGTCCCCCGCAGGAAGCAATTTAAACTGTTTTTTTATGAATTTTTTGCCATTTATGGGCAAAATTTTTTGGGTGCTTTCACCTGATTAGGTGTAAAATGCATATAATCCCCAAATGTGACTCTTATCAATAACTCTTATGTATTTATAGCTTTTTTTTATTTTTTGGGCAAAATTTCCATTATTTTTTTATAATGAGCGAGCCGATAACCACAATATTTTATATGTATTTTCCGTAGGAAAAAGATTAAAATTTTTTTAAACTTTCACCTAGGTCATAGGCGTCGCCCGCCCTGATCTTTTTATATTATTATATTCCGAATTTTTTGCCAACTTTTAGCTATTTTTTTATTTGGCTTCATCTAATTTGGCATTAAAAAATATATATAACCCTAATATTTGACTCTTATATCCCAAACCCACAGGATTATAGCCTTTTCTTAATTTGTGGGCAAAATTTTAACTATTCTCCCGTAATGGCTCAAATACCCATAAAATATATATGTTAATTCCATAGGAGGAACATAAGGATGTTATTAATTCTTGATACACTTAGGTCTTATCGCTTGCCTAAAATAATTTGAGTTTTTTATCTTCAAAATTTTATCATTTTAAAAATTTATTTGTTTCTGCTTTTATCTGATTTTATTTCGAAATACATGAAACCCTATATAATGATTGGAGACCGATTCTTATATATAACTCTTATTTACAAAAAACTATATATCAATAATTAATATATACATAAAAAAGACTAGATATATATTCAAGCATTTGATTTATCAATTTAGCATTGCTTCTAGGGTATGCAGGCAATTACCTTAATTGATTGGTTTGTCTTTGACTAAGATAATTATCCATCCAGGGAAGAAACTTACCTAAGGCAAGAGATTTCTAAAGGGGGGCAAGAAATTTTATATAAGAAAAAGAAGTAAGTATTTGTGCTTTTGTTAGTGCATAAGTTAATAAATGATCATAATATTAACTATAAATTTTAATTTGAAGATTTTTATTGTTTTAGAGTTTATATATCAATTTTAACGGTATAAAAAATGAAATTATTAAGGGGGTCAATGGCCCCCTTTAAAAACGCAAAAAAATTATAGCTAACCCCATTTTATAGTTTTCTTTCCACGTACATTACATCTCACCTCAATCTCCAATTACATTTTTTCTCTTATAAATAATTAGGGTGCGAATCTGAATTATAAGTCTCAAATTTAGTTTAAATATCTGCTAGGTGAAACATTATAATTTAATATTATCTAATCTACAATTTTTTAAGTAAATAATACACCTAATTTATCTTGTTGTTGTTTATTGGCACATTCATAGGAAGTTGTTGGTAGTAAGATTGAGCTTGAGGACAGCTAGGAATGGATTGATCCATAGATCTATAGAAGAGATAGGAAGTAGGCGGTTAGGGCATATGAGCCAGTGATGTATATTGTTAGATGCTGATTTGCAGTCGTAGCAGATATTATTTAAAGATGGGTCTAGACGTGCTCTGAAGTTTGCAAATAGATGGCTCCAGACCGAAGCAGCCAAGTGGGAACGCATGTTCAGGGGTAAAGTGTTTTTTAAAGGCGATAAGGGAGGGAGTCGACCGTTTAAAACTAAGTTGAACGGATTATTATCTATGATTTTGTTAACTGGAGAAATGTGAATACTTGATTATCATTTTAATGGGAATTTTGTCAATGAAAGGCTGGATTTGGGTAAAGCAGGAAAAAGACGGTTTCTTTCATTTGTCTAGCTGGGGTAGAATGGTGCTTTAGCTCGTGACAAGGTCAAGAGATAGGCAAGATACAAGGTATTGGTCAGCTAACATCTGACAAACGTCTTTAATGAATTAGAAAAAAAGGTTTTGGGTATGTTTAATAAGTTACATTAAATAGTCTAAATATGTTGTAATAAAGATTTCTATTACAAAAAAAGCCCACGGATTTTTTAATATTTCATAACTTTTGGAAAAAATATTTATTATGCAGAATTAAAATTCAACGAAATTAAAAACTCACTCTCCCCTTGGCATAAGCACTAAAAATATGAAACAGAGCTGTGAAAAGGCCCATATATTTCTCGTATATTTGTTTTTACAAAATTTGATGAAGGAATAGCTAACTACAAATAAATAAAACATTAGCAGAAAATCCTAGATTTAAAAAACATTATCTTAATTAAAGCTAAAAAGATTCTCTTTTTTCTTTTTTTAATAAAAAGATTAAAAAAGTTTTCAGCTGTACAAATAGCATTATTTATAAACAATTTTGATATTGGTTAAAAAAATTCCTTTTATCTTTTCCGCAATTATAAACGAAATTATTAAAATTAATTCAATGTAATCTAACAGATTTAAACCAATCTCACAATATCTTTTTGTATGTGAAAATATAGTTAAAATGTATCGACCTTTCGAAAATTTTAAATTTTTATGTGACCTGACGACCTTTTCAATATATAATAATTTTTATTCCCATTCATTTAACAATGATACATCCTTGAATAACAATTGAACGATATTTGAAAACGCATATATATAAAATAATGGACTAAAAAAAATTCACAACAAAATTTGATTTCGAAAAGGTTCATCCCAAATATACCTATGTTTATCTTGTTAATTATTCCTTTATATCTATACATATTCGATAGATGTAATGGAGCTTTGGGTAATTCTTATAAGTCCCTATTTTAAATGTATTAGAATATATATATAAATATCTATAAAAAATTATATTTTAATTATTTATAAATAGATTTTAATTGTTTTAATGGTGAAAGGAGGCAAGAGGGATGCCAAGATAACAATATTAAATAAATTACAATGTGGTGCGTTTATGATATAGGCCAATTTTTATTGCAATTTTGATTGTTTTACACATCATCAATAAGGAAGAGGCCCACGTGGTTTCTTTCTTCTTGGTGCGCTAATGGCTATAAACGAGTTTGTTAAATAAAATAGTAAAGAAGTTTTTTTCGTGAAGCTACCCTATAAGTGAATTATTTTTGTAAATTGTTATTTGTTAAAATGAAAGCTTTTTCTTATAATTCGGCAATGTAGAACATAAAATACATTTTATGTACTCAAGAAAATCTTCAATACGAAAATCAAAACTCACGTGAATTCGGAACAAAAATGGTTAGAAATTTGATATTTATCTCGTATCAAACATCCTATAATGAAGACGATACTTATAGCCTATAAAATAACAAGCTTTATATTGGCCAATATTTTGAATTAATAATCTCTTTACACGTTTTATTTAATGTTTGGTCATTTAGAACAAAACTTGGATAGGGAAACAAAAGTCGAAACTGAAAGCTCAACCGAAGGAAGTGGGTTGATTAAGGTATAATACTTAAGTGTTAATGAATTTGAGCAAATTTCGCGTCATTTTTAGATGCTCATTTATGAGTGTAACCTCAAAAAATTAATTCTCCCAGCTGTTTTATAATACATTTAGGGTTAAACTTTTTTTAAGGGTTATCAAATGTGAATATTACACATATAATAACACAGGTCAACAAATTTTTGAGAGTAATGAGCCAACTACGAGATCAACCCTGCCATTTTTATATCCTTTCACTATTTTTTCTAATTAAAATTAGTTGGTCCGCTATGAAAATTTTAGAAGTCAAAATAAACAAAAATGAAAAAAACAAATAATTTTATTTTGCATAGTTAAAACACTGTTTAATTTAAACTTTAAACAAAACTCTTAAGACAGATAATATATGTCCTATTTGTTTGGAGGCACAAATTTTGTATTTGCTGATTTTTGAATACCAAAAAGCTTTATTTCTCATTATTTGATATGATTCATGAAAGCTGTAAGAAAAAAGAAAAAACGATTCTTATATTTTTTTAAGATATCTATGATCTGTCAATTTGGTCAAAAAAGGTCATTCGATAAAGACGTCGTAAGGAGAAACACACTTAGACAAACAAAATATTCATAAAAGATAACGCTATTACTGGGATAATTTCTTTTATGTTTTCAATTGACGGGCCATTGATATTTGTTGATCTGTGTAATAAAACCATTATATAAGGTCAAAAAGAAAAAAACTTTACAAAATGTTTAAAGATTAGCCCGTAGGAAAAAAAATTGTAAGGCGTTATAGTGTTTTTCAGTTCTTTGGTCCTTGGTAGGGATGGCGGCCGCCAAAATTTTCCGGAGCAATATCAGTCGACAAAGGGCTCGAGGTACGAAATTTAGATTCAGCTGTGATTTTACCGTTTCCCCTGTGAAGAGATCTGCAAAATTAAAGAAATCATTTTAAAATATTAAAAAAACTTAACAAATCGTTTATCCAATAAAAATTTGGAGCTCACGTAATTGTGTGTTTTATGGAGAGTGAAACTCAGTTATAAAGCGGGTTCGGAGTTAATTTATTAAAAAAAATGTTGTTATTTTATTATAGTTTTCTCAAAAATAAAAACCGTGGACTAATTTATAATAAGATTATCAGCTATTTTTATACGATTCAAATTAATATAATTTCTATTTTTAACAAATTATATGAGGTGGAATTTTCAAACTTAAAAAAAATTAAGATTATTTTTTTATATTGGCACGTTCAATGTGGGTAATTTATTTTGATAAAATAAAAATCTAAAAATAAATTTATTTTTTAAAAATTTTTTTTTTAATTTTACAGAAAAAGCATTTTGGCAACTTTTAAATTTGCGTTTTATTACAAAATAAGATTTTACAAAAATATCAGCTCACTTCGCACGTGCCCTAATGTTGATAACTCTGCGACCCCACTTTAAATTTAATCATTCAAAACGAACCAAAAATAACACATTTTTTAATATTTAGATCGCAACTTTTTTTATTTTCATTAATATAATATATGCTTGAATTTTGGTATGTGATTTAATATTGTTAGTTAATTTTTTAATTTAAGAATTTGTATTGTTTAGATGTAATTTTAAATATACTTTATATAGGCAAAGCCCATATATTCCTTTAAAATTTAAATTAAAACATACTTCATACAAATACAAAATTTTTTAATAATATTAATTTTGATTAAAAAAGATAAGTTATTTTCCAATCTTCGTAAATCAATATTAATGCCTTTAGGCCAAGCTCCTAAATGGCGTACAAAACAAAAAAAAATTATTAATTTTTTTATATTTGTAATTATGATATTTACTTTTTACTTCGAAATTTTATTCAACATTACACCAAAGTAAACGATTCTATACATTATTCTTATAAATTTATTAAAACATTATATTAAATTATCACAATGTAGGTCGTGCCTGTTAAAAATGTCGAAAATGTCATTCCATACCGTTGTCGCCAACCTGGCGAACTCCCGAGGCATGTTTTCCAACCAAGATTTCAAGGATAAATAATATAAATGGCCATATTTGTGGAACTATTTATGGAAGATAGAGATATAGGAAATATTTTTACATTTTTTCACGGCTTATATATGCCTATAGCAATCTGCATATTTTTTTAATACTATTTTAAACTATTAAAATATGTTTGGCAATTAATTTCCCAGTAGGACAAGCCAGATTAGGCTCTCCAGTGTCGAACATTTATAGTTTTTAATGTTGTTTATCTAGGTGCAAAATTTTAAAAGATTTTTAAATTTAAAAAATATTTTTTGGGATCTACAAAAAATACATTTCTGTCAAAACATTAAGATCAAAATAAAAACATAATTATTTCACCTTCCATCAAACTGTCAAAATATTTTCATCTTCCTTCATTTTCGAGCAAAAGGTTTTGATAATTAATATGTAAAACAATAAAATTACGGGTTTTTATATGAAATTGATAGAATTTAGGAGGCCTGAAATTCAAAGTTATTGCAACATTATATATTTAAATAAAAGATGATTTATATGCAATATCTTAATTTTTTGGGTAAATGAGTATTCCTTCATATTACAGGGACTTTCAACAGTTATACAAAATTTTTTCTGAGGTAACATGCCATAATGAAACTCTATAAGTATAACATATGTATTTTGAATTTAAAAAAGCTAAAATGTTTAAGCAAAAGGAAGAGCGATTATAGGAGATGCGCAAGCATTTAGACAATATATCTAAAATAAAGAATCTTAAAAATTTGCAAATTACCAAATTTAAATAAGTGCTAAAAGTTATTTTTAACTTCATAAATACCACCTAAAAAAATTAAGGTGGGAGAAATAAAGTAGATGTGGATTTAAGTGTTTTAGGTTAGCTGTCATAGAGACCTTTTTTATTGCATTTTTTGAACAATTTACAATAATAGTAACCTAAAGAGAAAAGAGTACACCCAAATTTGCACGAATCGAAAATCTATAAAATAACAAAAATCTCTTATACCAACATTATAATTTAGTTGAGAGTTAATTTAAAAAGTTAGATTAGGATTAACATTTGATTGAGATATAATAACGGTTAGGATAAGATTATATGAGGTTTGCTTTGGGTTTCAAAGTTTGCTTAGGGTTGGTAAATTTTAGCTTGAGGTTAGGGCGAGATTAGCTAGTGCTAGTTTAAGGTACCTTAGTGGAATGTCGTTAGCTTAGGGCTAAAGTGAGGTTAGCATATAACTCTAACGTACTAACTTATGAGTTAGTGCTAAAGGTGGGTTAGAATTAATTTATTATTTTAATTTCTAAAATTTAACAATATTTTTAAAAATTCTATTATTTTTTTAAACTTAAGAAATAATGTTTTTAGTGCTGATGCGTTTCTTGGTCTTTAAAATCTAAAAAAAAATAACCTTAAAAAAAATTGAATTTACTGTTGTCATTAAAGGCCGAATTATAGATTTTAAAATATGATAATATATATTTTTTAACAAGCGACCTTTTCATGCCTAAGCATTATTTTTTTGACATTTCGCAATAGTCTTACAATTGATATATAAAACAGTTTATTAAATAATTAACGTTTTAAAAAGATGATGTTAATGCAAATTTATAGGCTAATATTATTTGTATTACTTATAAAAAGGTCGTATTTTGGAGCCTTGGGTATAATTTTTTATCTTAGCATATAACACAGGTCAACAAATATTTAAGTCAGAAACGAGATTATTATGAAAACATAAAAGAATGCATTCCCATGATGGCCTAATCTCATATATGTTTTTCTTTTTTCTTAGTTTCTTCCGTCTTTGGCTCCTTAGATCCGTCTATAACGAAAAATGGCTTGACCAAATTGACAGGTTTAAATATACCCTATAAATAAAAAATTTAAAAATCATTTTTGCATATTAAAATCCCTAACTTTATTTTTTATAACAAATAATGGAAAAATTTTATGAATATCTTAAGCTCTTACATGGGCATATAGATAATACAAATATTTCGCGTCCAAACTTAAATACGAAACGACATATTATAGGTTTTTAATAAAAATATTAATGAATTTTAAATTAAATAGTTTAACTATTGTAAATATATATGCAAAAATTTTAATTTATTTTTGTTTTTGAATCTTTTTACTTTTTTAACATTTTATTCTAAAATATTCAATTTTTATAACTGACTAACTAAATTTGATTTGGAAAAATGAAAAACGGATTATTCCCTAAGATGGCAGGTTTGATCTCTGTAATTAGCTCATAACTCTCAAAAATTGTTGACCTGTGTCATCCGCCTAAATAAGTTTGGTTTATTACCGGTAATTGTTTAGTTATAATATTCATATCCGATTTATTTTATTTAATCGTTACAATAAAAATAAACTTTAAAAATTTGTCTAATTTTGCGATTATTTCCTCAGAACTAGACAATAACCACTCGGCTGTTTTCCCCAAATATAGGCTAAATATTTATAATAAATAACAATAGTTATATGCAAGAAACTAAGAATTAAAAAAAACTAACAGTTTTAAAATTCTTTCCTAGGGCACGTGCAAAGTGAGTTTTAATTTTGGTGAATTTGTAAATATATTAAAAATTTTATTTTATAATAAAAAGGCAAACATTTTAAAGCTCAGTCTATGCGCACAAACTACTTTTTTTGATAAAAAAATTTCATTAGGGCACGTGCAAAGTAAGTTTTTATTTTCGTTAAATTTTTAAAATTTTGAAAAAAATCTATTTTGAAATAAAACGCAAATTTTTAAAAAGTTGTCAATTTATATATGCACATAAAATGTTTTTTCTGAAATATATATTTTTTTAAAAAATTTTGAAAAAAATAAAATATATAAAATCTTCAGAATTTTTGAAATTCACAAAAATAAATAACTACTTTGCTCGTGCCCTTAAAAAAAATTTCAAAAAAAATGTAAATTATTAAAAATTCTCTGAATTTTTTATTACATAACAGGTGGTTTAGGCTGCTTAGGCCTGAATTAAGTATACGTTTTTTCTTAAGCAAAATTTAATTAAAATGAATAACAATTATAGTTTCTGGCCTCATAAATCCAATTATAGTATTACATATAAAAAATTATTTTCCTATTTTTTTCCAATTTCTTACATATTATCTAATATTGTCAATCTTTTTTTAATTGTTGTAATTTTTAAAATTTTACTCTTTTTACATTTACAAAATTTATTTGTAAATAACTTAAAATTGTATTATTTTTTCTTTTATTTAACTAAATATATTTGATATCTTTTTTGATTTATGTTAAAAACTAGAAAATATAAAACCCTGTCGTTACATTTTATTTAGATTTTATTTCTTAGGTTGTATAATTTTATTCCATATAACAGATAAATACACTTAAGTTTTACAATCCTTGTAAAATCTTGCTAACGTCCCTTGGTTATATTATAAAGTTTGTCCAATCGGGGCGTAAATTTTTTTTTGATTTTCTCATTCAATAGGATTTTATTAAAGGCTCTTGGGCAAAATAAATATATTTAAAATAATGTATTTTATTCAAAATTTTATTGCTTATAGAAACCAGAATCTAGTCTATTTTACAACATATTTGAAAAAATAGATATCATTTTTAGTACACACCACATTAAATCTGTTTCCCATTTAACGCTATGAATGGGTTATTGGTTTTTTTTGTGTCTTCTTGTTTTCCAGTTTTACTCATTTCACACGAGGTGTAAGTCAAAGTCACAAGTCACTGTAGTGTATTGAAGGGACAGGAGATTTTCAAAAAAATGTAGTTATTAAGAATAATAGCTAAATATAACTATTTCCATAGTATTGTTTAATAATCTCTCATGAAATTTTAGATAAAAATAAAATTTAATAATTAATATTTATATATTTAATTAAATTTTTTAAATGTAAAAATAAAAATTTTTTAGTTTTTTTCTACTTTTTGTCGATTAAAATATTCAATGTTCACTAATGATAACTAAAAGTAGTTTAAAATTAAAAAGCACGTATTTCTTTCTAAAATATAAAAATGATTATACCAGGGGGGTATGAGTTTTTTAAAGGGGGGTAGGAAATTTTAAGGAACTAAAAATTTAATTTTGATATTGATATTTTATTTGCAAAATTATTTTATATTGTTGTATATTTTCCAAATAATAGCAATTTTAAATTTCTATTCATTTTTACGTGTATATAAATCCAACCATGGCTACATCATAAAAAAAAATCTAAAAGAGGCAATTGCCCCCTTTTGACAATCCCTAAATACGCCCCTGGATTAAACAGTTAAAATCTTGAAGTTTTAAGGTTAGAAGTCCATATAGATCTCACTAGCACTCGCGTTAAATTTCTCACACTTCGCGGAAACAGCTCTTTTTATCAACATTTAGGATATAAATATAAATATTATATGAGGTTAGAATTTAATAGGTAACAGTTTTAATTTTTTTGTCATTATAATTATTTAGAAATTTATAATATATATAGTTGACTAGCATAGGTTTTGTTATAGAATAATGTCAAATCCCTAAGATGTTAGGTTTGGTCTTTGAATGTAGCTCAAAATTTTTTGTATAAAAGGAAAGAAAAATTTTCAAATTATCAGTATTTTTGAACAGTAAAATAAAGAGGCTAAAATAAATTTTGAAATATTATTAAAATGTGGCATTATCTAATTAAGCCAGAACATATATTCCACTATTCATCGGTTCCATTTACCTGACTTTGAAGGGACAAAGAGTAAAATTTAAATTTATACAAACTTATTTTAAAAAAATATATTATTAATACACACAATTAAGTTTGAAATTTTTTTGATTGGGTATCTCTAATCCCCCTTCTTATAATCTTTATAATTCTAAATAAAATTGGACAACAAAAAAAAACATAAACAATTTATCCAAAGTTTTGTGGAGGATTTTCTTGCGATAACAATCCCAGTTTTTTTCCCAATGCCTCCAATTTTTTTTAAACCGCGTTCATAAAAAAATCAAAAAATTAAACTATAATTTTTTCAAAAAAAATAACTTAAAATTTGTAGCAATTTGCTTTCAATTTATTTAGGATCAAAAAAACGGATTTTATGACGAAAAACTCAGTTGTATAAAAATATTAAAATAAAAAAATTAAATATCATAAAAAAATTAAAACGCTTTAAGTTAATAATGAATGTTTCCCTTGTCCAAATATATAGTTAAACTTTTGTCACTACCAAAAGGTTTCATGACACATTAGCCCAAAATACCACAAAAATTTTGACTTTGATACCGAACAACTAAAAATGGCATTGGCTAAAATACTGATTTCATATTCGTGATCAGCGCCAAAACTTGATAGATGCCATAAAATGATGCTTAGGTTCGTTCAAATTTTGTTGTCCAATCAGCTACGTGAAATAAGTATGTCTATGATGTTGTAAATAGTTATTTTTAGTATTTTTGATTATCAATCATGGACCGAGCAGAGCAACGGTGGCAACGCCCTTAAAAGGTTAGATAAAAAAGGGTTGGTTTTTAGCAGGAAAATTTTGGGTGAATGATTTTTGAGATATTTTTATTACAGGTTTTTTGGTAAAAAATATTTTTAATGTTTATAAAATTTTACAGCCAAATTTATGTATTAAAATAAATAAAAATATTTTTTTTTCAAACCCAATACCACAGGTCAACAAATTTAAGATTTATGACTGAGAAAAGAAATCTAACCAAATTTTAAATGTTTTTAAATCTGTTTACCTTTTTTTAATCAAACGTAGTCAATTAGCTATAAACATTGTAAATTCTATTAATGTTACAAAAACAAAAAACAAAATATATGAAAAATAATTGTTATGCTACTGTTATAATGTTCAAATATAAAATAAATTTTATTAAAAACGATATTTACTGGGTCATTTTAAGTTGGGTCATAAATATACTGTATTAAATGTGGATGTAAAAGCTTACTTAATTATATTATTGATTGCTTGAGTTGATAAATAATAATCACAAGGTATTTGTGTATTTAAAAAAAGATATATTTTTTTAGAGTATTTTTAAGGTCGCCAAAGTAAATATGGAAAAGCCATTCTTAAATATGGACGGAAAAAAATTAAGAAAAACGAAAAAAAATAGATGTATGTCATTATTAGGATGCACACTTTTTATTTATAATTTTTTTTTGGACATTGATATTTATAGATCTGTGCTTGAAGAGGTAAAATAATATTCCCTCTATTCTTCCACAATTCCCTTATAATTTTACCATTTACCATCATTACTAAGACGCCATAGGAAATCAAGCTAGGTTTTTTTTTCACCTAAAAAATAATTAGATATGTCTTTATTATATCAAATATTTATTAGCAAATACACAGTCGGGACCTCACACATTTTATTCCATGTTTGCTTTTAGACTTCTTCCTGTGTATAGTCATTAATCTCTTCACCTTATATCCTACCAAATTTGTAATTTTTTTTTGAAATTTAAACTAATACATATCTTATTTACCTACCCAAGCTTCAGTCTTAGGATTAGTGAAATGTCAAGATTCCTAAAATCATTTTTGGTATAATTTTTCTTAATCAATTATATAACTTTAATAAGATACAGAAATTTAATTCCTCTTAAGCAATGGGATGGGCCGTTTGTTTATGTTTTATTGATAGCCTAAGCCTAAAAAAATGCTTCACTGGCCCAATTAATTTTAATCCTGCTAGACTTGCCTGGAAGTTTTTATGGAGAAATTATTTTAATGGGGAAAAGGGTATGAAAAAAACTATATGTTAAGTGTACTAATTTTTAAAATTTTAAAACAGTCAACTGTATCAAACTTCTTTAAATTAAGATAAGGAGTTTATTTTTTATACAAATTATAAAGGTCAACACGTATATGAGAGTGAGCTAATTGTGAGATCAAACCTGCCATTTTAGGGACCGAAGCAAATATATTAATCAACAATAAAAGTTGACTTAAAAAAATTGTCAAAAAAATTTTAAAAACAAAAATCGAGATTTTTTTGCATCTTCATAACAGCTAAACTGCTAAATCAGAATTTGAAACAAGAGTGTTATTAAAAACCTATAAAGGTCCAACACACATCAATCAAAAAAACGCATTTTCAAATACATGTTATCAGTGTTTGTTAATTTCAGCTTTCTGCTAATTAGTTCCGTCTACGGCCTTTTTTCACAAATAGACAGATCCAAACCGTAAAAAATATAGGAATCTTTTTTTTATAAGATTGCAACTTTTATTATAAAAAAGAGAAATAAATTTTAATCATGTAAGAAGCTTCTACCTAGGCGTTCAAACTTATAAGACACAGAAATATTATTTGGAGTATAAACTTAACAGTTCTGTTGAAATCTAGAAAAAAAACATTCAATTAATATTTTTTGACTTATTTTTTTTTTACTTTTTTTTCTAAAATTTTAAATGTCTATAGCACACTAAAATTAAATTAATCGGTAAACAGATATAAATATCTTTATGGCAGTTTCTGCAATTTAATTAAAATATATTTCGATTTAATCGATAAAATTGTATTACATAAATATTATTTATTTTTTGAGCATTAGAAAAATTTTTTCAAAATATAAAGAACTTATTTAAATACCTTATTTGTAAATCTAATAACAATTTTTTTTAAACAATTGATAACTTGTTCTAAAAAGTTTTAATAGAAATAATGAACTAAAAATCTTATTAATCACACAATCTATATTCATTGGTATATCTCAAAAATTTATCGAACTATTAATCTGTCAAAACACATCAGTATAATATAAATTAAGCTTCATTTGCGTTTAGAAGGGGAGTAAATCAGTTGAGCACCCTCCACCTTCGGCCCTTTTAAATATTATATGTCGTTAAAGGCCGTAACCTTAGTAAGTGGTTAAGCCTAATGATTGCTCTATTTAATAAATTTACCTATTTTTGTCTAATGAGTTTTAAGGCAAGGGGCATTTTGTTTTAGCTGATGACATTAGCCTTAATGGTTTCTGAAGCCTTCCTGCTGTAACATTTTGGAATGAGACGTTATTTTAATGGATATTATAATATAGACACAGAGGTACTTAATCCTTTTGAACCCGTAGTGAAAGTCGCCGCACAACAATTTCAATGCTCCAAAAAAATTGGACTCAAATAATTACTTAGGTGGATTTGTATTTTTATTTAACCTAGATCCTCATTGTCTTGGCTTTCTATTTGTGCGATGCGAGATCGAGGGGTTCCCGAAGCCGAAAATCAAAAAATCGCAACAGTCGTAAAAATAATGTCCAAACTCAAAAACCCTCAAGAGAATGTAGGCCTGGGTATGAAACCCAAAAATTGTCATTTGGTGCCGGTGATGAGATATATTGCGTGAAAACTATGGCGGACGATATCACGTATGGTTGCACCCTTTTTTCCAAGGGGAATACGACGTTGAACAAGCCCTGTCCGGGTATCGGTGACATTTGCAAGATCACCCAACCTTGTAAAACGCACCAGTCTTACGAAGCTCGTTTGTCAAAATATCCTGCGTTTTCGCGGGCGTCAATTCAAAAAACGTTATCGAACGAGCCACTTCATATCCTTTGTTACCCTAACACCTGTGAGGGGAAATGCGAAGCAATTTACGCTGACACCAGTAATCTTTCGGGAACTCCTGCTGAGTACAGAATCCTTGATTGTAGTCCCCATTCAGTGATGCCACCTAATCTTGTTTAAATGTATTATTTCCTTTTTACAGCATGTATTGCATCCATCCATTATATTTGCCAATATTCATTATATCTCGATATCTAAAAATGGCTATAAACCCCTACATACAACATTAACTAAATATTAAATGCGCTTGGTTTCATCTGTTATTGTTATTATTTAAAAAAGTTTTTACTTTGTAAAGCATTATTAATATCACATTTTTAATTTTTTGTTTTCAATTTTTCTTGTTTTTTTTATTAAATATTATTAAGAGAAACAAATATAATATAAAAGTTTAAATTTTTTATTTAATTGACTATAATGATTTTAATTTAAGCGTTTGTTTACTTAATATTTTCATTTAATCATATATTTACCATAAATCAAATAAATATGTGATTAAGCACCGATGGAAATAATGCGTTTTAAATTATTGAAAATCAGAATTTAAACTAGCCAAGACCAATATAATAATTTGGTAAAAAGAACGTATCGGTCACAATATTATTAGCTTAAACTTAAGTAGGTTACCTAGTGGATAGCCCTTACCCTTAAAATGGTGTTTTACACATTTTCCACTAAAGTTAGGATCTTTCTTGAAATAATTAACAGGTTTCAACTCAATCACATTTTTATCATTTTATGCAAGACAGTATTTCTTAATGATTTTACAATTCTTAAGGGCCAATATGACATTTTCTGGTCGAACTCGAGGCGCAAAAAAGCAATATAGAACAAATGATTACATTTAATTAGAAATTAATATATGCATATGATAAGATAATTAAGCATAAATGTTAATAATATTAATTGATAAGATTTCTAAAGGAATAAACAAATAAATGATTTCAAGATAGGACAAATTGAGTATTAGCATGTTATTTTTTCCACTAATTAATATGAAGAAGATATCCTAAGAGATGGAAATAAAAAAATTGAATATATTTCAAAATGGTTGTATAATTTATAATTGCAAATCTAAGGGCTAACATCAAAAATTGAGAATAAATGTTTTTTAGTTATTTAAAAATTTATGCCTATCAAAAAAAAAATTTTTTTAAAAAATTTTCTTGGCCACCTTAATGCAAATGATCTTTATTTTTTAATTTTTTTTCCCAAAAATTATAAAATCTAAGTTGGGCCAAAAAAAAACAAGTTTTATACATACAAATAAGAATAGATATTTAAAACGATTAATGCTTTTTATTAAAAAAGTTATTTTTTTACATTGTTTCTGCTCTTATCTTACCTTCAGTTTTTTAAATTTTTTTTACTAAAAGATTACGAAGCTATATATATTCTATAGGCAAATTAAAAAAAATATCTCTAAGATAATATTTAAAAGGCCAAAAAAATAAAAACTAATGGTTTATGGGCGTAAATCTTCCTTAATTGGTTTTTCCATTGCCTATAAAAACTCTTAATTAGCCGCAGCGCAGCCATAGATGAGCTGTTTTAAACAGACCTTAATATTAAAATATTCTATATCCATATACCGTTATTGATAGGAAAGCGAAAATGAAAAGCAAAAATAAGCAAAAATATTGCTCTTATAAAATCAGCTAACATTCGTCTAATATTATTTTACCGAAGCAATAGAATTAACTAATTTTGACACCTTTAACCCTTTAAAATACTAATCAAAAAACATTTTTTTAGGAAAGAAATAATTTGTGATTTAAATTTTTCATTTATTAGAATGATGAGCCACTAAATTAATAATAAATAGCCCCTAGTGTCATAAATATTTAATGTGATTGTTCGCCACATATAATAAGTTGACACACCATTTTGGAATGATCGCAGACTTGAGTCATAGGATTCATATTTAATTAAACAATATCTATCAAGCCAATTTTCTTAAAACTAACTTTAGATCATAACTTTTGGCCTTTATTAAATAAGCAGTAAACCTAAAACAAGAGCTAAAATAATTTTTCAGCAAAATGAAGATATTTTATATTACACAGTTTCAACAAAGTATTAAGAGCTATGAGCTAACTACAAAAATACGACTTGCTAAGGGATTTTAAAGTTCGTTTACCGTTTATTTTAATCAAACATAGTTAGCAGATATAAAAAAAATTGCCTAAAAAGCAAAATAGATTTAAATACAATAAGTGATTATTTTATTTTTGCATAGTCATAACATTTAAATTTTGAGGCTTTGAAGAAAAAAATTAATTGTATATTTTAATATGCTCAGAGATAACGTTTATACTTAAATTTATAAGCTAAGTTAAAAAATGATCAGGTCATCAGCTAATCATATACTATAGGACAATCTGAAGGGTTTGTATTTAATCTTCATAGTCTCGTAATTTACCATATACCTTTTTCGATATGAAAAATAGCGAAGTTTGCAGTTGGAAGAATGCTTGCAGTCATTTAATTATTTAGACTGTTAAAAATGTTGTGCGCGCAAATAGAAAATGTTAAATTATGAGTTCCCTTATTTTGAAATTATTCAGTTTATGCAAAAAACCTTAAAAATTTTAATATTAAACGCATTTAGAAAGTGGCCAATTTGTTACAATATAAATTTTTTTTAAAAATATTTAAAAAATTTTAAATAAAAAAATATTTTTTAAAATTAATTTTAAGATTTTTAATTCAAAATATATAAAGATATAACGCAAGTCTTACAAATAGTGATCTAAAATTTAAAATTTCTATTTAAACACATATGAAATATATATTTTGCCTTAAACAAATTTTTAGATTTTTAGTTTGAAATTTGTTTCGCAACGGCGACCAAATATGTATGAAAAATAAATTAAAAAATCTTATTACTCTAACAATAAGCAAACTTCTTACTAACCCGAACAAACTTAACCTTAAGCTTATCCAAACGGGATTTTTACCTTAACCAAATGACCCTTTCTTTGACCTAACCTAACCCTAAACTATATCACAGTTTTAGAATAATTTACAGATATTCGTTTCATACAAATCTGGGTCCCCACCGGTGGATACTCCTCCCTTTCTAAAAGATTATTTTTGTTTAGCATTTAAACATGTCATAAAGGCCTAAATAACGTACTCCATCCATATGTTTCTATGCACACATTTAATACCATTATTTAAATATAAAAAGCCTTGTAAGTCTTTTAAGTTTTCTAAATAGAGAGACCACGCTTAGGAAGTAATTTTGTAAAATTTTAAAAAATTATATAATATAATTCGTCTTTTTTACAAAGTTTTTGATTGCTATATTATATACCTAATTCGAGGTCTAAATTATGCCCAGGCCTTAGGTACAATTCTAAGTTAATAACCTAATGTTTGGTTCTACATATATTGTTGACAATTAAGCTAATGGAATCAGGAATTTTAAATTTTTTGCAAATTGGTAGGTCAATGATAATATACAGAACACTGTGCAATATTTCACTTCAATCCGCTCAGCATTTCGTCTTTTTTCGAAAATTAAAATATTAAGGAGTTTGGACAGGAAATGATTTAATATGACGGCCTTGACTAACTCAACTTAATCCTTAAATCAATATGTATGTTATTTGTGCATTTATCCAGTTCAGGCTTCAAAAAGAGGAATTTGTCCTCTAATAACATACTTTTCTGGCTTGATGTAAATATTTGCACATCATGAGCGTATCTCTTTTTCCACTAGGTTAGTTGGGAACCTACTGGCAATTATTGGATTAATATAATTGAGCCCTAAATTTCTTTGAGTGAAAGAAGTTAAGTAAAATTTACTTTGACATTATGTACATTTCCCAACAAATCATATGTTAAAGAAAGTGTCAATAAACGTATAACAGCTGGATATTGCCTAATTTTCAGTAATTCGAGCATCGAGACGATATTAGAGATTAAGGAAGTAACAAAAATATGCAGGAAATGGCAAAGTGTTCAACATTTTACAAGCAAAGCAATATCCTTACGAAAACCAACGAAGTCTCTCTGTATTATAACCGCTATGTTTTTATATAAAGGGAGCTCTTTCACATGTAATAAAAAGGATTGAGCCCATATAGCCTAATCAGTGGCAAACCTTCCTGTCTTACACTTAGGAGGTTGCGAGTTCGAATCCTTGCACAGGAGGCTTTTTCTTTGGAAAAATGATATACATGTATGCTACCATTTTAAAGCTGTTGAGGGGCCTTAGGCAGAAGGCCTTAACCGATATCTGAAGTAAAAGCCTAGGCTAGGTCGCCTGTGACCACATTCCGTATGCATAATCAGTCAAAGCCCTAATGGGTATGGCACCCCCTAAATAGGGAAATGTATGTGGCAAACCTTAAATCAATTGCTTTGTAGAAACTTACTTAAAATTTTAAGCTCGAAGACGTCTTTATAACTCAAATTATACATTTAAAAAGGTCTCCTACATCATATTTTTATTCTAATTCTAATTACACTGGACAACAAAATTTGGACGAACCTAAGCAACATATATTTCAACTATAGATTTTGGTCAAGTTTATTGCGCTGATCACGAATATGAAATTAGAATTTTAGACAATGCCTTCGATTTTTATTTAGAGATTTTTCAATTTTTGGGGTGTTTAGGGCTTCTATAATATAACCATTATCTAGTAAAAAGTATAAAAATACATTAGATAACGGAAACATTCATTATTAACTTAAGGGATTTAAATTTTTAAAAATATTTAATTTTTTTTTATTTTTTCATTTATATATAATTAGTTTTTTTTGTCCATAAAATCCGTTTTTTGATCCTAAACTTGAAAGTAAATTGTTGATAATTTTAGGTAATAACCTTAATAGTTTTTATAAAAAATTAATAGTTAAAAAATTTTGTGAATTTTCTGAACTTTGGGCGCGAGGCATTAAAAAACTAAATCCAGGCCCGCTATCGCAAGAAAATTCTCCACAAAACCCTCAAAGAATCGTGGTTGTTGTTTTTTTGTTGTCCAGTGTTATGAATCATGCTACCAATTTTGCTTCCTTTTTATTCCATTATCCAAAGGGTTAAAAATAATACATTGGGTGCGTAAAAATATAATTGTAAAGATAAATATAATAAAAATATTTTTAAGGGTTATTATTAAACACAAAGTTTGACGTTTTTTTGGCCGTTTTAGAATACTACGACGGCCATAATCTTAAAAAAATTTTTTTTAAAAATTAATAATTTTTAAATTTTTTTTACACTAGCCACATAAATGTTCATTTTAAAAAATGCCCTAATTTTTTTAACCGTTTTTTACTTAATGCAGCCATTTGTGTTTCTAAGGCGTTATCGTAATCAGGCTTGTAAAATCTGTACAAAGGTGGTCATGTACTGTATAATATTACATATATTTAAATCTCGTGTAATGTGCCTATGTCAAAAATTCCTTCTTCCTGATAACAAATAGTAAAATCACCAGGATTTATATTTTCATGTTTATCGACATGTGAGTAAGTTTTTGTTTTGGCGAAATTTGTATAAATTTTATAAGCGCATTGTTAAAAAAAATTAAGTAGTTTTGTGCATTACATCTTCTTTAATCAAAAATACTTTAAAAAAATAAAAAATATTTAGATTTTTTATAAATTAATCGGCGATTAGCACTGTGGGTTCCATACCCCAGCACATAAATTTTTAATACCGTCAATATTATATACTATGAGCTAAAATTTGTGACCTTTTTCTTAAATATAAAATAAAACTAGAAATAAGTTTAAATAAAACATAATGTTTAGAAATTAAATTGGGGTTATGGACAACCTCACAATATTAATGTTGAAAACCAAATGCCTTTACTAAAATTTTAACTTAATTATTGTAACTTTAAATTCTAGTTATTTATGATTTCTAAGTAAATTTTTGTATTATATAATAACACAAGCCAATAAATCAATCTGTACCAAAAAAATGGACTTTGTGACCAAATTGATAGATTGAGATCCTAAAAAAAAATTAAAGAATCTTTTTTTCTAAAACCTAGTAATATTATTAAATAAGGAAATAAAGTTTTATAGTATATCAAGCTTCATCAGCATTTAGATGATACAAATATTTCGCGAACAATACGACACGATATATTATCGATTTTTGATAAAGTTTTATTTAAAGTTTATGGATGTTGATTTATGCGAAAAAATAATAAATTTCTTTTTGTTTTTGATTTTTTATTTTTTTGAGTTTTTTTAACGTTGCTTAAAAAAAATGTAAACAGGTTTGAAAATCCTTAAGATGGCAAGATTGATTTCTGTTAGCTTATAAATCTCGAATATTTGTTGTCCTATGTATGATAAAATTTTAATTTTCCAGATTATCTACTTTCTGTCAAATTTAATTTGCAATATTCATTAATGATAACTTAATGTTAGTTTATAATTAAAGAGTATGTTTTTTCCTTTGAAATAATAAAAAAAAATAAATAATAGCTAAACTCTTAATATTATGGTTGCCTCTGGCAAATTATTATAATTGCGAATAGTTTACATATCAAATTAAATGTGATGAATTTTTATTTTAGTTGATTAATTATGAATTTTATATCTGCATTGTTACTTGGCTCCTTCTTTATTCATTATTATAAATTTTTATCTGATTACAAAATAAAAAATTTTCTTTTATTTTAATAAACTTCCTATAAATATATTGTTTTTTCTGCTATTAAAATTATATATTTATGAAAGTCCTTTAAACAATACAAAATCCATATTTAACGATAATAAATAAACAAATAATGTACTTTATTTCATAAAAAAATGAGCTTAAAATGTTATAACTGGCACTTCCCCTTTGCAGGTAATATCTTCATAAAATATAAATTTAATATGTTTATATTTATTAAAAATTTAATTAAATATATTTTAATTTTTTTGAGCAATAAATATTCACAAATTGTAATTTGCGTATTGAATTAGGGTAAACTTGTCTCTTTGCAAAAATATTATATATGTGAAAATTTTAATTAAAAGTATCCATTTCTGCCTAGTATGTACCGTAATTTTTGAACCATCTATATCGGCCTTATTGAACAATGTGGATAAATTAAGTAAAATTTACCTCTCAGATTTTATTTTTTTTTAAACTAGCTGGTCTAAAAATGAATTAATAATGCTATAAATCTCTATTAAAATACGCCCTGTTATAAAAATATGGGCTTTACAAATTGTTTTTCAAAACTTTTTATGGCCCAACACGGCGAGCCAAAATGCCCTAAATTACAAAATATTGATATCACAGGTCAACATGTATTAATGTCAGAAACGTGAAATCTATGAAACACAAAAGAATGCATCCCTATGATGCGCCCATGAGAATCTTAGCACCTTAAAGTCTATCTTATATACGTTTTTTGCTTTTCTTATTTTCTTACGTCTTTGGCTGCTAAGACCCATAACATTGATTTTTGACCAAATTGACAGATCTAAATATAGCCTAATAAAAGAAATTTAAAATTTTTTTTCGCATAAAAAAATTTCTTGTAACTTATACTTATAATCACAAGTAATGGATAAATATATCAATATATCAAGCTTTTACATCGGCATTTAGATAATACATATTATTTCGCGTCCATACTTCAATACGACACGATATATAATCGGTTTTAAATGAGAATATAGCAGTTTAATAATTGCAAATATGCAAAAATAAAATTTTAATTTATTTTTGTTTTTGTATCTTTTTTAATATTTTAACATTTTTTTTTAAAATTTTTAATGTTTATAACTGATTTAAGTTTTATTAGGAAAGTTAAACGGATATAATATTCCCTAATATGGCAGGTTTAATCATTGTAATTAACTTATAATTCTCAAAAATTGTTGACCTGTGTTAATCAATTTTATAGCCAAATGCAGTTCATTTTCCAAAACATTTGCCTTCCAAAAATTGGCGTCTCTTAAAATAATTTATTTGTCAGCCGAAAAAATTTATGTAAATTTAACCGGAAAAATGTGTTATTGTCAATATAACTTAATTATTAAAAATGAAAAATAAAATTTGTTTTTAAACATTTAACATCAAAGCTTATTTAAAAATATATTTATTATGTAAATATATAGGGAAAATTATAAAATATTTATCTTTGACAATCTCCGGTGTTATCTACAAGGGTGCAACATATGTTTAAAGAACAGATGATTAAAGAACAAACTATACCAAAAAAAATTAATTGTAAAATTGAAAATAGTATGTTCTAATTCAAAATAATTACTTTAAAATTTATAATGCAAGAATTGTTTAAAAACAATGAGGGCGATGGTGTTTAGATAAAACATATACTTCACATAATTATGTCCTATTAACACACTATCGGCTCTACATACAAAATAATGGGCTTCAATCCATATTTTTATGTTGACACAATAATTGCTTTTATCATTTCCGTAGATTGATCTTACTTTACACCAATAAATATCTTTGTTGAAATATATTCAACAGATATGACACAACCATAAATTTTATGAAATTATAAAAGTAATTAACTCCATGGTGACCTTATCTCATATATATATATTTTGTTATTCTTTTTTTCTTCCTGCCTTGGCTCCTTACATCCGTCCATATCAGAAAATTACCTTTTCTGACCAAATTGATCGAGAATATCCTATGATAATTTTAAGAATCCGTTGTAACTTATATTTATCATATCAAATAACGAGAAATATATTTTTTTTGTATATTAAGCTCTTGTATAAGCAGTTCGATAATACAACAATTTTGGGTCTAACTTAAATACCACACCATATATTATCGGTTTTTTATATTTATTTGAAGTTTGGATTTTATTTTAAATGTTGTACAATTAATTTTGGTTTTTAGAATCTTTTTTGTTTTTTTTTGGCATTTTGTTAAAAAATTTTAATGTTTAAATCTAACTAGCAAATTGATTATAAAAAATCGTAAAAGGATTTGAAAATTCCCACGATAGAGGTCTCTCCGTAATTAGCTCAAAACTCTCAAAAATTAGTTGAACTGTATTCAGACCTATGTATTATTTAAAAAAATCAATTTTTAGGTCAAGCTAAGAAAATCACCTATTTAAACAGTGTTAAACAATTATTAAATTAGATTTGGACATTCAGATTTATTCAACATTACATGTAAAGAAAAACGCTGGAAAAATTGTGGGAAAATGATGGGCTTTTTTTCTCGGGTAGGGGAAATCAATTCATAGTAATGTTGTAAAATACAAGCCTAGAGAAATATGGGGTAATATAATCATTAACCTATTTAAATATTAATTCATTATTCTGAATTTGAAATATTTAAATGCACAAAAAACCTTTTAAATTAAAAAAAAATTCTTATTACAAAAAAATAAAGCATTTTAACCCTTTTTGATTGTTAAAAAAACCCCTGGGCTGGCCTGGCAGAGACATAAATTTTTTAATAAAACTTATCTACAACTCAACTTGAGCGTTTAGCTACATTTTATCTTGTACATATAAAATTTCAAAAATAAGATACGCTAGGAGTTTCCAACTGGGCCATTTTTTAAACAATTTTGATTAGGGCTTTCTATACCTATATCTTTTGCCCTGCAAATTTTTAATCAAATATATCTAATATCTAATAGCTTTTATTGCTCAAGCAGTGATAATTTTCAAATGGATTTTGCGATTCCATTACACTTTTTAACACAACGTCAAGAAATATGATATCAAATGAAATTTTAGAAAATTTTTTACGTATTTCTGCTAATGAAAAAAAAAATTAGGGGAAACTAAATTTTTTAATCTAATATTTACCAAAAGATTTTTAGCAGCCTTAATGGAAGAGATGGCTTATAAAGTTTATTATCACTTAAATGCAAATATTGGGTAAATCAAAAATTGTGTAAGTTCCTAATCAATTAGCACGAATTATGCTCTCCGGTGTGCATGAAAAAAAATGTTTAAACGCTTATTGATTTAAGGATTAAATCAAGTTTGCCAGTCGTAGCCAGCATATTAACCCATTTTATCTCCTTAAAAATTTAATTTCTTTAGGGAGAAGAAAATGACGAAATGTTGATCGGAAAGGAATAGAATATTGCCATACGTCTCTGCATGTTTTCATATACCTCACTAACTCCCATAAAAAACAAATTTTTAGGGAGATGATGAGTCAATATATAGGAGAAGACGGTCAAGGTTATTTAAACCCAAAAGGTTCTGTAATTTTTTTAAAATTATCTCTAATTTTTTTTTACAAAAAAAAAGAGCGAGAAAACATTAAAAATGAAAATATTTTCTTTTTTTCTTTTGGCCGTATTTCTAGTTGCGTGTTGTGTGATTAGAACTGTTGACTGTTTGAATTTTGAAGTGTAAGTTAAAAAAAAAGATAAATACGAATTTTGAGTTATGAGCCACGGAGATCTAACCTGTCATTGTAGGGATTTTTAAAACAGCTTGACGTTTTTTCTGGTCAAACTTAATAAATAAGCTAAATATTGATAATTTTAAATGACAATTCAACAAAAAAGATTTAAAAACAAAAATAAAATAATTTCTCGCATTAATTAAACTATTACATTAAAACTTCAAATAGTATAGCGTGTCGCGTTTCGATATCGACGAAAAATATTATATATCTCTAAAGATGATAGAATAATTTGAGATGATAAACTTAAGGTACAAAGAATTATGATATTTAAGATTTATAGGTATTTTAAAATCGAAATCTAAGAAGCTGGAGGCAGAAGAAATAAGAAAAACGTAAAGTATATAGGACAAAAGAGCATCGAGGATGTATTCTTTTATTTAATATTTTATTTTTCTGTCATTAATATTTGCTGACCCGTATAAAAATATCATTCAAAACAAGAATAAATTTTTGAAGTTTTGTTAGAAAAAAACAAACCTTACACTCCATAACTGTGATTAAAAAATTTTAAAAAAGAAAAATAGGGCTTGTATTAAATATTACTTATTTATTTATATATTTATTTTAAAATCAATCTTTATATATAGATCCGCCCCCTAGAATTGTGATAACACCTGCTGCAAACAGCCAAGGTAAGAAAATTATTTGTTTTACATTTTAACGCGTCCAAACTTCATTTCATTTTCATAAAATTCGAAATTACAAATTTGTAAATTCAAGTACTATTTAAACCTTCGTGGCTCAAATTTTTACTGGAAATTAATTATTGATAAATTTATGTTTTAATCTATTAAATAGCTGATAATTATTTCATTAAGGCTCCCAAAAAACTCGCACCCAATATTTTTTAATATTAAAATATTTATAAAAAATTTAATAATTTTATTGAACTATAAAAGCAATCTTGTAGAAAGAATAACTTAGCCTTTTTTTGAAAGCAAAGGTATAAAAAAATATTTCACGCTCCTCCCAACAGGGATTTTTTTTTGGCAATTTAATAAATGCCTAGACATCTAAATTTAATAATCAAAATTTTAATTTTAAAAAGTTTTAATTTTATATATGAAAGTTACAATATTTTGCCTACACATTTATAGGCTGTACCTTTTTCTATGACTGATTGTGTCGCGTTTAATAAAATTGATTTTAATCTCTTTGCCGAAAACAAAAAAAAACTTTTGTGAATTTTTATTTCAAATTAAAATACGTTATACGTCATTTCTCTCCGCGTTCAAATAAAATTCAATATAAAAAAATATTTTAAAAACAAAAACATTTTCACTAAATTTTACTAAGAGGAGTTTTATAAAATAAATATATCTACACATCTAATGCTTAAAAAAACTGTAAGCCATAAAAATGATTAATATATTTCCGATATACATAAACCTAAATTATTGTATCTAGTTTTTTTAATAAAAACACTAATTTGGACGCCGCCCTATAATAAAATTCTATTTTATTTAGTTAATGGAAATTCCAAGCCGAGGGGAAATGGATAAAGCTGCCCAACGAAAGAAAAAATTTTAAAATAAAACACTGGATTATCCACTATGGTTATGTCAAATTAATATAATTTCCTATTATTTATACCTAATTACGATAATAATAAAAGTAATCGCATTAACATCAAAGATCACTATTTTAAGAAATCAATTTGGCGGGCGAAAAAATATTTTACATCTTTAAAATACTGGGGGGGGGGGGGGAGAGGTCAATATATTTCATTATTTTACTATAAAAAAATTCTTTTTCGTAAATTTTTTTTTAATTTTAAAAAAATTGTACTTTATAAATGAACGCATTTATTTTGCAAACAAAAACTTGTCAAATTTTGTTTTTGAACAGGTAAAATATTTAAGCCAAAAAAGATTTTTCAACCTTTAAAAAATTTAATTTTAAATTAATAAAAGAAAAAAAACGAAACTAACATTTTGTGGAATTTGAGAAAGAAATTAATAAAGCTAAAACATTAGGTCCTGCATATATATTTTTTCATTAAGAAAATTTAACCTACCTTTAAAGGGGTCGCCCGATCGTGACAACGCCTACAGCTTTTACATATTTGCAAAAGTTTAATAATGATGTGTATAATGGATAACCATTTTTATCCTGGGAACAGTTTTTACTAGTCAAGGCTATTCGTTTGTGACTTTGAACCCCTCAGAATTATGAGATTAAAGACGTGGATTTTTAGACCATCTAAATTTTTTTTTAAATAAACGACTTTGACATATGGCGATCGATTAACAATATCTACTAGGCTTAATGCTTTGGTGTAGAATTTATTTACTTGCGGTAAAGATTGTAATGGAAAAATACTTTATCTAAGTCTAGTAAAAATAGTAAATTAAAATTTTATAAAATAAATGGATCTTCTAAAAAGGGATTCCAATGTGCGAAAAAAATATTTGTGTGTTGGTTAAATTTAGATTATGTGCTAATGGCATTTGAACAACATTATCTGGACGACCTTAATTATAGCCATTATCGTTTTTAATCTAGTATTTGGTGCGAATTTCAAATATGAGGGATCGTTATCGCAAGAAAATTTTTTACAAAACACTCAAATATTCGTTGTCCCGTGTAATATTTCCAAAACAAAAAATATATTTTAACTCACAATGTTTAGTCAAATTTATACAATTCCGCCGGTTCCCGATTGTGAGATAATGCGGTAGACCCTAAAAAGAAATATCGCTTCTCAAAATGTTATGAAAATTACTTTCTAACATATAAATAATAATTATTACACGAAAGATTTACAAAATATTTTTATTAGCATTTATGAAAAAGTCATCATTAATTCTGTATCACACAATCAATGAACGAGCTTAATTAACTGGACCAGGCACGATTCTAGACCCCTTTTGGGGGGGGGGGGGGGCAGTGCCCCCCAAAAAGTTTTTGTTTGCCCCCCCCCCCCCAAAATAATTGAATTTGCCCCCCCCCCCCCCAAATACATAGTAATTTTATGTTTGCCCCCCCAAAAAAAATTGAATTTGCCCCCCAAAAAATACATAGTAATTTTATTTCTTCCACATAATATAATTAAATTTGCTCCGTCAAAAATATCTAAAAAATATTATCTTAAAAATATTTACTTTTTTTAAAAGTGTTTTTATTCATAAATACTTCTCATCCGCAAGAGAGATCAAACTAACAGAAATAGAAAAATTTGATATTACAGAATCTTTATATTTGTGAAAGCACTTCATAATAATCTGATGCCTAAGAAATTTTCTCATTTAACAACAATCTTTTGTTAGAATATAATCAAGAACCAAAGAACCTGATCGCACAATGCTACAATGGGGCGAAAGTAATGTCTGGGGAAAAAGGTGGTGTTCAAGTATTTCTGAGCAAAATGGTTGGACACAATGTCCGTATATTCCCTGCTTACCACCGATTACATCTTGTTGCAAAAGATGGTCTTAAAATTTTAAGTGATGGGAAAGGTCTTTTTGATATTTTTTCTTCCCTTCATAAATTCAACATGATGCAATCAAGGTAGTTAGTGAATGTGGGACCATACCCCGGCTGTTGCCCCATTAGTGGTGTAGTCACTCCCTGCCCATTATTTTTTTTTAAATTACACAGAAATATTTAATACTTTTTTAAAAATTAAAAATAAAAAAACTTTTATATATTTAGGTCAGGGCCGAATCGGTGTTTTTTGAACATATTTATAATCATCTATTTATTTTTTGTAGTTAATTGAAAAATTATTTATTTATTAAAAATAATTATAGATCAATTTCAATGCAGAACGATTTATTTTCTAAAACTTCTGATTTAATACACCATTGTTTGTTAGACATTAAACAATTAAGAAAAAAAAAAATACATTTGAAGATTTATTCAAAAATTGTTTTGATATTAATATTTTTTTAAATGACAATAATTTATCTATGGATAAAAGAAAAACTAAACCTAAAGATTTATCTGATTTTTATTTATTTTCTACTAATAAGTTTGAAAATATTTTAAATATTAATGATGAAGTAAAAAGTATATATTTAATATTATTGATTTATTTATATTGATAATAGAGTTTTTACCGAAAATAGTTGTTTAAAATCTTTAGATTCCCTTTATAAATTTGATTAACCTTTATTTTAGATATAAATAAATTAAAGCTTTTTTTAAAAATAAGTAATATTGATAATAATTCCATATCTAAAGAAAATGACTGCCAAAAATTTTTTTAGAAACTTAATAATTACAAAGAATGTGTTGCTATTGATTTTGTTAAATTTTTATATGATTACAATGATGCGTTTTCTAATCTATTTAACATTTTTCCTATAAGTTTGATTGGCTCTTCAACGTCGAGTTGTGAGGCCACATTTTCTTCTTTAAGAAGAATAATAACGGCTGACAAGTAGTGACCTGCTTAAAGGTGATCTGATTCTTTTAGAACACGAAAAATCATTAACTTGAGGCGTTGAATTTTGATGAATATTGTAATTTAATCAAAATCCTCTAAGATAAAATAGTTTAATCAATACAATACACTGCTCAATAATTATTGCTTACTATTTTAACATAGTTGCAAACTTTTTTTATGCGCATTTAACGTTTATGTTCATGTTTTATTTAATTTTTACCCTAATATTAATAACTAGTTATATATAACCAGTGTTTTCATATATATTCTTCCAAATTAGCATACTTATACATTTTGTTTTCATGATAATCAATCTTTTACTTTTCATTTTCTAAAATCCAAAGTCTTATATAATTTATTTTTATCATTAATATATATCATATTTATAATTTTCATGTGCATTGATACCAAATGATAAAATTATACTTACAATTAATTCAAATATCTTTTTAAGCAATTAATTATAGTGAAAACAATTAATTTTAATTCACATATTCAATTTATAAACTCATTTTTTTTTAATTTAATAATTAAATTGGTATATATCTTTATGCTTTATTATTAAGATGGGTAAAAAGTTGTATGAAATTTCGTAATTGAAAATATTGGATTTTTAAAATGAAATAATGAATAATATTCGAAAATTAACTGGTTATATAGTATATATATATTTTTCTTCATGCAACCTTTTAACATAAATCAACCTTTAACAAATTTTAACTCTTTACTTGAATAATTAATCATAAACTTTATTAACTATAATTTATTACTAGTTTTTAGCGCGGTAAATTGGAACAAAGTTAACTAAGACAAATTTATTACCAGTATTTTTAGCGTGGTTAAATTGGAACTAAATTAACTAAAACTATTACTGTACATTTTAGCGCGATGTAAAATTAGAACAAAATTAACTAAGACAAGAATATAATAAATTACTACTAATTTGTTAAAAAATTTTGAACATGGATTCTATTGTTGTACATGTATATTTTTTGCCGTGACCGAAGGTCACGGCCAATTTTGCCGCCGAAGGCGGCAAAAAATTTTTTTTCTGCCCCCCCCCCACGAGTTTTTTTTGCCCCCCTAAAATGGAAAAGCTAGAATCGGGCCTGAACTGGACAATAAAATTTGGCCAAGCAACAATTATGGCAACTATAATTTTTGGTCATGTTTTTGACGCTGATTACGAATATGAAATTAGAATTTTAGCCAAGGCCTTAGATTTTTAATTATTCGGTGTCAAAGTTAAGATTTTTTAATTTTTGGGGTATTTTGGGCTTCTATATCAAAAAACCTACGGGTAGTAACAAGTTTAAAAATAAAAGATAACGAAAACATTTATTATTAACGGGGGTTTAAATTTTTTATAAATATTAAATTTTTTTTTATTATTTATTTTTGTATTGGTTTTTGTCATAAACTTTGTTTTTTGATCCTATATAACTTGAAAGTAAGTTGCTAAAAATTTATGTAATAAGCTTTTTTAAATAGGTTTTTTTATATGGAATCTGAATATGCTAATAGATTTTAGAATTAAGTAAAAGAATTTTTTTAATTTTTTTTCTGAACTTTAGACTTTGAGGCCTTAGAAAAAAAACTAAACCCAAGATCGTAATCGCAAGAAAATTCTCTAGAAAACCCTCAAAAAATTGTTTATGTTGTTTTTTTGTGGTCCAGTGTAATTGAATTCATTGATGTTATATACGCTAAAAAGAAAGAATTAAGATTTTTATCCAGATCTTTATTAACTTACTCAAATAAATAAAATTTTTAGTATCAAGCTCTTGCATCAGCATTTAGAGAATACAGAGTCGCGTCCAAATCTAAATACAACACGAAATTATAAGTTTTTATAAAAATATTATTTGCTGTTTTAGCTGTTGTGGACTTGTTTTTATATTTCTGTGTTTTTTGACATTCTATAAACTGGGGGGGGGGGGGGGGATAACGGCAAACTGATTTGAGCAGTTTAAATATCAATTAACTCATAACTCTTAAAATTTACGACCTGTGTTAAAAAAAACAATGAAAAATTTGACTTTAAGCAACAAATTTAGCTTTAGAATATTAAAATTGCTTCATGTTTAATTTTGAAAAGGTAGATAAAAACTTTGCTAATGTATTTTTGTCAATAAAAACATCTAGAGATATTTTACGACCAAATTAGCTCAGTCTGGAATTATTAAATGAACCAGGAAAAAATATATGTTACAAAAAAAGTCATGACATTAAAATGATATATCCAAAATACCCTTACTTCCATATGTATTCTTTCTTTAGTTTCTCCCTCTATCGAGTAAGAGCCAGTTTGGTCATCGGACAGATATACAAATCGAGACTTTAAACGCGAGGATTTTTCGCACTTAAACTACTCACAACATTCATTTTTTTATCTCAAATAATTAGATATAAAAATTTAAAGGTATGTCAAGCTCCTACATCAACATTTAGATTATTCAGTATTTTGACAATCTAAATAATTACGCAAAATATGATTTTAAAGCAACTATTGTTTGAAGTATAAATTTAGTAGTTTAGCTGTTATAAAAAGAAAATTAAATTTTTTTTGTTTTTTACTTTTTTTTATTAAACAAAACGATCAACAGGTATAAGACTTAATTATATAACGACAGCAATCGTACCTTTTGGGGCCGGTAATATTAATTTAATTAATAAGAGCTATTATACTGAGTTGTTAGATTGCTTTTGTCACACAAATTCATAATATGAACCCAACAAAAGATTTAATAAAAATAAAACAAAACTCCTTTTAATTTAAATTTTATCAAAATATGTAATCCTATGTATTTTTTTAATTTACCAATTATGTTCTATGGCGTAAGTTTATAAAACTTGCATAAAACTTACAACTTTTATACTTAATTATATATTACGCCATCTATTAGTTCTATGTGTATCTTATTGTCTATCGCAAATGTTATTAATAATTTATAAATAAGCATATTTTCAAAAACATATGCCAGATTAAAACAATTGCAGAGGACAAAAATTTTCTATAGTATTATATTCCTTAATGACAGTACAATCTATTAACCTAAAAGTCTAGACTCACGACCTGTTAAATATGTACCGGGTTAAATCTATTTAATAGCTGGCTTCCTGCCATATATTTTAATTTTTTTTTAGTTCAGTTTTTTGCCTTTTTAAGCTAAATAAAAAAATATTTTTTTTTTAGTTGTGCCTTAATGCGTTACTAATATATTTTATGACCGAGTACCCTATTTTTGCGTTTACTCGGAATTATCGCATTTTTGCGTTGCAAAAAAATTTTTGTTTGTTTTGTCTTTCATGAATTTTTAACCGCCCGTTTGTACTTCCTTTTTACTTTTTTACTATATTTTTTCTTTTTGCGTTTCAAAGAGTCATAGATGAAGCTTTAGGATATAGTTATCAATTTTTTTTTAATACGGCGTAAAAAAATATTTTCATAATTAAATAGCAATGAATAATACAAAAACAAAAAAATGTTATTGTTGGTGCGCCATATATACAAATATATTTTTTGAGGATTGAAAATTTTATGAATTGTTCCAATTCTCGGCATAATGTTTGAAAATTATATTAAAATAGAAATACAACTGTTGTTTAGCATTCCCAGATGGCACATGCAGTAAACGATAGTAGTATAAAATCCAAAAAATCTTGCAATCACAAAAATTGTACTCTTTGACCATTTAAAAAAAATTGCAAAGAATCATTATAATTTTTTTCGGGCACATGAGCTGTTGGGAGGCTATATTACCTTTCTGCGTATTTTGATTCAGTAAATAGATTCACCAATAATTCAAAATAAAATAAATTTAAAACTCGTGGATGCGAGTATTCATTAAAGCTTAAAGGACAAAAAACCCTAACCTAAAGCTTTTGAGCCATCAAAAGTTTGACGATGGAATAAAACATTTTAATTTAAAACATTGATTTTTAATATAAATGGTTAAATTTTTAACCCGCTCATATCAGTTTTATTCTATTTTCTTAGGACTCGTGCGAATTGAGTTTTTTTATTTTCGCGAAGTTAACAATTGTTAAAAATTTAGTTTAGTAATAAAACGCAAATAAAAAGTTGCCAAATTTAGTTTATGCATATCAAATGCTTTTTCTTAAATAAAAAGTTTTAAAAAATTAAGGGTTTTCAGAATTTCTTAAATTTTACGAAAATATAACTTTGCACGTTCCCTAAAACATAAAACAAGCTGTTTAGCACGATTTTACATTTATTTTTATTTAATAGCATATAGTTATATGCAGCGTCTCCTACTCCCCAAATTTCATGGAAGAGCTACCCCCTCGGCAAAATCTCGGGGGTAACAAACTTCGTAATTTATTCATATTCCCCCCATAACTATACCTACCCCCCTCGAATACCTACCCCCCTCGGCCGATTTTTTGGAACCGCTTGGTTCCTACCCCCCCCCCCCCCCCGGAGTAGGAGACACTGGTTATATGTCAAAAAAAGTAAGTTTGAAACGATTTTTGGATGAACCGTAAACATTCATTTATTAAATGATATATTATATTGTTTATACATCTTTTGCCTTTTTAACAAATTAGTAATATATTTGCACAAATAAGGTTTCTACTTATTTTTGAAAAATTGTAATTAAAGTTTAAATAACTATCTATATCATTAATATTTGTTATTTAGAAATCTTAACAAAATAATGTAAAATGTTATAGTGTGTTTAATAAAAGGTTTTTTGTAAACGTTTCAAACATTTAACCATTCATTAAACTATTGACGAGCTATATTTTTATGAGCTTTTAGGTTTTTTTGTATTATTTTATAATATAAAGCAACTTTTCAATGACTCCGAATCTGATTCAAGATTTTCCCAACATTATACCTATTATATATTAATGCACCCCATTAATTCTTATAATTGTCAATTAAAGGACTGTTTGTGGCTAGCTGGTAGTCCTAAATACTATAATTGTACCTATTAATTCACAAGTCAACGTCTTCGGCTATTAAATTTCAAGAAAATGCCAATTTGGGCCAAATTGGCGGATTGTGCGACCTCGAGAATAGCTTTTAAAGCTTATAATTAAGAATTATTTTACTAAAATTACTTGGAACTTATATTTTTAACTCAATAATAAGAAATAAAATTACTAAGTATAACAAGCTCCTACATCAACTTTTAATTCACTCTTTTGACACCCCATATTAGGTCAAGCAAGATTGTGTTTTAAGAAACTATTATTTTAGGTTGATTATATAAGTTTGGCTATTAATAAAAAAAGTTAATGTTTTTTTTTTATTTTTGAATCTTATTGACCCGCGAATGGTAGGGTGAGAAATTTGTAACCGCGAATGCTATTGGGCTGCATAAGGACCCCAATTTTAAGCCTGACTTTAGAGTTTTGAGGTTATGATCTTTATTATTATTTTAAAGAAAAATACGTGTTCTATATTTATAAATTCATATAAGTTATTGTTAAAAAAATGCAAATTTAATTTGACAAAATGTTTAATTTAAAATATATAAGTTTTTTAATTTTCTATAATATCTTAATTTTCAATAAATTAAAAATAATATTATTGATTTTATCGTTTTTTAGGTCGGTTAGATTATTTTATTAAAGATTTATGAAAATTAAAATATTGTGAAATAAAAAATTATGTATGACTATTATATACCTTAAAAACTAGATAGTTTTTGAAAAAGAATTATTTCTGTCATTTTTATACAAAACAAACTTCATATTTAATATGTAAAACTAGCATGAAAAAATTTAAAAGAAATTTTAATTTTTTTTAATTTAAATTCACAATTAGGCAACATTATGGTTTACAACATAAAAATTGAGAGTGTGAGATATAGATTTTGCTGCTACATAGGTCAACCAATTTCGAGAGTTATGAGCTAACTACGGAGAAAAACCTCCCGTCAGGAAATCTTTTTACCGTTTTTAATCATAATTAGATAGCTATAAACATTTAAAATTTAAAAAAAAATGCTAACAAAACAAATTCAAAAACAAATTAAATTAATTTTATTTAAAACAGCTAAACCGTTAAATTCAAACTTCAAATAAAACATTTGTTAACACCTATAATATATCCTGTTGTATTTAGGTTTGACGCAAATTATTTTGCATTATCTAACTGCTGATTTAAGAGCTTATACTATCACTATTAGATTTAGAAAATATAAATTATAAGGGAGTTTTATAAAAATAAAATAATTATAAATATTTTCAGGGTATTCTCGATTTGTCATTTTGTTTAAAAAAGGCCATTATTTTGATATGTACAGTTGTAAGGAGCCAAAGTTGGTAGAAACTTAACGAAAAGGCCATCATGAGAAAAATTATTTATTTGTTGACATGTGTAATATTAATTACTAATTTTGTTTATTATATTAAGCAAAAATTCACAAATATTTGGCCCATATATTTTTAAGATTGTGGTCCGTATGGACCCCACAGTAGTATTCGCGAGTTAAACATTTTTTAAGCGTTCTTAAATTACCTAAATGAAATTATGATATATTAACAGGACAAACGGTTTTTTTAGAACAAAATAACCCGGTTTTATTACAAAAAACCAAAAATTCAAGAATAAATAATAAACAAAAAACAATACGTTAAAAATAATTAAATACTTTAAACATTGCCCCTGTTGTAATGACAACTTTGTTAACTCAATTTATCATTTTTTTGTGTATGCCCAGCATTCAACGAAATTTGGACGCAATAGATAACTCCTATCTTGTCAAAGTCTTTTTCCAACTTATCACAGGATTCACAAATTGCGCAATTACTTTCACCTATGCCATAAGAGCATTTAGATAATTTAGTTAAATACATTTCTAGGCAAACTATATTTATTTCGAATGGGTGATATCCATTGCCCCGCTAACGTTCGTGATAAAAGTGCCAAAGCCCCTAACGGGTACGGCGCAATAAAGAAGAGGCTGTGAGGGGTTTATTAGCAGGTACTCCTTACCCTGCATGCACCAGTGAATTTTTAGTGAAATACGGACATCAGTGGGGTTAATTTAATTTACCATATCAAAATACCTTTACTTCATTCACGCACTGATCAATCTGTTAATCTTAAAAATTACTGGTGTATTTGATGATCCCAAACCCAGTTTATTTATAGGCTAGCTTTGGGATCAAACGAGCATTTTTTCCACCTCCTTACCAAAAAAAAATACTTAAAATAAAAACACTTTAATAAAACTATGTCATTATATGATTTTTATCCTTATCTAATATTTTTTATTTTCACCGCTTTCTCTCTAGGACTAAATCTAAAAGAAATTGCATAAAAAAATAGATTTTGGTGTCAAACTTAATACGCCATCTAACAAATATAAGATTAAAAATTGTCTGTATCGCAGTTATTAATATAGCAAGCGTTTAAAATTATAATGCCATTTGATAATTTCATTTCGGAGGACAAATTTTTCTATCACGTGTTATTATAATTATGACAGCACAATATTTTTTATTAAGGATTCTAGACTGTGGGCCCATGAAGTTGGGCCCTTCATTCATGTTAGTAGCCGGCCTCTGCCAGGCAAATTTTTATACCTTCTTCTTAACATTTTTTACATATTTGCATGTACGGCGTCCTACCTTCGCTTTTATTTACCCTCTATAAATATTTAGCTTTTTTTTATTACACATGTTTGGCCAATCATGTCCTATTTGATCTAGAAATAATATTGGACCAAAACAACAAAGCCCACTTATTTCACAGGTCAATCAATGTCAATGTTAGATAAAATAAGTTTACAAATTATGGCATTATTCGCCAGAATTTCGCTTCCAATGTTGAATAGGACACGATATAAATAGGTTTTTAAAAAAATTTATTTGAAGTTTAAATTTGACAGTTTAGTTGTATATATTCAAAAAAAATTTAATTTTATTCGTTTTTATATCTTTTTAAATAAAACGAAAAACGGATCTAAAAATTGCTAAGATGACAGGTTTGATCAAATTAGGGTAGCGGCACGAGCCAGAGTTTTAATATTCTTTTCACCCACTTTTTTTGACTATTATATAAGTCCTAAATCAAAAGGCTATAAAAGTATTTACTAGGGCATAATCCATGATATTTTTATGTCATAAATTTTCCGTTTTTCAAAGTTTTTTCATTTTGGCTATAGGTATATATATCAACCAAATTTGACCAAATTGCTTGATTTTGCGACTTGGATAATACCCTAACGAATAAAAATTAAGAAGTTATGATAAAAACTTGTAACATAAATATTTTTTCTCTTAAATGATAATTATTATATACCACCCCAATTAAAGATAATGTAAGTTGAGGAATATGTCAGTGTGATTTATTAAACAAATAGTAATATAATGAAATCATATTTCGAGTATTTATTCTTTAAGGTCACCCAAAGATATTAATTTTTGCACGGTAAGTGATAATAGTGTTAAGTTAATTATATTTACGTTACATTACATTGTTATACCTTTATTATGCTAATTATTATAAGTTACCATATATCGTTATCCCTGGTTTTAGGGTGGTTTCAATAGATTAGGGCTTAATATAATAATAGAGGTCCAACATGGTGGCCAAGGAGTTAAACTTGAGACCATATCTGGCAGATTTTTTTATTTGCTCAATTGTCAGTAAGCCAATCAAACTTTACCATGGTTGTATGGCATATTTAGAAATTCTGGGATAAAAATAAAGAATGCCTTTTTCTAATCAATAATTAATCCATAGATTCCTTCATACAATTAATATCATAAATATATTAATATAATTGCCCACCTTATTAGCATTATTCTTAATAAATTTATTCATAATTTTAAATAATATTACCGTCAAATTTTGTGTGAAATGATCAATCGAATGCGCCTACCGTTTTGGTCATCATGCGAAGATGATTAATTGTTTGTGATAAAATCGTATTAGTGCGTTGTATTAAGTACCACAATGAAACTATCTCATGCAAAAATATAAATTTTTTAGGTTATTCGCAAGGTCGCAAACCAAAAAGGTCGTTTTTTTGTTATGGACGGATCTAAGGAACTTTAGGCGGAACAAGATGCGTAAGATTAAAAAATACACATGTGATTAAGAAATTGTGCGGATGTATGCTTCTTTTACGTTTTCATTAACTTATTTTTACTGACATTTATCTGTTGAACGAACACCTGGGTTATATAATTTAAGAAACGGCCGAAAAATGCCACAACGACACAAATTATTTTTTTAGGAGCCCAGAACACAGGTCAACAAATATCGATTACCCGTGAAATTTATGAAATCATAAAATAATTTATCCCCAGGATACGTTATTCCGTATATATAATATTTTTTTTATATCTTCCAGCCTTAGCTCCTAGCATCTTATCAAAAAAATTGCCTTTTTTGACCAGATTCATAGATCAAGAATCCCCTAAAATGAAAAAGTTTAAGAATTTTTTATTAAGATAAAAATCTCTTTTAATTTTAATCAAATAATGAAAAATAATTTTTAGTATATTAAGCTTATACATCAACCTTTATATAATAAATATGCATCCAAAATTATGACACTATACATTATTGGTTTTTAAATAGAGGTTTATGTGAAGCGAATTTAAGATTTTAGCTGTTGTAAATAAGCAAAAAGCTTTTATTTTATTTTTGTTTAATCTTTTTTGTTATTTTGGCATTTTATGTTTATAGCTGACTAAATAAGATTGATTATAAAAAACGGTAAACGGATTTTAAAATCAGTGATATAGCAGGTTTGACCTCTTAGCTCATAACTCCCAAAAATTTGTTAACCTATGTAATCAAGATCATATTTATCCCTTACATTTAAGGGTTCCCATAATCTAGATAAAAGAAACTATTTTGTTTTTTTTTCATATCAAACTAAACCTATTTGTGAGCAGGGAAATAAATTTTACCGTAATAGGAAACCCATTTTAAGTCTTGTAATACTTTTGGAGCTCCAAGCACAAACATTTTTGATTGGAAATTAAGTTAAATTTGTAGATCAGGTCAAGGTTTTTTTTAAAGAGATGAGGGGTTGACGAAGGACGAATGAACAAAGATAACCTTTAAATTAATTGGTGCCATGGGGTGAGATAGAATGTCGTTTAGGCCTACTTTTTATTGCATTTTCAAATGTACACAAGTATGATAGTAGAGTGCGAAATGCGCATGTTTACCCATCCCCCCCCCCCCACCCTCAGCCAATGAGTATGATCACTCATTAACTAATGAATGATGATTAATCTTTGCGTATTCGGCATACACTTTGAGATTTTTTAAAATTGATTAAATACTCTTGTTATATTGGAAATTGAGATGAAATGACGGTTTGTGCAAATATTACATATGATATATCTCCCAAATTCAGTTCATTTAAAATATAGGGTAGATGGCAAAAAGACATCTATGAGGCAATGTTACTCTATTTGAGATCCTTGAAATTTTTTATAAAAACCCGTAACATTTTACCTAAATCATTAATTGTTTCTTACAGATTTTCTCTAACCGATAAATTCCACATATAAAATTTCCAAAGAAAAAGGATTCGATGCTTCCCTTCCTACTGCTATCTTCAATATTAGCGTTGACCCTTGGCGGTAGATGAATATTCATTATTTTTTCAGATCTTAGAGCCATAAATCTAATATAAATTTTTATGATTTTTTGCATTCAACCCCAAAATATCATTACTTTATGGGCCTTCACATTTCTATCTCAAATGGAATTGCCCCACAAAATTCGAGATAAAGTGCCAAAGATAAATCTTGAGGCCGTTTTTTAGCAGGTACTCCTAACCCTGCATACACCGGCTAAATTAAAAAAAAATACAAATAATTTTAACAAAATATATAAAATAATTTTAATTTATTTGTGTTATAGTTTCCCAATGTTTTTTAAAATAATTGTTTATAGATGACTAGTTTTATTTTGAAGATTCAAAAATTCCTATTATGTCAGTTTAATCTCTTTAATTTATTCTTAACTCTCAAAAACTTGTTGACCGTAATTATGGTTAAAATATAAAAGGGTATATACATGATATTCTTATTTCTTAAGTAATAGGCTAACTTTTAAATGTATATTAATAGAAATAAAAAAACTTATATTTTATTTTAAAATAAAAAATCAATTACATTTGAACTTTGATGCCCTAAGAAACTGAGTATATAACAGGTGATTTAAGTTGGCTTATACAAGGTATATTTATTCACTCTCAGACCGACTTGGGCCGAGCAATTTAAGGGTCGAGCACGATAGTGGAAATTACTACAATATTCGATGGGACTCGAGTTGGGGCGATTGCGGTGTGTACAATATACATGTAACAAGACTGCACGATAACGTGTTAGTATTGTCGGATAGTAATGTAAATTTTTGATTTTTTTTATTTGCCATATGAATATCCAGTTTTATATATACTTAGCTAAGGGCAAGGTTCAAATGTGAAAAATTAAAATTAAAATACTTTAAATATTTTATTAATTTATATAATGTATTGGGCCTATGTTAAAAATTTTAATTGAAATTTAAAATTGTTTTGAGAGCCTAGTGGAAAAGTTTTGCACCATTCATACAAATTTTATAATTTTACCAAGATTTCATAATGGAGAAACAACTTTAGAATGAAAAAATTTTGTAAAGAAATATTGCATCCAAATGTTTCATGTAGAAACTTAAATTACAAACCGTGTTTTCAACAACAGATTTTTTAGAATGTTTTTATAAAACGAATAGATCCAAACAGAGGCTTGCTTGAGCCAAAAAAAAAGAATTTGAGTGATTATCGGAGGCCCCATACTTATTTGAAGCACATTATATGAAAACTTGGTTACGCCAACTTATATCTATAGTCTATCTATCTGATTTTACAATTTTGGGAAACATTAAGCATTCCCCTGGTAATCATCAATAAAATCTTTTTCCTTCCCGAACGAAAAACAGTGGGCTAAGAAGTTTTGATGTATTTTTGCTTTCAGGGTGTTTGTATTATTGGAAAGCAACTTATTCAAGCATCCTGAGGAGATTTTATGGGCAAAAAACCGCCGGGAAAGAGGCCCAAGCCCAATTTGCCTCCCCCTCTCTCCTGGCTACGGCTCTGAAAACAGGTCCCTAAATAAGCCTTAAATATCAAGCAAAGATTTTGTAGTAGAACTATAAAAACCTAACTAATTGTTAAACATCTCCTTAAATAACGTTTAACAATATTACAAATTTAAAACTTACTCATTAGTTAAAAGTCAACTGTTTAAAATATAAAAATAGAAGACAAATATTTTTTTAATAAGGGCACGTACAAAGTCAGTTTTTATTCACGTAAAATTTTGAAAATTCTAAAAACTTAAAAATTTTTATTTTTTTTCTAAATTTTTTATAAAAATTTTTATTTCGGAAAAGTATTTTATGTGCATTTACAAAAATTTGGCAACTTTTTAAAAATTTCCTTTATATTTAAAAATAAATTTTTTGAAATTTTAAAAATTTTACGAAAATAACTCACTTTCCGCGCACCCTGATGTAGGTATTTTATTTTAGGACACGTTCAAAATGAAGTCTTATAAAATTTCTAAAAATTATAAAAATTATTTTTTCAATTTTTTCAAAAAAACTGTGGTGTGCTTAAAATTTCCTTAAATTAAGGTTTACCAATATATAACAAAGCTAGAACTTAATCATCAGTTAAAAGTCAACTGTGAAAAGTATGGAAATAGAAGACATATATTTTTCAATCTATATAATAGAGGTATTTATTTGGGGTCACGTTTAAACTGAAGCTTTTTTTTGTAAATTTTTGGAAATAATAATAAATTAATTTTTTAATTTCTTAAAAAAATTATGGTGTGCTTAAAATTTTTTATAAAAGAAATGCGTTCATTAAATGATGCTTATAGCCCTGATAAATTTCATGATTTCTCGAAACTTCTCTTTATTTATACAGTAGATTTTTTTCAAAATTTTCTTAGGTCAATGTGTATGTTTGGAGTTCCTACAAATATCCAGTGGAAATCAAAGTCAATGGGACACACTATGTTGAAGTTGCTTGCTATACGAAAGCTCATGAGGGAAGACTTAACTATTACCCCAAAATGCATACTGATACTTTGCGAGGCGAATTCTACATGGGGTAATTCGAAAGAAACAAACATCAATTTTTAATTTTGCAAAATCAAATGTATATTACAAATATAGCCGGAAAAAACTTACTGCTGTTATCATATCACATATTAACTGTATTTTAAATCAAATTAAATAATTTTAGAAAAAAAAACATTTTTTTATTGGTTAACATCTTATTTATTTAAATAAATAATTAAAATTAATGTTATTTTTACTTGACTATTTTTAACATTATTTTAATAAAGAAATTATAAAGTTAAACAGCGAGTTTAACAAGTTATTCCTATATCCTGGTGGCCCAGCCACCAGGATATCAATTCCCTATTATTAAGCTACTATAACCCAACCAATCCATTATTCCTTTTTTAACCTATATACTTTGTAAGATTGGCCTTAGGGTCTTTCACTAAGCGTAGAGCACATTCGTTTGCGGCCCCATGCCATAGGAAGGTTTATATGGGTGTATGAAGGAAAATCTTAAAACTCAAAAAGCGGGAGGATGTTTTCAAGCGGTAGTTATTGAAGGCCCCCTTTCCTAAAAATGTAGTGGCTTTCGCGTAAGTGTAGATGATGGGCGGATGCTCTCAAAGATAAATTTGTTGATTATAATACGCAGATTCCCCCAAAAATGGTACACTCCTTGACTGAGATATGGGTAGCGTCTGTATATTTTGTATCTAACAGATGGTTCCAAATAACTGTTTGTTAATGGTTTTCGATGGAATGACCCCCTGCAGGGTCTGAAGTATCATAAACTTGTTCCTTACGGGGGAGGAAAGGGGCTTAGGTAGGTATGTGGTGTAAAGGGGTTGATATTAATTTACTTTGATGAAAGCGAATTGCATTATTGAAATGGTGAGATATTCTTTATTATAAGGCAATGTAATACGATAACGCCAGTCTATATAATCCTATCAAGGTGTATAGATTAGTGGTTTAACAAAAGCAGCATGAGTGAAAAAACTTAATTTTGCTGGCTCTCGGCTCCAATCTTTAGTAATCTAAATACCTTGGAAATTCCCTTTGCCGTAGGGCGTTGTGAGACTGAAACTGTTCAATTTTTAAAGTAGTCCCAGGTAAACCTCAGGCGCCGGGGTGGTAATCGACTTTTCCATGTTAACCATAAAACCTCAAGTTTCCATCAGCCAGCCTTTTGGCGTCCTGTGGCATTTGTTCCCTAACGCTATTATGTCGTTTAGGTAGAAGCTATAGAACGAGTCCAAGCTCGCGACCCTTAAATAAAATTTCTATTTTAAGGTATAATTTGTAGTTCCTTTCCTCCATAAAATTTTTTGGCCCCCCTTTAGAAATATTTTAGCATACGCCCCGACCCTGCTTGTGTACATTTGAAAATGCAATAAAAGGTAGACCTAAACGACATTACCTCCACTCAATTGTTTTTAACAAATAATTTTAGTTAAATCTATTCATTCATCCTTACCCCTCCCTTTACAAAAACCTTGACATGACCTAGAAAAATTCAAGGACTCAATTCTCAATAAATATAACATTTGTGCTTGCCCCTCCAAAAATATTACAATAAAATGGGTTGCGTTTATGGTGAAATTTATTTTCCCTCTCCTAAAATGTTTTAGCCCAATATTGAAAATAATACAATTTTGGACCGTTGGGGATGGAATAGAAGGCCGCACATAAATCAATCTTGACAAAGCTAGAGGTCGCTACAGTAATCAATGGGATTGATTTAAAAGAAATATATCTAAGAAAATTTTTAGATACGAGATAGATGTCACTGATAAATATCCTGGTTCTGTCTGATTTAGGGATAGCGAATGTCGAAGAGAGGAAGAGTCTATCCTTTTTTTTGATTACCTCACCGGCCGATCAAAGGTCTCTCTCCGAAAAGACCATTTCCTTTATTCCACCTGGGCGGGATAAAATACCGTTTATAACACAAGTCAACAAATATCAATGGCACAACCGTGAATTTTATGAAAACACAAAAGAATTTACATGATGACCACGTTTCAATATTTTGTTTCTTTTATAGCCCTTACGTCCGTTCATATCAAAAAAATGGCTTTTTGACCAAATTGACATCAAGTCCCTAAAAATATAAAATTAAGAATCTTTTTTTTTATGTAAGAATCCACTGTAACTTATATTTATCATGGCAAATAATGATAAATAAAATTTTTTAATATATCAAGCTCTTACCTCAGCATTTAGATAAATAAAAACATTTCGCGTCCAAAATTAAATGCTATGCGATATATTATTGGTTTGTAATGAAATTTTTTTTGAAGTTTGAATTTAACAGTTTAGCTGTTGTTGAAATTTGAATAATATATTTAAATAAATTGCACTAAGATAGAAGTTTTGCCAAATAAATATAAATTTCTCTAGATTATCTAAATCTTACGAAATACTTATTATTTAAGTTTAGTAAATCATAAATGGAAAATTAAATATAAATATAATTTTTAATTAACATGAAACGAATAACGGGTTAGGGCCAATAACTAGTATTGGAGTTTGTTTTTAATCACGCTTTATTAAAGAATATCATTATACATGCTAATAATCGCTAATTTTGTATATTTAAAAAAAAAACCATAACTTAACTCGATGTTGTTTTATTGGCCGAGGTAAAATTTAAAAAAAGCCATGATGCCATAATTTACGGTTCATTCTTTACAAATAGCATTTAAACGGTTTGGTGTACCCAAAATATTGATTTATTTGAGGACTAGTAAAAAGTAGGCCTTGTTTACCAAACTTGGGGCCTTTCCCAGTTCAGCCAATTATTGGCAAAGAGCAAGTTTTTTATAACAGCTGGATGTTTACCATGTCCTTATATATTTAAAATTTGTTGTTGTTGTGTGTAAGTCCAAAGAAGGGGAGTAAGTAGTGTTGCCATTTGTATCACCAATATGGTGATAATACCTCCACGAACGAATACGCGGCAACATTAGAGGCATATTTAAAATTTAATTACATTTTGCGAATATTTCCTCAAACCTTAGATAATATCCCATTTTTTTTTCTATTTTCGCATATGAAAGGACTTAAAATTGACGGGGCAGGACGTTGGTAGTAGAGTTTTTTAATGGTCTTTCTAATATAAACGCTCATACCCTATGGCCAAGAGAAAATTGGTTACACGAGTTTGTTAAATAAAAATTCTCAAAATTATTTTGTTTCAAATCAAGGGTCTATCTAAAGGAGTTGGTTTAAAGTATAAATGTCAATTATTTAATGTAAATATTATAATTTTACCGCATTTTATGTGGATAGCTCATAATTACTAAATCAACATTTTGGCCTCTACATGAGGCGTCTAAACAAAGAAATATTTTTAATAATGGATACCAGAAGATTCTCTTAATAAAATTAATAATAAAAACTAAATGTATGTTTTTTTTACTAATAAAATTACACTGGACAACAAAATTTGAACGACTCCAAGCATCATTTATGGCAATTATAATTTTTGGTCAAGTTTTGGCGCTAGAATATGAAATTAGAATTCTAGCCAATGCCTCAGATCTCTAGTTATTCGGTGTCAAAGTTGAGATTTTCCAATTTTTGGGGTATTTTGGGCTTCTATATCATAAAACCATGGGTAGTAACAAAAGTTTAAAAATATATTTAGATAACGAAAACATTCATTATTAAAGTAAGGCGTTTAATTTATAAAATATTTAATTTTTTTTTTATTTTTGAAAAATTTGTGGTTTTTGTCAAACTCCGTTTTTTGATCCAATAAATTTAAAGTAAATTGCTAAAAATTTTATATAATTACCTTTTTTAAATATGTTTTCAAGGAATCTGAATATGAAAACAAATTTTTTGTAGAAGTAATAGTAAAAAATTTTTTGAATTTTTTTTGAACGTTGGTCGCGGTTAAAAACAAATTGGAGGTATTGGAAAAAAACTAAACCCGAAAGTTATCGCAAGAAAATTCTCTACAAAACCGTAGTTTATGTTTTTTTTTGTTGTCCAGTCTTATTTTCTACTGCTCATTTTCATTTAAAATTACTTAAGTCAGCCTACACATTAAAAATTCTAGGAAAAATGTTAAAAAACAAAAAAGAAATTTATTTTTACAACGTTACAACTGCCAAATTTTGATTCAAAATTTTATAAAACTTTTATAAAAACCGAAAATATGCGTTACTTTCAAGTTTAGACGCGAAATATTTTGTATTATCTAAATGATAATGTAAGAACTCATTAGACTAAATTTTATATTATTTCGGTAGGGGAGCTAAAGGCACCCGAAAAATGGAAAGTGTATGCGATGCCATCATTCGGATGTTTGTTTTTATGTTTGCATATTTTTTTCTGACATTGATATTTGTTTATTAAAAACGGCCAAAGAAAGTCACGGCGAAAAAATTCTTATTTTTGTTAGGGGCCCAATCAAGGTCATTTTGGGTTTCATTTATCAATAGCTAAGCACTTCAAATATTTTTTTTTCCATATTGGGCAAAAACATTTTAGGAGAGGGAATTAAGTTTCACCATAAATGCAATCCATTTTATTGTAATATTTTTGGAGGGGCAAGCACAAATCTTATAATTATTGAGAGTTGAGTCATTAAATTTTTCTAGTTCATGTCAAGGTTTTTGTAAAGAAAGGGGTAAGGACGAATGATAAAATTATTTGTTAAAAACCATTGAGTGGAGGTATAATGTCGTTTAGATCTACTTTTTATTGCATTTTCAAATGTACACAAGCAGGGGCGTATGCAAAAATATTTCTATAGGGGGCAAAAAAATTATATGGAGGAAAGAAACTACAAGTTAAATTTTAAAATGAATAGTGAGGGATTTATCTCTACGTATTAGGCATATACTTTGAGAGACGTTTTTTAAGATTATTTAATTACTCTGTTAAATAAAAATTGAGATGAAATGACGGTTTGTGCAAACATTCATACGTTGCTTCTCTTAAAATCTTTAATAGGGTAGAGGGCAAAATATTTATGAGGCAATAATACTCCGACCAATATCATTAGATTTTGTTATAGAGGCCGCATTTACCTAATTCTTTTATATTTTTTTCAGATTTTTTTTTTCAAAAACTTTCTAAAATCAACTAAATTCCATCTAAACAAAGAAAAAAGATTTGATGCATGCCTTCTTGCTACTGGTATCTTCAATATTGGCACTAACGTTAGGCGGTAGGTGAAATTTCTTTCAAAAATAATTGTTGATCTTAGACGCCATAATGTAAATTTTTATGATTGCTTTTATTCACAAAATTTGTATTTTGAGTGCCTTCACATTTAATTTTCGAATGCGTAATATCAACTGCCCCACTAACGACATAAAAGTGCTAAAGCAATTATTATGGTAGCCTCGTGAAGTGGAAGCCTTTTTTTAACAGGTACTCCTAAACCTGCATACACCGGCTAATTTATAAAGAATACACACACCAATGAGGACAAATTACTTTTTTATATTAACATACCTTTACAATCTCAATTTAAGCAATGATCCATCTGTAATTTTAAGGATTTGCTAAAGTAAATCATTTCAATCCCAATCTAACATTGTACCGCAAAAAAAAACGATTTATTAAGGGTTTTATAGAGAATTTTCTTGTGATAACGATCCCGGGTTAATTTTTTTACCAATGCCTCCAATTTTTTTAAGACCGCGAAAAAGAAAAAAATTCACAAATTTTTTTTACTTATAATTTGACAAAATATCTATTGGCATATTCAGATTCCTTATAAAAAACATATCTATAAAAGGTTATTACATAAAATTATTAGCAATTCACTTTCAAGTTATTAAGGATCAAAAAACGGAGATGACGAAAACCACTAATTTTACATAAATTAAAAAATAAAAAAAAATTAAATATTTAAAAACAATTTAAACCCTTACGTTAATATTGAATGTTTTCGTTATCTAAATATATTTTTTTTAACTTTTGTTATTACCCATAGGTTTTATGATATAGAAGCCCAAAATAACCCAAAAATTGAAAAATCTCAACTTTGACACCAAATAACTAAAAATCTAAGGCATTGGCTAAAATTCTAATTTCATATTCGTGATCAGCGCCAAAAACTTGACCATAAACCATAGTTGCCATAAATGATGCTTAGGGTCGTCCAAATTTTGTTGCCCAGTGTTATTAAATGGCACATAGGAATAATATGGGGTATCTACAAAAAGCCCGTTGATGCCGGTTCGTAAATTTGGGCAATATTGGGAGATTTTTAGGCATGAACGCCCTAGATCATGTCTGACTTTCATTTCCATTTGTTCGTAAAATGAATATAAAAGCAATGTAATATCATATATAAGTAAATATGCACTTCTTTCTCGGCGCTATTAATAGCAAACGTTAAAACAATTTATAAATAGGTGTAAATTCCCATTGTTCCTTTTGTGAGAGAAAAACAAACCAATTAAAAGAAATGCTTGCGATAAGCCACTCACCTAGCCTGCAACACCATTGCTGCCCTATGCCAGGGGAAAAGAGAAGAACATGTTTTAAAACGCAAGGCGGAATAATCGTAATTTTTGTCCAAAATTTTTGCGTATTAAATTAAAACAAAAAAATTAGATGTTTAATTAACTTTTTTACGCGTTTTTGCGTATCATACCAAAAATTTTTTTAATGACTTATTTTTTAGTTTATATATTATCAAAGTTTTTTCCTCGGTTTTATTATAATTTTATGTTTAAATTTGAATTAAAAAAATTTAGTTAGACTAAAAGAAGACATTATTATGGACCAAAATATCAAATTTTTTCGCGTTCCTCAAGCGTTTTTGAATTTCACTAAATTAAAATAAATTATTTTTTGGTAAAACTTTTTATAGTTAAAAAACTTTTTGACTATTTAGAGTTTTTTAACTCCTGTTTTATGGCCATCCATTACTACTTGAATTCACAATAGGGGTAAAAATTAAATTTTTGTTCAATTATAAGCCAGTATTTCACTAAAAATTTGCTAAAATATAATACTCCCCAACTTGCCCGAGAAAAAATATGTTTTTTTATAAATTTTTTTAATTGGTCAATGAGCTAAATGTTTGCGGCTACCAGTTTATTCCTTTAAACCATGTTTTAGATTCCCTGCTATTGTCTCATATTTATTACACGTGAAATCTAAAAAGGCTTAAGAACATACAGAAACTAGGTGTTTCCCAATTTTCAAATAGAGGCCTAATAATGTTGTAAATTAAAAATTAATTAACTTGCAATCTAAAACAAAATTTTGGGGCAAAAACAGTAACATTTTTTTTTCAATAGTTTTTTTTAATATAGTATCCATAACATCCTTGCTTTTTATTTCAAGATCGCAAAAAATATTTTTTATGTTGTGTATATATAAGAAATATGGTGATAAAAATACAATTTTTTAATTGCAAATCTGAGAAAAAAATTATTTTTGGGCAAAACTCATAAGAAAAAATTGGGGGCAATTAGAACCATGAAAATAATAAAAAATTTCAGCTTATCTGACTATAATCTGTAGGAATTATAGTCAATTTTTTTGTTAATTTATAAAAAACAAAAATATGTATTCAAAAAAGGTTTTTCTCAGCTCTGGTGGTTCTTTGAAACGCAAAACCCAAAAGTTTTAAAGCAATAACACGGAAAAAATGTGTGAATTTTTTGTGTAGGCAACGCAAAAACACGGACCCTTTTGTTGGGAAACACAAAAATGGGTAATCAGTCCATTATAATGCATTAAAAATCTCTTTAAAGGCCAAACTAAAAAAAGTTTTTTTGATATTAAAAACGAAAATGCGAAAAAATTGTAAAAAAATAATACCGTAAAAGCTAGTTAGTATACCCTAAAATTGTTAATTTAGCTGAAAATAGGACATTCTGCCATTCTAGGACTTGTGAAATTAAATATAAAATATTCAAATTAAATATATGATAAATGGCGTATATTTTTTATATGTTATACTACTTAATTGCAACTTCTGTAGACTAACCTTAGAAAGAAGGTTGATAGTGGTTAAGATAAAGAATTATACACAAATAAATAGCATATTCTGATATGATTAAATATAAAGAAGTTTTGTTATTTATAAAGTATTTTAATTATATTTTTTTATAACAGTCCAGGGCTGGGAAAAAAAACTAAATGGGCTTTTGTTTTTAACAAGTTTTTGAGTTTTTTTCCCCAAATGCCCACAAATTCGTGGGCAAGGCAAAAGAAAAGGGGCATGTTTTAAAAAGCCCCTTTTCTTTAAAAAAAACTCCTAGGAGCTTTAAGAAAAAATAACCCACCAATCATTATTATAAAGAGAAAATCAAAATTTTTCAAAATTATTATAAAGAAAACATGAAATGGGCTTTTTGGGGCTTTTTTTAAGAGCCACTTTTTGATGAGTTTTTTTTTTGCTCCTTTTCTTAGTAAGGGTTTTTTTTAAATTCTTATTTTGGCCCTTTATTTCTAGCCCCCTTTCTTTTATTATGTTGGGGGGAATAATGAGCCAAAGTTTTTAGGCTCATTGTTTTCCCAGCACTGCAACAGTCTAATAAATGTTTTTAATAGCACATAAACCGGGTTATTTTGCCCTACAAAAGGCACAGTTTGTGTCGTTAATATATTTTTATACAGGCTTAATTTTAGATTGTTTGATGTTTCATAAGATTCTTTAATAACCGATAACACATGGAGTAATTATTGTCAAAATAGTAAATAATATAAATGTCGATATACAAGATATACCTATAAATTTTATTTCCCGTTATATAATATATAAAATAAATGTATTATTTAAATACGAATAAATTCTTGATTCAATTCTATTAATGAGGTAGCAAAATCTGCCAATTACGTCTAAACTGGCCATTTATGGATAAATATTTTAGAGCCGTAGGCGAAAATGTTAAATTGAAAACTATGGATATCACGTTTTAATGTTATGACTTTCATTTTTTAGACATGGATATTCTCCTCAGCTGTTCGCAATTAAAAATTTTATTTAAAATTCACAATTATAAGATACTTTATTTAGAAATTAAGAAAAACAAAATTTATGACGAAAATAACTAATACAAAAACAAAAAACAAAAAAAATTTAATTTATAAAAAAACTCGAACACTTTGATTTAAAAAAAAAGAAGTTATTCTATTTAAGTTTGTATTTTTAAATTTTTGGATTTAGCCATAGGTTAGATGTATATGCCATATATGAAGTTTTATTATTGGCACAATAATACTAAAAAGAGGCACTGGCGTAAATTTAATTTATTTAATTAACACCAAACAATTGACCATAAACCAATTTCTATAAGAGTTGCTTATATTACTCCACATTTGATTACCTGATCAACCTATTATCCTGAAGACAATAATAACAAAACATTTCAAGACTAAAAATATTAAAAAAACACGCTTTAAATTTTTTTATTACTTAAACAGCTAAACTAGAAAACTTATCCGTTTTTGGAGTGTATTAGTTTTTGGGTTATCTTTAGCAACTAATTTTGCTCATTTATGCTATACAACAAATTTAATAAATAGAAAAAAGCCATATAAAATTTATTTAATAGCTCGTTTTCCTAATTTTATAATTCATCTATAAATATTTGGATGACATATGAAAATTAAATTACATTTAAAAATATCAACTCAAAAATTTATTAGTAGACTTAGGGCTGGAAATTTTACTAAATGTTTTTCTATCGTTTGAACCTTCATTTTTTCTTAGAATTTTATATACGTAATTAGATGCAAAAACAATATGGTAGTATGTTCGTTTGCACATATCTTTGTGTAAATATGTACAAGTTAAATAAATAAAATAAATATTATATATTTTTATATAACCATAATATATTTTATGAAATTATGCAAAAGAGGCTGTAACGGCTATATAAAAAACTGTGTTTGTATAATTTTTCCAAAATGTTTATTTGTCAAAGCTTATTTATACCAGCCAGCAATCTTTAACCATTTTTTCAACAATTAATTATAAAAAAAATCATAAGAGCACGTGCAAAATGAATTTTTATTTTTGTCAAATATTTAAAATTGTTAAAAATTTTATTTGAAAAAAAAATCACAAATTTTTATAAAGTTGACAAATTTAGTTTGTACACTTTAAATGCTGTTTCCAAAATTAATAATTTGATAAAATAGTTTATTTAATAAACTTATTTTGAGAGGGGTATAATTTAATCGAAAATTAAAAATTATCCATGCATTCTTGGTTGAAAAAAATATTTCTGAAGATTTCTAGGCGCCTCTGTAGATTCTAGGCTACTGAAAGGGATATCAATATCTATATCTTTGACATGCTCAACCTATGCAAAAAGTAAAATTTATATTTAAAGGGCAAAATAAAATTAGTAATTGATATAAAAATAAGAGTTTAAAAAAAATATTGATTCTTTATTTTTAAGAATCTAGAGTCAACCGTTTATTGAGATTATTATACAAGATATTTTAAAAGCTAAATGGAAACGTTTATTTGGCCAAATTCAAATTAAAGAAAAAAGTTATAAAACATATACGATAAAAAGTAAGAGAAACACTTTAATTTTAAATAGAAAAAAAAATATTTTTACTCAAAATATTTTTTTTAAAATTTAGAGCCTTTTTATTTAAAGATTATCTCATATATTTAAAATAATTTAGATTTTTTGGTTTAATTCACAAATTATTTTATTTTAATAAAGTTATATTAAATTCATGGATTTAGCGTATGTTTTGTCATATTGTTCATATGAAAAAAATCATTATCAGCAGGTTTAATTAATCTAAATAAATCGCCTCTAATTAAACAATAATTTAAATTCAGAAACAAATGATATTGGCAACAATGCAAAGTATTTTTAATTTTATATAACATTAAAAATTCTATAAAATTTATTTTTATTTTTGCCAAAATTTTGAAGATATAAAGCATTTTAAGTGCATAAACTAAATGTAGCAACTTTATAAATATTTGCAAAATGAGAATTACAAAAATTAAAATTCACTTTGAACGTGTCGCCTAAGCTAAATTTTACAATTTGGTTAGCAATAAGTTCTTCTGAGAATGTTTTTTTGATCAATAATTACAACGGGGGCGAGGAAACCCAGCATTTTTTTACCCCCTCTCTTTAAAAATATTATATTTATAATAAATTATCTACTTTGCTCCCTACCCCCCGATCCATATTGAATGGGATATTTGGCAATGAAACTTAGCTGATTTCAAAAATGAAATTTTATTTTTGACCCCGGCTATATTAAAAAATACTAAAATGCTTTTACTTTTATCAATCCACTATCCTCGCTCATAAAGGCATTTTCTTGTGTTAGGTTGTACGGATAAGTTTCTATACGAAATAAAATTATTTTAATTTTAGAAAGTATATTGCTTACCGTTTTAATTTTTTAGATATTGATGTAGTTAAAAGCGTAATTTGAATTGTGTTATAGTTATGTACTCAGCTATCTCTACAATTGGTTACTGCTAATATTCATTTTAAAGTTAAAAAATATTTTTTTTTTTTTAAATTTTACAGGTACAGTAGGTTTTAATTTTATTTTTGTCCTGAAGAATGTTAAATCTAACAATTTGCAGATGTGTTCATATTTTAACGTTGGATTCTGTAACTATATACCCACTCTTCGGTTCTAACTCATTATATGAGCCCAGAGGCCATTTTATATTGCACATTTGCTCTAACAACATATGTGTTTCTTGCCTATTTTACTTCGTACAAAATAATGTTGTATGCACATCGTTATAGTTTTTGTTTAACACAGGTCAACAAATATCTATGTTAGAAACGTGAATTTTATGAAAACATAAAAGATTGTATCTACATGAGGGCTCAATCTCATATATATTTTTCTTTTTTCCTAGTTTCTTCTGTTTTTGGCTGCTTTGATCCGCCTATAACGAAAAATGGCCCTTTTTGACCAAATTAGCAGATCTATACCCTTAAAAGAAATAATTTAAAGATTTTTTTTGCATATAAAAATTCATTGTACTTTATAATTACAAATAGTGAGAATAATTTTATTAATATACTAAGATCTGACATCGACATTTAAATAATACAAAATATTTTGCGTCCAAACTTAAATACGACACGATATATTATCGGTTTTTAACGAAAATATTATTAAAAGTTTGAATTTTATACTTTAACTATTGTAAATGCAAAAATAAAATTTCAATCTTTTTATATTTTTGAATCTTTTTGGTTTTTTAACCTTTTTTTCTAAAATATTCAATATTCATAACTGACTAACTAAGTTTGATTATTAAAAAGGTAAACGGATTTGATATTCCCTAAGATGGCAGGTTTAATCTCTGTAATTAAATCATAACTTTCAAAAAATTGTTGACCTGTGTAGTATTTATATTATTGTTTTGTATTCGAAAAAATTAAAATAAAATACGATTATTCCTATTGGACTCACACAGGACTGGACTATATTTTAAATATACCCTAAATCATTGGAGATTTATAATAATAAGAGCAAAGGTAGATGAGTTTGCTTAAATTTGAATTTTTGAGCAGTCATTGTCTCTGCAACTCTCTGTATAAATTTTTTACAAATACATTTTGGTGTTTGAAATAGGTGATAACGATCTTGTCCATACTACTTCGAAAATTAAAAATATTAATAAAAAATTTAGAAAAAATGTTTAAATTAGATGACTCGTTTATTTTCCTCGGTACTGTCAAGACAAGATATAATAATAATGATGGTAGATGATTTACCATGTGTTATTTGTATGTAAACCTAAATATATACTAATCTCTCTGCTTCTGTCGTAAGTCCTAGGGTTAGGCATGCTTAACCATACCTAATAAGACTCAACCATCGATCTTATGACATAGCTTAGCAAATATCTCAACTCTGACAGATGCTTTTTGACAATATGATATATAACTCATTCTTTGCAAGCCAGCAACAAACATTAACATTATTTTGTGTTATTAAAAAACTAAAAAATAAAATATTAAATATTTGAATATATTTATTATTTAAAACAGTTAATTGGTTGTAATGACTATTAAATAAATCGTTATATAATTGCCCTGTGTATCTAATATGGCAAAATATTCTGCATTACGTACAATGAATTTTGTTGATCAATACTATAAAACAAAACTTAAAATAAAAAGAAGACATATATTGTTAAATTCTATTTAAAAAGCTTACAAATTTAAATCAACTGTGTAAATTTGTTGATTATTCCGAGAAAAAGTAAACAAATTTACCAACTATACTAGAAAACTTGGAGAAATTATCACTTTACAAGTAAAACTAAAATAAAAAATTAGCTATCTCAATTAAGCATAAGTGATAAAGTAAACCTATTGTTAGTTTTTTGTATTTATATGATAATTTTTAATTCTGTTTTCATCCATGTTACTACAGAGCCTGTGGAATTTTTAGTTTTTTTTTAATTTTTGATTTCTGTCACGTTAGTTAATAAATTATTCCAAAATGGCGTGGCTTTCAATAGTAAATTATTTAAAAAAAAATTAGCATACCATCGGGGTATTACGCATAACCAGGGGCGTATTGAAAGAAAAGACGGGTGGGGGAGGGGGAGGAAGCAATTGCCCCCCTTTAGAATTTTTTTTAAATTTTATAATGTAACAAGCGTTTAAATTATATATATCAAACATATAAAAGGGATCAATAAAATTTCTATTTTTTGGAAAATATACAGCCTTATAAAATAGTTTTGCAAATAAAAAATCAATATTAATATTCAATTTGTAGTTCCTTACAAAAAAATTCTTCCCCCCCTAGAGAAAAGTTTCTGCATACGCCCCGGTACACAACTAAAATTATTCAATATATGCGGTAATATTAAAAATTTTCAAAAAATTTTTGTATTTCTTAAGCAAACATATATTTCGTGTTAGGACATAAAATTAGATAATTAGGTTACATAAAATTACCTATAGCTCCACAAGGCCTGATCAATAAAGATGAAATAATTGGAATTATTAACCATCGTGTAAGCATATTCAATACGTTATAAAATCCAAATTTCGAATAATTTAAAGGTATTTTTTTTTACATTTTTCTTGCTTTTGTCAAAAACATGTGTAATATATATTTTTTTATAAAGTGGTTTGTGTCTTGCTCATTGTTTTTGTCCCTACTTTTTAGTCAAAAAATTCGTAGTTTTATTTCCCTTTTTCCACAAAAAGATAGTATCTGTGTGTGGCGCGTTTAAGCATCATTCGTTTTTACAAATAAAATTAAGATACTTAAATATAGCATTAAGCTCATACAATGTTGCATTTTTTACAAAATTTTCAAAGACTCCGAGCAGTTACTATAGGCACAATTAAAAATATTGACATTCATATCCAATAGCTGATAATTTTTTCAACAAGCCTTTTCAAAAAATTTATAATCTTGTAATATTTTTTTTATTTTGAAATTATTAAGAAATTGAACGTGTTCTTATTTGCAACACAAACTTACCAAATTAAAAGATATAATATTTTTTTTACAGTAATTTTTTCGAATTACAAAGTTTTTTTTACATATTTTAAACGATATATTTGCTCCTAAATACTTTTTTTCTCTTTTTTCATTTTTAATTTTTGTTTGAAATTGCATATTTACAACAGCTACACTGTTAAATTCAAACTTTAAATATAACTTTTATTAAAAACCAATAATATATCGTGTCGTATTTAAGTTTGAACGCGACATATTTTGTATTATCTAAATGCAGATGTAATGAAAGATAATTACCCAGACATACCCATAAATTTAAGTGTAATTTAATTCAGCCATGATATCTACAATTGCATACCCTAGAATAATATGTGGGCTTAAAAGCTTTGGAAAGAGGGCCTACATCAGGTATCTAATAAATGTCATACCAAACTTCATTGGACACAGGCCCATGTAGTGGTTTAATTCTATAACAAAACCGTATTTACAACATGGAGCTAATAATTTACCTCGATGGCAAATGGTATCTTTCCCACTTTCCATAGCGTTTTTACTCTATACTAACTATTTAATTTGGTACAAAGAGTTGCCCAGAGCCAAGAAAATGGCTAATATTAAAAAATAATCTATATCGGCAAACTTTTTTTCCTTCAAATTTTATTTTGGCTAAAAATTGGTTTAAATAACAAACACATTAAAAAACGCGAAAATAAATTTTTTTTGATTTTCGGACCAAGACCAGTTAAAAAAAAATTCATAACTACCAGATAATTATGTATAAACAATTATATTTGAGTTAATTAAAGTATTTGTCCACAGGTAAGATGGCACATTATTTAACTGCTCTCTTAGATTGTAATTGCAAATTTTGTAATTTTCCGCTATGATTTTCCAAAATTTTTTGAAAATCCTGAGTTCTATTTCATTTTGTAACCTTATTGAGTTATAAAAAATAATAAATATGCATACACGTAGTACGGCACTATTATAAAGTTTAAAACTTGATTTGCTTAGTTGGTTATACGAAATAAAATTAACAACCAGGTTTAATTTTAATTTTTGCATAAAAGGTATAAAAACAAGATCCAAAGATCTAATATATTCTAATTAATAAATATAAAAAATTTTAATAAAAGTATTTATTTTAAAGAATTCTTTTAACCACGTATTTTTATGAAGTAAAAAAATTATGTGTTTATTTTTTAACAAATGGAATATCGTTTTTTTTGCAATGGTTTGCTAAGGGCACGTGCAAAGTGAGTTTTAATTTTCGTAAAATTATAAAAATTTAATTTTTTTATAAAATGCGCAAATTTTTAAAAAGTTGCCAAAATTATTATATGACCATAAAATGCTTTTTATAAAATAATATATATTTATATTTAAAAATATAAATTTTAAAAACTTTTGAAATTTTACGCAACTTTAGCTCTTGGTCTAGGTTACGTTATTGCTTAGTACCCGACAGGGTTAAAAGAGGCTATGCCCTGACGGGTATGCCGTCTCTTTCAAGAGATGTAGGGCAAGGGGGGCATTGTTTTAACAGGTGAATGATTCTGGCCTTCGACTTTTGCCAGAGTTGCAAAGCCTCCATGCTATTTCCGGAGAGTGCGGCGTCATTTCGATGGATATTGTGGTATTGGCGGAGAGACGCGCATAATTCTATTGACCCTAGGGGTTATGAACGTCGCCGCATAGCAATTTCAATGCTCCTCACCCAAAAAAAATGCACCAGGAAAACATATGATATTGTTAAAAGTAAATATGCGTTTAGGCATGCAGTCCGATATAAAATTAATTAATTGTGTCAAACAATTCAGGTTATGATTAGCGATTTCCTAAAATTTATCAAGTTTTAAACTTTTGTCCAATAGTCAAACATCTATCTCACAACGCTTGTGTGGTGGATTACTAAAAAATTATGGCCACTATGTCTATTCCACAAAGTCAAATTTCAAAAAGTTTTGCATTCAAAAAGGTTTTTATAATTTATGTCTCATCAAAGTAGATAAGAATTTATAAATCGATCCTCTAGCGCTAAATATGTTATGATTAATGGTTTCCAAAAAACACCTGACCAGGTGTGAGGGAGCGAGCTATAACTATCAACCACGAATACATTATTAATTGTAAAAGTTTGATTATTAAAGTAAGAAAAAAATGCAACTTTTTTATTAAAAAAAGATGCCAAATTTTTTAAGTAAATCGATTCCAAACATTATGCTAATATTTTAGATAAAAAACATCGCAAAAAAAATATTTCCTCACTAAACCTCGTAAATTTTTTATTTATTAAACTAATTTTGTAACTATTAAAATAAAATTACCGATTAATTCTTGAACACAATAAATTTAATTAAACATTTTTTAAATCAATTTAATAAAGTTTATTTATTAAGACATGTATATAATACCTAGTGTATATATATAAATTAAACAGGCAAATTGGCTTGTTTAAATAATTGATTTTCTTCGTGGCCGAATACTTTCTGAGATATGCCATAACGTTTCCTCGGGCAATTGCTCTTGAAACTCGTTAAAAAATTTTAAAATTTTCAGGTTAGGTTTAATCTTGTAACTCCTAGTGAAATAAAAAAATAAAATGATTAATAAATAAGGCATGAAATCGTATAAGAATTAAATATATAGGTTATATAAAAAACTAAAAAATAAACTTGTAAAGAATTTAGCATAAAAATAACCTTCTAGGCTCTATTCAAACACATACTAATTAAGCATAAGGATGTTGATTTATAAACAGAACACTATTTTATTTATTAAAAAAATCTGCTATAAATAAATAATACTCATAATTAAATGAATGAGATTTAATTTAAAAAAAGTAAAAAAAAATTTAAAATACATAAAATTTTTTTTTAATAAATTCAAATCTTTAAAAGTTTAAACACGGAACATTGTATAAGCCTCTAATGTATAGAAGAGCTAAAGGCAAAAGTTTAATATTTCAATTTAGAACTATTTTAAATTTATATAATTTTTATATCTAAATAGGCAAAAAAAGGTCACATTATTTTAAATTTGTATCAATTTTTGTTTAAAAAAAAAGAAAAAAATTTGAGCTAAGGCTTTCTCGCGGTCGGATATACAATTATATTTAACCAGTGCTGGTAAAACAAGGAGCCACAAAACTTTGGCTCATTTTTTCCCCTAAAACATAAAAAAAGAAAGAGGTCTACAAATAAAGGGCCAAAATAAGAATTCAAAAAAAAAGCCCTTACTAAGAAAAGGGGCAAAAAAAACTCACAAAAAGTGGCTATTAAAAAATGCCATAAAAAGCCCAATTTATGTTTTCTTTATAATAATTTCGAAAAAATATTTTTTTCTTTATAATAATGATGGGTGAGTTATTTTTTAAACTCCTAAGAGTTTTTTTAAAGGAGCTTTTATTACACATGCCCTTTTTCTTTAAGCAAAAAAAGGAGCTTTTCTTTTGCCATGCCCAAAAACTTGTTTAAAAAAAAGTCCATTTAGTTTTTTTTCCCAGCCCTGTATTTAACAACTTTTTCGAGTGTAATAAATCTTGACTCACTCAAAAACATTATAGATAAGGCCATAATGCAGAATATTTCTATTTAGGTATAAATTTTTTAATTACTAATTAACTTTGTAATGAGTTATTAATAATAGGTGTATAGATGCGGCGATCATTAACGAGAAAAAAATGAGTAAAAATTGTTTAGTACCCGATATTATGCATAAATTTTTTGTTATTGTCTCTAATAGAGGCTTGAACAAGCCTTAGAGAATTCAGAACAGGATAAATTAGGCCATTACTCATAATGTTAGAATGTTAACTAACATTTGATAAAATAAATTTAAGTGCAAAAGAAAATTAAAACTTAAAAAAATTAATTTACAAAATAAAAAATCACATACAAGTTTAGCCATATTCACAAAAAACCGTATAATTGCTATCCTAGAAAATTAAGAGTGTTAATAATTAAACAGCCAAATGACAAAACTTTAAAAAAACAACATGCCATATTTGTTTAATAAACTTAAGACATTTGATTTATGAGCTTCCAAAGGTGTTAAAATGTCCACAACCTATTCTTTACCTTTTTAACCCGTAATCACATAAAAAACTTTAAACTGTTTAACTAAAATTAAATAAAATGCAGTAAAACTAAAATATGAATATAAAATTTGAATCATCAAAAACCCAAAAAAAGGAAAAGAAATCAATAAAAAAACAAAGTGTTGTTGAAACGTGTATATAAATGATTATAACAAAAATTTGTGTCGTAAGGAATTATATAAATCAAAAAAAAACATTTACAAATTACTTTTCCTTAAATCTGCGGATACCCTGTAGTATTGTGAAAAACTGCCAACATTTGGTAAAATTAATAATTTTCGGTTCTTCGTACGAATTGATAGAATCAGAATTTGTATTTTTATTTTTATCAACAGCATCGAATTCGGAGAGATTATGCTCAGTCAAATAATTTGGATTCCCCACATCAATAAACGTTAGATCTTGAAGCACCAAGCCGCTGTTAGAAAAAGCATTTAAATTGCCGATAAGACGGTGAATTAAATTTAAAGGTAAATTTCAAACTTAAAAAAATTTTATGTTTTTGGTAATGATAAAACATTTTATGTATCGTATAAAAACTCATTATTTGCCAAACTAAGTACCTTTTAATTTTAAAAAAAAAATTTCTTTTTAATATAAAAAATTAGCTAATTTTTTTAGACAATTTAAATTAAGAACAGATGCAAAATTACACTTAAAAAATTTAAAACTATCATTACTAAAATAATTTTTAAATAATTTTTAATTACAAAGAAAATGGAGGCGTAGTAATTGAAAAACAATATTATAAATAATACTCTTTTTGAATCATAATGCAAGTTATGTTAGTTTTGCAATAACAAAAAAATTTTTAATGAGAGCCGTATACGTTCAAGAATTACAATATGCAATTAGACATATGTAAACTTTTAATATTTTTTGAGCTTTTGTCGTGTCGTTAACTCTCAATGTTCTAAATTTTATCAAGAGGCTTATTTTTGAAGGACTGAAGTTGCCAATGCAATGAATGGCAAAATATAATACTAGGTATCAATTAAAATTCCCACATATATGCAAAATAAAGCCGAATTATATATTAGAGCAATTGACATTGCATAAAATTTGTTAATTTGCGTTTTCGCAAGTATGGCCTAGACTTTAATAGTTTAGATATAGGATTGATTATATGCCGTTACATGTAAGGGATGCAAGGAGGCTCACTGGTGGATAGCATTTTCCGATAGTTCTTAAAGCTTCCGGAGGAATCGACAAGTTTACGGAAGTGTTCGAGATCGGATTCATCAGAGTGCCCAATGACAGCCGCAGAATTGTGGGCAGCGGCTTCCTTTAATCGTCCCGGCCTATTATAAGTTGTATGTAACATTTTTATTTTTAATTTACAATTGGTAAGAAATTTAAAACAGAATCAAACTTTTAAAACATTCATTGGGATATTTAGATTCAAAAAAATGGTCAAATAAAAAAGTTAACCATTCACAAATATTAGGTAATTGCGTTCAAGCTAAAATTAAAAAACGACTTTATACAAAGGGCACAAACATAACACAAAAATTAAAAAAATATTTTATTTAATTTAATGCTGTCTTAAGTTATTTTAGAATGAATAACTTGAAATGCCTCGAGTGAGTTAAAGAATGTTATATTTTCACCTTTGAAGTTATAACATAATCCCTTACCTTAATAATGGAACTTATCTTAGCATAATAAAAATCGGGGGCGTTGACTATTGGCAATTAACAGCCTTATATGGTGCGACAAATTATTTAAAATTACTTTCGAAAGATATGAACTGAATATAAGACCTATTAGATGTCCTGCAAATTGAAATACTTTTTTAATATAAGCTCTTGTGCAAACATTTAGACTTGTTTTAAAAGATTTTTTAGGTTAAACTTAATAGGCAGTTGGTTATTTCTCATTTTTGATTCGATATCTATGTAGGCAAATTATTATAAGTATGGTGAGAACTCTTCTAAATATATTTCTTTATTCCAACTTTTAGTAAAAACAAATGATCTATTTCATATAGTTTAAATTTAAACCGAACATTTAAAAGCATTCAATATATCTAAAATAATTGAGGATTTTTGTTTCAAATGGTGATGAAACTATTTGCTCAAACGGGATTCAATTTGATTTAAAATACCTTATTTGAATTCCATCCTGATCAGATCGGGTTTCGTTTGATTGATCATTGAAACATTTATCGGACGTGTGATCGTTCCTAGGCATTCTAAAAGATTGTTGTCGTTCAGGCCTTTCAGGAGAACCCGAGAGATTTGGGATTGCATTGTTTGGGCAGATTTTGAGGTTTAAATTGCCGTTCTTGTTGTTAGCAAAAATGCGTGACGTGTCGGATTTATTGGCATTTTGCCTATATAAAGATTTATAGTGTTTTAACCAATAAATGTGATTATGTATAAAACAAACGGTTGGGTCAGCCCTAAGGGCTTGGGATTCCGGAGAAAAGCAAATAATATTGCTTTGGAAATGAATAGTGAAATTTAGCGCGCAGGCGACCTAATATATTTTTTCTTTGCAAAACAAAGACTAAACTCAATTTTAAAAGGTCGCCGAAAGGGCAAAATAGATAATATTACTGACCCGATATGTTTTTCGTTGTGGTGCTCGGGGCGCACTAGTCGACTGACGGGCGAACTATCGAGTGCCGAGAGAAGCGCCAAGACAGCGTTAAAGTTTCCGAAAGACGCCTCCAGGTGGCGCATAATCTTTAGAAATTTTTTAAAGTAACGAACGCGTGAAGCATCTGAAGTTGGGTGGGTGAGGAGGTAGGTTCGACACCTAAAAGAGATAAAAATTTGAGCTGAAGTAAAGTGGCCCATTTTGGGGCTACATTCATTTTTTTGTTTGTGGGTGTATATAATTTCTGTAAAAAACATCAAAAATTTACTTTTTTTTTTAAGCGAATGGAATCTTAGATTACATATTCATATATTTCCTTTTAAATTAATATTTGCATTCTTTCAATAAGCATTCCTCAATAGATTTAGCAAGAATAAGTTTTTTTTGCCTTGTATAAGTCATTTCAACCTTACCGTAATTGTTTTTTGAAATGAAAAATCTTTATGTAGTAAATAGCAAACACTCATAAACTCTATATCTATAATGTCTCGATTTTGATCCTCATTGATTAAGTACAAAAGCGATCGGCTTTTTTAACTAACTCGTTTGGTTTTGCAAAATGCATGATCCTCGGACCCTTGTATCTATTCCTTTTGGGAGGCAATCAGGAGCCTAATAGACTCGCAAACCAGGGCAGGGAAAAAAATAAATAAGCTTTTTTTTACAATTTTTTTTCCCTAAATGGCCACAAACTAGTGGGCATGGCAAAAGAAAAGCCCCTTTTCTTGCTTAAAAAAAGGAGCATATTAAAAAAACCTTTTCTTCAAAAAAACTTTTAAGAACTCTAAGAGAATTTTTTTCGAAATTATTATAAACAAAACAAAAACTGGGCTTTTAAAGGCTCTTTTTAAGAGCCATTTTTGGGGAGTTTTATTGCCCCTTTTCATAGTAAGGGCTTTTATTTTAATCCTTATTTTGGCCCCTTATTTGTAGCTCCCTTTCTTTCTTTCTTCTTATGTTTTGGGGGGAAAAATGAGCGAATGTTTTTTGGCTCGTTGTTTTCCCAGCACTGTCGCAAACGTAAGTAGGGGTCAATAGCCAAAAAAGTCACTTATAAGTGTTGAATATAATCGTTATTTAGTAGCGAATGTTGATGTAAAATAATCCCCAAGAATAAATAGAAATTTTGGAATCAAATTTGCGCATAAAACCTTTTTTGCAAATAATTTTTCAAAACTATAAAAAATTATCAACTGGTTTTAAAGGAGAGGGCAATGTTACAATGCTATCAAATTTATTGTTAACCTTTTATAAATATCGAGGTAAATATATTATTTATCACAATTGCTAAATGTGGTACAAGCAAAACAGTAATGCATTAATTTGACCATATAAAAGCATGTCCTTCGTCCCCATTCCCCACCAATCTAAATTTGTTAGTAATACTATTTGTATTGTTAAATAGTCTTATTTAATTCAAGTTCTTATTAAAAACTGATTAAGGCCATTTAATGCTTAAAATTAATAAGATTTGTAAAAATTGTCTATGCTATTTTTGCAAATTCATTATAAAAATTTCGCAATGATTACAAACTAACTATTATTCCTGCAGTTTAAAAGCTACTTATTTACTTTTTTTCTCTGTTAAGTGATTGCCTAGTACCCGGCAGGGCTAAAAGGGGCTATGCCCTAACGGGTATGACGTCTCTTTTAAGAGATGTAGGGCAAGAGGGGGGGGGGGGGGGATTGTTTTAGCAGGTGAATGACTCTGGCCGTCGACTTTTAACTGAGTTGTAAAGCCTGCATGCTATAAATTCCGGAGAGTGCGGCGTCATTTCGATGGATATTATAATATTGGCGGAGAGACGAGATTAATCCTATTAACCCTAGGGGTTATGAACGTTGCTGCATAGCAATTTCAATGCTCCTCACCCCCCCCCCCCCCCCCAAAAAAAACTACTTTTTTTTCATATATATAAAACTATGTAAAAAAAATAATGTGCATTTAATAAACACCTTATTTCTAAGTTGCAAATCTAAATAAACCCATATAATAATTTGACATTTAAAATTTACAGATCAATTACATAAAATAAATTTTTTACTTTCCAATATTTGTTATGAACTAAAATAACCCCCCCCCCCCCCCGCCCCGGCTTATCATATAAAAAACGCCCTCCTAAATAAAAATCTCCTCACCACTATACCTAAGAGATTTAATGTTAAACATTTCAACAAAACACGCAGCATTAAGTAAAAAGTGAAGGAGATTATATTTCATTAAAAGAATTATTTTAATATTTATAAACATTCGAAAGACTCTATCTCTAGTTTAGACGCACATATTTAAGATCTTCTGGCAATTTTTAAAATTTTTAACATTCGTGGAGTCTGAATGATAAAAAACAATTTCATACCAATATGAAACATCGTTGAAGTGTTTTGTGAAGGCGGCCAAGTGGGGCGTTACATTTTCGTCCCTCTTCAAGGCCCACGTGAGACACTCACTCGCGGGCAGGTCGGTAAAAAGTCTCCAATCTAGTAGGGTCATCTGTTCGGCCAGTTCTTTACTCTTAAACGTGAGTAACAGATCTTCCGGCGGTCCTAAAAATTTTATCAAATATTTGAAATTTTTTAATTTATAATTCTTACATGTTTAATAGGAAGCTAAGAAGATAATATTAATTACTGCCTGAAACAACGGAGGATACGAGTAGAGTAAAAATTATTTACAATGTTTCTGGATGTGCTATATAATTAGTTTTAAAATACGGACGCTAAAGGTGAGTGTTTTGAGAGTTGGTTAAAATCAAAAGGTTTATTAAATATAAATGTTCTATAAAGCATTTATGCGATTAAAATAATGGATTCATATACATAATATAATTGCGACCAGCAAGTCAAAATGAATTGGTAAATGAAGATTATACAAAAAATGGGTTTCTTATCAATAATGATCATAAATAAATGGTAGTGAATCTTAGGGATTTTAAATTATAAAATTTTGCAAAACAACTTTTTTGATAAATTACTCGTATTTTTTCTTTTTTGTAAAAACAATTTTTCATATTTTTGGAGATGCCTTAATCACACATAAAGGGCAAGTTATTATCTAATTTATATAAATAACATTTAAAATTATTTTTATTAGATGAAACACTTCAGCAAAGTAGCACGATACCATTTAAATAAAACTTTTGAGCTCTTTACCGATAATTAGTTCGTTCGGGCACGATATTTGATGAACGGGAGAGGTGTGACGCTTGTGTCGAGGAATGCTATGTTTTCGGAGGGCATTTAAGACTCCACTAGGGTTTGAGGTCAAATGCTCAAAACTTTCATTATTTTCGATAGTACCAATGGTAGTGTTGTGGTAGCTGATATTATTATGGTTGGGAAACAGGGATTCCTTGAGCCGTTTCCCAGAAGACTTGAGACGAAGCAGAGGTGTTTTTGGTTGGGCATCATTACGGACGGGTCTCGTGTGATTTGAGGGGCCCGGCATCGGTGGAGGAATTGACGCCGATTCGCGGTAATCGATCGAAGAGTTACAACTGAACGTTGTATAATCTGCAGCGATATACCAAAAAAAAATTCTTTAAGGTATTCAAAAAATACCATGATACGAATAAATATTTGATTTCGTGCGCTTATACTAATTATTATACAATGCCAAAGAGTTATTTTAAAGGGTGTGGAGCAGTGAAAGTGTTATAACGATTTTCATAATCTTTTGTAATTAAATCTAGTAAATTATATGACCAGTTCCATAATTCATTTATATGAGGCCATTGTGTCCTAATAAGAGATGCAGACTTTACAACCATGGCAAAAATAAAAAGGCCAGATTTAATGCTTCCCCCTAAATCTCTTGAAAAAAAGGCTGAAAACCCGTAGGAGCCATTACTCCTTTCAGGCATTTCGGGAGTTGTTATTATAAAACAAATTTTTTAACTAATATAAAATACATGGGTGGAATTGATTTAAAAGCACTGTTAAATGAATTAAGATAATAATTAAAAAAACATTTGTAAATTTGGGCAACAGCCTTAAACCTTTCAAGGGGTCGTTAAGAATACAAGTGGCGGCACTTCTTTTCTCCTCAAATTTGTCGCGAAGTAGGGATGCCAATTTGAGCTCACCGAGAACCGTCATCTCGTCGATGGTCGTAAGCAAAGTCTCGGAAAGGCTTTTGACCGAGTCTCGTGGGGGAGCCTGACTCAAATCTCGCTTGCATTCCGACGGGCTAAATATAGATTGGGCGTGTAATTATTTAAACAGTTTAGACCAAAATGGCCAAATATATATATTGTAGGGCATTATGTGATTCGGAGCAATGCCTTAGGAAAACATGGAATTTGGCCATTCTTGATAAATAATGGTTTTCAATTTTTTTCGCAGGTGCCAAAATTTTTTCGATATATATCTAAATATTTTAGAGATTAATTAATACAAATCTACTAAGACTTTCAAATATTGTATTAATTAAATTGATTTCGTCATATCATAATTGTTGGATTTACCTCAATATACAAATTATTAATAAAACTTTTTACAAAAGATACCTCAAGGTATTTTGATACTTATTATAAAACATAATTAATGAAAAATTTCTCTCACCATAATTTACTGACAAAATGCGACCCATATGTAATGGCCTGTGGCAATACGCTATTGCCCTTAATTGATTAATATAAATGATGTCCTAAGTGGGCGGTTTAGAGCCAAAAAATACTCTTTTTTTGGAGTTCTATGATGAACTTGCAATGAGAATAAAGCTAAATATGGCTAGCTTCTATGACTTATATAAAAAATAAATAACAAATATTCTAAATCGTAATTAATTTATTCAAAAAATAACTACTACTTGGTTAATACATCGAGTTTGGAAGCATTTATTTTCACACTTAAATGTAGTTGAGCAAAAAAAATGATTTAAATTTTATTATATGTACCCGCCATTTTTGATTCCATATAACAGAACCTAAAAAAATATTAAAAACAACCCAAAAAAATACTTAAATTGCTAGTTTTGCCTCCAATTTAAAATCATAATTTTTTGGCAGGGTACATACTCAAAAATCATTATTTAAGAATGGGCCTTTATGCAAACTCTATGCCCTAAACTTAAATTTTCACATTTTGAATGCTATTATATTGTGGAACTTTAAACATTTATATAAACAGGTTAAAATAGAATAAACCAAATTAAAAAAGCATATTTTTATATATGAATGTTTACGTTAGGTCGTCAATAACGCGAAAGAGGAAGGAAAAGGTACACCGAAAAGCCCTTTCATAAACCATGCTAGCCTTTTTGCACTGCTCGATTTCTTGACTCTCAGGTCCAAGGGTAGCGGACCGAGCCACCTGCAAAAAATGGCTTAACCTCCGAGCCAACAGTCCTATCAATTCTTCGGGGGTCAGGTAATTACGGTATGTTAGGATAAAGGCCTCTTGGAACAGGAAATCTATTGGATTGAAGAAAAAAAAGATAAAAATGTGTTAAAATTTGTAAGTAAAATTTATTTTATTGTGAATATCTAAATATGAACCACATTTGCATGATCACAGTTTGGTAAAGCAGGTTAGGATTCAGTGAAATTTTCATAAAAAGGGCAGTCATTTCTACGATATAACTCTTTATAGCCTTATCCAAATTAGTCGAAAAAATGACAAATTAGGTTGAATTTATTTTGATATATCAAATTTTTCAAATATATTAATATTAAAATTTTTACTAATTTAATTCTTTAATTTTATATAAATTTTTGAAAAGCATTCTATTTTTTCTTATAGAAATAACCTCAAGTTTTTATTTTTTATTACAATATTTTCTCAACTTGTAATGAAAATTTAAAAGTAGTAAAATTATCTAAGGAGAATTTTTTGCAACCTTTGACCTATAAACAAATAATAAGTTTATAAATGAATTATATTTAAACATCAACTTAAAACAAATCTAATATTTGAATTTTAAAATTGTAGTAAAATCAAAACTGAACATTTTAAATTTCACATCTAGTTAATTTAACTTAGATCTCATTAAATTCCAACTTAGCATATATATAGTAAGCCTAATTTTTTGACCGTTCTATAATTAACCCAGGTACACACAGGACTCGAACAAAGAGACACATTTTAACTTCAAAATTGAAAATTAAAAATATTATTCTTAAAATTTGTTTACAAAATTAAACCCAAATTTGGGAATTATAAATTTAATTTAAGGCATTATAGGTTACAAAATAAAAAAAATATAATGATAAAAACTGCGTAAAAGCTAAAAAGAAACAAAGAAAGTTTTTTATTGATCAAATAAAATTATAATATTGTTTTCATTTAAAATTATTATTTCAAAATAAAATTTTTTGTGAATATTATTAAATCCTAATTTCTCAAAAAAATCTTATTTTTTTGAAAAATTTTGATGTGTGTAGGGGGAAAAGCGGCCTGACCGATATATGGGAGGTCATGATAATGCCTTGATCTTAAAATTCAATCTACGGGCCTCAGTATCTTTTCAATTTCATAGACCCAATGTATTACCATTTTTGGTGGGGCAAGTGGCGTAAACGAGAAGTGCGTTTAGGGTTCCGCTTCGAACAATGTTAGACATTTGACAGTCAGTTGTGGCATTGTTTAGATCACGGGGATGTTTGTTTTTCTGTTACCAAGATTGAATACAAAAATCATGAATAAAATACATTTGTTGACAGGTATTATATGGTAAAGGGCACAAGCATCAGCAGAAGGTTATAACGTATATGTTAAAAAAAACTATAATTAAAAAACAAGAAAACGTTTGACATAATATAATTAACAAGACACACGATTGAAGTGTTTGTTAGAATACATTTTTTGTAGTTGATTTTTAGTGATGCTTTAAATGCAATAACTCAAAAAAAACATTTAAGCTCAGTCTTACAACTGCCTAAACTTTTAAAATAAACCGCTATGTTTAAATATTGTTTTAATATTAATTTTGTAAAAAAAAACAACATGGTTGAAATTTTCTCTGGACTAAATTTCACAGGTTTGGTCAAGAAATATTAATGGCATAAACGTAAATTTTATGAAAACATAAACAAATGTATCCCATTAATGGCCTTATCTTATATATATTTCGTTTTTCTTTTCTCGGCTTTGACTTCTTACATTCGCCCATATCGAAAAAATGGCCTTTTTAGACTAAATTGATTTGAGCTTACCCTAAAAAGAAAAATTTAAGAATCTTTTTTTCATATAAAAATCCATTGTAACTTAGATTTATTGTCTCAAATATTGATAAACAAAACTTCTTCGTATATCAAACTCTTACATCAGCATTTAAATAATACAAAATATTACGCGTCCAAACTTAAATACGACACATTAAATTATTGGGTTTTAATAGAGAGTTTATTTGAAGTGTAAATTTGGCAATTTAGCTGTTGTAAATATGCAAAAAAAATTTTGTTTTTAAATCTTTTTTTGCTTTTGCCATTTTTTTTTTAATTTTTAATGTTTACTGACTAACTAAGTTTAATTTGAAACGGTAAACGGATTTTATAAGCCCTAAAACAGCAGGTTTTATATCCGTAGTTAGCTCATAAATCTCAAAAATTTGATTATCTTATAAGAACAACGATACTTTCCTCAAAACAAATATTTTTAAATATATTTATATAAAGAAAAATCCAGAAATTTTAGTTAAGATTTGAAAATTTATAGGATAATTTAAAATTTTTGAAAATGAATATTCTGACCGAGTGGTGAATATGGCGAGCTGGTAAAAATTCTTGGGCCATGCGTTGGGAGCCCAAGGTTAGGTGTTTTTTGAAAGTCAAATCGGCTCGGGGCTCGAGGTCGAATAAACGGGTATAACGATTGTCGCAGGAATAATTATTTCCAACGGAGGGTATGTCAACATTTTGTGCAGAATTTTGTGAATTAATCAGCAAACTTTGGCCTCGATAATCATTTATTTTCCGGTCTAGAGCGGAAGCTGAGACCGGGGTAGGCAAGAATGCTGCTAAATTAAATGAAAACAGCTGTAAAAGTTAATTAAAAATTTAAAAAGTTAGCGTTTTCTCGTTTCACTGACCTAAATAGTTGTAAGTTAATCATCACAATTCAACCTTTTAACATAGGGCCTTTAGTTTAAATAACGCCAAAATAAAAGTGACCAGAAGTAACCATTCAAACCATTAAAATTCTTAGCCCTTTTTATCGGAAAAAGAGGAGTTTTAAAGGCCTTAGGCAGTGAGTATATGAAAAATAATTATTTTAATAAAATTTTTTCCCACTTTTGTCAACTAAAAAACGAGGAATATACTCAAAAAAACAAAATATGATTTTCTACAAAGAGTTTTAAAAAAAAGATAATACTAAATATAAAATAAAATTTAATGCATCTGTAGTCAAAACTTATTTGTTAAAAATCCAACCTAAATGATATCATAAAATTTATGAAACTAAAATATTATGCTTTTATCTTAAAATGCATTAATTCAGAATTAATTTTCACGCTGTAATAAAATTTAAAAAAAACATATTTATTAGCTAAATGTTTTTATTAAAATTAGTGAATATTCAGAATTACATCAAATAAAACGGAATTAATCTTGCCGTAACAGCATGACATTTATATTTCATTTCAAGGTGATATTTAACAAAAGGGCACATTCGGAGTTAATTTAGTTTTTCGACAAATTTTAAAAATTTTATGATTTTTTATTTCGATACAAAGCCTAATTTTGTAAAAACAAAAAAAGTTGCAAACTCTTAATATCTTTATAAATCCTTTTTTTTTTAATATAATTTTTTTTAAAAAATGAATGAACTTTAAACGCGCCTTATTTAGCAAATAGAATTACGTTTGTTCCTTTCCGATGTCGCACATAAGCCATTGTATTGCTAGAGAAATATATAATTCACAAAAATTATATATATTAAATATTTAATAAAATTATTTTTAATAAATTATTTTTAAATTTTTTATAGCTAATTAAAAATGAAAATAAGTATAGGGACCCTACAGTTTTGGGACTGGGTGGTAAGCTCATTTCTTTGACACGACTAAATTGGTTTGAAAGCACAGAAGCAACTTTCTTTGGTAATTTTGATCTCTGAATAGTCATTTCTTTCCCTTCTAATCTTTTGGGCAGTGGGTGGGCAGCTAAAAAATAACAACCTCGTTTATGCCAAGATCAAATTTTATGAAAATTTGTATAAAATTTATATTATTTAACAAAAAAAAATAATGTGGGTTGATGTTGAAATCTTTTTACGTGTTTGAATTTTTCAAAAAGCTATTTTAAATTTATGATTTTTTTTAAATGTAGATATATGTTTAATAAAGTGTTAATATGTAAGAAAGTACAACAAAAAACGGTAAATAATTTTCTTAGTATTAACCTTAGTTTCAAATTGGATATTTATTTAGAAATTATTTTTTGAAAAGGAGCTATTACAGTACTATAGAATCTTTGCGCGTGAATTTATAGAAAATTTTCAATGTTATTTAGCTTAAAAATCAACTTAAATTCTTTCTCACAAAGGCCGCATTCAAAGTTTATTCACTTTTTAAAAAAAACTAAATAAATATATATAACGCATAAAAAGTCGATGAACTTAGGTTATTAGTATTAATAATAATAAAATAAAAATTTTAATTTTATATAAAATTAAAACTATTAAAAACATATTAATTTTTTTTTAAAAAATGTATAGACTCAGAACGCGTCCTTCCATATGAAAATTTGCCTTCTTTTTTATCAGGCAGACAGCATACGCCATTTTATTAGGCTCTTACAAAACACAAAAGCGCGTTTAAAGTAGATTATTTTTTTATACTAATATTTTTTAAATTTTATAATTTTTCATAAAAAATTATTGGTTCAACGTTTAAAAATTTTTTTTGAAATATATGATTAAAAAAATAAATTAGGTTAACATGATTATCAACGGTGTTTATGTATGAGAATTAAAATTTATTTGCAAATGCAAAAAAAAACAATAATATAAGCTCAACTGTTTAAATACCGGTGACATTAGGTTCGATGTCTACAAGATTATTGTTGATATCGATTGGGGGGTGCGATTTCCTTGTGTTAGCTGATGCGGCGAATAGCAAAGTATTTGCACGTTGTTTGGTACCGGGAGTAAGAGACCTTTAAACCGAAAACACAGGTCAACAATTTTTTGAGTGTTATGAGTCATTTACAGAGATCCAACTTACCAACTTACCGTTTTTCTTAATCAAACTTGGTAACTCAATTATAACCAATAGAAATTTTAGAAAAAAGGTCAAAAAACTAAAAAAAAAATTTAGAAACATAAATAAATTGAAATTTGATTTTTGCATAGTCAGAATATTTAAACTGTTAAACTCAAATAACTTAAAATAATATTTTTATTAAAAATCGATAATATATAGTATATTATTTAAGTTTGGACGCGAAATATTTTGTATTATCTAAATGCCGATGTAAGAATTTGATATATTTAAAAAATTTATTTTTTTTATTTGTGATTAAAAATATAAGTTGCATATGCAAAAAAATTTTAAATTTTTTTTCTTTAGAGTGTATGATCATCTCTTAATTTGGTCAATAAGACCATTTTTTGATATAGACGGATAAGGAGCTAAAAATGGAAGAAGAAAAAAGAAAAATATATATGATACTAGGGCATCAGATGCATTCTTTTATGTTTTTATACAATTCACGTTTTTGACATTGATATTTATTGACCTGTGTAATAATAAAGAAATAATTAATGCGAGAAAAATTAAACAAAATGTCAATTTTTTTAAATTTTTCAAAGTTCAGACCCGTGGCGCGACGCGCACACATTTTTTATTTAGGTCCGGTCCTACATCCGATTTTTCGATGGGCCCAACCCGGCCTGAATATGAAAATATGAAAAATCATTTAGTTAATACTAAAATTTAATAAGTCTTAGTAAAAAAGTGATACTATTTAAAGTTTCTGTTTTATAGCCAGGTTAACATATTCTGGCCTGCCATTTTAGAAATATTTGAATCCGTGTATCGTCTTTTTAAATCAAACTTGGTATATGAACAATGAAAATTTTGGAAAAGAAAAATTTAAATAACAAAAAATACTGAAAAAAATTTCCTTACAGCTAAATTGCTAAATCAAACATTAAATAATAATTTTTTTTAAAAAACCTCTAAAATAACGTGTCCTGTCTAGATTAAGGTTCCATATGTATAATTTAACTGTTGATGTAGAAGCTTAATATAGTTGAAAATTTAATTTCTCATTATTTGTGATAAAAATTATAAGTTACAATTAATTTAAATTCGAAAAGTTCTAAAATTTGTTGGTATTATCAAAGCCTTAGATCAGTCAATTTAGTCACATTGGGTAACTTTTCTGATATATACCTAAGGATATAGTCGAAGATTAAAATTATAAAAAACGTTATAAATAAGATAAGACCATTATAGAAGAAACTTCATAATGTCATAGTTTCCCCAATTCACCTGTAAATTTTATCAACCTGTGTAATATTATAGGAACATCGGGGAAGATAAGATTTAATTCGACCCAACTATTTATATTATTACGGCTTGATCTGGCCCGTTTTTCAACCAAGCTAGCATCAAGCGGGCTTTGGAGCTTAAGTGTGATACACGCAAATTTATATTTCCGCCCATATAAAAACAATAAATATGAAACTTGTGATCAGTATTGGAAACATCCGTAACAAAATTATAATGACCCGTGTGGGAAATTGATATGGTCGGCGAAAGCAAAGCCGCATCTACGCTACAGTCCTCCTTATCTACAAAAGCAAAAAAAAATTTAAACATAATGAAATTTTTTAAAAAAACAGTAGATTATATTTTTGAAAACAAATATATAGTAAAATTTAACAAAAATTCTTTAAGTTTTAATTTGAAATTCGGTTATAATATTTGTAATTCGGCAACGATGATATATATGCTGTTAATAAACAGGTGGACAAAAGTCAATGAGTGAAAAAAGATACCCGTCTTTAACAAATAAAAATATGAAACTTAACCAAAAAATTAAACTAAATTGTACTCTAAATGGGATTAGTAAATTACTTACAAAACCTATAAGTAAATTTCACGTTTAAAAATCATCTTTTTCGTTTTCGTGCGGTGATAAATTTAAGTGACTGAAGCTACACGGAATAACTTCCAAAGGAACGGGATTTAAAGTAATTATCTTCCAATTAAATGGCTTATAATTTTGAAAAAACTATTATTACTTAAAAAAATGTTTAATTTAGTGGCCAAAATTAGATTGTTTTTTTACTAAAATAATTGAAAGCATGATATAAGGTTATCAATTATATTTTTCGTATTTTTTTTGTTTTTTTTAAATGTCGTAGATTCTTGGTTTAATTTGTTTAATGGACAAATCAAATTCGACGGCTTTCAATTAAAACTGCAAAAAAAGTTTAAAAAAAGGTCATTTTTAAATAGAAGGTAAGCTAATAATGTTTTGTACAAAATAAAATTTAATAAGTGTTTCGCATATATAAGTAAATAATCTTATTTTTAAAAAATGGTATATATAATTTGTTATATCAAAAGTTATTTTTTCAATTAAATGTTCTATGAAAAATTCAATTTTTGTATATACTAAAAATTTATTTTAATTTGTAAAATAAAACGTGAAATTTGCACCTAATCAACTTGAACAAAATTATGTTTTACAAAAGTAATATATATTTAAGGAAATTAAAAAAAAGGTATAAGTTGGAATAACGACCATATAGAGCATTTTCAAAGGATAAAATCCCCAAATTCTTTTTCTATATTAAAGTTTTGGTCATTCGGTCTAATTTAAATCAATATATATTAAGTTTGGTTAATACGGGGTAATAGTAGCGACAACATAAGAATTTGGCGGTAGTTTAAATAGATCCATTATAGTTTTTTAAATATACAATTATGGAGTAATGGAAGCAGGCGAATCAAATTGGTTCAGCAAATAAAACAAATTTTTGGAAAATTTACAAATTTTTGGAAAATTTACAAATTTTTGAAAAGAACGAGGCAAAAAACTACAATGCCTATTTAAAAGGTTAGAAAGAAGGCTTTACTTGATATAACATCGAGGTGGCAGTTTAAGGGTTCACTGTAAGTGGGCCCATCTTCGTCGTACAACTGGTCAAAAATGGTGTCTAGAGCCCGATTCGAACTGATTTTGTCCCAGTAGCGCTAAAAAATTAGATGAAAGATTTCGATTAATGGCGATAACATAGGTGATAAAATAAATGATTAAGGAGAATTATTTAAACATAATTCACGGGAAAAATTTATATGATGGCTTTATCTCAAACGTTTTACATCCAATAATCCTTTTTTTGCTAAAATTTTTAGATGAATATCAAAATGCCCAAATTTTGCAACTTAAAGAATACCCAAAAAAAAACTTCTATTAAAAATCACCTAATTCTATATTTTTTTATATTGAGGAATAAAACGTTTAATTGTCTTATACCAACATAAAATACGAAATATTAATAGGACATATATTGACTTTAAAATAAATTTTTTTTTAGGATTAAATTTAACAGTTTAGCTATTGCAAATGTATCAGTATTATTTTTCATTATTTTTTTTTGTTTCTAAATTTTAAATTTTTCAAATGTTTAAAGGTGTGTGATTAAAAAAGTTAAACGGAATTAAAAATCCCAATAATAGAATGTTTAATAAAATTTGTCAAGCTGTTTCATATATATTTATGGATAAAAAAAAATGTTTTCTACCTTTACATTTATTTTAAAAAATTATATAATTTAGCCGAATTCATTGATAAAAAATTCACATTTAGCTAGGATATAAGAGTGCTAAAATTATTTTTAAGATTCTTCTATTGCCCGAAATATAAAACTAGCATAGTAATATTTAGTTGTAATAGTAAAGGGAATATTTTTGTGTTATAAAGATCGGGTCACGATAATTCTATTTCTAAATTAATTGAAAATTTTTTTAATGAATTTTTTATTCATTTATTAAAAAAGATAAAAAGTTGTCAAATATAATAAATAGTATAAAAATTAAATAAAGTTGAAAAATATTTGCAATATATAAAAAAAGAGTTGTTGTACTATTTTTTTAATTTATTAAGGTAAGAAATATTTTTGAAGTTTTTTTAATAATAATTAAACTAAGTATCTTTAAAAAAAATTAAAAACCTTTGGGAGTTACAGCCATATACATAAATACATATAATTAAAATTTATAAAAGTTTTTTTTTAATTAACTTTGACATTATGAGATTAAAGTTATGGTTAGAAGGGACTGCATTTTATACGTTTCAGTTTAATTAGTTTTGATGCAAATAAATTATTGAAAAAACATAAACAATATCATAATTATTTTCACTTACCATTAGTTAACTGAAAATTAAATAGTTGCCACTGAATGGGAGTAAATACTTCAAAAGATTTTTAATAATTTTAATTATATTTCAAATTTTTAAAAATATATAAAAAAAATTTAAATTACTTTAAACGACGCGCCCATAAGAAAAATTATGGGTTAAATTATATATGTAAAGTCTATTTGATAACCTATTTTATTTGTTTCTTAGTATTTTGCTCAATAAAACGACAATCTAAAATGTTCAAATATAAGTTTGGAAAAATGTGATTCAATTAAATAACAATATAATGTTCCGATAAAAAAAGGTTAGGTTAGACAACCTGTATATCTCGGATAAAATGTTCAGTGGATTCTCGAAAAAACGTGTGAGGATCGGGTTGGGAATAATGGCCCATGGTTTGGAGGTAGTTAACAACTGATAAATTACATATTTTTTACAAACATTAAAGATGCTTAAAAAATATCAAATTTTTAAACTATTATCTAAATCCCTTTTCCGTTTCTCTAAACCTCAATTCAAATTATTCGTAACTATCAAGAATATCTTCTGAGTTTTTTTTCAGTGTTTATAATTTGTAGAATATTACAAAAATATTTTATTTTACAAATCAAGCAATTTATCAATTAAATTTTACAGTGTTATTGACTAGCAGGAAAGAATAAAAATACTCTGCTATAATCACAAAATTCAAAAAAATGAGTTAAAATCATTTATAATTCATTGAAAAAAAAATAAATATTCTTTCAAATCCTCTAATTTTTAAATAATTTTTATCGAGAATTGTATTAAAACATCCGTAAATTAAAGGCAATGGTAACTCTATATAAATCATTTTTTCTTACAACATCTTAACACTATTAAAGTTATAATAATAATATAAAAACATTAAAGCGATTTGGTTTAAGTTATCGCTAAATTTCAAACCATTATTATGCTCGGGTTGGTCATCACGTGTCGCAGAATCGTTCAATTGACCATTGTAATCACGTGATACCACTCCGGATTTTTTGTCATCTGATAACGTTTGTACGACTGGTGATTGGTCATTGCTGGGTGAGTCGGTTACTGATTGGTTTCCCGGTTCTTTATTACAAATATGGCACCGATTCCGAAAATAATAGGCCTTAGAGTTGTAATAATAATTTGGTCGTTCCCTTGTCTCCTTTTCTAAATAGCCTACGCTAAATCCGGCCTTATTATTAGTGTCATGAGAGATATTTGTATCATTCTGGGGGACCCTTGAACGATCAACTAAACAATCGTTTTGCCCCACTCTATTTCTATACGAGTTGCATGGATCATGGAGAATGTGGTGAGATACATCTGCATTCTTGATGGTTTTGTCGTTGCTATCGATTAACAATGTTTTATAATCGTTCGGATTAAGGGAATCGATCATATGATCGGGGTAGGGCAATCGGTTTATCACCTGTTTCAAACTTGACATCTCACCCAAAGTTACGGCGTTATGAGTCGGACTTAAATTTGAGTCTGGAGGTGCTGTACCATTCGAGCTCGGGGAATCGAGCTTTATTTTCATGTCCTTGAGCAAGGATTCGAGGTAGCTGTCATCTGACCAGGTTTAAAAAAAAATAAAAAATTCAATTTCATGAGAAAGTCGCGAATTTGCCAAAAAAGAATTATATTTGATGTATAAAAATAGAAAAACATCAATATACTGAAAGTTATAACATTTTTTTAAAAATCATTAAAAAAAATTTAAAAAAACCGAAATTTTTGGCCGTTGTAGACGTTTTGTGAATATTGGCCTGCCCACTTTGATTAGTTTGAGTGTTATTAGCGCAATTAATGCTTTTCGGCTCACATATTTCGTCTTGCTCTAACCTTGAAGCAAAAAAAAAACATAAAAAGAAATAATCAAAAAAACATAGCACCAAATTACTTTGTTATAAAAAAAATTAATATTATAGAAAAGTAAATAGTTTAATTAAAATGATCAAAAATGAAAAAACCCGTTTTACTTGGCTTTAATGGCAGCCAAAACAGCTTGGGGTTCACAATCTTTGGGTATGGTGATTTCTAACACCGTCTTTCGCACTAACTTAGCTTCGGCCCGAACTTTGGAACAGTTGTTAACCTGTGAAGGCTCCTCGGAATCAAGCTTTTCGCGGCATTCACTTGACCGGTCGTACTGGTCACCTAATCCAGCTTTCACTACGATATCGTAACTCTTCGATCCATAGTCATTTAACAAGAATGCCGACTGTGTTTTAGCGGCATTGACCGTGAACTCGTGCGCTTGGTTCAGAATTTTAGCCGGACCCAAGGCTACGGTACACGCTTCAGATGTACCATTATGATCGATCAGCTGTTTCCCGCAAATAGACGAATTTTTAATACCTATATTGACAGTGTCAAGTGTTTTTGGTATGAAGGACTTGACGCGTATTTGAAAAGCACCGGGTTCAAGGATGTCCCGTACCCAGTCCGGAACACTTGCCAGGGCTTCTTTCTCATTCTGATTACCAGTGAATTGTTCATCGAAAAATTCATTTTTGTCAGAGCGGAGCTTACTAGTAACATAGCCATCTTCGAATTTTACGCGTTCCACACCAGTTTTAACAGCAGATACTATCGTACAAACTGTTATTCTTTAAAATGACATCCCGATAGGGAGTTTGACACCAATTTTTTGTTTTTTCCGCGGGACTAGCACCATCGGTCAAACAATCCCCACATACGTTTGGCGTTGTTAGGGAATTTTTGTTACAGTTGTGTGTTTGGCGCGTAGATAATGAAGGTATTTGAGAATTAGGGGACTTTTTTTGGTCGGAAGCATATAGCCGAGTGAGAGGGTAGGAGCCGAGAGAGCAGTCATCGTTCGTCGTCGTGGCTGTGGTGGTGTTAGAAAGAGACGAATTAAAGGAAGAAAGGGATTCTCTGTTAGAGGTTGGGCTAACTAATTGTGAAAGTTTGGATTCTTTGTGCAAGTCAGCCCTTTAAAAAAAATAAATTAAAAAAATGTATATTAAATTTTACAGGGTTTTTTATTGCGATACAAAAAAGAGGTTTTCAAATTGAGCAATGTATATGATTATAGTCTCAAGTATAAAGTTTTAATAGGGAAGAAAAAATGTTATCATCCACACCCTACTCAGATAGCTCAGTGGCAAACCTTCTGCCTTAAACGCAGGAGGTCGCGAGTTTGAATCCATGCACTATAGCTTTTTTCTTCGGAAAAATAGCATATATGTGCAACTACTATAAAGCTTCTGAGTGGCCTGCTTAGGCAGTAGGTCTAAAATGATATGTCTAAAAGTAAGAACCTAGGCTTAAAACCTAGGTCGCCGGCGTGCGAGCAAATCTTACTATTTAACCCGTCGGCAATATTAATTTCTTTGCTCGGGTTGAGTCAAAGCCCTAACGGGTATGGCACCCCTAAGTGGGGAAAGGTATGGGGGAAACCTCAAACGAATTGTTTGTTTTTTGTTTCCTTGCAGTCCACCATATATATTATCTTTAAGCATAACACAGGATAAATACACTGGTCGACAAAAATTTTAGACCAACAACCTGAAAAATGTTTCTAGTGCAGTTTTTTTTGCTGAACATCATGGTTTTTTCCGTTTTTTCCTACCTGATCTGGTTTTTATTTTATTCGGTGTTAAAGTTGCCAAAAGGTGCATTTTTGGCACATTTTGACCTTAATTTACTCCATTAAAAAATAATAAATTATATTAACTTTTTATATTAAAAAACTTAAATCTTTATCTATTCAAATATATAATTATTTTTTTTAATGTATTTTACTTTTTTAAAAAACAAAATTTAAAAACCTACCTTATTTTATTTTATTTAATTTCTAGACCCATTGACCCTTCGATGCTGCTTATGCATCCTTCTTTCTTTCTCTCTCTCCCTCACTCTTTACGCGAAATATTAACATTAATATAGAAAATTTATAAAAAATGAGATTTCAGGTAATTTCAAAGCAGGCCCGATTCTAGTTTTCTCCATTTGGGATGCAAAAAACTCTTGGGGTGCAGTAAAAAATTTTTTGCCGCCGCATCTGGTACTAAATTCCAAGTTTCGAAATTTATTTTAATAATTCCATATTTATATAGGGCATAAAAACGTCAGGCCATGCTAAAAACATTTTTGTTTCGGGCTGGTTCAAATGTATACTTTTAATACTGGTTTCGACCCGTTGAGGGCACTTATACAAAGTTTAATTGTTTAAACTGATGAAGAGAGGACAATACACTTGTTTTGCACAGTTAAGGGGGGGGAAAAATTGCAATTACTCTTTTTACACATCTAAACGAATACAATTTTATAACTTTTGGATTTTAAACTAAACCAGCTGATGTATTATAATTTTATTGAAATAAAACAATTGAACTAAAAACTATTAAACGAATTTAAATGACTCAATTAGAACTAATTAAAACAAAAATACTAAAATTTTTTCCGTCACTTTTGCTTAATTATCCACAAAAGTAACCAAAATGAAATTTACCCAAAAAAGAACCAAACTAACTTTATAAAATAGAGAATTGAATCAAACAGAAAACTTAACACATACACTATAACAAAAATAAGAGAGAGAGCGACCACACGAACGTCAATGGTCTAGAAATTATAAATAAAATAAAGTTTTTAAATTTCGTTTTTTAAAAAAAATACATAAAATAATTATATTTTGATAGAAAATTTTTTTTTTATCAATTATTTTTTTTGTACATTCTTATCAATAACCAATCAAACAAACATTTCATTTTTCAGAGTTAAAAAAGGAATTTCATAACTAAAGAGAATACTCATTGATAATCTAATCTTATATATAAATTTGATTTTTCTTAATTTATTCCGCCTTTGGCACCCTAGATCCGTACATATTGGAAAAACAACTTTTTCAACAGATTTTGCGACCTCGAAAGTAACCTAAAAAGAAAAAATCTATGAATAAATTTAATTAATATACCTCTTACATCAACGTTTAAAAAATACAAAATATTTCGGGTCCAATCTAAAATTATAAACGATATTAATAAAAATGTTATTTATTGAGTTTTATAGTTTAGCTGTTGTGAATAGGTAATATTATATTTCAGAATCTTTGTTTTACCTTTTTTTTATATAAAATTTTCAATAATAGCTGAACTAAGTTAGATTAGAAAACGGCACGGATTTGAATTTTAATATGGCAGGTATGATTTCTATAATTAGCTCATAACTCTCAAAAATTTGTTGATCTAATCCCACCTCTTGAATCAAACATTTTGCAGAGGGTTGACCCATGGAAATTGTATCACTGTCTGTAGGCAGAATGTGAAGCAATGTCAAACGAAGAAACATACCTCATATATTTTTCTACAAAATCATCGACGCTATTAACGTTTTCCTGGTGGTTGGCCGGTTTAATATAAGTTGAATGCTTTTTGAAATTTGGAGCTGGATGGGTGGCGATTGCAGTTGGGGACGCCAAAAACAGGGAAGAACTTTGATTGCTTCCGTAATCGAACGATAACTCGTCTTCATCGAGGCATACCCCGCTTGTAGAGTTTTGGGAGCAGGTGGAAGATATCGGCGAGATCACGTGTTTAGTGGGCATATCACGCGATGAACTCTCTTTATCGAGAGGGAGACGTGGTTTCAAAGAAGCTCCTGAAGTTTTAACATCGTAGTTGTTTGGGGTGAACTTTCCATTTATATATGGTACTTGTGGTCGTGATTGATGAAACATGGTTGCTGGTAAAGTGGACACGTAAGCCTAAATAGCAATATGCTTCATGAAAACTGAATAGTGTATGTACACAAGTTAAAAAACGAAATGGCAAATCGTATGAAACGTTAAAATTTAGATTTGAACCTAAAAATATACCAGATAGGCTGCCGGCCGGTCACAATGTCGAAGTGCAGCCGTAGTTTACACCGAGCGGCATGAGCCGTGCATTAATAAAAAAATTTTTAGGGCGAGCCAAATCGATTTTTTATTCTACTTGAAGCCCAGCTGCTTTTTGGCATATAAAGACCTTATATCGACAATATCACGTGAAAAATAATATTGCTTAAAAACGCTATATTTGACTACATTTTTTCAGCAAAAAAATTATAGAGTGCAATCATAAATGAAATGTTGGTATTCGCGGGCCGAGTCAAAAAAAAAAATTTTTATTTAGCTAATCAACTTATTACATAAATATTAATTAAACACTATCTCATATACGTATTTACGTTAAATTCATTTTCGAGATCGTTTAACAAACCCAACCCTTGGGTAGGATTGTTGTTCGAGGCGTTAAGACCATTCGCACAGGTCCCATTTTCGTTCAAGACGCGGGACTGGGTGGTGCTCAGCTGTTTTTTGTAAGTCTGCACCTCGTCGTCACACCATTGCACGAAGCTCGACAAAACTTTGAAAAGGGACATGGGATACCTGTGATAGAGAGGAAATGGAAAAGATATGAATAAACCTAGCTATTATATGTAACGGTATAGTCATTGGCCCAAGGTCAAAATCATGTTTTTTATAAAGCCTTTAACATTATATTAAATGAAACCTTACATATATACTTATAATTCTAAAATAAGATATTTAATGTAATACAAATGTAACATACTTTGGGCTTTGGTTGCCGTATGTCGACGGTGTTGTGGCCAGATTCTGTAAACATTAAAAATAGTAATATTAAAATAGGGGTCGGAGAATTAAAGGAATTAGATGCATAAACCGGATTATAATAATGCGGTCCAACCCCTTAATTTACATGTAAGACCCGAAAATTTTATATTACTTTTACAAAATTATTAATAAAGTACTTCTTAAAATTAAATAAGACAAAATGATATATATAGAGGCCCGCCCTTTAATTCTTTATTCTCGCGGCTCGCTCAGCCGGCAAGTTTTGACCCTGTCTGTTTTTGGACGGGCCGGTTAGCTAAGCGGCCTTCCACGTACGATTTACATCTAAGCCATGCCTTGGATTTATTTGGCACATGGTCACTGTCAAAACTACAGTTTGAAAGTGAAATCCATCATTACTCAATAAATATAGGGCAAGAGGGCAATGTTTCATAATGAATGACTCTGGCCTTTAACTTTTGCTAGAATTGTAAAGCTTGGAAGATGCCGTTTTATTCCCAAGAATGCGGGCGTAAATTCGATAGAATATAGTGAAAAGGGGCTAAAGTATCATGGACGTCGCTACGCAGCAATTACACTCCTCTTCAAAACTGTTTACAGGACCGCTCAAGGCATATGTAAAAGTTGCAGGGTCGTTAATTATAATAAATATCAATGGCACAACCGTAAATTACATGAAAACATAGAAAAAGTTATCACCATGATAGCCTATTCTCATATAAATATTTCGTTTTTCTTAGTTTCCGGCCTTGGCTCCTTACATCCGTCCATATCATAAAAATTGCCTTTTTTACCAGAAAAAAATTTAAGACTCTTTTATTCATAAAAAAAATCCCTTGTAAATTATATTTATCATACCATATAATGAGAAATAAAATTCTTAGTATATCAAGGTTTTACATCAGCATTTAGACAATACAAAAGATTTCGCGTATAAACGTAAATACGACACGATATATTATAGTTTGTTTTTTTTGGAATGTTTTTTAGAATCTTTAATGTTTATAGCTAACTAACTAAGTTGATTAGAAAAAACGGTAAACGGATTTGAAAACCCCTAATATGGCAGGTTTGATCTCCCTAGTTAACTTATAACTCTCAAAAATTTGTTGACCTGTGTTATTGGAGGCACTGGGGAAGGGAAAGTCATCAGCCAAATATTAAAACGTCTTAGATTTTGTACAAAAATAAAGAAGGGAAGAAAATAAATTCAAACTTTGAGAGCTAGGATGGTATCGAGCAAAATGGAAACAGAGCCGGGTAGGAGAGGTAAAGCCGTTCGATTGTGAATGACCTCGCGCATAAATTTGACGACTCGTTCAAAGTCTCGGACGATGTCGGCGGTCGGTTTGAGACCATCTTGAACAGCTGATGTACCACATGATTCGGTGCGAGGTTGGCCGTTTTCGCTACGAGACATTTCGAGAGAGTTGTCTTCGTTGCACCGTGCGTTTATCATTATCATTCATGTGAACACCATCGAACCATGTTAAAATATGTTATCCTCGATTCGTTTTGTAGGTCTCCTGGTCAAGCTGATTAAGGATCTAATAAAACAAAAAAATGACATAAAAAAATTTAACAAGTTTGTTCCTTGGTTGCCCTCTCGCCCAATTATAGGTTGATGACAAGAAAGCCGCTAAAAAAAATAATAGATTAAAAGAAATTCTCAATTACTTATTTAAAACGAACCTTGCTAAGAGTTAAAAGTAAATTAAATATATTAATATATTGATTAATAAATGTATTGGTAATTTTAATTTAATAACAACCTCTATAAAATGTAAGTAAAATTTTGAAATTAAATTTCCGTTCCTCGAGCCTGTAAAACTATAATTTTAAAAAGTAGTTACTATTTTGAAGGAGCTAAAAACTTAACAAATACTTGAGAGAGTTAATTTGACTCATTTCAAAAATGAGTATTATTTCCAAATTTATTGAATTTCTTTCAGAAACTGTTTAATTTGCTCTACGAAAATACTAATGGTCAATTATTTAATGTGTAAATGAATAGCAAAACTCACACTTAATTTGATGTTTTTATCACACAGGTCAACAATATTGAGTTATGATTTATACAGAGATACCAGCCATCTTAAGAAATATCCAATCCGGTTCACGTTTTTCCTAATTAAACTTAGTAGGTTATATTGGGATTAGAAAAAAAGGTCAAAAAACCAAAAAAGGTTAAATAAAACAAAAATAATGTGAATTTTTATTTGCATATTCACAATATTTAGACTGTAAAATTCAAACTTCAAATATTATTTTAACTAAAAACCGATAATATATCGTGAAATATTTAAGTTTGGATATATTGTATTATAAAAATGAAGATAAGAGCTTGATGAGTTAATAAAATTTATTTTTCATTATTTGTGATTAAAAACATATGTTACAAGTAATTTTCATATGCAAATAAGGTCATAATTTTTTCTTCTTAGGGTATGTTAAGATCTGTCAATTTGGTCAAAAAAGGCCATTTTTCGTTATAGATGGATCCAAGGAGCTAAAGGCGGAAGAAACTAAGGAAAAAAAACATATATGAGATTAGGCCATCAACGGGATGCATTCTTTTAAATGTTTATAAAATTCACGTTTATGACATTTTGTTGAACTATGCCAAAAAATGTGAAAATTCACCACTCGATTCTGAAAAGCTATTCCTAATAAAGAGTCTTTTTTACTAATTTTGTTAAAATAAATTTCTAAGTGTTTCGGCGATACCATTGTCATTTCGCTCGGTAAACCTAATAAATTTTAATATAAATCCATTTTTAATTAATTTTTTATAGGCGACAGACCAATCTTTCTCATTTTATCCTTGAAGGCGTTATATCTGTATATGCAACTTCACGTCGCCACAATACAGATATATGCACATTCACTATATTAAATTAAGGTAACATTAAAAAAAGAGCTTTTTCTACACAAAAAAACCTATTATGTCAGGAAATAGACATTTTCTCACGCCAGAAATGTATATCTATATTCATTTGTAAACAATTTATCACGCGAACATACTTCTTCGTTATTATTTAAGAAAACGCGAAGCCTCATCATTCATTGTCTTTATCTGCCGCCATTTGCTAGAAAACCCCTCAAGATAATGCTTGGGACATATTCACGGCCCCTCCTCATCTTGAAATTTGATAAGGTGGTGTAAGGAACCGTCGAAATGGTTAGGTTGGAGGTTAAAAAAGAAGGAAGCCCTAATACCTTACATCAATTTGTGACAAACAATTATAAATATAAGAAACCCTAACGCAAGGAATTTATCAAAAAAGCTAACTAGGCAAGGGAATGAAGTTAGGGTCTGTATTGAATAAAATTGGTGGGCAAAACAAGGGCAAAACGTGAGAAGGATGAGGCATTTCTGCATTTTCGAGAGTCGTAAAGCATATGTATATTAATATCTCCATGAAACGCCATTAATTGACTTGATCTTACACATCGTGCTAGCCCAAAAAAAAATACTCTTCTTCAAGCACCTAATAGAAGATACCTTTCCTGACAAAAGGGGGTCCTGTGCCAAAATTCATGTACCTCAAAGTACGATAAATTAGAACAAATGGCAGGACATGAAACAAGCCGTTATGCAAAAGACACAACAATGTTTATAAAACAAACATGAGGAGACTCATAAATTTCACGACTTTCACCTACGAAAAAAAAGAAAATAATTTTGAACGACCTCTTTGTAAGAAATACATATTAATTACGCGAGAAGTAAAAGGGAGATAGTAATGTTCCGTGCGCACGCAGGAGACGAAATTCTTTGCTGCCGGGAATGGTGCGCGAGACCACAAGATGACAGATTGAACGATGAGGAACGGAGAATTTAAAGGTATAAGGAGCTGACGACAAAATAGAACTAAGCCAAGGAGATGTGTGAAACGAATATATTCAATGTTAACAGCAGTGAAACTAGGACGGATGTGTTAAGGGAAGGAGGAACTTTTCAAAGTTTTCTTGAAACTGTTGGAAAGAGATATGGTGCTCACATACGTTGTAAAACCTTTAGAGTTTACTAAATGGCGTAATTAGTAGTTCTCCTACCTATTAAAATACAAAAATATACATGGTCGGACGAAGCACAAGTAAAATTTGTTATGTCTACTTGTTTTGCCGGTTTGCGAGCAATTCTAACTATTTTAAAGTAGTCGGCACAGTATTAATTGCTTTGCCCGGGTTAAAAGATTAGGTAAGAGGCGCCCCCTAAAGATGGGGAATGGTCTGGGGGAAACCTCAACCGATTTGTTTACACTCAAGTTAGATGGGGTTAGGGCTGGTTGGTAGTTAGATAGCTGATCGCTAACGAATCTCAAATCCCACTTCCATTTTGTGAGATAAGCCTATGCCCTTTAATCTAACATCGGGACGCTGGTTAAATCTCATTTAACTTCGCTGAACCTGTCGTCTTAGATAGCTCAGTAGCAAACCTTCCTGTCTTACACGCAGGAGTTGCGAGTTCGAATCCGTGCACAGGAGGCTTTTATCTTAGGAAAAACACATGTGCAACCACTTTGAAGCTGCTGAGTGGCTTGCTTAGGCAGTAGGCCTTTGTTAAGCCTAGGCTAAAAACCTAGGTCGCAGGCGTGCGACTAAATCTTATTATTTAACCCGTTGGCAAGACTAATTGTTATACTCGGGTTTAAAGAGTCAAAGCCCTAACGGGTATGGCGCCCAATGGGGAAAGGTATTAAGAAAAACCTCAAAACCATCTGTTTTTTTAACTCCGCTTTACCTGTTTTATAGTGAAAAAGGCAAAGTCCTGACAGGCAAGTCGTTCCCTAATTACAAAAGAACTGAAGGGTACCACAGGAAATTTCATGTTTTAAGCTAGATCCTTAATTAAGGCATAGTTGAAAATTAAAGACAAATTGTTATGAAGATGTAAAGAACAAAATATATTTTAGACTTTAGGAAAAGGAAGAAGGAAAGACATAAAATTTGGAGAAAAATTTTGGAAGTTGTAATAAAAAATTATGTAAATTCCCTATGTTTGACAAAATCTTTTGCGATATTCTAGCTAAATAATAAATATTTGGAGGAACATTTACAAATTATATTTAAATTTGCTGGCTACCAAATGACAATTTTTTTTACCCCTTCCATGTTTGTACTAGGGCATTAAAAACACTCATTATAGCGCAGGGTTAATGAGATCACCAGAGGAACTTAGGACCAGGATATCTTATTTAATTATAACAAGTTACTTGGAAGCGTTTTTACAGTTGTGGTTAATAATGGTCCGATATCAAGTCAAGACCTCCCAGGCCCAAAACTTCGAGATGTTAATTAAGCTATTTTACCTGATCTCACATATTTAAACGTACCATAAATTTTGTTTAATGCACAATATTAAAATATTAGATCTACCAATTCTTTTTTCATACATTCATTAAGGTTATGTACATTGAAGGCATGTTGAAAATTTTTAGAAAATCTACAAGACATGTTTTACATAAACGATATTTAAGGCCTTGGCATATTACAAACACAAATCGAATAATGGATGTAGGAAAAAAGATTTGAAACAAAAATATTTATAAATTCAACATATATACATTTAATTAAGCTTGACCTTCTTGGGTCACCCTTTGCGATCTAAATGGAATTTATTAGATGTACGCATTGGCCTCAATATTAGTCCAAAATAAACTGTGGTTAACTATCACCGTCGACGTATGCTTCTTTAAATATCTCGCAAACGAAGAGATTGGCATTCTCTTTCATTACCGTCCGTACATATATACACGTAAAAGGCGTTAATTGGTTCAATTCGAGTTTTAAATCGCTTAGAAATCTCGTGAATTCATCAACAACCAAGTAACACCGTTTACCGTTGTATATAAGTCTTCTCAAATTTCAGAACCTTTTGATAAACCTAATTTTTAAAGAGCCAATCCTCTCCGCTCATCGATAACAAATGCAGTACTAAACCATACACAAATAAAAAGAGTGGTGAGGGTGCGGTTACAATAAAACTATTTTTTTAAAAAATTTTACAACTCTTAGTGTTTGATAGCATTTTGAAGAAAAAAAACTACGAATCCAATACATGAGAACGTGAAAATTACAGATAATTAAATTGAAGGTTTTAAAAAAAATGGTGTGGAACGCGCCAAGTATTTTAAACTTTAAGAATCGAAAAGATAAAAACCTAATTTGTTAGGATGAAAGACATTTGTTAAATTTGAATTGCTGATTGAGCCACTTAAATAAACTGATTTTTTGGGTAGCGTAAACCAGGGTTGGCTTGGTTTAAACCAAAGTGGTTTAAACCACTGGTTTAAACCACTTTGGTTTTTTTAAAAAACCAGTGGTTTTTTTAGTTTAAACTGGTTTTTTTGGTTTTTTTGGTTTTTAATTGATTTTTTTAGTTTTTATTTGGTTTTTATTTGGTTTTTTTAGTTTTTATTAAGATAAAAAACCTATCCCGATACATCTATGCTACTAATAGCGCGTTTCGCAGTGTTGAACATCCACAATTTCTTCAGCCAATTAATGATCTTCGACATGGATATATACCACCAAACAGAAAGAATATATCAGGGCCATTATTAGACGCGGTTTACGATGAAGAGATGAAAAAATGTTATGCAAATCTAGATAACAAATTGGTTTGCCTCGCGATTGACGGGTGGTCAAATGTTCACAATGAACCAATTCTTGGTCTAACTTTAACTACCTCAACAGGTGAGACCTATTTGATAGATACTGTGGACACCTCAGATAATGCTCATACGGCTGAATATCTGACGGAAATTGCCTATAGTACAATTAAAAAATATGAAACAAGAATTTATGTAGGTCAGTGGTTACCGACAACGCGGCTAACGTCACAAAAATGAGACAAATGCTGGAAAATCACAGAGAACTAAATATTATAGCGTACGGTTGCTCAGCCCACATATTAAATCTCTAAGCTAATGATTTTGAGTTTCCAAATCTACGAGAACATGTTGTGAGCATCATAAAATATTTTCGAAACAAACACTATGCTAACGCGTTGTTTAAGACAGGGGCCACAAAATTAGTTATGCCAGCAGAAACCCGCTGGAATAGCATTCTAGATATTTTTGAAGGTTTTATAAATGCATGGCCCGTATTGATAAAAATATGTGAGGACAACAAGGATAAAATTGAAAAAAGCGTTTACGCTAAAGTTACCAATGTTGGATTAAAAAGAAATGTTGAAGACCTCAATCAAAATCTTAAAGCCAGTATCTATAACACTCGACGAAGCGCAAAAAATATTTGCCCGATAGGACATGTTGTTTTATTATGGAAAAGCTAAAAGAAAAATTTTTAATGCAACCGAAGATTACAAAATAAGAAACAAATTCATCAAGCGTTATGAGATATGGCGCTGACGCCGGCCCATTATTTGGCCTTTCTTATTACACCGAGTCACATTAACATGGACCCTAAATATCAACTAACTGATGGGGAAAAAAATGAAGTTTATGCGTTCGCCTCAGACAAATATGTCAATACTCTATTTATCCCGTTACTTTTCAAGTTTCAGGCTAAAGGAATTGCATTCAAATAAGTACTTTTTAAAGAAAGCATAGTTAGTAATCTAACCGCTTACGAATGGTGGAAGAGCCAAGAAAAAACAACAGAAACAAATTTTTTTAGGGTTTTTCCCATCGTGGAGCAATTATTGTTGGCTCAGGCTTCATCTGCAGGTGTAGAAAGGGTATTTTTCTTTTGGCCTCGTCCATTCCAAGTTAAGAAATAGGCTTGGAATTGAAAAGGCATCTAAGCTTGTTTTTTTATCTAAAGTTTTTAATTAAAATACTTTTAAATTTATCATTATTAACTGTCTTTATTTCTACATGCAACCATTGAAATAACATTTATACAATATTATATTATATAATACAATATGTAATTTTAGCATTAATAAATATTATACCTTGTTTACATATCAATCTGTTACTTTTGTTAAGGTTAAATCAAAAAAACCAAAAAAACCAAATCAACCATATAAAAACCAAAAAAACCAGGTTTTTGGTTTTTTTGAAAAAAACCCGGTTTTTTTCCAACCCTGGTACAAACTTCATTTATTTTCCAAAAATTCAAAATTTTTAAAATTTGGTTCTAAGTCAAAAATCATTAACCACCGATTTTTTTTTATTATTTTCTTACATCCGGTGCAACTGCCCCAAGGTCATTTTATATCCAAAAACATTGCAGAAAAACATTTTATTTTAAATTATCCAAAGTAAATCCATTTTTTTTTATGAAAAAAATTGAAAAAATAAACGAACTTTAGACGCACCCTCTAAAATGGCCACGACGACAAATGATGTGTTTTTAAGTCCTTTTTTCAATCATTAATCCGAATATTACATTAAAAAAACATACATATGGTGTGATACAAAATCATCAATTTCTGTGGCACCAGTGAGCAATCATTTTACTGGTGCCTTAACAAAGTTTAAGGCGTTCTTGGCCCGCAATATTTTAACGCGGCCCTGCCTTTTAACGAACCTGACGCCTACTTTTGTATAATTACCAGTTCTCTGATGTTTTAACATATTTCGCAAGTTATAAGGTTAATCGAAACGAAATATCTAGAGGTTTTTCCAACAACTTCGGAATCAAATAGGGTGGGGGTGGATTAATGCCCCCGATTAATTTATGGTTTGACATTTTACAATGTTTTCGACGAATGACAAGTTAAATATTTGAGGATAAATGTTTAATAAAGAAAAAAAATACATAATCCAGATGGAACATGCAGTAGTATCGAGATGCAAAAAAACAATGATAATACGAGATCACGATACTATTATAATTGTTTTTGCAGCTTGATTCACGAAGCAAGAATTTCATTTTTATAAACCGCACATTATAATGAGGTAGCAAAAAAAATATCAATTTTTTTTTGTTTAAAGGCGCCATCTAATTAGTTTGATTCTATTTGTTTTAACCGATGCTGGGAAAGCTTGTTTACCACAAACGTTACTTACGAAGAAAAATCTCAATTACCCTATATACTTGGCAGAGTGCTTATTAAAATGTAAAATAAATTGTATATTTAGCTTAATAGCTTTAACTAACCTACAAATTTTAAAATTGGAAAAAAAATAATTTTTTTTTACTTAGATGGCATTTTTAATAAAAAAAGTGTCCAATTAACGGTCAAAATAGAATTTTAATATGTTTTATATAATTTTTCAATCTTTTCAAGTTTTTAATCTTTTGCTACAAAGTTATTGTCAATAAATTCAGGCAGGTTATTAAGTTCTGATTTTGAATCTACTCATAATTTGGGGAGAGCCCGGAATTTCCCAAATAAAAGCTATATCGATAAGATTTTTTTTTAAGAAATTTTTAGTATGAGATAATTTAAATTTTTTAACGGGTAGAATACCGCCTCAGCAGCTTTTAAATGGCTGAATATACGTGTCATGATTGGGAAAACCCCGGATACACATAAAAACCCAGATCTTTCGCAAGCCGATAAAATCAAGGAATTTAAAGACATTAGCTTTGATTGTCAAAATAGTTATCTGTGATCCGTCGCATCTAGCCATGGAAATACCTCAAAAACCAAACAATGTGTATATCCCACTAAATTTTGGCTCTGAAATTTCCTAAAAACGCCTACAGGTCAGCATTTTTTGAGAGTTAAGAGTCAACCACAGAGATCAAACCTGCCATTTTAGGGAATATTAAATCTATTTACCGTTTTTCCCAAACGAACTATTGTTAGACAGTTATAAACATTCAAAATTTTAAATAAAAGTTAAAATGCCAAAATAGATTCAAAAATAAATTGAAATTTTACTTTAGCATTACTACAATAGTTAAACTGTTTTAAAATTCCAAATAATATTTTTATTAAAAACCGATAATATCGTGTCGTATTTAAGTTTGGAAGCGAAATATTATGTATTATCTAAATGCCGATTAAAGAGCTTGTTATATTCCAAAAAAAATTTCCATTATTTGTGATTAAAAATATAAATAACAAGGGTTAATATGCAAAAAAAATTTTGAATAATTTCTTTTTAAGGTATATTTAGATCTGTCATTTTGGTCAAAAAAGGCCATTTTTCGTTATGGATCTAAGGAGCCAAAGACGAAAGAAACTATGAAAAACGAAAAACATATATGAGATTAGGCCATCATGGGGATGCATTCTTTTATGTTTTTATAAAAATCTCGTTTCTAACTTAAATATTTGTTGACCTGTGCTATACTATAGACACGGTATCGCATCGCATAGGAGAGTTTTGAAATCAATGTGTTATTTATAACTTTTAGCCAACCATATTACAAAAGGCAGAAAAAAAAATCAAGCAGAAAACAAGGATTAAGGTTAATGTGGAGATTTGAAAGAGAAAATTTAATGCATTTAGTTGACAATCACTAAAAGCTTAGAAAATTGAAAGAGGTTCTCCATTAACTAATTACTCATACACACCTAAATATAAACGGCTCTTTGGTGTATTTACGAAAATAAATTGAGACCTTCCACAAGCCTTTATTTAAATCAATTACAGGTAGATTTCTCATACAAAATCATTAAAAAAAGCAATTTATAACCTTTTTACAACTAATGAAGAACAGGTTTTCGTACACTTTTCCCCAAAAAATCAGATTTTTTGAGAAGGGAAATTTTAAACGAATTTGACCGCACCCCAAATTTTTGCAGTCATATTTTTACAAAATATTTGAAAAAATCTCATAAACATCCTTTATAAATTTACTAATGTCACCTTTGCCATAATAAAAAGAAGATTACGCTTCTTAAAACAACATAATAACGATCGCAACGAATAATTATTATTATTATAATTTATGCATGTAACGACGTATGGTCAAGCAAAAGAATTCATAAAAGATTGCCATATATATATATATTATCCTAAGGTAGAAAAAAGGACGAAAACCTCGACATTTTACGTTTCAGACGAAAAAACGAGAGATAGAAGGTATCCGACCAAACTTTCAAGGGTGCACTTCGCCATAAACAAAAAATACATTTAATAAAGTTTCAACAATATATTCGGTCAACATTGTAATATTTTTCATATTATTTTTCAAATGACGATAAGCGTATAAGGTGAGAATAACAGGTATAAATTTTGGACAGTAAAAATCTATTGAGAGCGGCTACGCTTAATTGAATTTTCAACCTTTCCGTACATTATTTATTGGTTAATATGCAAGTATACATGTAAATTAAGGCGGAATAGCTGGTGGTGAACGTCGGAGAAAGTGTATGTGTTGATCGATTATCCAATCAATCTTCCGTTGATTCCTGAGTTTAAAACTTAATTCATAAAAACCACTCATGCCGGTTCCAATTGTTCTAAACAAATTGCTTCTCACTCAATTAGTTTATGTGCTAATTTAGGCTCCGAGTACCAGAAAAAGGCTTAGAACAATAATTAAATGTAATTTGTTTTTGTGCCTTAAAAGTTAAAACCTGGACACACTGATTTTTGAACTTAACGCGAGAGTGCTTGAGAAATTCATTTGAGATATTTAAAATCTCTTTTAACTTCGAAAGCTTTAGAGCTGAAATTTGGTTTTTTATATTATCTTTGAACAAGGATACATGCACCGTTAAAAATTAATAAAGGCTTTTATTAATAACTACAAATTAATTTTATTCAGTATATAGCAATAATAATTTTTAAAATATGGAAAATTCATTAATATTAATATTTTTAAATGTACAGCTCTATGAGAACACTTTAGACAAGGAATCATGAAATAAAAATTATTCACAAAAATAATCCACACATATGTATTGAATATCTTGTAAGGAAAAAAATAAAATTACATCAATATTACATACAACCCTATAAAACTTTTTTAAAACATCTAAAAACTAAGGTTTTAATTTTCAGGTTGTAGTTAAAAACATTCATAAGCACAGTTATACAATAAAAAAATAAAATAAAAATATTTAGACTTAGGGTAAATTATAATTAGTCTTATTATTTTTAAATTCAAAATGTCATAATAACAAAGTAGTAATGTATATTTTTGTAAAAATTCACAAATGTTCTGGGGTATATAAACCCCTAACTTATGAGGTAAATTAGAAACAAGTGTGCATAACCTAACCAAAGGTCATACATGGCATAATAACCCATATTTAAAATCTCCAAAAAATAAACAAAATTTCAATTCTTGGTAATTAAATCATAGCTATTTATATACATTCCACTAAATTTATATAATAATTTTTAATGGTTTTACTTAATGCACACTCAAAAGTAGTTAGAAAATGTAATTAACTACTCTGAAAAAAATTTTAACAAGAAATTACATTATCTATTGTTATTCCATTTGATGCAAAAAACTTTCCTTAGAACTTTTAAATGACTATAGAACAACCAAGCAGAAAAGAAAAAACCAATAGTATAGCAGAAATATTTTACAAATAAAAACTAAGTGTTGATATATTTGTAATGATAAAAAAAATTTTAAAATTCTTCTTCCACCCACCATTTGCTCAACAAAACCATAAACAAAATCTAAGAATATTTAAATTACAAAAGTAATATTCTTTAGGTATAAGCAAAACACAAAGATTAGATTATTTATACACAATTTTTGTAAAAAGGCAAAAGCACTATTTGATTATTGCCATCACATACAAATTAGAATATTTTATATAGTATTTAAAACAACATATAAACTTGTGTATAAAGTAATAGCAATGTTTCAAAATATTTTAAACACATATTTGTAAAAAAAATTAAATGTTAGATAAATGAAAAAAATTTCAAGTTCCTAAAATGCCTAAAACAATCAAGATCAAAAATTTAGCTTTTTACTATAACAAAAAATTAATTATCTGATCCATATTAAAGCAAATAATTTAAAAAAACTAAAAATTAAATAAAGATTAAAACGTAAACAAAAGACAATTTTAATATTTATAATAATGTACCTAGATGTCGAGGCATAATTTAAATATTTTTCACGCCATATGGGAATTTAAATTTTACGTTTTTCTTCACAAGGAAGTGGGCATGTCTAGGTTAATCCCAATATTTTAAAAACGCTTCTTTTTAAAAATTTTATATTTGTTTAACATTTAAAATATTAATTATTGTATAAATAAATAAATTTCTTAATATTTTATAAGAAATAAACCATAGGACGAGGCTTTAGGTATGGTTATAATAAGATATAAACATTATTAATAAAATATAATCAATATCTATTTAAAAAAATTTGTTAGTTTAAATAAAATATTATAATTATTAGCTATATAAATATATTAAATAGCAGCCTTTATAAAACTAAATTTTAAGTTTTAAAAATTTTTATAAAATAAAAAAAGTAAGTTTTTATAAATTTATTTATTGAAAATCAAAAAATATAAAAAATAGTTTTATGCTTGTGTTTTAAATAACCATATATATATATATATAAAACATTTTTGTTTTGATTAAAGCTTGCGAAGATAGCAACTTTATTTTGGAAACAAGCAGATCTATTAATAATAATAAAAACTAACCTATTCTACAAAAAAAAATTTAAAAATGCAAGATAAAAATATTTTATTTAAAAATTATTATTTTTTGAAGTAAATAAAATTGCTAAGTTTTGTAACTTTAATTAGGATTAGGTAGGGGACAAAGGGTTATAGACTTACCCGGTTAAAAAGCGTTTGGTTTTAATTTTCTCTCAGGATGTATTATTCAAGATCTGCTTTTATAATGAATTAGAATTTTGCGTGGTTATTTAAATAAAAATGAGATAGTAATCGATTTACACTTTGTGTATTCAATAATACAGAAAAATAACAAAAAGCGATGTCTAGTTCTGATTTTACAATCCTATATAAATTCACATTAATAAATGTTAAAACACGCATTTACTAAGTGAGTGAAGTTTATTTAAAGTTTGCAAAATATCCAACATAAAATCTGCACTAGTTTTGCAATGACTGCGAAAAAAGTTTTGTAGAAAAAATTTTTAACATTAAGCTAATGCAAAAACATTTTAAAAATTTTAAAAATAAATTTTTTAATATTTGTTACGAATGTCTTAGAACGGCCAATAAACATTAATTTATATTTTCTGATATTGGCCTTTATTTAAGTTGTTTTTTCAGACAGTAAATTATTTATAAATTTTAAACAAAACCTAGAGAGTTAGATGCAATATAAAGCAAGTTTAAAATTAGTAACAACTATTTTAAAAGTCTCTGTGACGTTGGAATCCACATCTACACTTTAAAATATAGGTGGATATTCATAAATTAAATGTGTGCTTAGTTGGCTCAAAGAGTCACAGAGATTAAACATTTTTCTTTGTGTGTTATAAAGCTCTCTTCAATTTTAAAAAAATGCCGAAATTATTACATATATGATCGCAGGTTAAACATGCAATCTCTAACATTTCTTGAACAAAACTTAATTGCCCATAAATTCGTGTGTTATTTAAACTCAAGGTTTGTAATTGCAGTTACTGACTACTGGGTTATAACAGATGGTGCTAGCAATAATAAATAATTTTCTTTTTTACATGCCAGTTTGATTAATGTCTTCCATAGAAAATTTAGATTTCTTGATCTGATACTAACCTTAATCTTTACCCAAGCTAGTTTGATACACCCCAATTTTAAATTAACCAGCCTATTCCTAATTCTAACATAAAACTAACACTCATCTATAAACTGAACTGATAAATGCACAGTAAAAATGTAAGGTGTGTTTATTTTTGAGCATCGCTACAGTCTTTAGACCCCTAGAGATTTTAATGATTTAACAGCAAAGTTGTTTTAATGCGCAGGCACCAAACAAGGAAAATCAATGTCGGACGCGCAGGCCTTATGACTAAATGACAAGTATCTATAAATTGTATGTTGGGTGGTTTTGTAGGCTAAGTATTGTTATCTGGAATAAGAAAGAAATAATTAACATATGTTTAATATTAAATTCAAAAAAAGAAAAAATTAAATATTTTTTAAATTCATTAATACTATATTGATATAATATATATTTTTTTAATTATAACTATAAATAAAATTTATATATACATATATTTATTTTTATTTTAAATAATAAAAATTATTATTATTGTTTTTCTATTAATTTATACATATGTCTTATTTTTGAGACAAATATTTGTTTTATAAAAACAATTACTATGAAATATATCAAAATTTTTTATATATCTTACATAATATTTTGCTTACCCTCTTAATTAAGACAGTTGTCTTAAGGTACAATTATTCAGTATAATATTATTTTACTAAACAAAGGAGGTCCGGGCCCGGACCACTTTGGTTAATATAATAAATTAATATAAACATTTCAAATAGAATATATAGTATTATAAATAAAATTTAACTTTTACGTATTGCCTGCTTATAGGTGTGTTTTGTACCTGAAAATATATGGCCCAATCTTAGCAAAACAAATAAAGTAACTATGTCAATCACTTTATACCACGATAAAACTATCATTAAGGAATAGGATATGACAAATTTTAATCGTTTTGGCGACCTTCTTGTGTGAAATTTTAATTCGTACAGAGTAACATGATTTCCAGGGTTTGGCGCCCTAGGTCTTTCACACCGCTATAGTTGAAGAGCTTCAATTTGCATAAATTTTAAGGACCTAACTTGCTTACATATATTATAAATAAGGACGATTAAAAAATATTTTTTAACTACTCTATAAGACCGAGATCCCAAAGGGTACATTTATGTACCTTTCGGTACCGGGCCGCTAACTCGGCTCCTGGGCTAAAAGAGTCTGAAATTCTGAGAAAAGGTAAAGGACTATTCTATTATGATTCGATAAAAATTTAAGAAAAATCTGTTGTCAGAATTTTTGTCAAACCGATCCCGAGTGTAAAGTTCAAATTTTAATCCCCTGTTTAACCTTAAATATCTCGGTAACAGAAGCTGATAAAATCTCGAAACTTTCCAAAAACGTGGGCAATATATAATAATTAACCTATAAAAATTTCAAAATAAAACCTTACCATTTAAAGCCCTGAGAGAATTTCGTCGTTTAAACAAAAAATAAAACTTCCTAGTGGATAAAAACACAAACTCAACATTCCTAGGCACCTTTTGGACAAATGATTTTTTTTTATCGCTACTGCTCGAAAAAACTTTTTAAAGTCAGGTTTTTCACACCCACCGGAAGTCTCGATCGCTTCCTAACTATCTTTCCGCACACCTTCTCAACCTACCCTACAAAACCACACCTCACACGTCGCTCAACTACAAACCATCTCCGAGATCTAGCATAGCAAAGAAAAATCGAGTTTGAAAATTGTATAGTAGATTTATTAGATTGATATTTCGATTCTTGCTTTCCCACTATGATTAATAGTAAACTTTCGTCAGCGTCAACATATTTTGAGACCATTTCTAATTCGACCGGTTAAGACTTATACTTGGGCTGGGGGAAAAACCCTAAAGAAATAGTGCTACGATAGGTATGCAAAGCTTATCATGCGTCTAGAGGTCCAATTGGTAAATGACAAGGCAAAAGAAAAAGAGAAAAAGTTTTAATTACAACCAAATATTTGTAATACCTCAACAATATAAATTTGTAAATATTTTTTGATAAATAGCACTTTACAAACAAAAATCTTACATATTATTACAAGCGAACGATTTATGAATTAGAAAAGCTGATTTTACTAATTTTTTCAAAACTCAAAAAAAAGATAAATAGGATACGGTTATGCCTTGGTATACTATAAAACACTACAACTTAAGGTTTATCATAAAGTTATTTAGATAAAGCATCAAATTGAGTGATTATTCTAAAATAATGGAGAACCCTAGATGGCTAGTGCTACTTCAATTTTGCCTAATCATATGATGCTTATTAATATAGGGTTTCTTTTATTAAACTTTTAACTCTTGAACCATATAATAGCTCCGTTTTTTATTTTACATAGAAATATCTTTTATATTTTGTTGTAAAACAACAATAATACTTTATTAAATCTGCCTTACGAAATACGGAATAAGATTTGCGTGTCAAAGAAGAGGTTTAAGTTTTAAGTTAAAGCTGACTTCTCTTGGTATAATCTTAGTCAAGATGGGATTCACCACCCTAATTAATGCTATCCCACCGTCGGGCCAGAATATAAAATCATCGGCCAAAGTTTGGAAACCCAGGTAGGGGAGACCGGGGCGAAATGGTTGGTGGGGTGAAATGATTAATGGATATATCTCTGCCAAAAATTATTTAATATATATAAATTTTATATATGTTGTAGATCTTTAAACAAGCTATCGAATCATTATATTTTTTACATATACATCTATTTGAAAAAAATTAGAAAATCTCAATTAAAAAAAATGCTATTTCTAATTTATGTTTTAAGCAACAATAATTTTGCTTTATTTTCAATAAAATGTTACTCCGAAAATATTGTTATAATTAAAAGATTTAAAAAACACTTCGTTGTAAGAATAAAATACATTTTTAACTTTAAACTTTTTATTTAAAAATTATTGATTTTGCAAACACTACTCAATGCGGGGCAAAATGAACATGTTCATTTCGCCCCAATGTTCGCCCCACGCCGAAACCATTCATGAGTAATTATAAAAGAAAAATTTTGAAGACAGATGAAGACATTCTCTAAAAAGCTTATATAACCTCATAAAAACAATTTAAATCCATAATTAGATTAGAAAACTAGCATAGGCTGTCATACTTAACAAAAGAACCCCTACCAGTTGGATTGAACAATTAGCTGGACCTGATTGGTTCAGCAATTTTATAAAAAGAAACCCTATCATTTCTATAAGAATGGATGTACCAGTCTAGCCAGGATATCTGGTTTGTTTCAATATAGAAGCAGTCAATAGTTTTTTACCAGAACCTAATAGATCTAATGGAAAAATATTATTTTGAACCTCACATGATATTCAATTTAGATGAAACTGGTTTAATAACAGTTCCTTCACCATTTTAAGTGGTTGCACAGAAGGGTGTTAAGCAAGTTTATTATACATTATATTAATTAATAGGTAGGAACAATTGTTTCTGCTGAAAGGGGCCTTGTTACCATGTGTATTGCCATAAATCCATTTGGGCAATTAATTCCACCTTAATTCATTTTTTCTAGAAAAAAATTTAAGGTGGAATTTTTAGCTAATGGTCCTAATGGGAGTGATGGTTGTGGCAATTTATCAAGATGGATGAAAGAAGAAGAGTTTGTGGGGTATTTAAAACATTTTGTAAAATATGTTAAATGCACAACTGAGAATCCAGTAAATTAAATTTTTGTATTTTAAATAAAGGCACTTATAATTATGGATAACCATGTATCTCATATATCCATAAAAGCAGTGAACTTTTATTAAAGATAATGTGATTAAAGTGGTCACACTACCACCTCATTGTTCACATAGACTTCAACCCCTTGATGTTAAGATTTTTGGGCCACTGGTAATTGATTATGATATAGTTATTAATAAAATGATCTAAATCTATATTTATTTTTCAATATATAAGGTTTATTTGAAATTAAAGCTGTAAATTTAATAAATTTCACACACTTTCATTTTGCCCCATGGGTGTTTTATTTTACCCCGTATATGGGGCGAAATGGTTAATACTAGTGGATTTATACATTGTTCAATATCTTTTAACAGAATTATATTTTTTTTGGTTAAACAAATTATTTTATAAAATATAATGAATTATCTATAAAATGAGCCATTGATTTTTTCTTTTGGATTAAAAATGTGTCAGCAGCAACGATTTTGCAAAAATATGTTCATTTCGCCCCGGTCTCCCATACACAACTTTTTACGATGTTAAAAATAAAATTTAATTTAAAAATCATTGGTGCTATTATTTTTTAATATTTGTTTTTAATCATTTTTGCTTCAATTATTATAATTTATATTGATTAATAACTCTAAATAATTGACCTCGATTCAATTGATTAGTACAAATTGGTAATACGGCCAACAACAAAACATGAAAATTTATATATGTTTGGTGTGATTATTTATTTGAAAAGTAACATTTTGCATATATATAATGCACATATTTGACTCTGCCCAAAATTTTTTACAATTGTTTTTTAAGCTATTTATTATGAGTTAACTAAATATCCTTTCTTATATGTTTTAAAATTCAAATATTAAAACTATATATATTTCAAACTCTATAAATAGGAAAAGTATTTTCAAAAAAATATGCACAAAAATATTTATGTTTTATCTTTTTTTTAAACAACAATTATGGCTTTTTATTTAAAAATAACCGGAAACGTTTATTTTGTGATTGCAAAATAAGTTGTTCTGAATTGTGTTTTTTTTGCATTGTTTTTTTGAAGGGGCAAAATTTGAATTTATTTTATTATACTATATTTTTAGTAAATATATAGCTCAAGGATTTGTCTAAAGTACACAAAGTTTGATCAAACTTTATGAATTTTTCTTTACTTTGGACACAAATAAGTGAGATTTGCTTTGATTTATGCCAAACAATTTTTTAGAATTCTTTTTAATTTTTTAATCGTAATATTTTCGTTGATTTTTAGTTTTCACTGTACATACAATAGCATAGGTTGGTTTAATGTAAACATAATATGGTTTTTATAACTATAGCAGCCATATTCGGAGGCCGTAAACTCAAATTTAAACCAGCCTTTTACATTTGAAATGTTTTAAGGTAGAAAAAAACAGCGGAAGTGCCTAGGTGGTAAATTTGATTCATCTAAAGCTACAATTTTTCAATTTTCCTTTACATTTTTTTTCAATATATTTTTTTTTGAATATTATCTTATTTTTGTTCAATATATTCTTTCAGGTTGAAACTATATCCGTAAATCTGGTGCGGCTTTGTAAAATTCTGATTTAAGCTAAACTCGGTAAATATTTTATTTGTTTTGAACAACGAGTTTTTCGGACTGTCGTTTTTTTTTTTTCAAAATTTACTAAAATTGTTTTCAAATAATAAAAAATGTCCCAAATTTCGACAATTCCAAATCGGGATATAGATCTATACAATTTTGCAATACTTCAACTCTCCCTCAAAATTTGTTTGCACTTTTATTCAAGCACGTCCAAATTTATTATAAATATAGTATTTTTCTTCATGTAATGGCTGGCCAAACTCAAAAGCTTGTTAATAATAAACATAAATATGTAAGAGGCTTTGTCGATGTGCGTTATTTAATGGATATCGTTATTTTTTTCAACACACCTATCTATCTATCAAAAGAGGCAAAAAGCAGTATTCTTTAAGGTGGTAAGAAATAAAGTAGTAACGGGAAAAATAACAATGGGTAAATTGTGTTGTCGTATAGGCCTTATTTTTATCGCATTTTTTAACAATTAACATATGTGGTCCACAGAGGTAAATCCCCGTGCCCCAACGGTAGATCGTAATCATAAAGTATATAAACATATTAGCTGTAGAATTAAAAAAAACATGAATCCAATAAAGGTACTATAGTCAAATGTTATATTCCAACGAAAGGTCCATTTTTTTTAAATTTTTTTAGGGATTGTATTATAATAATGTTAAATCCTGGTCGCCCGTTTGTTAAGCTTTTTTATTCATCTGATAACGTTGCTAGTCCATTATGGGGAAAGCATCGTTAATTAGAATTATAAATTTGTTTATTTTTAAAAGTTACAATTAAATTTGAATTTTAAAAATGACGAAGACAGCGAAGCATATTTGTAATATAAAAGAGAAAATACTTAATATTGGCCCATAATCATTAAATGAATTTCAATGGTTTTAGTCAGGTCTCATCAGTCTAGCTATAAATCTTTTTCACCGACATTATGTAAATGTTGTATAAAGCCAATATAAAGCTGTAATTAAAAACATTTTTTAAAGAAAGTTTAATTTTCCGATATAGCCTTGATTAAAAAATGTTTTTTATTAAGCTACAATGTTATTTTGTTTAGTTCACATTTTTGGCTCAAAAAATATGCCCACATTTTTAGGCTTAATATCTGTTTTACTTTGGCAAATTTTTAGAACCAACTATCTTTATTATATATAAACACAATCATTAAGCTTAAAAATTAAAATTAAATTAAGAATTTTATTTTTTTATTTTGTCTTAACCAATATTTTCTACAAATTTGAATTTTCGACATTTGATACAATGAGGAGTTTGAAATAATTGATCATTTTTATAGTTCATTTTTTAAAAAAATTGTAATTTAATATGTTTGATTATGCCTAAAAAATATTTTTTTAATTCTAAAAGTTTAAGTTATATTTCACTTATTTATTTACATTTGTTATCAGGAAGACGGTCTGAATAAACCAATAAATTGGTATATGGTCATACTTAAACATTCTGTCAAATATCTTATATTTTTTTCATGGTATAATTTTTTCACCTACTAATAGGATTTGCCTTAAATATAAATATTTTTTAATGATGTGCCATCTGCTAAAAAAATTAATTTTTAAATTTTTTTTTAAAGTTTAGAAATATTACATATTCAAATTTTAAATCGCCAATTTTTTATATTGTATTTTTTGTTGTTTAGGAAACCTTTTTTTGGATAACCAGAAATGCGTATCGTATTTATTTTAATGTTGAGTTGGAATTCTATGGCGTCCTCCATGGTGTTTGGACAAACCGTTAACCCTTTATCTAGGGGTACATATTATTACTTTTTTGGGTGAGGAGCAAATTGAGATCAAAAGAATGCGTTTCTTTTTCAATACCTAAAATTGAAATGAAGCCAGCCCCATCCCGAATAATACAGCATGCGAGCTTTACAACCCTGGCCTAGTTGAAGCCAACATTATACTTAAATAATTTAATATAACATTTTTTTTGCAAAATTTTAGTAAAATAGATTGGTGCTTTTTGTTAAAATGCAATTTATAATAAAACTCCTTCTGCCTTAGACGTATGAGGTTGCAAGTTCGAATCCGTGCACAGTAGTTTTTTTTTGGAAAATTAGCATGCATGTGCAACCACTTTAAAGCTTCTGAATGACCTGCTTAGGCAGTAGGTCTTAGATGATATGTCTAAAAGTAAGAGCCTAGGCTAAAAACCTAGGTAGCCGGCGTTCAAGCAAATCTTACTATTTAACTCGTGCAATAATTGCTTTGCTCTGGCTAAAAAGTCAAAGCCCTAACGCGTATGCCGCCCCTAAGTGGGGAAAGGTAAAGAAACAGAAAATATTAAACGCGCCATTATTTTACAAAAAACTTATTCTATATTTTGGGGGAAAATTTTAGAGTTAAAAAAAACTTTATGTTACTGTTCAAATCCTTCAAAATAATAGAATATACTATTTTTAATTATGTATAAATTTAAATTTTTTTATTTTTGGGCAGCAAATATATTAATAAAATAAAGTAAAATAAATGAAATTTATATTGCTTCCTATACTCTAAACTTAATATCGACTTTTAATTATTTAATAGAAATATAAAATACAATTGGGTATTTTTAAAATCAAACATGCGTTAACTTATGTTCTCGTAGAGGGGCTAAGACATTTTAAAATATAAATTTTGGTTATGCAAAAAAGATTTATCTTTTTCACAGAGGTACTCGAAACAGTTTGAAACATTTTTTGTAATTCTAAAACACGTAAATAAAATTTTAACATATAAAATTTTTTTTTTAAAAACTGATTATCTGGCTATTATATACAAAAGTTACCAAAAAAAATAATAATATTTTTATAAATTTTTGCGATTTTGTCATTTACTAAAGACCATATATACGGATTTATTCATATTATGTATATTGTGTTCATTATTTGATAAGTCTTTTTATTTAAAAATACATATAGGGACAACCATTGAATGTTTTACTAATTTTACCCGTTGTACAGCTACACTACCCTCGCACGTCAGTATAACTAAAAAGGTTATTAAAACACTATATTATATTAGGTATTTTAGGCTGCGGCTAGTGTAAAAAGTTTTGGCAAAAAAAATTGCATTCAATTAAATAAAATTGAGGTGGCTAGAGTGAAAAAAAAATTTTAAAAATTAAAAATTTTTAAAAATTTTTTTAACAACAAACAAAAAACCTAAATTCTCATTTTTTGATATTAGCCGCTTTAATTTTTTTTTGAAATATATTTTATACAATTTTGAAAGAAATATTAGCCTTAGTCACCAAGAATCGTAGGTTGATTTAAGGATGAGGCATATGCTTTATTGATCTGTAAAAACAATATTTTTTTGCTGGTCAACGGTCCTTTATATCCATCATAGCCAACATGGAGACTCAACAGTTATTATAACAATTTAAACTTATGTCTCTAAATCTAGCCTAGGGGTGCTTCACTTATTTTACCTAACATCATCATTAACATTTTATAGGTATATTAATAAACTTAGATATTCAAATTTATTTATACTATTTTTGCCTAATACACATATCGACAAGAAAAATCGCAACAGGGTATTATCTGGTCCCTAAGGTATTCTTGTATATGGTTGAGCTCGTGTTTCGCTGTGTGATAAAAATGCCTAATACAAAATTTGAACCCATAAATTGATAACTTTTTTCTCGTATTAACATTATAAATATAAAGATGTAATTTAATATTTAAGATTTTTATGATTTTGGGTAATTTTTGTCACATGTGTTTTTTTACATGGTTTTTTCATATAATATTAATTTTTTTTTATCCCTGATCAATAAATGACGCCAAGGCATTTACAGCAAAATATTAATAAAATCATGGGATTTATGTAATTATTATATTTTTTGGGGGAAAAAATGAGCCTAGTTAGGGTATAAGGCAGTTTAATTAATAAAATACATACAAGCATACGCGTATTCTGAGAAAAGGTAAAAAAACATTTAACACTAAAAAACCAGAATATTAATAACTGTGTTGATATGTGAAAACCCTCACATTTTCCAGATTTTTTGTCTTATTTTTTTTGATAGTTAGAATTAGGCTAAATTGCTAACAATATCTAATAAAAAGTTCTATAAAATATCTTTAGACAACTGCAGTTATTTAAATGAAATTATTATTTTTATCAAACTCCTATATTAATCAACATTTTAGTTACCATTTGGCACCCCACACGATATGTTTTGAAATAAAAATATTAATTAAAGTTTAAATTTTTTTAATTTTTTTTAAATTATTTTTCTACTATATTTTAATTTTATTTCTTTTCTGTTTTTTTTATCATTTTATCGCTAATTTTCAACGTTATTCTTAAGTATTAATGTAATAATATATAAAACCGTCTGGTCTTTACTAATTGCTGATATCTCAAAAAATTTGTCAGCTTGTTAAAATTTCAATTAAATTATGTGATTTAGTATCTTCTTCAAATTTGGCCCCTAAAATTTCTCCCTTCCACCCAATCTTATAAGCACTTATGTTTCCTAATTTTTCTAATATATCGTAAATTTCATAATTACGAAAAACAAAATTAAGGTTCACTAATTCATATTTAATCAAAATAATATGGTTCTTTTTTGTATATATTTCTACGTTTTTATGTGTAAAATTTGTTTTTTCTCCTTCAATCAAAATTGTCCGCTTCTAATTGCATAATTATAGATTTTGGTTGCTGGGTTTATTTAATGTATAGGTGTAAAGTACCAACATAAAAAATTATACATTATTTTTTGTAATTTACGGTATTCAATATAAAAATAATAATAAAATAAATTTACAAATTAAAATTTCAAAAATAACATTTTAATTTCATCTAAGTGTATCTTTTTTCATTTGTTTTAAGTGAAAACGAACGAGTTTAATTAATTAAGTAAACAAACCAAAATATTTTACAAATTTTTAACAAAAAACAAGTAAAAGAAGCCATGGGCTTAGGATAATGATAAATGTAAAACAAGAGATATCGTTGGTTACCAACACATCTCAGTAAAAAATCTATCAGTTAACTACTGGCAGTAATTTACAAAAATAAAATTTATATTAATTTATTTTTTGGTTAAATTCAAATATCTACATATATAATACAAAGTGTCCCTAACATTCCCAAAGATGAATTTTTAAAAGTTTCTACAACGTTGCATGGGTTTAGAAAGCAACCTAGTGCATTCTATTGATTCTTTAAAGGCAAAATTGAAAAGAATAACAATTTGAGGAATCTAGCATATTTTTAATGAACAAAAATTAAATTCAATAATAAAAGTATTTTATGCTAAAAATTATATAATTTTGTCATGTAACAAAACAAATGATTTTTATTAAAAGAATTTCATGATCTCTTAAAACAAATTCGCCCACGATCTTTTGAGTAGCGCCAACTGTGGTTTAGATTTCCTCCAAACCATTTTTACCATTAGGGGACGGCCTACTCGTTAAGGTTGTGCCCCTTTTAACTCTACAACAAGCCCCTCTGAGTTAAACGATATTGAGCAAGCGCCGGTGACCTAGATGTTTGGGCCTGGGTTTTCTCAGAAAATTGTAAGGTGGCTTTAGGATTCGTTGGCGGACACCCATTTAAGTACTAACCTGACTCAACGTTGCTTAACCTTAAGTGTATAACACCACATGTTTGCATTCGATCAATATCGTCCGACCTCTCGAATGTAGAGAAGGTTACAACTAACTTAGTCTAAATTTCTCTTTCGTATGAATTCTAATTTTTGTAGGGCACGTGCAAAGTGAGTTTATATTTTCGTAAAATTTTCAAAATTTAAAAAAAAAATTATTGTCTAATAAAACGCAAAATTTCAAAAAGTTGCCAAATTTAATATGTGCACATAAAATGCTTTATCTGAATAAATTTTAAAAATTTTCAGAATTTTCATAACTTTACAAAAATAAAAACTCACTTTGCACGTGCCCTTATGTATAATATAGGTACTATTCAATTTCGAATATCAAACGAAAAAAATTTCTGGAGACGTTATCTTGTCCATAGCCTACAAACACAAATATTTACCGAAGATCAATATAGGGACGTTTGAAATAAATATTAACTGGACTCGTAATTAAGATCCTTTTTTTATATGATCTCTTTACGGCATGTGCATCAGTAAGTTTTTATTTTTGTAAAATTCTAAAAATTTCATAATTTTTCAAAATTTTTTAAAAATTGCAAATACCAGAAAAAGCATTTCATGTGCATAAACTAAATCTGACAACTTTTAAATGATTTGCGTTTACGTAATTATTTTAAAATTTTAAGAATTTTACGATAATAAAAACTTGCTTTGCACGTGCTCTTACGTAAACAAAAACATTCACTCATTATCCATACTAAAAGGAAGGAACACATTAGGGAAGTTAGGTTTAAAGTTTTAAAATCAATCCTAATAATTTCGATCATAAGGGCACGTGCAAAGTGAGTTTTTATTTTTGTAAAATTTCAAAAATTCTGAAAATTTTAAAAATTTTATTTTTTTCAAAATTTTTTAAAAAATTTTTTATTTTAGAAAAAGCATTTTATGTGCATATACTAAATTTGGCAACTTTTTAAAAATTTATGTTTTATTACAAAAATTTTTTTTTCAAAATTTTGAAAATTTTAAGAAAATAATAACTCACTTTGCATGTGCCCTAAAGAAAAAAAAATATAGCATAAATGGTGAAAGAAAACAATTTGATACAATTTAACTTTCCTTCACCTTAAACTGCGGCTAGTAAAAAAAAAAGTTTTGACGAAAAAAAAATTGCACATATTTGCATAACATTGAGGCAGCTAGTGTGAAAAAAATTTAAAAAATTTAAAATTAAAAAAAAAAAATTATTATTTTGTTAGGCATATCCTAAAGCAACCAAAATACCTAAATTCTCATTTTTTGATATTAGCCGCTAAAATTTTTTTTATATTAAAAATATTTTAAATACAATTTTGAAATATAAGTATTATCCGCAGCCAAAGCAATTATATCGGTGTACTATACATACGTTTAACTTAGTAGCCTCAACTTGAACGTTTTTTTAGGAATTTATAGATATAGCGACCCGTGGAAAACCATGTGTCCAAGTTTGTCATTTTCTCCGAACAAAAGGAGTCTACGTGGAGATTGTCCTGGAGGCTTAAAGGTTTTGGTGTACAAAGAAGATCGAGGTTTTATTTTTAATTTTTGGAATAAAAAATTTTTGCAAAAAAATATTATGGTCAAAAGCGTGGCCTGTTTTTGACCCAAAGACTAAATTATTGGGTAACATTTAAAAACTTGATAATTTAGTTGTCATTAATTTCACATATTGATTAACCTAGTTAGTGACAATTTAAAATCAAAAGCTTTTTATGGTCTAATGAGGTTTTTCGTTTTTACTGAAACAAATAGGAGATATTACATCTTAAAAATTAAAAGATGCCTATTTTTTAACTTTTTTCAAGAATATTCCCTTAGTGGTATAATAAAATGAAATGATGTTTAAGGCAAATATAAGCGCATCTTAAAATGGCGGGTAAAATATAGGCTTTGGCGCTGACAATTTTTTATACTAAAAATTATTTCCAATTTAGGCTTTTTCACACATGATTTGCGAGTGTTATGGTTAAGTTCTATCCTTCTAAAACAAATATTCATTTATAGTAGTTCAAGGCGACCTTGAGTTTAACATCACGGTAATGAAGAATACACCTTCCATTTATAACATTAATACGAAAGGATTTCCCAAAGCTAATGCCGATATCCTCTTTGGAGAAATCCCAGATCCAAATGTTCCAACTTTTATTCGGGGATATATGTTTAAAAACAATCTAAATTTTACTATGGAACCTTTTGAGGAGCTAGAAGGGAAAACCTTGTACGGCCTCGTAAGAAATAAATGCATCATTCTGCACGTTACAATTGAAGGTAAATTTTAGAGGCACAATTTTTTGTTAAATTGAGGGCCTATAGAAAATAAATCAAGTTTTAAATTTGGTTCTAAAATTTTTAAATTTAAAAACAAATATAATTTTAAAATTTTTAATATGTTTATACTTGTATATGAAAAAATTTTATTATACTATGGAACAATAATTAATTAGCCTGGATGCAAAATAAAAATTTTATAACAGCTTTTTATTATACCTTATTTTTAATTAAGTTTCTAAAAGTGAATATAATTTAGGCTCAAATTTTTGTTATAAATAAAAATGCAATTACCTTATTCACAAAAAAAGTAAAAACAGTTTTTATAAGGTCAATAAAATTGCAAATTTTGTGTTTTTTTTGTGAGGTTTCGAGTGCCTAAAGATCATACGAGAGGTAAAAACTAGAATTTTAATATTTACATTTTTTGTCATTTAAAAATATTAGGCTCAGTTTTGTTTTAAATAGCAGCCCAAATCCTAAATTATCAATTATAACTGCCCGCCTAAGCGGGTACATAATTTTAAAATGTTTTACTCTTTTAGGTTTTATTTATAAAAAAAAATACAAATGTGAAGTCTTCATTTTTTTGACAAAATGAGAATAGATATCAAAACTATTCAATTTTTACTAAAAATATTGTAAGTTAAATGAGAATAAAACTATTTATGTTTGAGCTTACCTGGCTGGCAATTCAAACATTTGGGAGGGGGGGGATGAGTAATAGGCCGAGTTATTGCGAGATATGGATCAAAATACGTTTAATTGTACATTTAGTTTCAATTTACAACGACGATCACTCCCATTCACTTCTTCCCCAGGGTGCAAATGATTGCAATACCACCGGGTTAAGTAATCATGCAGATCTAACCTCAGATGGTGAATTAGAAAATTTACGAAACTTACCTGCTACAATGAACTTGGAATGTGGCGAATACCACTATATCCTGAACTTGTTCAATATAACCAGAGGTAATATAAATATTTTTCGCTACATAAAAAAAATATCGATTTCGACTTAATACACCAAGGCCGGTCGGCCGTTCATATGGGCAACACAAGCAATGCTTGGTGGCCTGACAATTTTTAACAATCGACTGGGGTTTATAACACGGCATACCTTTTTCGCTCACTCTCATTTAAAACATTTATTTATGTATCAAGTAAAAACCTCACGTGAACTTTCAAAAGACTAATTTAGCATTTTTTGTTTGAATAAGAATATATTTACATATCTTTCAATATTTATATTACATAAATAATAAAAATATTCTAAATATACTTTTAACTATATATTTTACTTTTTTAAACATATAATTTATTATTGTAATTAAAATTATTATGCCTACAGTCTCTGAAAACCGCTTTGTTTGAGTCCTATACCCCAGTTCTTCTATAAAGATTAATTTTTTTATCACAACGTTTTTTTATAAAAGCCAAATCAAAATGTGTACATTTTATTTAACAATATATTTTGAATGTTTTATATTATTATTTTCATTTTTTTTCTATAAAATTTATAGTTTTCGTCATAAATCTTAACTAACTTGAAAGTAAATGATTTAAAATTCGAGTATGCCAGGTTTGTTAAAAAATTAATAGGTAAAAAAATCTTGCAATTTCTAATTTTGGACGCGGATTAAAAAATAAAAGGCTTTAAAAATTCTAAACCCAAAATCGTAATCACAAGAAAATTTTCTACAAAGCCCTCTAAAAATCTTTAATGTTGTTTGTTTTTCGTTGTACGGTGCTATAGTTTTTTTAATACATTATATTGTTCTTTCAAATTCTGCAGATCAAAAAATCCTGGTAGAACATGAAAATACGATATTTACCTTCGAAAAACAAACTGACGAACCATTAATTTTGCCCGACATTTTTCAAAAAATAAGACAAAGTGGAAGGTATTGTTAATCAATTTTAATTTTTGTCATTTTAGCAACCTTATGTCTTAGACGCGGGAGGTGGCGAGTTCGAATCCGCGCACAGTAGCTTTTTTCTTACGGAAAAATCTTGTGCAACCACATTGAAGCTTCTGAATGGGTTGCTTAGGCAGTAGGTCCTAAACGTTATGTCTAAAAGTAAGAGCCTAGGCTAAAAACCTAGGTCGCTCGTGTGCGAGCAAATCTTATTATTTTACTCGTGGGCAATATTAATTGCTTGCCTCGGGTTTAAAAGGGTCAAAAACTCTAACAGGTATGGTGCTTCCTAAATCGGTAAAGGTATGGGGGAAACGTCAAATCAATTTGTTTTTATCTTTCTCAAAAACACGATATAAATGGCGAATGAGATGGCAAAAAATATAAAACTCTTGCCTAAAACATACATAAAAACCTCTGTCAATCTTCAATAATTTATTAATTTAAAATGGAATTTGATCTGTTAAACAACTAAAATTAAGCCTATTTATTTAGCATCAAACAAGAGTTTTTGATAAAACAGTTTATAAAAAACACAGTTTTTAGACAGTTAGCAGATAAGCCGATGGGCCATTAAAATCTTAAAAATTTCTTTCATCATAGGATTGTGACATTGTCCATACCCAAGCTTTCCGTCACCGAGGCTGGCATTTATTATGCATATGAAGGCATGTTTGTTACAAAGTTGATAATAGAAGTTATACGTAAGTCTATTTACACATTCTTAAGGGTTCAAAGAATATAATTTCATTTTTACATAAAGTTTTTTAAAATTTTTTCAAATATTAAAAAAAAAATTGAGTTTTTACAAAAATTATTAACCATAATAATTTCGTATAACATTTTAAGCAAATGTCTCAAAATATATTAGAGAATTAGATTGATTTAAATCAAAATCTATATAATTAATTTTCATATACAAAAAAAATTTTTGAATTTCAATATGGACCAATGTTATTTTATAGTAGGGTTATAAAATTATTAATAATTTTAAAATTTAAATGAAGCCTGAACGCGCCTTAAAAAATAATAGGCATTAAAAAATAGGTTTTCATCATAGTTTTTATTGCATTTTTTTTTATTTGTTATTAAATTCCTTAGTCGTGGATAAAAACATTATAATAAATATATCTTAATCATTCCAAATTAGAATTCAAACTAAGGTAAAAACATTTGCAATCTTAGTTTTGAATTAAAGTATACGTTTTTGGTAATCACTAATGTAAATGGTATAACCTTGGATTAAAACAGATATTAAATATTTATTGTTTTTAATCAAATAATTTTAATTTTTCTAATATAGATAGAGAAACCATTACCGTTCTAAGGGACCAATATGTAATAATCGATTTTCCTGTTCAAATTAAATACAATACCATGGTATTTAGCAGCACAGCTGACTTAATCGACGGGACAGTTAGGCGAAATGGAATTTTAAATTTTCACGTTAAACAAGACGGGGTTAGATTAAGAGAACCATATGAGCTCAATATAACTCAGTCTGAATGTCACCTACGTTATACATTATACTTTACAGGTATTCTTATTATTGATTGCAAGGAGTAAAATAAAATTTAATTTTAAAAAATAGAGTGGCGTTTGCCTTATTTAATTTTGCTTTGTGAAAAATGCAATTATGTATTTTTATAATCATAAATTTGTGTTTTTTGTATCGTTGAGCCAGTAATTTAGAATTCTGTATTATACCTTTTTTTTAAATTAACTAATCATAATCGGTTCTTTTTGAATATAACTGGTGGAATTGACCTATATAAAGATCAGCCAGCTTTTTATTTTAAAAAGGTAATTTTTTTTTACCTCCTTACGAAAAAAACCAAAATTCTGTAAAGTTTGGTCCAGCATATGCAAAAGAAAAGATTAAAAATTAAGCCATATTGATCTATTGTAACATAGGAAAACAATATTTGGGCTAACCTTAGCATTATTATTTATGACAACTATCTTTTTGGTCAAATTTGTCGTGCGCGTGCACACACACACGAGAAGCCACGCGCACGAGAAGCCTAAGAAAAGAAAAAATATTTATTATTACATTTTAGTATTTTAGTAGTAGTTTTTTTTGTGGTTAAAAAAGAGGATTTTGTTTTATGTTGGCTGAGCCGGCAAGGAGAATTCTATGTTTTGATACGATGAAATTAATGAATGGTTTTAAATAAATATAAAAGCTGAATAAATGAATGTTTGAAATAAATATTGAAATCTACTATTTATTCTTCAATATAATGCACCTCGCCCTATTAATATTAATCTCCTTCTTTGGCCCTCGGATTACCTCAATGGAGTATCTTAAAAACTTTTCCCTATACACTCCAGTATTCGGCAATGACCCAGTGTTTGACAACGGCCACATGTCTGTCAAAATTTTTGCCGAATAAGAAAAATAAACTAATGCCTCAGTTTATTAGTCATTCGATGACCAAATTGAGATTTTACCATTTTTAGAAATTTTTAAATTAATGTTTGTAGATTAAGGAAACATTATTCACCAATGTACGGCGTATAAAATTTGTAATACTTATATTGTTTTCTATTTTAAAATTAGAATTTTTGACGTAGAATTCTTGAAATAACTTAGATTACAATTAGGAATATAAATAGCCTAATAAGTATTTTGTAAAATTAATGATTTGAAAAAATTTGTGGAGTTTTTTCTGATCTTTGCAAGCTTTATAAAAATTATTGGAGGCAGTGGGAAAAAAATTCGCGGTATCGCACTTTATATAAAAGCCTGTAAAAATGGCTTATTTTGTTGGTGTGAGTTATATCTTTTTATATAGGTGTTTGCGTTAACGTGGCTTAGAGCTACTAAATCAAAAATGGTTTTGTGAAAAATTGTTAAACTCTAAAATTTCATCTTAATCTTATACACCTACCTATAATAGACGACAGTTCTCTAATTCCGCAAAGGGCCGAACCTGCAGAACTTAGGGTAAAACTATCTTAATTATTTTTGCACTACCGGAGCAAATTAGGCCGTGTCTTATAAATGGTTTTTTTTTTCGCAAAAAATTTTGAATTAATTTCCTATCTTAAAAAATGCCTTTTTACCGCAATCCCCAAATTGTCGCCAAAGCAACAATTGCCTTTGTATAACATCAACAAATTTTGAGGGTTATGAGCTAAGTGAGGAGATCGAACCTGCCATCTTAAGAATTTTCAATTCTGTTTACCGTTTTCCCTAATCAAAGGTAGATAGTCAGCTATATTAAAAATTGAAAATATGGTAAAAAAAAAGATTAGAAAACAAAAATAGATCGAAATAGTTTTTTTTTGCATAATAACAATCTAAACTGTAAAATTCAACCTTCACCGTATATATCGTGTCGTATTTAATTTGGACGAAAAATATTTTGTATAATCTAAATGTTGATATAAAAGCTTGATATACTAAAAATTTTTATTTCTGAATTGATATGATATATAATAAATATAAGTTTAAAAAGATTTATACATAAAAAAAGATTCTAAAATTTTTAGGGTATTTTTGATCGGTCATTTGGGTCAAAGGCAATTTTTTCGATTGGACAGATGTAAAGAGCCGAAGTAGGTAACTATGAAAAACGAATTATATATATCAGGTAAGTCTATGATAGGGAAACTTTTAGTTATTTCATAAAATTCACAGTTGTGCCATTAATATTTGTTGATTTGGGTAAAATGCTTGCCGGATTCTATCAATGTTGCCAAGGCAACAATCCAAAATGCCATATAATTATTATAGTGTTTTTTGATCGTTTTTCAAAATTATACAAAACTACACATGGCCTTTAGTAAGCAACCTCTGGCTGCAAATATGTGTAAGAGGATCAATATATCGAAAAATATGATATAATATTATGTCGTATAAATGATGCCAGGGGTTATGGACGCCCCCTTATAGGTATACAAATAAAAATGGAAACCCAAAACATTCATATTTTGATATTGTCGGGAAATATTTATTATATATCTAAACAGGTGTTTGTATCAAAATTTTTCATACATATTTATGTGCCCAGGATTACAATATCAGTGTGGAGGAAGCTAAAAAATGTCGCGATTTCGATTTACCCGTGTGCAAGTAAATTTTTTTTTATCCATGGAACTTTAAAATTTTTATGTCAGCTCAGCTCGCGGGATGGGCTTTGAATCCGTGTATAAGAGTCTTTTCCGGAAAATACGCATGTGCAAATAATAGACTTGAGGTTGCTGAGTGGCTTACCACGTCGGAGGACTGTATTTGTACCAAGAGTAGGAGTCTAGGCTAACTAGTTCGCCTTGCAGGGCAAATTTTCCTGTGCGTCCGATATGGCAAATTTAAATGATATTTAAATCTCCTTTCCAGGTCGACTTGAAGCAGAAATATGCCATGGTCGTTGGATTTCATATGAACCTATGTTAATTTTTTAATAATTGCAAAAATAGCCGTTTAAAATATGCTAATTTTTATATTACAAAATTTGTAAGAACTTTCATCTGAAAAAACATCTAGCTATATGTAAGTTAGAAAATTATATCATGACATTTTTTAAAAATTTTTGAATACCAAATTTTGCAAGTCCTATTTTATTCACTTTTATTAATTTTTTTTATTTAATTTTTGTCAAAAAATATAACTTTTTCTTATGGCAGTGATAATTACGAAAATAATATAAAAATACAGATATAGTTGTCCAAGTAAACTTTATTCATTCATTCATATAGGCACGTGTAAATTTTTTTATTTTGTTAATAAAACGCAAATTTTCAATAAATTGCCAAATTTAGTTTATGCACAAATGCTTCTTCTGGAAAAAATTTTCAAAAAATAAAATTTTTTTATTTACTAAATTTTTCAAAATTCGAATATAAAGACTCCCTTTGCACGTGGCCTAAGCAAAATAATTGACCATTGTACTTTTGGACCAGTTACATATTATGATCCTCGTGTGAAACATATTGAAACCTATTTGTATATATTTAAATATAAATTTTGATTTTCAAATCATCATAATAAGTATAAAAATTACGGTAAAACTTAATAACTTTTACCGATAACACTATAACTGATTTTGCTACCTCAAAAATCATTATTATTAACCGCAAAACCATGTATGTCTGATTTAAAAGCATGAGCTCCCATTACATGATTTTTTACCTTCTTAAAATAAAAATTTTATTTTAAATTTAAATTTAAAATTATTAAATTATTTAAATACTCTTTTCGTGGAAAATTATAAAAAGAAAATCATTAGGAAATATATTTTTACTATATTATTAAAATAAAGCCTGCATAATTTTAGTTTCCTTAAAAAATATCTTTTAACTACGGAATTCAACTAGGGTGTTTCATATGTGTTAAAGCCCATTTTTATTTCGAACGTTAATAAGAAAAATGTATGTATTTGTCCAACCGAAACAATTAAATCGCTTTGTAAGAAAATTAAAACAATTTTTTTATTATATTAATTTTTATTAGAAAATTAAATATATTTAATGTTTGTTGATATTAATTTTACGGTCACTTTAATTAGCCTTCAATACAAAGATAAAAACTTTTTAAATTAAAAATAAGCATTTCTTGTATAGTTGACCATTTAAGCTAATTAATAATTATTATAATATGATATGATTGTTTTTAAATACATTTTTTTGAGCTTTTGGTTTTTTAAAGCTCAAGAAATTATTTAGAAATAATTTAATTAATTAGATTAGGCTACTATTTAATTCATGATTACCTTTCGATACTCAGCTAAACAAACATTGAATAGGTAATTTTGAAATTTTTAATTTAAAAATAATAATTATAAAATTTATTTTATGTAAGACCTCTAAATTCTTAATTTGCATTATAAATGTGGATATCTGAGCTTGATAGACTTGTAAAAATTTAAAAAAAAGAATTGATTTTAACTTTAAAAAAATAATTTATAATTAAATTTCTTAATATTAGGCGTTTTGATTTTGCCATAAATTAGCTATTCTAAATTGTATTGGCCTGTTCTTATCTATGACAATTAGTAAAACTGAATGAATAATAATTTAAATTGTTTTTACTGGTTCCCATAGAAACTTCAGTCGGCTTAAAAGCTCAGTGGCAAACCTTCCTGTCTTACATGTAGGAGATGGGAGTTCGAATCCGTGCAGAGGAGGCTATTTTCTTCGGAAAAATAGTATACATGTCTAACCATTTTGAGCTGCTGAGTGGCCTGCTAAGGCAGTAGGCTTTCATCGATATGTTTAAACTAAGAGCCTAGGCTAAACACCTAGGTCGCCGGCGTGCGAGCAAATCTTACTATTTGACCCCCGGGCAATATTAATTGCTTTTATCGGGTTAGAGGGGTCAAAGCCCTAACGGGTATCGAGCCCCCTAATGGGAAAAGGTATGAGGGAAAACATAAAACCAATTGTTAATTTTTTTTGTCCATTGAAATTTCTTCAACCAAATGTTTGCTGGAAGTAGTTAATATTTTAAAAATGCTAAATTTAACACCCGTATGAATAATAATGTGTGTCGTAAGTAGCTAGTTACTGTTTATGGAGCCGTTTGATTGAGTCATAGATAAAATTGTATTTAGAACTGATTAAATTACTAATACATATCAAATATCCTATCACAAATGTTATTTGATTATTCTAATATAATACGTTTTTATTGTAATAGGAAGAGTGTAAACGCTACCTCAGACTTAGTGAAGACATATTACCTTGATAACGGAGGTAAATTTTATACATTGTTCATTATAAAATAATAATGTCAAAAAAAAAATAGCTGATTTTGACTTTGTTTCCTTAATGATTAGGATTGTTTTTTTAACTTAAATATTTGTCCGGATTTGAAAAACTTATTAAAGCTATATGCCAAAATAAACTAAAGATTGCAATTATTTTTTGCAGAGATGCGCGATATTGTACTTCAAAAAGTATCGGGTGTTTATCAATATTATTACCCTGATGATACCCCAATCGAAGTTAAGGTTATAAATCTACAGTACTATTATATCACTATTATTACCTAGGTCAACATAATTTTGAGCTTTTTAAACTAAATATTATCATCTTAAAATTTCCAGATTTTTCTAATTAAATTTCGTAATTCAGCTTTATAATTTAAATAAATGTTAAAATTAACAAATAAAAACACTCAAAAACAAAAATTATTAAATAAATTATTTTGATTTACTACATTTAAACTGCTTAATTAAGACTTAATATATAATTTCCCTAAACTCGATAATAAATTCCTTACGTAGGCTCGTGTGCCAAATATTTTGTTTAATCCAAATTGTGATGTATTAATATAATCAAAGATTTTATTTTTTCTTCAAAAGTATATACAACAAAGAATTTTAGTATTAAAAACCCTTCTAAATTTTTTTAAATTATTGGATATTCTTAAGGGCGCAAAATCTGTATGTCAAATAGGGCCTTTTATGGATGTATCAAAATCGAAAATAAAAAATACTACAAATCACAAAATATTTATGAGATAAAGCCATCACGGCAATCAATTTTTTTTAATAAAAAACTTTTTTCTGATATATATATGTTGACCTGGGTCAACAGGCACCACCAAAATTGTAATAAGTTTTTTAAAAATACTTTCACTTTTGTCTCAAATTGAGAAGGCAGTAAAATTTTCAGGTCGTGTCCTATTACGTTTTTTTGAAAAATTAAAAACACTGAATCTAAAATATATTATCAATGGGACTGAAACGACAATTTAGGTAAACATGTATAATGTTTTTTATAATTTTTTTTTAATAAAATCAAACTCAAACGCCTTCCAATCTTTTGACTAAAAACCACAACTTATTAAAATATTTTTAAGCATTAAGTAACATACGTAATGTTAAAAATATAATTAAAAGTCTTAGGTTTTAAGGGAAATAATATGCATTTTCTACAAATACAAATTCTCTATATTAATACCAATTATTGATGGTTCAAATTGATTAGTGCCCAAAGTATAATATTTTTAAAAAATTAAGCTCCTAAAAAAACTGTTTATTTAATGTAGGTCTGCAACAGGACATATGTTAAAAATTATGCCGGAACCTGCAAATTAGCCAGTGTAGATTTTCCGGATTGGAAGTGGGACACCAACAATAATATTATGTTTGAAAATTCTGAAACGGGAGGAAATTTAATCATATAAATTGGATTATGTATTTCGTTTAATGTAGCAATTGTAATTAAGAATAAAAAGGATGCGTTTAATTTTGTTTAATTTTTTTTATAATTAAGATTTTTATTTATAAATGACATTGATTAAAAATAAGCTACTAATTATAAAAAAATTTTGATTAATAACGGTACAAACAACAAATAAACTTCCTAAAAAAATTTAATTATCACCAAAAATATGAAATATGTTATTTTTAACAAATAAAAGTTCTCTAAGCGTTTTTGTTTCAAAAAACTAAAATCTTTTTTTTTATAAAAGGGGAAGCATGAATAGTGTAAAGATTTAATAATAATTTAAAAAAATAAAGCTTTGTGTTGCTTATAATTCACTTTAATATCTCGTTGTAAGACTTTTATAACAAAATATTTTAAAATTTGTAAAAGGCATTTAAGGGCACATGTAAAGTGTTTTTATTTACGTAAATTTTTAAAATTTTGTTTAATTATTTTTTTAAATTTTTTTTTATTTCAGAGAATCTTATGTGCAGAAACTAAATTTCGCGTCTTTTATATTTTATTACAAAATAAAATTTTACATAATTTTGAAAATTTTACAAAAGTTAAGACTCATTTTGCAAGTGCCCTAATATAATTATTTGAAAATTAAATTAGCAAAAAAAAAGAAGTATAAATGGCAAATAAAACAACTAAATCCAAATCGATGATATTGCCATTTAAGGCAAAAAATAATTTTTTTTATTGCCCCATTCCACCCCAAGCCTGCTTCCATATGAAAAAAGAATTTTTTGTAAAATAGATTGTTGCGTACCGTTCTTCAACGACAATTTAGATTAGGTAGCGTTGAGCGTATTTAAATTTGTAATTGCCATACTTGGCTTTTTTAAAACAAGATATTTTTTTGAAATTAAAGTTTTACGAAAAAGTTTTTTAAAAAAAATAAAAAATTTTTTTTTAATTATATTTTTAAATTAAAAAAAATAAGTAAACTTTAAACGCGGTGCTTTTTACATACATTAAACTATATATTCTTTCCCCATTTGTTATTTTGAAAAGAACATGTTTTGATCTATTTTGCTCACATCATTTGCATTATATTTACCCAATCATTAAACATTCATTTTCCATATTCAGTGATAATGTGAAATATGCATTTGATGAATTATAATAAAATTATTGCATCTATAAAAATTCATTCGCTTGTATATATATACACTATTACTTATAACCCTCATTTTTTTGCTATAGTGGTTTATTTATTCGAACTAAGTTACTATTTAGTACATGAACCCAATCAACTACTTTAAGAAAATTGAAAGTCGGTGAAGGGCATAGAGTAGGAAATTGCCGTCCATGTTTTTATCAAATTTTAATCAAGGCAAGAAAAAAAAATTGTTTTAAATAATTTTAAAAGACTTAATTTTTCTGTTATCATATGAATGCAAGAACAGTTATTTTAAAAAAAATTTAACAATAATTTTTTGGCCCTGACAAATTGATAGAGGTGAAAAATTAAAGAATATGTAAAAATAATCGTATTTATGAATTTAAAATCATTTAAACAATTATTTAAACGGTCTAGTTCAATGATCTTTGCATTTTGTGAATTGAAAAATTATACACATAAAAAAATGTAAAAAACAATTTACGCAAGTACATTGGAAACATTTTTGAATAATCGGGAAGAACAAATTTTATTTTTTTGAATCTTGATTTTGCAAGATAACCATAAAAATTATATTTCATCTTAATTTTTCTATTATAAACAAAATAAATATCCAAAATCTATAATTTTTAAGCACAAAATCTATAATTTTTAAGCGCACAAAAAATATTTATCCGAATCTTGTATGTTTATATCAGCTTAACTTACAATATGGTTAGCATGACGGGCCCAAATTTTAAAAAAGAAGTCGGGAGTGAGGAATAAAATTGACGTGAGAGACATTATGAGGAAACATAAGATACTAACTTATGAAACTTTTTATTGAAAAAATGTGTATAAAGGAAAAGTCATTAAAAGCGGGATTGAGCAGTGAAGGGAGGTCCGTACCAGACTTAATGATTATGATATTTAATACAAAATTGAATTAAAATTAGAATAGCTTTATAATGCACTATAAATTGGCCAGTGTCAGAAAATGAATAATCATCACATATAGATAGTGTGGCCATCTACCACTATTTTTTTGATCGCTGTCACAAATAAAATTAGCGATTACAATTAAATGATCACGATCACAATTAATTGGCCAAGAAGATTTCTTGGTAAACATCACTAAGCTGTGTGACCATTTAGCCACAACATAATGATATTTATCATGAAAACATTATTTTGACTATTAAATTTTGACAGAAATCAATTAAAGTTTGGTCATTTTATTTTTGACAACGATCAAAAAAGTAGTAGTGGGTGGCCATATTTTATGTGGCTTTTGATCATTCTATCTCTAGCATGTGCCATTTTATTGCAGCCAGTACTGTCGTAACACCGTAGTAAAAGTCAAAGGCCAGAATACCCGCTAAAACACTATTATTTTTAACTCATCTCCTCCTTCTTTATCTTTAAAGGCAGTATATCCGTTACGGTATAACCCTGTTTAAAATAATTGTTCAATTAAATATTTTAAACATATCTAACAAGATATTGAATAATTCAAACGCGAGAATATAAATTTTTATTTGATGTATAAAATATGTAGTATAGAAAAAAATTTAATAATGAATATTTTGCTTTTTATCGCCCTATAAGGGCAGTTATTTATTTCTTGGAAAATTAAAAAAAGGAAAAAGAAAAGAGACCTCATATGAAGATCATATTATTTTTAGAAACAAAAAAAATAACTTTTATTTTACAAGGGCGCTCCCTGGGCCAGATGGTTCCAGGAAGCGTCTAAATGAAAGCTTAATTATGATTAAATTTTTTTTTAACTATACTCTGCTTCCTGGCCCAGATGGCTCCAGGAAGTGTCAAGAATATCTAAGAACTTTATTTATTGCTTAAACAAAACACATAAAATTCTTAACTAATTATTTGCATTTTATTTTAAATTATGTGCAGCATTTTTGGACATTTTCTTAGGTTTTCATACAAAAATTATAATATATCAAAGATTTCTCTTAACTAAAAATATTAAGTTGTCTATATTATATATAATACTTCTTAAATAGCAGTCCTAATGTAATTCTGTGTGGTATTTGTAGAGGTATGGATATTCGAATCTCATTTAGGTAAATAAAGGTCCTAGCGTTGTTTATGGGTTATAATATGTTGCTTTTAAATTTTTACACTCATTATTACGATTGCATAAGAGAATTAGGAAGTACTGTAAATTTTTTTTAAGACAAAAAAATATAAAAGAAGTTAAGAATAAAAATTTTTAAATTTAAAAAACTTTTAGAATTTTTAATAAAAAATACTCACATTGTACTTGCCCATAATTATTAAATAATCCCAAAAAATTGGAATATTTGTCATTATAAATTTGATGGCCCTTTGATTTAAAAAGCTATTTGTTATAAATACAACTGAAGTTTTTATAATTGCCTCTAAGACTGCGGCTAGTAGAAAAATAAAGTTCTGACGAAAAAAATTGCACGCATTTAAATAATATTGAGGCAGCAAGTGTGAAAAAAAAAATTTATATAATTAATTTGTTTTTTATAAAAATACTTTTTTATCCTTAAACGGTCAAAAACCTATATTCTCAATTTTTGGTATTAGCCGCTTAAAATTTTTTATAATTTAAAAATATTTTGAAAAGAGTTTTTTCCGCACAGCTTTATGCACACACTTAAAAATTATAAATGTGTAACCTACGCTCAAAAGTTGGTATTTAAAATTTTTTTTACAAAAAAACGGGCCTTCATAAATAAAAATTTAGACATAATGATTTATATTTTGGAATTACCCTACATTGCAATTTAAATAAGGATGCGGCCAAATTATTTTTTTTTCTAATTTGTGTTAAATAAAAATGTAATATTTATTAATATTAGCCTAAAATAATTTCTAATTATAGAATAGGTATTTCTCTTCAAAAAATTAAAAAATAAATATCATAGCCTTAAAAGGAAGTTATGGATGTTCAAAATAAGGATCCGTGTTGACCCCATCATAGCTCGCATTACAAATTTCTCACCCTACCATATTCGTGGATGGAAAATAATAAACGAATTAAATCCTTTAATTAGCAGGTCCTTTTGCCTCGAACTCATAACTCCCTAAAATTTTGTTAAAATGAATCAATGAAGGTAATAATAAAAGGATTGAGTTTGTTTCTATTTATTAACAAACAAACAAATCATCCCTTCCCATTTAGGGGGCGCCATATCAATTAAGTCGAGCGAAGCAATTAATATTGCCAATCGGGTTAAATAGTAAGATTTGCTCGCACGCCGACGATTCAGCATTTTAGCCTAGGCTCTCACCTTAGGCATATCGTATGAGGCCTACTGCCTAAGCAGGCCACTCCGTTGTAAAGTGGTTTCACATGTATTTTATTTTTTTAAAGAAAAAGGCCTGTGCACGTATTCGAACTTGCAACTTCTGCCTGTAAGGCACGAGGTTTGCCACTGAGCTTTTAAGCCCACTCTATATTTTATTAAGGAACGCAAATGTGCATACAAAGTTATCTATTCCCAAATTTAATATTTTATATTAAACTACTATAAGATGATTCTTGTAAGTGCCAAGATAAAGTAAGCATATGACAGTAGTGGCGCGCTCTAGATCTTTTTTGCCCTATAAATAAATATTTAAACATTTTTTTGTCCATTTTTATTTTTTTTTGCTCCAATATGCATTAGGCGCCATTACCCAATTATAATAAGGCAGGTTTTGCTTACATTTTTAATGTTTATATTTGGCTAACAAAGATTCATTAGAATATATGGTAAACGGATTTAATCCCAATGGCAGGTTTATTTTCTAAAAATAGCTCCTTGTCAAAAATTAGTTGATACCTCTATTTGATAATTCATCACGTTAATCACTTACTTTTAGTCATTCTTAATTATTAAAACTTTTTATTTATATCATTTAAAGTTTTTAATTTAAAACAAAATTTTAAAAGTAAGATAAATTAAGATAACTTTGAAAAAAATTTATTAAACATGATGATAAAAAAGAGATTTTAGGAAAATAATTCGGTTAATAGATATTTTTTTAACACTATTTTACACTGTTGACTTTGGTCAAAATATAAATAATAGAATTATGAATTTGGTTAATACTTTATTGCAAGCACAGTGTGGGTACAAAATTACCCTCTTGGAATTATAAAAGTCTATGTGTATATGGGAAATAATAAAACGCAGATAAAACAAATCTGTTTGTCTTTTATAATTGCCTTGCAACTAATTTTGATGCCTTTCATTTTAAGAAATTGAGCTGAGGTAATCGACGACCAGTTGGATTTCAAATTTAAATGGATCTCCTAGCTTGATATACGCACGATAAACTAATTCACTCAGGCCCTCATAATCAAAGTTAGATGTGATTTGCATCGTATCATGGTGAATAATTTTTTTTGTAAAGAACTTTTGGGCAGTTTTTATAGTGGAGGCCTGATTTAATACCCTTTTTAACGTATCGTATTTCGCTGCGTATAATTGCTGGTCTTTCATTCGGTTAATATCTTTAAATTTACAAGTTATAAAATAAATGAATGTTAATAAAATATTTAGGCTCCTTTAAAATCGCTCTGGTGTGCAAATATGCGTAAAAAGCCTTCAAATATGAAGGTTTTTTATGAAAGAAGAGGCAAGTCAATTTGCACAAACGGGGCGAGTTAAATCAAAATTAATCCATTGGTGGTTAAATATTGCTTTTTAAATTTTACACATTTTATAATTAACAGATCAAAAATTTTTAAGTTATGAGCTAACTATAGAGATCAAACATGCCATTATAAGATTTTTGAATACGCTGCCTATTTTTTAAATAAAACCTTTAAAGTTAGCTATAAACATTGAAATTTTTATAAAAAATGCTAAAAAAAAAGAAATTTTGAAAATAATATTTTCTTTAATTAAACTATATTGCTTAAATCGAAATAGTTTAAAAACCGACATTGTGTGTCCCATTTAGGTGAAGGATTGTCATAACATTCTTTTGGGGGGCATTGTTATTTGTCGACCTATGCAATATTTAATAGCACAGAAAATAGTGAAATTAATACTTGCAATGTGCGTATGTGATCCTTCATTTTCATTGTCAGTGCTATCATCGTCACCTCCGTATGATTGAGATTTGAAAAGTTGTAACTCAAGGAAGGGATCCACTAGCTTTAATATCAGAGCTATCTCAGGGCGCTCAATCATTAAGTTTATAAACCTGTTAAGTTGTTTCAATTTTAACAAAGACAATTAAAGCTGATCAGTAAATTATATTTATTAAAATATCAGTTTTTAGCAATTGCTTTTTATTTCAAACATGTCTTTGGACGCGAAAACAAGTGGTTTCAAAATTTTTAATAGAAATTTTTATTTGGACAATGTAAAAGTACTGAGTTGGGTTTTAAGCACACAAAATACTAATCCTGTAATTTAATGTTACTTAGGGCACGTGCAAAATGAGTTTTTATTTTCGTTAAAATTACAATTTTGAAAAACTTTATTTTCAAATTTTCAATTCGCCAAATTTAATATATGCACATAAATTTCTGGATAAAAATTTTAAAAAAAATTAAAAAAGAATTAAATTTTTAAATTTTTCGGAAAACTTTACGAAAAACTCACTTTGCACATGCCCTTTATAAATTAAAAAAAAATTTTTTTCAATTGTTTAACGTCTTCGTCACGTTCTGGAACACCTAATCGGATGATGCGAAAACAGAAATTCAATTACCACGATAAAACCTTTTTTTACCAATCATATAGTTCCTTTAAGCTCTTTTTAGTAAAGATTGCTCTTTATATGAAACTTAGGCTTAAATGTTATTGTCTGCGAAAAATTTCAAATTTTCTAAAAAAGCTGTGTGACAAATCATATGATTAGCCTGTAACATTTGCTTTTTTTTAAATAAAGTCTTAAGAATTTTCTTTTGTTGCGATGGGAAAGGCGCAATGGGAATAGATGTTCTTCAAACTATAACAAGTTTGTAAGCTATTGGCTGCCTAAAATGCTGTAACAATAGAGCCATTTTCTTTTGATGATTTTAAATATGGTCGTTTTAATCAAATTTTTAAAAATTCTTAAAATTCACAATTTTTTATTTTTAAGTTTCATCAAAAACTATCATAGATTTTACAATATATTCTTACACTGTTAGCAGTTGCTCTAAGCTTATTTAAAAATCTTGATATGAGCATAGTAAATAATTTCAAAAAGACTATTAATACAGCGAACCCATTAAAAGTTTTAAAAACATTGGACCAATGTTTTATTTTAAAAAAGATTAAATTTGAAGAAAGTCTGAACGCGTTTTAATAAAAACTTAATTATTTAAATTATTACACTGGACAACAAAAAAAACAACATAAATGATTTTTTAAGGGTTTTGTAAAGAATTTTCTTGCGATAACAATCTCGGGTTTAGTTTTTTTTCTAAGGCCTCCAATTATTTTTAAACCGCGTCCAAAGTTCACAAAAAAATTTAAAATTTTTTTTATTATTAATTCTACAAAATATCTAGTGTCATATTTAGATTCCTTATAAAAAAACATATCTAAAAAATATTTTTACATAAATTTTTAGCAATTTACTTTCAAGTTATTTAGGATCAAAAAAGGGAATTTATGACAAAAACCACTAATTTTACAAAAATAAAAATATAAAAAAAATTAAAAATTAAAAAAAAAATTAAACCCCTTACGTTAATAATGAATGTTTTCGTTATGTAAATATATTTTTAAACTTTTGTTACTACCTATAAATTTTATGATATAGAAGTCCAAAATACCCCAAAAATTGAAAAATTTAACTTTGACACCGAATAACTAAAAATCTGAGGCATTGGCTAAAATTCTGATTTCATCGTGATCAGCGCCAAAAACTTGACCAAAATTCGTCCAAATTTTGTTGTTCAGTGTTATATATGGCCATTTAACAAGAAGAGTTTTCATCGAAATTCATAAATTTGCTCAAATGTAAAATTTAAGTAAAAATTAATAATTTTTTTCAATTTAAAATGAGAAAACTTATAACGCGGGACCCCTTTATTGTATACGTTAATAAATACCATTCTTTTGCCAATTTGGGTCTCTGCATTGTGACCATCTTCCAGGCTCCGGGTAGATTAGCGGGACTAACAAAATTTTGGGTAACGCAAACAGTACAATCGACGTTTAGGACTACGTGCCACCAGCCAGCAGGCACAAACATTGTTTCACCTGGGCACTGGAAAATGACCATAGGCTGAAGCTAAACTTGAATAGGTTAGAAATGTTTCAGGCAGAAAGTTTTTATTACACAGGTCGACAAATATCAATGAAAGAAAAAAAAATTGTAAAAATAAAAAAAATTATTTCAAGATGGCCTTATCTGTTATATATTATTTGTTTTAAAAGGTTTATTATTCGTATTAAACATGACCATCTTTTACCAAATTGGTTGATTTTGCGACTTTGAGAATACCGTAAAGAAAAAAATGTGTATTAAAATTACTTGTAGCGTATATATTTTATATCTTTAGAATGAGATATAAAACGTTTATATTATAAAAAAAAAAGTTTATTATCCTAACCTAAATAGGACACAATTTAATGTCGGTTTTTAATTGACCTATCTATGTGTCATCCAACTTAAGGTCGTAATGCCCGTTTAGCAGCGGGGCAATAAATATAATCAATTTTTTGAAGCGAGATAATTTTATTGGTAAGTTTTTTACTTTTTCCACAATTTCCATTTTGAATTGAATGAGATCGAATATTTTTTGAAGCATCTTCCTTCGCTTGCCATTGTTTTTTTGTTTGCTCTCCCTGCTAGATTTATTTTCCCATTCCGATAAATTTTTATTTATTTTAGCCATGTTTGAGGACTCGATTTGTTTGAGTTTTTCTGCCCCATCGAAGGATTCAAAAATGAGGGTAAACACTCGCTCAAACCAGTCTATACCTTCGGTTAACCGATCCAGATTTTCTATAAAATATTATTAAAAAAAACATATTTTGCATGAAATTTCTTCTCAGATAAAGCTTTGTGGCATACCTTCCAGTTTTAAACGCAGGAGGTTGCGAGTTCGAATTCGTGTACAGGATTCGGGAAAATGGTATAAATGTGCAACCACTTCCAAGCTGCTGAGTGGCCTGCTTAGGTAATAGCCCCTAAAATATATGCTTAAAGTGAGACCTTAGGCTGAGAGCCAAGGTCGCTGGCATGCGAGCAAATCCAAGGGCGTAGCAAGTTGTAAAGTTGGGGGGGGGGGGGGGGGGGGGGGGTTTCAAAAAAAAATTTTTGCCAAATATTAATTTTAAATGTAATTTAATTTTATATTTAATTGGTGTTTAGTTTGGGGGGGGGGGGGGGGGGGGGGGGATATGCACTAAAAATTTTTAATTTGGGTGGGGGTATGGCATGCTTGGAGGGGGTTTCATCCCCAAAACCCCCCCTCTCCTACGCCAATGAGCAAATCCTATTATTTAAATCGTCGAATGTTGTATTAATTGTTTTGCTATAGATGAAAGCTTAGGAGCCCTAATGGCTCCCCTAAATGGGGAAAGGTATATGAAAATTCTAACACCCATTTTGCAACATGAACTTTATATTTTGCCATTTTCCGTATTTCTAATATTGGAACGTTTTTGAACATGTAAATATTCACTTTTTTCATACAAATTTGCATAAATTGCCGTCAGAGTTTAAGGTTCTTGATCAATATGTCACGATTGAAATAGAGTTATAAAGACGGTTCTAAGAACAATAATTTTTTTAACTGATTTTTAAAACTAGAATAGACTTAACTATGTTAAATTTTTCAAAATACATTTATTATGATTATATGTATATAATTTACATAACTTATCCTTTCTTAGGCAAATGGAAGTGTTCTTGCCAAATAATAATTCAATGCCAATTTTAAAAGCCTATTAAAGATGTTTAATGGATATTTGGTTACCAATTATCTAATATTAAAATTAAATCTAAAACAGTAGGTTTTTAGTTAATTTCGTGCAAAAAATTATAAATTAAATAGAGCCTTAAACTAGTTCTACGTGTACAATTTAACTGACCCTCTAAATGAGATATAAAAAAAAATAAAACTATATCAAGTCATCGACAAAGGGGCCACGGTTTAAACATAGATATCTAATATTAATAGCTTTAACCATCCTCAATGGAACTCTCAATATCTGCTTCTTCTTCCGTACTCAAACTCGTCGACGATGTTTGGGATATCGTCTGTATGGATTCACTGCTAGAAGTAGTAAGGCTGAGCATGGTGCTGAGATCCGACTCCGATGCCGTAGACGAAAGTGAAGATTCACTCGTTGTTACAACTTCTTTTGGATCGGTTGGTGGAAGAAAAAATTTTTCGCTTAGCAATGAATTAAAAATTAAAGGTTCAATGTCTTCGGGCGGCTGCTTTTGCATATTTTTACCATTTGCTTGACATTTTAATGTGAAATCAATCAGTGAAGCCTCCATAACGGACCATTGCTTACGTTGGTGAGAGGCTTGATTATGAAATTTTGAAGGCAGGATCAAGTGCGTAGGTGTGTCATTTGGGAAAAGGACCCACCTAATTAAATAAGAAATATTTTGCATAATGTTCCTAATTAATAGTTAAATAGTTTTAGCTTGGCCTTAGGGCGTAATGTTTAGGGTTAAGGTTGGTAATATGTGTTTTAAATATGACCTAAAAATAAAAATCAGAGGTGAGGCCATATAAGGTCTTTGCGGTCCTGTTCCCTAGCTCCGAATATTTCTATAATATATTACTATAGGTCCTATTGATTTTAGCGAAATTTGATGAAATTATAAAACCTGATGTTTGTATAAAAAAAACAATAGAAACAGGTTTAAAATCAAAATATATAAAAACATTGGGCACAAATAAATAATTTTATTATGAAAAAAAATTTAGTTCAAAGCAACAAACCATTTATGTCCTTTGACAAGTGCGTTCCAAGCTGATGTGCCTAACGGATCAATGTGGATGTTAGTTCCTGACCTGGGAGGTCCCATGACAAACCATCGGTAAGGTGGCCTAGGCTCATTGTAGCCGGAGTATTTAAATAAATCTTCCGTAAATATGTGAGGTACGTTGTAGTCCTCCAACAAAAGGCATCGTTTACTATCTTTGCTTGACCTCTTTTTCTAATACAATTAGAGTAGAAATAGTGGATTTTTAGGTTTAACCCCCATAACTTTTGCCGCTTAGAGGCACCAATCCGATAAGGGCTTTGACTTGTTTAACCCGAGCAAATAACACTAAACAACAAAAAAAAACAACATAAACGATTTTTTGAGGGTTTTGTAGAGAATTTTCTTGCGATAACGATCCCGGGTTTATCTTCTAAGGCCTCAAATTTTTTTAACCCGCGTCCAAAGTTAAAAAAAAATTAGAAAATTTTTTTTACTATTATTTCTTCAAAATATATTGGCAAGTTCAGATTCCCTATAAAAACATATCTAAAAAGGTTATTACATGAATTTTTAGCAATTTACTTTCAAGTTATTTATGATCAAAAAACGGAATTTATGACAAAAACCACTATTTTTACAAAAATAAAAAAATAAAAAAAAATTTAAACACCTCTTACGTTAATAATAAAAATGTTTCTGTTATCTAAATATATTTTTAAACTTTTGTTATTCATAGGTTTTAGGATATAGAAGCCCAAAATACCCAAAAAATTAAAAAATCTCAACTATGACACTGAATAACTAAAAATCTGAGGCATTGGCTAAATTTCTAATTTCATATTCGTAATCAGCACCAAAAACTTGACCACAAACTATAGTTGCCATAAATGATGCTAAGGGTCGTCTAAATTTTGTTGTCCAATGTAATTTGATATTGCTGACGGAAGATTAATTCCCATGACTCAAGTTTAAAGCCTAGGTTCTGACTTCAAGCATGACGTAAGGCCTACTAAAAAGGCCATTGAGCAGCTGTAAAGTGGGAACATGTTCTTTTGAAGATTCTGGCTTTAATCTCAACTCCTGCCCCAAAGACAGGAATTGCCAATTAGCTATTCGAATCAATGTCGCAGTCATAGATCAAAGCGCCCAAATCTGTACGGCCAAGATACGGACCTCACAAAAATTGAGAATAAGCCACATGCCTTAGTTAGGTTGTGGGCAAGACCGGGCCCATTTTTTATCTCTTAAGTGATAAACAGTTACAATTTATATTTAAGTAAAACCGATATTTATCCTTGAAATATGGAAAAATTTAGCCTGAATTAATCATTAAAAATTAAACTTTTTACTTTTTTGTTAGGTCGTTTCTTTTTCTTTGTGTCGCCGGCGTCATCATAATCGATTTCTCCGCCATCACCGTAATCGGAATCAAATATGTAAAGAGGACTATCATCTTTATTATTTTGGGCATACCTAAAATTTTTCAAACACAAAGGAAATATATATTTTAAGCTATTCCATATATGTTTTGGCAAACAAAAAGCTTAAATAATAACTAAAATTCTTAATATTCATATAAATTGAACCGTTCGAAGCGCCAATAATTATGTGGATGTAAATATGATTGGTTTTGTAATTAAGAGCTCCTCTATTATCTTATACAAGATTTTATGTCTCATTTTACCTTATTTACTTTAAACAAATTTCTACAAAATTTATGAAAAATTTATTATAACGGTACGAATATCACTTGTATACATTTGGTTCATAGCAAAAATTTAGGCTATTTAGAATCTGAAAATGAATTTTTTTTTAAAAAAAAAATTCGAGCCGTATTGGCCGAATTTTAGAAATTTTAGAATTGGATGGGCAATGCTTATTGCAAAATAGGCAGGTGGACCCTATTATCACGGGCTAGGTTAAATTTAAATTTATTCATATTTGAAAACCATTTAGGACTTTCAGTGCATTTGGGCTTTTCTTATTTGGTAGAAGCGTTATATTTTTTATAAAAACTTTAAGGCTAATGGGTAAAACACAGCTCTTTATGACAAATGGAGCATTATTAAGCTAGTGATTGCTACGTTGGCCTTTCTGCCTCTGCCAGGGAGCCAAAAAAATTCCAAAAAATGCAATGTCTTAAAATGGGCTTATTTTTGTAGCTTGAACGGAAAGAGGCAACTTGGGTCTAAACAGTAATTTCAATGTTATTTCTCCCCCCCCCCTAACTTTTATATTTACTTGACATAATCATTGAGGAGAACTTTAACGCTACCGCCTAAGGCATCATCGCCGACTCTAAACTTACAGCTTCCATAATTTTTTGCCAACCGGTCCCAGGTCCATTGATGAGTGGCTGCCCAATCCTTTTGCAGGCCCGTTATAACGCACGGTTTAACCGGTCTATCAAATTGCAACTCAAAATCTTCGGGCGTGAGAGAGGAACCGTCTATTCTCATAGTTGAATCTAATTTTTTATTCGTAAACATATATGGGCTCGTTTAAAATTAATTCGAATAAAAATTTTATAATTAAAATTTTTTAAAATTAATTGTACATTATAAAATATGTTTTTGCCATATTTTTTAACCTGGGAGTATTGCATTAGGTGTATTATAAAATTTTAATATATTTGTATTTTAATCTAAATAAACATTGATTGGCAGTCATTTTAACATGACCTTAAAATATTCTAACACTAAATGTTTTAACATTCAATAAATAAATTTTTTTTTAATTTTTAAATTTTTTAAATTATAGAGCATATAACCGATAGCATCTAGTGCTCTGCATTTTTCGAAAATGATTTAAAGTTCGTTGTAAAGTCAAGGCATTTCGCTAAAAATACTATAAAAAAGGTATATTTTCGAACATATTTAAGTTGATCCTAAATAATGGGCTTGTCATAAGATTAATTGCAAGGTATTCTAAAAAATTCTATAAAATTTATTTTCATTTTATTATCGTTCAAAAATATATAATCATAATACCCCGCAGACCAGTTTGACCTTTGACTGGACCATATAGATACTTTTGCAACAGTTTCTCGAATCTAAGCGAGCAACCTTTCTTTCGCCAATTCCTTTCTGAATTATTCCATTCGGGTTGAATTTGCTTCTTAGCCCGACGAATTCCTTGTTTCCATCCAGATTCAGAGACCGTATAATTGGATTTCTTCGCTGTCATAGCTAAATTGCCTCGGCCCAGCACTCATAATTATTCCAAATTAACCCTTTTCTCATTCAAAATATAATTTTTGTTTTAATAATTAAAAACTATCCAGAGCAAATATGGAATAAAGTCAAGAAAATGAAAAATTTGGAGAAAAATAATCAAAGATTGATTTTAAACCAAATCATTTTAGGAAAACAAAATATGTGTGACGCATTCCCGCGATTGATAGACGACAAATATGCGTATTTTGTTGATTTTATTTTTATAGGTTTATGAATGAACATAATAATGATAGGAATTATACAAAATTAATATGGAAATTAAATGAAAAAAACTTAACCCTTTTGTCTTATATTGAACACTATGCCTGTGATTAGGTGGAAAAACTCTAAATAAATATTTTTGTATTGCGCCGCGTAGACATAGTATAACAATTATAAAGGCTATTAAGCTAATACGTTTAAAAGTACGTAACTTAGACACCTCAGTTGGATTAGGGACGTTAATATGTCCCACAAATCTTGGACCTTGATTAGCTATTGTTTTTGATTTCGGGAATAAAGATTTACATCTAAATAGAGGCAGTCTGATAAAAGTCACCAATAAGTTTATAGAATATGCTCAACATAAAATTTTAAAAAAGACATAGATATACTCTTTGAATATGATATGGAAGTCGCCTATAAAATTAAGAGTACAAGAAGAATCAAACCCGAAAATCATGGGGTGATCTGTAGCGCAAATGCTACTGGGGTTAAAATGGACCCTAATTTTAAACCTCTATTTCAAGAGTTTCAAAGCTTTGAGCTGTATATATATATATAATATTTTTTTTAAAAAAAAGGTACTCTTTATTAATAAACTATTTTAAGTTATCATTTATGTGTTACGTTAAAATTTTATTTGGCACAAAGTTGACAAAAATCAAAAAGATTGAAAATTTTTATTTTTTTGCATTAAAAAATTTTTTATCAATATTATTCATACAATAGTGTTTTTAAGGCTGGTAGAACATTTTTAAAATTTTTTTTATAAAAAATATTATAATAAAAATTATTATTTGTGACTATTATTCACCAAACTAGATTTATATAATAAAAATAAAAATAATTTTTATCAGTATTATACGATTTATCCCCACTTAATTTATAATATTATTTACACCCGAAATTAGCACTGTCGGTAGGATCCCAGCAAATTATGAATTTTGAATATCTTCAAAAAAATTATATATTATGGCCTAAATGATTTTTTTTAAAAATATAATATAAAAAACACTAATAACACTGGTCTCAAGTAATGACCAACAACTTGAGAATTTTCAGTGCAATTTTTAATTTCAATGCTGAACATCATGGTATTTCCTTTTTTTAACTGATCTGGATCTTAATTTATTCGGCAACTGTTAAGTTGCCAAAATGTTCATTTTTTGCACAATTTAAACTTAATTTACAGCATTAAAAAATAATAAATTATATAAACTTTTTATATTAAAAATAAGCTTAAATCTTTATCTATTTAAATATATAATTATTTTTTTTTAATGTCTTTTACTTTTTAAAAAAAACAAAATTTAAAAACCTACCTTATTTTATTTTATTTAATTTCTAGACCCATTGACGCCTTCGATGCTGCTTATGCATCGCTTCTTTCTTTCTCTCTCTCCCTCACTCTTTACGCGAAATATTAACATTTATATAGAAAATTTATAAAAAATGAGATTTCAGGGTAATTTCAAAGCAGGCCCGATTCTAGTTTTCTCCATTTGGGGTAGCAAAAAAAACTCTTGGGGTGGCAGTAAAAAATTTTTTGCCCCCGGGCATCTGGTACTAAATTCCAAGTTTCGAAATTTATAATTCGATATTTACATAGGGCATAAAAACGTCAGGCCAGGCTAAAAACATTTTTGTTTTGGGCTGGTTCAAATGTAAAAACTTTTAATACTGGTTTCGACCCGTTGAGGGCACTTATACAAAGTTTAATTGTTTAAACTGATGAAAGAGACGTGAGCAAATACACTTGTTTTGCACAGTTAAGGGGGCGGGGGCTAAACAATTGCAATTAACTCTTTTTTACACATCTAAACAAATACAATTTCATAACTTTTGGATTTTAAACTAAACCAGCTGATGTATTATAATTTTATTAAAATAAAAACAATTAAACTAAAAACTATTAAACGAATTTAAATGACTCAATTAGAACTAATTAAAACAAAAAAAAAATACTAAACATTTTTTTCCGTCACTTTGTAGGCTTAATTATACCACAAAATTCCAAAAATGAAATTTAACCCAAAAAAGAACCAAACTAACTTTATAAAATAGAAAGAAATTGAATCAAACAGAAAACTTAACACATACACTATAACAAAAAATAAAGAGAGAGAGAGAGAGAGAAAGAAGCGATGCATAAGCAGCATCGAAGGCGTCAATGGGTCTAGAAATTAAATAAAATAAAATAAGGTAGGTTTTTAAATTTCGTTTTTTAAAAAAAGTAAAATACATTAAAAAAATAATTATATATTTGAATAGATAAAGATTTAAGCTTTTTTTTAATATAAAAAGTTAATATAATTTATAATTTTTTAATGGTGTAAATTAAGGTCAAAATGTGCCAAAAATGCACATTTTGGCAACTTTAACATCGAATAAAATAAAAACCAGATCAGGTAGAAAAAAACGAAAAAAACTTTGATAATCAGCAGAAAAAACTGCACTAGAAACATTTTTCAGGTTGTTGGTCTAAGATATGAAGTCATAATTTGTCGACCAGTGTAATTAAAATTTGGTCTCAGTTAATGACAAAATTTGAGAATTTAGAAATTTTAATTTCAATGTTGAAAACCATGCTATTGCCTCTATTTAAATTTAAACTTAATAATTGCAACTTTGTATTCTAGTTATTTTTTATATAATTTTAATTATTAAGTATAAAAAATGCTTGTATTGTATAAAATGATATTATTATTTAAAATACCTAGTTTTTAGAGTAAATAATAACCAAAATTAGTTTTGTATATTAAAATACTTTTTTTTTTATTTCTACACTACGTAAAAACACGATTTGATTAACAAAATTGATACAAATTTGTTCACAAAAATTTAATGTAATATGAGAAAATAAAAAATTAAATTTTTTAAGATTTTTTTCTACTATGTGCTAGGGCACGTGCAAAGTGAGTTATTATTTGGTAAAATTTTGAAATTCTAAACATTTTATAATTTTTATTTTTTTAATAATTTTTTTAATATTTTTTTTATTATAGAAAAAGCATTTTATGTGCATATACCATTGACATCTTTTTAAAAATTTGCGTTTTTTTACAAAATTTTTTTTTTCAAAATTTTGAAAATTTTACAAAAATAAAAACTCCTTTGCAGCCCTTAAATAAAATTTGCAGTATTCATAATTGATAACTAATTAGTTTATAATCAAAGAGCACCTATTTCTCTACCAAATATCTACAAATTAAATAGCTAAAACGAAGTTTTAGAAGTTTAAAATTGGGGTCCATATGGAATTTACCATACCATTTGTGTTACAAATTTCTCACCCTACCATAGCGGGTTAAAAAAAGATTTAGAAAATAAGTTGCAATATTTTTAGTTTTATATTACATTAAGGCAATCATGGTTTCTAACATTGAAACTTAGAGTGTCGGGCCCATATGGGCCTAAAAGAATTTCTAATTTTACGAATTTTATTATTAGACTTGGATTAAATTTTAATTATTAATTTTATACATTTAAGAAAAAGTCAAAAATTTGGCTTAGGGCACGTGCAAAGTGAGTTTTTATTTTCATAAAATTTTAATAATCTATTTTTTTTCAAAGTTTTTTCAAAAATTTTTATTTTAAAAAAAGCATTTTATATGCATATATTAAATTTGGCAACTTTTCGAAAAATTGCGTTTTATTACAAAATATAATTTTTCAAAATTTTGAAAATTTCACGAAAATAAAAACTCACTTTGCACGTGCCCTTATATAATATTTGTAAAATGCTGGGATTCATTTTGACCTCATATGGCTCATAGAGGGTTATAAAAATGTTTCATGCAATAATATTTTTTAAAAAATTTAAATTTAATTTGTGCTGACTTGGCCCAAAGTGCTAATCGCGGTAAAAATTTGGGCAATTTAGCTTAGGCTCAGGGCTAAGTGGTGAGGGGATAAAAAGTGTGATTAGCTTAGGGTTAGAGTGAGGTTAGCACAATGTAAAGTCTAGTGTAGGGTTTTTGATCATAGCAAGCTAAATAATGATTGGTTAATTAAACCTTTTTTTCTATATATTTAGCGTTTGTTTAAATTATGTGAAATTTCATGAATGTTAATAATATTAGCGTCTAATATATTGGCTGCGGCTAATAATAATTTTAAAACTAAAATTTTTAATAAAACTTTACTGCTGATATAATATGGTTTGAGGGATATATCCAACATTTTTATATTTTTTGTATTTTTATACTAGCTACACATGTTTAATGAGTGTATATTATTATTAAATAAGTGGCCCTATGAGTACTTAGGTACTCAAAAAAAACATTGAAAATGTTTATACCACAAATAAATCTTAAATGGGCTTTTGTAGGCTAAAATAAACCAAGTGTTCGAAATCATATAATATAGGTCTTCTAAAATAGCTCTATTTTCTACATGAGGGCTTTACACTGATAAAGGGTTGGCTCTGAAATAATTACAAACCCAAAAATTTTAAGGATCTTCAAAAATGGCGTCAGAATTTTCCATTTTTGGGCATGTTTAAAAAGTTACCCTGTTAAATTTTAGGGAGATTAATATGTATTTAAGGACACGCTGAATGAGCTATTAAAAAGATTTAAAGACCAACTAAATCAAAAGTTAGAAATTTGACTTTTAAGTGAAATTGTACTTCAATGGAATATAATATAAAAAAAATTATTTCAAACATAAAATGTGCCATTATTCCCCAATCTCACTAGCAAGTTGCATTTTAAAAAAAATCCGTCCAAAAGAAAGTTTTTTTTGGGCATCGATTTAAGACACCTGTTACATTTTTTCAAAACCTGAAAAAGGGTCTATCAGAAAGAGCACAAAAAACTGCCCTAATATCTAGGGCCACTTAGTATAGTTTGTAGACCGATAAGCAGTTTGCAGGCGGCAGAAAATTTTTTCCCCCATTTTTTGACTATAGTCTCTAACAACATTTTCAATGTTAAAAAATTTATGTCTTGTGACTTGATATAAATGGTTTCCTTCAAAAAATATAGGTAGCGGCCAATCAAAAAAGCTGTAATATAACAATAAAAGTTGGGGGAAAAGAAATTAAAATTGTTTAGCTCAAATTTAGGACGACATGGACTTGGGTTTCAATTAAATATTAAAGTCGAGACTGGAAGCCCAAAATAAGGACCGCAAGCCTGAATAAGAAAAAAATTTTAAGCCGAGCCGGAATTCGGGCCGGACCTTAAATCGAGAAACCAAATTTTGGGCATGGCCTTACCGAACCAAAAGGGAGATGCAGTTGAATTTTAAATTTTAATAATAAAAGTGTAAAAAGTTTTCAGTCAGCAGTTAAAGAATTTTAAATTAAAAGTGTAATAAATTTTCTTTCAGCAGTTAAAAAATTTTTACCTGCCAGGTAAAAGGGCCCCTACAGAAAAAACGGTAACGTTGACCCCAATTTTTTACATCGAATTTTTGGATTATAGAAAGTTATAAAGTCAGTTTTGTTTAGGGTAAAAAAAACAACATAGTAAAATTTAAAACAAACAAAAAAAAATAACAGCAAGTGATCTGTTGAGGTAAACCCCGGAAAGAAGGAATGGCAAAGTGGGCATGGCCTAAAAAGGGAGATACAGTCAAAATTTAATTTAAAAAAATCAGGAAACCAAATTCCGGGCATGGCTTTACCGAACCAAAAGAGAGAAGCAGTTGAATTTTAAAAAAAATTTTCGTTCAGCAGTTTAAAAAATTTATCCGGGCATGGCCTTACCGAACCAAAAGGGAGATGCAGTTGAATTTTAAATTAAAATTGTAAAATAGTTTTCTCTCAGCAGTTAAAGAATTTTAAATTAAAAGTGTAATAAATTTTTTCTCTCAGCAGTTAAAAAATTTTTACCTGCCAGGTAAAAGGGCCCCTACAGAAAAAACGGTAACGTTGACCCCAATTTCTTACATCGAATTTTTGGATTATAGAAAGTTATAAAGTCAGTTTTGTTTTGAGGGTAAAAAAAAGTTGGGGGAAAAGCAAGGAAAATTGTTTAGCTCAAATTTAGGACGACATGGAATTGGGTTTCAATTAAATATGAAATTCGAGACTGGAAGCCCAAAATAAGGACCGCAAGCCTGAATATGAAAAAAATTTTAAGCCGAGCCGGAATTCGGGCCGGACCTTAAATTGAGAAACCAAATTTCGGGCATGGCCTTACCAAACCATAGATGCATTTGAATTTTAAATTAAAAGTGTAAAAAGTTTTCTCTCAGCAGTTAAAGAATTTTAAATTTAAAGTGTAATAAATTTTCTTTCAGCAGTTAAAAAATTTGCCCCTACAGAAAAAACGGTAACGTTGACCCCAATTATTTACATCGAATTTTTGGATTATAGAAAGGTATAAAGTCAGTTTTGTTTAGGGTATAAAAACAACATAGTAAAATTTAAAACAAACAAAAAAAAAATAACAGCAAGTGATCTGTTGAGGTAAACCCCGGAAAGAAGGAATGTCAAAGTGGGCATGGCCTAAAAAGGGAGATACAGTCGATATTTAATTTAAAAAAATCGAGAAACCAAATTCCGGGCATGGCTTTACCGAACCAAAAGAGAGAAGCAGTTGAATTTTAAAAAAAAATTCGTTCAGCAGTTAAAAAATTTATAACTGCCAAGTAAAAGGGCCCCTACTGAAAAAACGGTAACATTGACCCCAATTTACATCGAATTTTTGTATTATAGAAAGGTATAAAGTCAGACAGTCGAAATTTTATGTTAAAAAAATACCTGAGTAGTTATCTGCAAGAATTTGTATAATATTGCTATAAATGTTATTTTCCTTTAATTTGAAAAAAAAATATATTTGAAAAAAAAAGATAAAAAGAAAACTAACAAATTACGTTTTTATATAAAAAATTTTAAGTGTTAATAACATTGCAATATGTTGTTGTTGTCCAAAGAAGGGCAGTAAGTAGTGTTGCCATTTGTATCACCATTGTTTTTTGTAACATATACTCTAACATCTTTTGTAGCATATACTCTAACATCAACCACGAAAATGGTGAGAGAGAGATAGAGAGATCGATTAAAAATTTTCAATGTTAATTAACCATGTGTGCTACATAATTTTCAATGTTAAAAATGTTTAATAAAACTAAACAGCCTTAAGTAACATTTGTGCTTTAGCTATAAAGGAGTATTGAATATTTTTTTTTAGTGAAGAGAATGTTAATAGGCAAAAGATGTCCCGGTCCATGGCATATTTTGTAACATATACTCTAACATCAACCATGAAAATATGGTGAGAGATAGAGAGATTGATTAAAAATTTCAATGTTAATTAACGATGTGTACTACATAAAAATGTTTAATAAAACTAAACAGCCTTAAGTAACATTCGTGCTTATTAACATTGTATATATATTAGAGCTATAAAGGAGCATTGAATTTAGTGAAGAGAATGTTAATAGGCAAAAGATGTCCCGGTCCATACTCAGAAAGAAATAGACATAAAATATAAAAAAAATTTGTCTGGGTTAAATTAAATTGAGAAAAAACTATATATTCAGTATGGTGAAAGGGTACCGCGCATTTATGTGTAAAAAATTTTCTTTCAGCAGTTAAAAAAATTTTACTATTAGGGTTAATGGGCCCCTACAGAAAAAACCAGAACACTGACCCCTATTTTTTACATCGAATTTTTTGTTGGGTTAGAGAAAGGTATAAAACCAGTTTTGTTTTAAAAGAAAAATATGGTAAAAAAAAATATTTTTTTTTGACCCAAAAAATAAATGGCTAGATAGGCTCTAACACCTTAGTAATGACTGGAAATTTATTTTTAAAACAAGTGACAGCAAGTGATCTGTTGACATAAACACCAGAAAGAAGGAATGGGAAATTGTAATTATCTAAAATCCCCCAAAATAACACTAATCTGGCAGGCCACCTGTTAAATATAAAGGTATCATAAAAAATCGAGCATTAAATTTGAGAGGAAGGTAACTTTATTTTATCGTATAAAAATAGAACCCCTGAAATAATTACAAACCGAAATATTTTAAGGATCTTCAAAAATGGCGTCAAAATTTTCCATTTTTGGGCATGTTAAAAAAGTTACCCGATGTTAAATTTTAGGGAGAGTAATATGTATTTAAGGACACGCTGAATGAGCTATTAAAAAGATTTAAAGACCAACTAAATCAAAAGTTAGAAATTTGACTTTTAAGTGAAATTGTACTTCAATGGAATATAATATAAAAAAAATTATTTCAAAAATAAAATGTCCCATTATTCCCCAATCTCACTAGCAAGTTGCATTTTAAAAAAAATCCGTCCAAAAGAAAGTTTTTTTTGGGCATCGATTTAAGACACCTGTTAAATTTTTTCAAAACCTGAAAAGGGGTCTATCAAAAAGAGCACAAAAAACTGCCCTAATATCTATGGCCACTTAGTATAGTTTGTGGACCGATAAGCAGTTTGCAGGCGGCACAAAAATTTTTCCCCCATTTTTTGACTATCGTCTTTAACAACATTTTCAATGTTAATAACATCTAATCCTTTGTTTCAAATAAACTCAACAATTTAACCAATATCTTCTGTTGTAATGCTAGGGAGGCATTGCCTTACCCTAGCCATACCATACTTACAGATATAACCTAGCCTTTACCATTGGCCATCTTGTCATTAAGTCAATAAGAGTTCAGTTTTTTTGTCACAATTATTTATTGACTTCAAGTAATAAACATAATTTTAAAAAAAATTAAGCATTTGATTAACATTGAGGTGGCTTGTGCAAAAAACAATTAAAAAAATTTAAATTTAAAAAAAATTAAATTTTTGTTAGGATTATTAACAGTAAGATCTCATAAATTCTCAAATTAAATGCGATTTAATTTTTTAATTTTGAGCTTTGCCTTTTAATTTTTTTATAATTAGTATAGCCGCAGCAACTTACCCCAGCCACTAAGGCATTTCGAAAAAAACATATGATCTGAATGAACGATATAAATATTAACACACACGAGTTCCCAAATTCACTGTATTTTATATATATTTATTTGCCACAGATGTGAAGTTTGTAAAAAATTTGAATCTCTTTATCGGTGCCCTAAATGTTCTGTAAAAACATGCTCTCTCATTTGTGTAAAAAAACATAAATTAGAGTTAGAGTGTGATGGAAAGCATTACCAGATAAATTACTTGCCCATAAAAAATTTTACTGATAAAACACTTTTAACAGGTTGTTTATTTTTCATCCCATTGTAATTTTATTTTTTTAATATATATGTGTTTTAGATTATAAATTTTTGGAAGCTGTTAACAATAGATTAGAATCAAGCAATAGAAATCATTATTTGCATATGACTGATCTTCCTAAAAGGGTTATCTTTTAAAATGTTTTTATGAATATAATATATACTTGCTTAAAAATCATGGCATATTTTATCTGCTATAATATTGAGTTTCATATAAACTATAATAATAAGATTTATTATTAGACTGGATATTTATTAATCTTACATTTAACTTTCTAATATTTTATTGAAGTTTATGAACTCAAATTCTTTACAGGCTGTCCAAAACAGGAATATTTATCAGTATCAATTATTTATGTAAATTATCTAATATTTTATTTTGCTCCTCTATTTTAAATATGCTTATCTTTTTTTGATGTAAAATATGATACTAATTTAAATTTATTTATTTATATTATGTTGAATTAAATTATATGATTAAATAATTTTTATCAACCCTTATAGCAATTAAATACTTTGTAGATGTTTTGATAATCTATAAAAAACATCATTGACATATGTAAAAATAATTCTTTGGAATATAACATATTTGTTTTAATTATTTTGTTATATCTGCTTATTATATATAATTTTGTTATGCTAAGGTTTTTGATAAGTTAGAATTTGTATTTAAGTTTTAAAATATATATTTTGTAATCCACATATTTATTCAACTATTCCCTCCATTATAAATTTTTCTGCCTCTTCTGATGTGCTTATATCAAAGTTATACACAAACCAAAAATTTTTTACCAGGTTAGTTATATATTATAATACATTCATGGTATATTGCTAAACACACATGTGGAGAGAGCTAAAAAAAGTTGAATTCACATTAATATCTTTTTTTGTAAATTATGTATATTTCATTTAGGTAGTAAATTTTTTAACTTTATTTAAAATAATACTTAAGAAAAATCCATTAAATTTTTGTATGTTTAATTTTTACAAACTAATCTGTGCTAAGACCTGATATTTTTAAGACTGAAAGATTGACCTTTAGCTATATTTTTAATGAAATACCTGTATCCTCTTATAACTCTTGCTAATAACATTTTCATAAAAATAAAAATTAATAATTAAAGCTTAAGAGATATATGCTACAGTTTTATTGTTCCCTTCATTATTTTTTGCCTCAAGACTCATGCTATCAAGCATGAAATATTATAATTTCAAAATTAAAAAAGATAAATATAAACCAATGAAAATACATTTGCACATAATTTTTTTTATTAATGTATTTATTCATTATTAATTCAATTAGTACAAATTAAAGAGATTGTGACGGAAACGTAAAGTTCATCAAAAACAAAGAAGGCAAGCTTCTCGTAGATCAAAGAAATGTACTGGAGCGTTGAAAAAAATACTTAAATGAATTACTGAACAGCGACACAAATAGAATTGAGCTCGAGGAGATACCCCCAAACTGTAACTTCTTACCACCAATCTCAAAATCAGAAGTCAGCCTTCAGCTCAAAAAGTGCTAAAACAGGAAAGCGACAGGCCCCGACAACATACCCATTGGGTGCTGAAAATCTATAGGAGATGAGGGAATTTCGGCGTTAACGACTCTATTCAATCCGATATTAACATAGAAAATACCTCTGAATTGGCAAGAAAGCTACATATTTCCAATCTTCAAAAATAAAGGCGACGCATTTGACTGTCACAATTACAGAGGCATCAAACTAATGTCACATACTTTCAAACTTTTCGAAAAAGTCATAGAAGCCAGATTAAGAGACGTAATCGATATAGGTATTGAGCAATGCGGGTTCATGAAAGGAAAGTCGACAATTGACGCGAGCCGTGCGCAACATGGCAGAACGTTTCACGATAAAGAATAAAAAGCTCTACTGCACATTAGTAGATTTGGAAAAAGCTTTCGACAAACTTCCAAGATCAGTAGTATGGTGGGCTTTGAGGAGAAAGAATGCTCCTGAGATGTATATCAAGTTGGTTCTTCAGAGTATGTATGAAAGAAATTTGACATATGTAAGGGGTACGTCAGGAACATGAAAAGGATTTACAATTAATGAAGGTGTGCACCAAGGTTTGGCCTTACCCTACTATTCATCGCTGTGATGGACGTGATCTCAAAGAGCGTTGCCACAAATCCACCGTGGCACATACTGTACGCTGACGACATTCTACTAATGGCTGAAAACCCGCAGGAGATGTGTGAAAGTCTGAAAAATTGGATAAAAGCGATTGAAAAGCTAGGCCTAAAAATTAACAAAGACAAAACTGAATTGATAGTTTTCGGAGGCTCAGAAGGTGAACAACTGGTAATTAACGATGACTGGTCTCTCAAATCAAAACCAACAGCAACCTACCTAGGTGCTTACCTACAATCCGATAAAAACGTCGAGCAAGAAGTTATTAACAAACTCAAAGTTGGGTGGCTAAAATGGAGATCGTTGACAGGTGTCCTGTTCGACAAAAATATACCAATAAAAGTTAAGGGCAAGGCTTACTCAAGCATAGTACCACCGGCACATACGTTAAAAAAACAGCGTTAAGGAAAAGCGACGAAAGAATACTACAAACGATGGAAATGCGCATACTGCGGATGTTTCTCGGGGTGACTCGCAAAGACAAGATCCGCAACGATCATATACTTGGAAGTTTACTTATAACACCCATACAAAATAAAGTCGAAATCAACAGACTTCGATGGTTTGGACACGTTATGAGACAAAAAGACGGGTATCTAAGCAAACTGGTTAATGCAATTGAAAGACAAGGCAAGAATAAAAGGGGCAGACCTAAACTCACCTGGTCTCAAAAATTAGACGCTAGCATGAGATGTCACAACCTAAATAGAAATGAGTGTAGAGATAGAACCAAATGTAGACTTAAATTGAAAGAGCTCACAATGGCAAAAAGCTAACAATGAAAAAAAAAATCTAACACAGTTCATATTCATTGTTTTTATTAACTTTTAAGAAATTCCTTTTATTTTATGATTACATGCTAAACTTTTCTCTTTTCGTAACACATTTTATTATTCAAAAACATAAACTTTTATTTAAATATTCATATCAAAAATAATGTTAAATGGCACTGTGTTTACTTCAATATTCTAAAAAATGTAATTTGTATTTTTTCATTTAATATATTGCATAAAATCTTATGTGCTAATATGCTTGTTCAACAACTAATTGACAAGATATTATCAAACATTATAAATTTGAGTTATTTTAATTTTTTTAAACTTTTTTATGTTTTAGTGTTTGCGTTTAATTCAAAACTTTTTTATACAAATTGATGTTATATTTGATCTGAAGAATTTGAAAAAAATTATTTGATTTACTTTTATTCATATATTTATATATAAGAAATTTCCTTCTATAATGTTAGTTAAATTTTAACATAAAGCAGAAACATTTAGAGTCTTGACTTGTTTTTTAAACTTAAAATATAAACTTTTTGTTGCCGTCTTGAATATTAATAATTTATTTTTATGGTTGGACTCTTTTGTAAATATGGCCATTACTATTACCCAAGAATTGTAAGTTTTATTAAAACCTTGATATAAGTTGATTTATCAAAAATGCCAATGAAATTAATTGCCTCTATTAATTATTTTTTAGGTTCAATTGATGAAGCAATTTGCCAGGAGTCAAAAAATTTTCCTTAGAATCATGTCTTATGGAATGAGCAGGCATACTGAAAACACTACAATATTTGATATGAGGTTTATTTAACTTGCTCTGTACTTACCTAAAACAATTTTTTTAATCAATAAATTATTTATTTTTTTAATTTTATTTAATTTATAATTAGGCCAAATTTAATAAAATTAATGACACATTACTTATTTTTTGATTTAAAATTAATTATATTTCATATTAGGACCAAATCTTTTTTGTGGCATATTAAATGCGTTTTCCCGTCCATTAAAGCCTGTTACCATCAAAAAAGGTTGATTTTATATTATTACCTCCCTAATTCCTTCCAACGAGTTATCAGTATAATGCATACTTAGGAATAAGAATTTTCTACAAAAAATGGGTTTATAACTACAAATGTTAGTGTTTAAGCCCTTTGTCTCAATATTATATTAAAAAATTGTTTATCAGATTACTGTCTATTAACTTGAAAATTTTGGGTAATTTAGCTTACATTTAATAAAAAATTTGTCTATATTTATAGGGCACTATGATTAGATATTAAAATACTTTAGAAAGATATAAAATGTTGTTTTATTTCTTCCCTATCCCCACCCCAATCATTTCAAAATTTGCAATTCTAGCAAAAGTATATTGTTGGCGTGATGAAAAAAATAGTCAATTTTTCGTAAATATGTAATGCACCCATAATAAATTTTTAATTTTGAAATAGTTAAAGCTCAAATTCAACGTGTCCTATTAAAAAGTCTTAGGAAAATAACTTTTTTTCATTATATATTTGAATTTTAGGATCAATTTCTTTTTGTATAATTACTTTTTTTAAATTTATGAATTTTTTATAGAATCTGTGAACGCATTCGGGTTGAACAGGTTTTGCAAGACGTATTGGATGCTTGTTTTAAAGAAAACACTAACATTAATATCCATAGAATGGGTTATAATTGTGAAAATATTCATATATCTGCTGATCAAAACGACAATGTTAGAAATAGCAATTATAATAATATAAATAGTAATAAAAACACAAATAATGAAAATGATTATAATAATAAAAATGATAACAATAATAATAATAATAATAATAATAATGATAACACTATTAATAATCTCAACGAAAGTAGTAAAACTAACAGCTATAACATGGCAAATAACGGATTAAAGGATGATTCTAATAATTTGTTGGAGAAGGTTAATTTTGAAAACCAAAATAGAAATTTATCTTATTTTTCTAAAAACGTGGACGATTATTACGTTTATATGAAAAATGAATGCCGACAAACTGGTCATACGAAAAAGTTTATTTTTTATGCTTTTCTACTTTCCTATATGTCATTTTTTTTTAAATTCCATTATTGTTATTTAATTAAGAATCAGTTTGCGTTTATTGATTAAAATAGTAAAGTGTGAAGAAAAATGTAATTGTGGAAAAGTAATTGTGATGATTTATCGGAAAATTAATTGTTTATATAATGTATTATGTATTAACTTCTTGGCAAGGGATATTTTTTACTTAATGTAAATCTTTTAGCATAAATCAAACTTCTAGTATCTAACTTTTGCCAGGGTTATAAAATGGATGATCGTAAATCAATCGACCCAATTCGTATATCAATCAACCCAATTTAATTTCTATAACTTTTAAAAAATTGACGGTAAAAAGTAGTGAGGAGTAATAAATTATTATGCTAAGCAAATTATGTCACTAATACATTATTATTACACTCGAAAAATATCGATGTCAGAAAATGAAAGTTAAACAATTTGGATGGATATATCCTAACAATGGCTTTCATTTATATTTTCCGTTTTTCATAGTTTTATCCGCCTTTTGGTACCTTGTTTCCATCATATTTAAAAAATCCCCCTTTTTCGACTAATATTTTACGACCTTTGTTTTGTTCTATGAAAAAAATACGATTTTTAAATCACTTTTAACTTATATTCATCATTTCTAAATGAGATATATCAAGCTTTTATATTTACATTTAGATGCAATATATTTAGAACTCTAAATATGACCCAATTTTTATTAATATAATAAAATTAATAAGGTTTGAATATAACACTAGAGGCAAACACTAAAATTATTGATGATTTTACTAAATTTCAATTTAGCTGACTTTGTTAATATGATTAGGAAAACAGATTAAAATTTCTAAAATAGTTGTGTTCGCTGATAAATCTCCAAAGTTTGCTGACCAATGTTATTATTATTATTATTAACAGGATTATTATTACTATCCTTATTATTATTGTTATTATTGCCTAGGTCTGCAAAATGAGTGATTAAGGTTTATGTATTCAAAACAATTTAGCTTTATTTGGAACATTTTTTTTAAAAAGACCCGGACTATGGCCCCCGGATCTTGCCAAAAAATAGCGAAATTTTGCAAGGAAAACAATTTTTTTGAAAATTTAACTTTTTTATATTTTGATAAGCTCTTACATCAACATTTGGGTTTTAAAGTTAATTTGCCAACCTATCCTAATTGGTTTTGATATACGACTAATTTGTATATACAAAATGATTTTTCCTTCAATTTTTTATATAACATATCTTTTTTAAATTTTTTTATAAATTTTAATGTTGTTAGATGGTTTTGATATTTAAAATCTTCAATTTAATGGATGTAGATATACTATTATATATCTCTAAAATTTGTCAAAATTACATAATACATTAATATTTTTTAGATGGCTTGTTATAAACCCTAAAGAAACTCTGAGAAACAATTTGTACAAAAAGGTAATTTTGGAATATCCAATATTCCATTTCGTTCATCATGACGAGCCTAGGCTCCATCAAGCCGTATATGATCCGTTAGGTGAGCGCTTTGTTACCTCCATCCCTAGTGAATCAAAAGTTAAAACAACTGATTGTCGTCCTCTTGAATCGAAAATTGAATCATCTGACCCTATACCCAAAAATGCACTTGTTTTTGAACCATTAGATATTTAAACTTACCCTAATTAATTTTTTGGATATATAAGAATAGCAGGTCAAATTTTTTAAGTCAATTTTTAAATAATTTTAAAATCTTCTTTGCACATATACATATCATTTTGTTATATACAATAAATTTACCTATTTTTACATTTATTATTTTGAATTTATCTGAGCTGAACAGAGTAATTAAATCTTTCAGCTCATGTTTGAATCGATATATATTCATTATTTGATTTAAGTGAGGTTGGACCACCTTATGCTCTTGTAAACTTTGTTATCCTCGTGGTTAGTGTTCGATGGGTGACTGCCAACCAATATCGAAGCCGTCGTCTACCACTGTTCTGAGAGCTTTGGTCTAAAAATTCATGTTAGTGCTCTCAAACTTTCCCGGTCCTGTCGTTGAGTTAATAAAAAGGCATTGCCAGGATGGGTAAACCGTACGAAAAAGGGGGTTGTAAGATCTCAGGCCAATGTATTTTTTGTTGCACTTTTATATAGATTCTGCCAAAATACGTTGTAAAAAGACTCTTATATGCCAAATGCCTCCTTATATTGATGCGCGTTCAAAGTTTATTTAATCAAATTGAGTTAATTAGGATTAGAATTTTTTTCACTATACGTTTTTCTAAATTTTTAGAATTTTAAAACAGTAAATACACTATTTTAAAACTTTAATATGCCCGCATTTAAATGTTTTTTTTTGTTTTTTCATTTAATCTTGGGCCCCGGCTCTTAAAACTCAAAAAGTTTTGAAAAAAAGTAACTTTTTTTTGCAAAATTTATATTTTAATATAGCACAGGTCAACAAATTTTGAGAGTTATGAGCTAACCGATATCAAAGCTGCCATATTCCGTTTACTGTTTTATTTTTAATTAAACTTAGTCAGCTATAAACATTAAAATTTATAAAAAAAAATGCTAAAAAAACAAAAAATAATTTTTTTTGCATATTTGTAACAGCTAAATTGTTAAAATTTAAACTTCAAAAAACTTTTTTAAAAAAACCGATCACACTGGACAATAAAAAAACAACATAAACGATTTTTTGAGGTTTTTGTAGAAAATTTATTGCGATAACGATCCTTGGTTTAGTTTTTATTCCCATGCCTCCAATTTTTTTCATACCGCGTATAAAGTTCAGTAAAAAATTCACAAGATATCTTTAAGTTTCTAATTTCTCTATTGGCATATTTAGATTCCTTATAAAAAAACATATCTAAAAAAGGTTATATTGGACTGATGTATGGAGCCAAGGCCGGAAGAAACTAAGAAAATGTAATATATATATGAGATAAGGCCATCATCGGAATATATTCTTTTATGTTTTCATAAAACTCACGGTTGTGCTATTGATATTTGTTGTCCTGTGTAGTAAAATCATCTAAAAATCACATTTTATTATTTATGTAAAAAATCCATCTTTTTGTATAATAAATATTTTGCCTACTTGCAAAACAATATCCAGCTTTAAAAGTTTTACAAATATATATTTAATATTAATACCATAGGCATTAAAAATGATAGAAATATAATTGGAAAAATTTTCTAAGATAAAAATAAAATATATATTGTAATCTATGTACCGGCGCGTTTACAGTCCATCCATTTTTTTTTAAATTGTTTTAACTTTAGGTTCAAATTTTTTCTTATCTTAGCAATTGCTCTCAAGTATATATAGAAACTTAGTATAATTTTAAGTTAAATCCATATAAATATAACTAAGAATAAATTATAATCATTTACTCATAAATTATAACGCCTTTGCTTGTGACTGTTTTAAAAAAATATTTGGTGCTTAAAAGAATTATTAATTTTTTCAAAAAATAAATAAACTTTGAACGCGCCTTATTAAACAATTTTTTTTTTATAAATTAATTTTTTTTTATTCTTTCTTAGACGATACAAAATTTGCCTAATAAAATTATAAACTCAAAACTATTTAATTTAATTTTTTAGTCTTGTTAAGGCGTGCATTAATGCCAAAATGCAATACAGATAAAAACAATTTAATTTTACTATCCTATCCCCGAAAAAAAAATATTTCTTTTGTCCATACTCTGTTCCAAGTTTAGCCGCGGTCCTCGGAAGCGGCTGACTACAAAAAAATCAATCTTCCCAAGCTTTGAGAATAATCTCAAAAATCTGTTGCAGAAAAGATATGCCCAATTTATTAACAACCGTCCATATTTTTAACTCATAAGAAGTACGGGAAAGACATGGGGAAGGCGGAACTTTGGCCACCCCTTTCACTCAAATAAAATCAATAATCTATAGGTGTTTGGCAGTATTTTTCAGCATACCCCCCCCCCACCCCCATATACGTTAGTTTGGTATACATATATAGTTTATTTGTACTTAATGGCAGTAGGTTATTTACCTCTTTAAATGTCCTAAGAATATTTATTAGCTCACCACTTTTAATTGTATATTAAATATTGATACATATATGTGACAAAGCTAAAAATAAAACAAAAAAGGAAAAAAATTGAAAATTACAAATATGGTAAAAATGTATACAAAAAAATGCAAATTAAGATTTGAATTCGGTTATATTTCTTGATTTGGGTTTGCCAACATTTTTTTCTTTGTTTATTGAATTACTTATTAAGTCGCGTCCATATTGAATATAACAATTAAAAAAATAGAAATTTTGGGAAAAAAAAAATATTTTTTCGACTTAAAACGCATTACAATTGATGCCGTGCCAATGTTAATTATTAGCGAATTAAAACATTTTACCCAAAATAAAAAATTTTAAAAAATTTTTATATTTACATGATTATAAATTTTGAAAAAAAAAACATACACTTTAAAAGCGCCCATTTAAAAAAGTTTAAAACAATTACTTAATTAAAACCGGATTTTACATTATTTACTAACCACTGATGACTAAGTTATTTAAGTTTGGACGCAACCTTTTTGTAAGTTTAAGTGCTGCATAGTGCAAAATCTGAATATTTTGTGCAATAATTGTATTCTCTATCACGCACACGTAAGAACCGGTTTAGGTCCATTTTGGGTCTCCCAACATGTCGCCGTGGGAAGAATTTATACGAAATTTTTTTGGTTGCTTGAATACGAAAAATCAATAAACTGACCATTTAGGAGATGGTTTGGGGGTGGGGGCCTCGATATACGCTATCTAAAAATGTCGTTTTTGTTCATGTTTTTGTTATCCATTGTATATGTTTTTAGAAACCAAAGTTTTTTTTGGGAGGAAAAAATAAGTCCCATTCTTATCAATATAGTTTGTTGTTTAACTTGGTATTCCATTTTATATACATATATAACAGAATAATTTATATATAATGTAAAAAAAAATTATATGTATATTTAGGTGGAGGAAGTGACGTTTAAAGTTTCATCACTTTTCTGGCCAACCTAACAGCATATAAGTACAATGACCTGTTGACATTTTGATAATGACCAAAGTGAATGTTGAAAAAAATTTTTTTTTTAATTTTATCACAAGTTTGTTGTAATCGTAAATTTTTTTTTCGATATTGACCAATGTTTCTACCAAGGGCGCTAAAGGATTTATTTCTTTTTTGGAAATATTTGCCAAGGATATTACTTTGTTATTTGCAGAAACGATAGCCATTCTAATAAAACAAACTTTCTGCATTTTTTAATTTTTTTGCAAGAGGTTCCTAACATCCCGAAACAAATTTTTTAACCATTTGGTAACGCTATATTTGGCCCTGAGGTTAGTAATATTTTAATTGGTCTGAAAGACATATTTTTTGGTATTATTTCTTAATACGATTAGTTGGGGTCCAACCATTGAATCAATATTGGTAATAGGTCATATGTTGACATATAAAGTTTCAATAATGACATTGAGGTCGGAAGATTATGAGCGCATGCTTATGTTGTCGTGTTTTATACATAGATGTTAAATTGCATTGACAATGGTCATATTAGTTCGATGGGTGACTTCCAACAAAACAAAAGCCGTTTTCCTATTTTCTTCAGAGCCTAGGCCCAAAAAACAAATTCCCCGGCACGCATGTTTAATCATTTGACCCTGATGGGTTTTCCGTCCAAGCGAGGCGAAGCGCCATAACGGGTAAGCCGTTTTTTACAAGAAATGAATGGGTCTTTTTATTATTGTTAGAAATATATACTTCTAGAAATATATACTATATTACATGATTTATTTTTAGTTTGAACGCATTCTTATAAAGAATGAAATGTGTACCTGCTGCCTTTATGGTATGTGTCAAGATTTTCATAAATAGGGCCATAATTGTTTAATTTTCCACTGTTGTGATGTCCCTTCGCACTTCTTGAAATTCTCTTTTTCCACAATTTTTTTTCCCTTTTTGCGCTCACTTCTTTAATCGTTAGAAAATTAAATAATTCTCCATGTTAAAGAAATTAGAGCAAAATACTTGGGCGTTTTATGTGTGTAACGAGAAATGCGTTAGGACAATCAAATAGTAGAAAAGATATTATGGACATCCAGCGGATCCTTTAGTCGGTTGCGTATCTAAATATATTGCAAAATAACTACAATTCGATTGAACCGAACGTTTAAACTTCATTCCTTTTTTATATTATAAAAGAATTTTTACAAATTCTGGCATTTTGAAATTTTTAAGTTTTAAATCTGTTACTTTGAATATATTTTCTAACATCCGAAGCAATTGCTTTCAGTATGTTCATAAATCTTGATGTATATTAATCCTTATAATTATAGCTAATGATAATAAAAATTTTATAAGACCTTCCAAAAAATCTTACTCTTCTTAAACATAACCAATTTTTTTTTATTTTTTTATTAAATTAATAGTCTGAACCAAATCAAAAAAAACATATAGAAAAATAAATAGTAAGGCATAAAAATTTAAATATATTTAGGCCAAACTAGATTTTAATCAATTTAAGCCTAATCTATCATATTTTTTTACTTTTCAGCTTGATAAAAAAATCAATTTTATACCATCGTAAATAAATGTAATTGTTATTAATTAGCATTAATTAAAATAGTTTTTTGAAAAAGTGCTTAAGCCCAGGTTCAGTGTTTGGTATGCCGAAGAACCACATCATAAGATTGTTTAAATGGAAATACGATAAAAAGATCCTATAGGTTTACCTATGGTGAAATTTAATACAAACAAATCAAGAAAAAAATAGTTTTACAAAATTATGTTTGATTATTTTTCTTTTCCACATTTTATGTAAATGGAAAGCTTAGAAGAAAGTTGAAAGCTCGATGAATTACATTTGTCAAAATTTAAAGATAAATACTTTCACATTCAAGCTAAAACCCTTTATACGTAAGTAGCGAAATAGCCGTAGGCAAAGGAAACTGCGGAGAACGGAAATTATATATGAGAAATATACGGTTACCACGGGAAAATAATTTAAATTTTCAAAAAATTTTCTTTTTAACATGTCAACCTGTGAATGGATTACTTCCACAATTTAGTAATATGTGCCCATGGGGCAAATAATATTAAATTGTTGAAACGTAAAAGATCACAATTAATCAGAGTTTAATATATCGCATAAAGATAGTTTAGATATATGCATATTAATTTGTAAATCATTAGTTGATGACCCACTTGCTCATTTCTTTTTCCACTGCTCTGCTTTGCATGAATACGCTTATACTTGCATGAATTAATATCTTCAAATAAATGTGGTAATACATTGATGTTGATATTTTAGGGCTTTCTGATCAGTCTCAAATTTTAAATATAATTAAATATTGTCATTATGCTGGTCGAAGATTCTTTAGCTCTTGGTCTAGGTTAAGTGATTGCCAAGTACCCGACAGGGCTAAAAGGGGCTATGCCCTGACGGGTATGCCGTCTCTTTCAAGAGATGTAGGGCAAGGGGGGCATTGTTTTAGCAGGTGAATGATTCTGGCCTTCGAATTTTGCCAGAGTTGTAAAGCCTGCATGCTATAATATTCCGGAGAGTGCGGCGTCATTTCGATGGATATTGTGGTATTGGCGGAGAGACGCGCTTAATCCTATTGACTCTAGGGGTTATGAACGTCGCCGCAGCAATTTCAATGCTCTTACCCAAAAAAAAAATCATAAAATTAATAATGAATTACAAATCTTTTTTTTATTAAAATAATTTTTTGTTACTCGTCTGGTGTTTGAAATTTAAAATTCAGACGATGCGATTAGACTCGATGTATCTAAACTTCTTTTAAATAATTGCAAAAATGATTATATGTACACGTGATTTTTGGTACATTGTTAATTAAAACATCGCGTTATATAAAAACCTAAAATTTTTGCATAAAAAATATAAGGAAACATCAAAAAGGTGAAAAAAATTCTAATTACAGCATTACAAATTAGGTCAATAAGCCCTAACATAATTACTTAAAAATATTATTGCCCGTTGTTTAAAACTGATAAGACTTCGCGCTGACTTGATTATAAGCATATGAAATGAATTTAACCCTAATTATTTTTACAAAAAAAATCTACCCCTAAATAATTCTTATTTAAGGCTACTTGCAACATAATTTAAAAAATTTTAAAAGTTTAAAAATTTTAATAAATTAAAATTTTTTTTTATATATTTTTTTTTATTTAATAATATGCATATTATGCGCATAATCTAAATTTGGTAACTTTTTAAAAATTTGCGTTTTTTTTAATAATAAAAATTTTTTTAAATTTATATTTCACTTTGCACGTGTTTCAACGAGGAACAAGGCTAATTTTATGAAAAGATTTAACAAACAGCACGTTAACGTTAGTAAATTAATAACACATTGTTTTTAATTTGTTTTTAAGGGCGCGTTCAGATTTCAAATTTTTAAAAAATTTTAAAAATATTTTTTAAAAACTATCGTTTCAGAAAAACAATTTAAATGCTAATAAATAACAAATATTGGCGACTTTTTGTAACAAAGCGTTCAATGTCAAAAGGTAAAAAATTTTTTAATTTTTCAAAAAAATGAACTGAGTCTGAACGCGCTCTAATATATACAATTTTTTTTATTAAATATTAGACCCCACACGAACGTTTGGGTCAATATCTTTAATGAGCCCATCTAATTTTTTCCCCATTTTCTAAAAATAGCTTTGTAAAGCGTCCTTTTTTCCTTCGCCCTAATATTTTTATTTTTTAAGGAAATCGATAAATATATAAAGGATACATGATGTGGGATAACAAAATAAAAATTGGATTTTGGAAATATAAGGAGCTGACCCATCCATCTGCCATCAGAAAAAAAATATTTATGTTTTTATGCTTGAGCATAACTTTATTATCTATATATATATGACGTTAAAACATTTTATATAAATACAAAAAAAAATTGTCAAGGGCATCAGATTTTCATCCATTCGGAGAAGGGGGGGGGTATTTAAACTCGGGTGAAAAAAATATTAAAAAATTATTTTTTGACATATAATATATATATAGAGAGCGGTGGATTGTTAATGGATTAATCAAACGCGACAAAATATTTTCGCAAATTATAATATATAAATTGTTAGCCCTTAAATCAAAATCACGTTGAATTTACATGGGCGATTTGAAATTTTAAAACCCTCTTTTTCGTTTTTTTGAAAAAAATGTGTAAAATATTTTAAATATGCTATTTGTATGTTTGTTTTCCTTGTATTTTTAGCAAAAAATAGCATAAAATTTTTTTATAATTCAATAGCATCAGTATTGCATTCTCGATTATAATTTTAAAAAAACGTTAAATTAAATTAGAGCATGGTAACACAACAAAGTCAAAATAAAAAATGATATATTTTTTGCGATATCTAATAGAGTGTCTTGGTTTTAAAAGGGGGCATATTGGCGCTAGAAAGTGTTATTGAATTTTTTTTTGCTATAACTATTGTAAATTAGGAAATTTTTTTATTTTTTTTTATTAGTTAATATTTATTTTTATTGTATAAATGAAACAGACCACAGTCAATTATTACTATTTTCTAAAATATACTAAATATAAAAAATTACAAATTTAAATATTTCACCATTGTATAAAAAATAAATTGGCTTATAAAGTACATAAGGTTTTTTAATGGTTATAAATTCTTTGGGTTATTTTGTAAATTAAAGTGTTTTGCTTAATTATACACCTTTTCAACACATTTTTATTTATTGATATGCTAAATATTAGAACATTAAATAAATTCGATATTTTTTCTTTATATTTATGTTTTTTTGGGTATATTTTCTAGTTTTTCAATATAATCTTTTTATTTTGCAATATTATTTTCTTTAATTTACCCTTATATGCTCTCCCTCCTTTTTAAATATACGGTAAGAGCCATTTGTGTTTTAGATATGGAAAATTAGCAAAAGTTGGGGTGACTTTCGCTTTTGTTAGCCCAAAAAAATCAATAAACTTGAGGGCAATGATTGAGGGGAAAGACAAAAGAGAAAGGAAATTATATTTACTAAATGCAACTGGCTAGTTAGAAATATTGCAAAATATTTGAAATACAAATTTGACATATGCTTAAAGCTCACTTCTGTGTTTTTTTTTCTTTAGGGTTTAAATAATTTTGTACATTTATAGAAAACAAAACGCTTTTATAAAATCAATATCAAACTTGATTTTCAGTGAATAAAAAATATTTTTTAAATTTTTAGAAAAATTGAGGAATTGAAAATTGTCTTAGCTAATTGATTGATTTAAGAAATTAGTTAGTTCCCTAATTAAATGAATGATTTATTACAAAATGAAATTCTATTATCACCTGACGGCCTCAATATAATATTTTGCACATTCACTTTGTGCTATGATATAAATTGATATATGACAGTTTTCTGGCTGTATAGTGATCTAATTTCATATATATGATTTTATTACCACCCATACAACTTTGCTCTTTTACTTTTCATTATTACAAATTCACACTCGTTATCTAATTTTTACCGAATTATTTTGCCAACAAATAAAAATTTATTTTTGGGGTCAAAAAAATATTATGCATATTGTATAATTATAACGATAAAAGATACATGATAAATTAATAATTAAATATATTTGCAAAATTCATAAATAAATTTGGTGTTGTTTTGTAATAAAAACATTTAACCCATTAAAAATAAAGTTGCGACTCAAGCAAATGTAAGCAATAAATTTTGGGCTTGAGTGAAAAGAGGCAATCCGATATTTAGGATTTTTTATGCCTTCCAGTAAAAAAAAATTATAAATTTTCATGTTTTATGTTACTTACCTTAGATTTCAAAAATAATCTGGACCCGTCAGCTATACATAATTTAAGACAAAAATTTTACAAACAAACATATTTGACAAATCTTTAGTGTAAAATCAAAAAAAATTTTAATTTTCTTGTACAAAAAACATAAAATGTTGACGTGTCCCGTGCCGGCAAACCCCATAAACATGGCCATCGGGCAGGCCGAAAATTCAGAATAGGCCAGGGGGTCCGGGCTCGGAGAAAATAATTACGAGATGTGTCGATTTTTTAAATCTTATTTTGCCTTTTTTTCTAAATATGATTAACAAGGAAACAAATAATTATAAATTTATAATCTCACGACCTAAAGATGTTATTTCGGGCCTATGTAAAATAGATAATTTTAAGCCGGGGCTTAATAAGAAAATATATCCTGCTGACTGAAACATAACGGTCCTGGTTTGAAATATGTATTGTGAATTACATTACGCCTTTTAAGGTCGGTTTTTATAGTGTAAAAATTCTACCGCCCACTATCCACTCCCCTAACCCCATAAAAATTAGATAAAATATTGTATTTTTGGACACAAACGTTTTCAATTTAAACTATCTGGTGTGCGTACAAAATAAAATATATGACAGGTCACTCTGTCACCCATATATATGTCTTTTTAAAAAGGGGCAAAAAGGAAACAATTTTCTATGTTAGTTGCGTTTATCAGATAAATTTATTTACTCATCATGAAAGATTATGATTCAGAAAAAAAAATAAACAATATTAAAACCAAACTAATACTTTATATATCTATCTTTTAGATAATAATATATAAACTAGGGCAGTGGATTGACGAAAATTGTGAAAAATGCGATCAAACATTAAATTTTTTGGAAAAAAAGTTTGGCAAAAAGCCATTTGGAGTCTATCTTGAGATAAAAAATATTGATAGGCTTGATGATAATTGGGATTCAAGATAGAGGTCACTAATATTATTTCAAATTAATACAGGTCTTTTAGAATCTAAAAGCCAACAGTGACACTTTTTACAGATTCCACCAGGCCCAAAAATTTAAATTATTAGAGGGATAAATTAAATCATTATCCAAATTTTCATTTGTGGTTTCACAAATGTTATATGCAAACATAAACAAACAAAAGTCAATTGTGAAAACAAAAATTAATCACCTAATTTTTTATTTAATGAAAATTGAAATGATAAAATTTATTTGGCAATATAATACGATCATGTGTGTGTAATTTTTCTCTTAAAATATAGGGCGCGGTATCCAATATTTATTTATTAAACCCAGTTTAAAAAATATAAAAATCAAGATTTTTTTAAATATAATTTTTTTTTAATTTTATCCTATAAAACTTTAATTTAAGAAAAAGTTCTAAGGTTAACCAAATATATACAAAGCAACTATTCAAAATTTTTTTTTAATTTTATGAAGTTGAAAAACTAAGTGTATTTTAAAAGTTCTTTAATTTGATTAAAGGTTTTTTGTATGGGCTTAAAAATTTTACATAACAATGGCTTTATGAAATTTACCTAATAAACAGAAATCAGATATTCCATTGCGAACAATAAAAATTAAAATAGTTTTTTTATGGAGAAGGTTATTATTTTTATTTAAAATTTTATGATATAGTTTTAATTTATTTTTGAATAGCAATATTTTTTTATATTTTAAAATTTAGTCTAATAAAAAGTGATTAAGCTTCATTTAAATAATTTCTAAAATTAAATTATAAGTTTTAACTTTACACACATTCAACATTTGCGAATAATAATTTTTATATCTAAATGCTCAACGAATAAGACATTTTCATAGTTCGAGATCAACAAACCAGAGTTTATAGCTATGGCACAATTATCTCGGTTAGGATAAAATTTTGTATTAAAGATTTTACTAACGGTAAAAATATATATTTTTTTCGATTTAAACTTAAAAAAATCATTCATGTAAATTTAAATTAATTAAAAATAGCAGACAGTTAAAGAAATTGATTAAATTTTGCCCGTTTTTTTGGACTCTGCTTAAACAAAAGCCTACACACTATATTTTCGGGGGAGGGGGGGGGGGAGTGGGGAGGGGGAAGGGGTTAGCGGGCTGTTAGGGTAGATTTGAAAAGTATTTTATGGGGTGAATTTGACATATAGTCCTAATTTTTATTGTATTTTAAATTGTTTCAAAAAGAAAAAGTTTTATAAGCGGAGGAAGGACATTAAGCTAATACTCGGTATATCAATGTTTTAAAGTTTTATAGATACTTTTAAAAATATTAAAAATTATAATTACCTTAAGGATATCTGAATTGTATATTCCCATAGGCCTGGATATCTGGGAATTCAATAAATTTTTATCATGAATTATAACCTAAACATTCTATTTTGAAAAAAAACGGCGCTATTTAGAATTGGCCATCTTAAACCATGTTTAATATAAAAATAAAAAAACAAATGAAATAAAAATAACCATAAATGTAATTGGGCTTTTATCACGCCTAGTGGATATAAAAAAAACACTCATGTCAAAAAGAAAAAAAATTATTGATTAATACTTGGGTAGTTATGGTGGCTAGTTCGTTTTTTACTTATTTGTTGAATAGACGGCAGAATGTCCAAACTAGGCAGGTTCTAATTTGATATACAAATCAATAATTACTGAAGCTAATTTCAAATAATATGTTTGCCTCGTGGTAGCAATTAAGAATGGACAGTTTAATGTTAAAAAAAAATTTTAAAATAAAAATTTTTTCCCCCCAAAAAAGATAATTTTTTTTTTAAATTAATTTCACGCAATTTTTGTTGAGTTGTTTGTCAGCAAAAAGGCCACCACGTGCTGCCACCATTGGTTGCCAGAAATTATGAGATTTGTCGCAATATATTCATTTATATAGTATATATAGGTCATCTCAATATTCTTTTTTTTTAAGCTCGTATATTTTGAAAACATCTCAGTAGTTTCTTTTTATGTTTTTTTTTCTCTCTCTCGATTATATTGGGAAAAGGTGATATAAAGCGAATTAGTTTAGCCGTATGTGTAAATTTGATGATGCAGGGGGCGAGTGTTGGGGGGGGGGGGGAGATCGGATAGGGGTGGAAATGATTGGGCACACAGTCTTTTCCTTGCTAATTATTCGTCATTTTTGTGAAACGTTTAAAAGAATTAAATAAAAATTAGGTCTATGCTACAACAAGCCCCATTAACATATTAACCACGTATTTCACCACCCCCCCCCCCCCCCCCCTCCTTCTATTTGCAAATTAAGGACGCCTCTAAATTCATATTTTTGAACAAGATATAATTATTCTACAGAAATGAAGAATTACACAGAATTTGCTTGAATTGTTATTCTTTTAATAAAGTATGCTAATTTTTAGTTAGTTTAAATTTAAGAGTAGAGGGGGTATTCAATTATAAAAATTATTATTTAAGTGTATACCATTTGTAGAAAGAAAATAATGTTTCCGCAAACGCCAACTAGACTGATGCTTTACAATTTATGTTATCTAACGAGCTAACTTCATTTATAACTTCACCGTAAACATTGTTTTTCTTATTTTCCTTTATTTAAATAAACCCAACATTCAGCTGACCCGAGTAGCCCAAGCATATGAGATGGATGGCCAAACTTTGGTGAATTTTGACAAAAAAAAAATGCTCCGAGCATATTAATTGCTATTATGTAAGCCTTTAATATATTTTTTTGTAATTTTCATGACAGCAAAAAAAAATGGTAACTTTAAGTTAAAAATATAAAAAAATAACTTTTGTATTAAGTTTATTGTAATCCTAAATGTCATCCAATAACGGAATTCGGATTGTAAGTAGGTGTTTCAAAAATAATGTATACCAGCGATTTCACTAAATGTATATTAAATCCTTCCTTTTCTTGTTGGTTTTGCAGTTTGCAGTATTTTCAAAAAAAAATAGGCACGGTGGAAGGCGGGGGGGGGAGCAGGGTGACCAGGTGATAATTGCTTATGAAATATTGCCACATCTTCATGATTATTTTTATGGCAATTATCCATAAATGTTTCACATTTATGATGAGGCTACCACTAAGGTACTCAAATGAAGCTTTATTCATTTATCAATGTAGTCGTATGTTTCATATTTTCTTCCGTATTCTTTCTCAAATACAGGAAAAATAATTTGTAATATGAAGAAATTGTTTTGTGCATATAAATGTTTCAAAAAATCTGGCATTGACCCTCTTTTTTATGGAATATAAGGGTGGGGAAGAATTTGAAATAATATCTAATAATTATTATACTTTGTATATTTGTCAAAAAAATGAGTAATAATTATGCACTTTTAAATTCTGTTTTTGAAAAATTTGTTTTTGGCAATTTTTTGGAGGTTTTTTTAGATTTTACAATTCACGTGGTGCTTTTTGTGTCCTTTAGAGCTGCCGGTATGGAAGGTGTCCTGTTACCAGCGAAATAATATAATATCCTTAATCAAATTTTGGCTAGATTGTCGTATCATTGGGAGAAGGAATTGGTCGGCATTCCATCTAACTTGCTTTCAAGTTAAGATCCAATATAAATTTGATTAATGTTTAATCAATGTCAATAATTTTATGGAAAAATATGCAATTATAACACAGGTCGTCAAAAATTAATGAGTGAAAAAAATTATAGCGCTCGAAGAGATTTTCATTGTGGTCTTCTCCCTTAAAGTTGCTATATATTATAAAATGGCTGTGACCCATACTTACTAATGCAACCACGAGAATGTGAGTAATTACAAAAAGAAATTCTATCAAAATTACTTGCAACTTATATATTAAATTTCAGGCTTTAATGATACCGCATTTACGCCGTCAAGCTAATGTTTTCTATAGAGAACACAAATGGTATCAATTATATTTCCCCTTATTTGGGGCAATAAACAACAGCAACATATTATATTTCAAAAACTAAGATTAAATATTTTAATTATATGTGCTTTTATATAAACATTGATTACACACTATTTGGCACTCCAACCCTAATAAAGACACGATATTTTTCAAATAATAACAATTTAATTTAATAGAAATGAGTAGTTGTAGATATAAATAATTTTCATTAACATTTTTGTTTTGAATTTTTTTTGTTTTTTTTTGCATTTTTGAAAATATTTTTAATAAGAGCTGGTCTACAAAGTTGATTAAAAAGAGTAAATATATATAAAATTCCTAAGCTGGCAGGTCAAGTCCTTAAATAGCTTCTACATTTGTTGATTTGTGTAATATTACTATACATTGCTGGCGGTATAATTTATCAAATTCACATATTATTTAATTCATTCCGAAATTCAGTATGTAAAGATTAGTCAATAAGAGAGGCCTCCAAACCTATTTTATAGTTTAAACTTGGTCTGGCCCTCTTCGGTTCACAGATATTGAACAAATTTTTTGTACATCCAATTATTAATGTAACGTAATCAGGGCTGGGGAAAAAAACTAAATGCGCTTTTTTTTAACAAGTTGAGTTTTTTTTCCAAATGCCCACAAACTCGTGGGCATGACAAAAGAAAAGCCCCTTTTCTTGCTTAAAGAAAAGGGGCATGTTTAAAAAAAGCCCATTTAAAAAAATAAAACTCCTAAGAGCTTTAAGAAAAAATAACCCACCCATCAAAATATTTTGAAATTATTATATAGAAAACATAAAATGGGTTTTTCGGGGCTCTTTTTAAGAGCCACTTTTTGTGGGTTTTTTTTTGCCCCTTTTTTTAGTAAACTTTTTTTAAATTCTTATTTTAACCCTTTCTTAGTGCCCCCCTTTCTTTTTTTATGTTTTAGGGGAAAAAATGAGCCAAAGTTTTTGGCTCATTGTTTTCCCAGCCCTGAACGTAATACCTATATGGGTTAATACTAAAATGATTTGTATTTGTTAACAATTAAGAAATAAAAGGCCAGATTAGATGTAAAAAATCATACCGGCCAAAAACCATTTATGTTGCTATTCCGCTGGACCGCATAACTTAGCATGGCTCGTTTTTTTAGGGAAAGGGGAGAAACAGGGAAGTAGGCAATGGACGGATATTCGGGTCCCAATTTATGAATTAGCGGATTAACTCGATTCAAAATTATTATGGCATCAGTGTTATCGACCCACTTTTTTAAAAAAGTATTTTATTTATTAGCTCACACTATTGAAATATTTATTTATTTTTGGAAATTTGTTTTTTTATGCCTGTTTGGAGGCAGTGAGCTCCTTCAGTTTGATTTTCCAATTGGGTCTATTCATGCACTCGACGTTGTGTCTAATGCTCCAGTATGGATCTCAAACTCGTGTAATTGGCGGCATATATTATAAAAAACGGGGCCGTTATGACCGAATTTTTAATATATACTTTTTAAATAAAATAATGTTGCATTATAAATTATCATATGTTGAGGTAAAGAATAAATCTCACATTTAGTTGGATTAAAAAGGGCCGTTAACCTTGAAATGGCGTTGGGCCCTATTGAGTGTATTATAAATACCATACAAATAATTAAAGTTTCGTTAAAATATCATATATTAATTTTATGAGTCCAACACGGAAAATCTAAAAGGTTTTTTTTTTTATAAAACTTCTAGTTAAAAAAAAATATCATATCCTAAAATATTACAATTTCATCACATGAAAAAAATTTCAATGTTTATAGATTCGATATTGTGGAAAAAAACAAAAATATTAATAAAGAGCACAGCTAATTTTTGTCAATATGAATAGCCTTTAAAAAAAGAATCGGTCAATTAAAAACAGCTGATGGACCGGGTTTTATTGAATCTATGTTAACTCTAGGCAAACCGTGAAAATGGATTTGCGTGTTACTGGGCTTTTGTGGAAATCTATTTTAAATTCGTAGCATGTATATTCAGGGCTGGGAAAAATAAATAAATGGGCTTTTTTAAGAAGTTTTTGAGTTTTTTTGTTCAAATGACCACAAACTCGTTGGCAAAAGAAAAGCCCCTTTTCTTGCCTTAAAGAAAAGGGGCATATTTATGAAAAGCCCTTTTATTCAAAAAAGATTTCTAGGATAAGAAAAAATTCACCCATCATTATTATAAAAAAAAGCTGAATTTTTCGATATTATAGAAGAAAAATTTGGGTTTTTAAAGCGCTTTATAATTGCCACTTTTTGGGGTTTTTTTTGCCCCTTTTTTAGGAATAGCTTTTTTTAAATTCTTATTTAACCCCTATATTTGTGCTCCCTTTCTTTCTTTAAGTTATGGGGGAAAAATGAACCAAAGTTTTTTGGCTCATTGTTTTCCTAGCACTGCGTATATTAAATTTCATATATGCCTCATTTCTTATACACTTAATTTTACGATTCCATAAAAATAAATCTAAGTCACATCAAGCATACGGGATTGCACAAAAAAAGCATGAGATTAAATAACTTTCTCCCTAACTCGGAGGATTAGCGAAATAGGTTAAGGCCATTATGTTTGATATGATGAGCTTGCAATGCCAGATTTGTAAAAACAATTTTCAAAAACATTTTGTAAATTTGTATGCCATTTCTATATATTATTTAACATATTTAAATTATTTAAAAAACCTTAGTTGTCCTACTGTTTCATTTAAAATTTTTTGGTTTTCATACATAAAAATTTTTTAATTTTTTTTTCTAGTATGGTAAATGGATGAATGAATATGGTAAAAAAGTCTTGAAAATGGCAAAAAAAAATTATAATAATGCTAAAAATGATATAATTTTAATATTATGCAAAAAATAAATCGGGTGATAAATGCCGTGCTTGCTGAAAAAAGCCTATCTTTTAACTAAACCCGCTTCTTTTTGAATATATTTATAAAAAAAAACCCATTAAGATTTTGGTGCTACCAGTACTGCTTTTTAAACCTTATATATGAACATTTTTCTAAAAAAAAATTTAATAATATGTAAAAATAAATGTACGAAATATTTTTTTCAAAAACAATTAGCCAAATTCTTTTGTGATGAGAGGGTGAAAAAATTTGCTCACTCGAACTCAAAGCTGATCTCCAAATATACCATATTTTTTAAAAAGGTTACATGAATCAATTGCTAGGTATAATTATAACTTTCTCCGCATTAATGTTATTATTCCTTAAAAAACTGACCGGCGTATGCAGAGTGACGACTACCTTTAAAAAACCACCTTCAAAATCTCTGTATGCAGAGTTGATCAAACTTTTTTGAAATATAAAAAAAATAAAGGGTTTTAGCCTTAATCAACAAAATAAGTCCAAATTGAGATATTTTGCTTTAATTTTGTATCTATTATTAGTTGAAATTTTTAATTTGTCATAATTTTTAAAAAACTATATTAACCGCAAAATGGGTTTTTTTCAGCTCTAACTGTATGCATTAGGGCTTTGTCACTTAACTTTCCAGTTAAATGTCATTCTTTTGCGTTCAATTTTTTTTTATTTTGGAAGCGCTCATTAAATCTGAATTAGGTTTATGTTTAAAATTCAAATTAAACTTTCTCTCGTCTAACGTCAAGGGGTTGATTTTCTATATTATATGTCAAATAAAATATATGAGACAAAAGCACAACAACTGCTGATCGGACCCCCTAATACAAGCCGCTTTTATGCCCAAAGAGCTTTTCTATCTAAAATAAACTCAATTTAAAACATATTCTCTACCCTACACTTGAAAATGTTATTTTTTTTAAAAATCAAATTTTTAAAATTTTCGCATAATTTTATTCTTCTTTTGAATCTAAAACATTTTCTCCCTAAACAGGATGAAAGGTTTATAATGTGCAACTACCTAAAAAAATATTATATATATCCAAAAACAAATATGATATTTACGGCTCGCCTTTGCTTGCGTTTTAAAAAGTTACAAAATCAGAACGATGAGGTATGTGCTGATACCCCAATTTTAATTCATCGCCTCAGTGCTAGAGCTTAGACTTAAATATTTTTAAATTTTTATGGCAATTAAATATTAAAAGCTAAAATACAATATAAAAATCTGAAAAATAATCTTACAACTAAAATATGAAAATACTTAAAATATATAAAATGAATTTTTTTGACTGATAATAACCTACTTTACCGTTGCTTTTTTTTTAGCCTGGATAGCCCTTTTACCAATACATTTTAACAATTGAAAAATTTATTTTCGATCTTCCAAATTAAACCATAATAGGTTTATCTTAATCACCATTTTTATTCCATTACTATACTATATTCCGTAAATATATAGTAGCTTTGTGACCTACATAGAAAATTTTCGCTCCTTAGTTACTTTTTTAATATCATATACAAATATCCTCGGCTCCCGAAACGACGAAGGGTAAGATTCATCTTTGCAATCTAATAAATGAAGTTAACACGTACCAGGCAAGGGCACAAGAGGTAAACCTAAACTCACCCCAAAAGATAAACGCCAACATGAGATGCCACAGTTTGAATAAAAAGAGTGCTTGAATAGATCCCATTGGAAAATCAAACTGAAGGAGCTCATTGGCTCCAAAAAGCTAAAATGAAAAAAAAATGCGGATTGCTGCTATAGTAAATAATTGCCTCAATATTCACTTATAAAAGATTTTTGCTTTGTTGTGTTTTTTTATAATAAAAAATGCAAGTTGAAGGCGACTAATTTAAAATCAAAGGACCGTCCATAACATATAATGAGGCATCAAACAATTATATGTGCTTGAATACGTACATACCCAACGCATGTAATAGCTAGTTGAACTAGATACGATGTTCAAGACATCAACCTGGCCGTTATATGAGACTTTTATTTAGCAATTTTAGGGTTTTTACTGTTGGTTTTAGATTTGAGAGCTCATATTCTTAGGTAGATCCATTGGCTGCTGAATTAATAATCATTTTAAATAAAATAGAATTCATGAAAATCAAAAGCCTAGGAAGGTTTTTCATAGAATCGGCGCGATACGGTTACCCTTTGCTGTTAGGTTAAGACAGGAAAAAAGGAAGTGGGCTTGGGAGATTGCCAAGTAAAATTAAAGTGTGAATTAATTATTTGTTCTCTACATTCCTAAATTAAAATCCCGCATTGGCTCTATATACTCTACATCTATTTTCTTTTAAATTTTATTTGTTAATTTTTTCTATAAGTTTTTAAGCTATACAAAAAAAGAACTAGAAAATGACATTAAATGTGTCCTAAAATACTTATGGTAGTTTAATTAGTTTTAATTAAATAATTTTTTTTAAAATATATCAACTTTAGATATTAAAATTTATATATTTAACTATTATTTTAACACTTAACCTTAATATTCATTAAAAATATTTATATATTAAGTCTTCTTTTTGAATAATTTAAATACAAAAATTACCTTTATTTTATAAATAACTAATTATTAATATAAAATAAAATTCTAAAAGATAAAAAAATTAAGTAACTATAAACGTAGAAAAGTGAAAAGTATAAATTTATACATAAAATTATAGCAAATTTTCGATTCAAATTAAATCTTAAAATAATCGATTTAAATGAATATATTTGTCGTTGCCAATTTCTAAAACTTTGTAAAAACAGCTGTTGTTTCAGTCATCCTCCGTATATTTTGAGGAGGCACATGGCTCGGGGAACAAAATGTCAGGTGGCAATTCGGACAGATGGCAATCCATTGCCATTAGTGATTGTTTCGACCTAGTAGGATCGTATCGACATTGGTAGTAAACGCCTCGATCAGATGGGTCAAAGCTTTTACAATGGCACCCTAAAAAATAAATCAATTTAGAAAATTCATTTAGTTAGAGAGCCTTATATAAAGGAACCAAGTGTACTGGAAGGTGAGTTCAGACTTCTTTAAAAATTTTTGAAAATTTTTTGGCTTCAATGTTATTATATAAATTATTTTGAGAAATAAGATTAGCGAAATGAAGCCCCAACTCGCCCAAAGTTATCTTTTCTTTTAGATACTCAAAAAACATTTACCATTTAATCTTAATTATATATATTTTTTAAAAAAAGGTGGCAGCATAATTAAGGTTGGGCATTGTAAACTAAGATTGTAGCTTTTTTGTATCCACTTTTGAATTCTTCTACATTTCAAATGGTAATTTTAGTATTGGTAAAAAAAATCTATTACTGACGGCAGGAACTATGGACGCCGCACAGCTGACCGCTTATTGGTAACAAAAAAGCTAGAATTTTTTTTTACAATGCCCACCCATGCATTATAGTGTCGGAAACTTTGAATTTCGAAAAACTCCTTTTTCAGCGTAGTGACTTCCGGATAAGGGGGCCGTATGCCATGGAGCCTTGATAGAGCCTGCACGTCTCTTAACTGATCCTCATCAAATTCATTGTCACCTATATCTCCTTCATTTTCTGCTATATCCTGATCATCACCTAAAAAAGTTTTTTAAAATTGTACAAAAATGTATTTTAGGGCACGTGGAAAGAAAGTTTTTATTTTTTCGTATAGTTCCCATTGTATATGCACATAAAATATTTTTTGGAATATAAAATTTAAAAAAAAAAATAAAATTTTCAGAATTTTTAAAATTTTACATAAATAAAAACTTACTCAGCCCTAAACACCCCTTATAAAAATAAATTTTAATCCTTTAACATAGTGCCGTATACTAAAAATTTAGTCATTTTAGATAATAAAAATTATCATCAAACAATAAATTTTGAAACTTAATATATACAATGTTTAACCATTTAAATATTGCAATTTATATCTTAAAGCCAAATTTGTTGAGGTTTGAATCTACAAATAATTTTTAATTTTTAAGCGTAAAATTTGGGTGAGCTTACCCTCCATAGTTATAGCAATGTGCCAAATATATTTAAAAATTTTATGTCAAAAAAGTGTTAGATTATAATTTTTATAATTTCAGTTCAGATTTTAATTTAAAAAAATTGAATGAATTTTATCATCTGTAATATTATATTTATGCTACGCGGATTTATACTGATACTGTGAGTGGTTGGAGGAGAGACAATTGCCAAATAGCGTTCCAAATATTTTGCCCGGTTTTTCCGCATGGCTCGAGAGACGGAGCGTTCTTTGGGGATCTTTTTAGGCGGACCAGCATCTATATTATTTGAATTTTTTCCAGCATCGGTTATTTTGTTTCGGAAAAACGTTTCGCCAGCTTTTTTGATGCGTGAGAACCTTACGGTAGCTCCGTTTTCGATAACTACCGATTTTAGTGTTGCCGTCCTTCGACGCTTCTTTTTCCTATCGTTACTAGTTTCATTCCTTGGTAACCCATTAGCCTTGCTCCAAGCCTCGTCGTTCCTCGGATAAGGGCGATTATTCGCTATTGTGGCGTCAACATTAGGCCTGAATGATAGGGGAGCACGCCCGCGATAGGATGATACGACTTGTTCCGGAGGGTAGTCCGGATCAATTTCATCCATGTCTAACTGAAATCCGGCATCTTTGTCAAATACTCCGAGATTGTTAGGATTATTTTTGCTGCCAGTTGTCATTATTTTATCGTAGTATACGGCATTGTCTCCCTCAATTTCGCTCAAAGCTCCGTTCGCCAATTCTTTCCCAGGGTAGTAAAGATATGGAGAAGTTGCCGGAAGGGCTGTAGTACTCTCCGGCAAAGTATCGCCCATCTCTCTGACATTCCGAGTTTGAAAATTTATTTCATTCGAAGAAACATCTTGAGTATGTTGTTTGACTCGACTTTCACTCACAGAGGCAATATTTTGGTTTAAGTTAGAAATGGTAGTTATCGATGAAATGATCTCAATAACCCTCTCAGTATTTTGATGATGCGAAGCAGTTGTCTGTGTTTCATCGGTAAAATAGCCACTATCAGAATTTTTAATGAAGTCCGTTACATTATTATCGTGACTGTAATTGCCGGTGGTATGGCCAAAATTAAGTCGGAGAGTTTCGGGGTCTAGGGTTTGATAGTAGGGCAAATGATCTATTTTAGTTTTTGAGTTTTGAAGCAATTTATGACGATAGTAAGGGTCCATGGTTGATAATTCCGGATGAGATAGATAGGGCTGCTCCTCTGTCTATGGTAATATGAATATATTGTCCGTTTTTTTTGCCAAATTTGTTATGTCTTTATTTATTTTTAATGGAAATTATTTTTTGGGCTTACTGACAACAAGGCAAAAAATTTAGGAAAAATATATTTTTTTATAAAATAACCGCCATCTATATAATTGATTCATATCCATAAAAGAATGAAAAATGCGTTTTACAAATATTTAGATATTAAATATCGAAGAATACTTGAACGGGCTCGACTTCTAAGGAAATGGTCGCATATTCGGAATCAAGTTTTTTCGTGACAATTTCGTTATTATTTTGGGTTTGGGATAAAATTGCATTTTCAGCTGAAGTCTCCTACGACATATTTGTGATCGCATTAAATTCTTATTAAAACAACTAATACATAATGTTTTTACATATGTTTTATTAACTCTAATGATACCGCGTTTACACCGTAGAGCTATTGTTATCTATAGAGAGTCCAATTCAATTATATCTCCCCAAATTTCGTTGGATATGTTTTATTAATAGTTCAATAAACATAGCATGGACGCAAACTGAGTTTTCGGGGGAAGGAGTTAGTCAAACCTCTGTTCAAGAGATTGTATGGTTTATTTGTCACTAAATGCTAAAAAAAACATACTAAGCTCAACTAAAATGAGAGGACATGGGGCCTGCGTTAAAAATATTTTATGGCAGCCATATTTATTTCAGCTTTGAATTATTCAAAAATGGACTACAAAACACATGATACATTGTCCATTTTGCATTCTACCCTAAAAGGCTTTTGATACAGTTTTAATTTTGCTAAAAGAAATCTAAAAGATATCGCTTATCTAAGCAAAATTTTTTTTTGTTAAAGACAGCTTGTTAAATTTTATTTTAACAGATAACTAAATTAAAAAATGAATTTTGTTTCTTAGCAAAAATATTTGACAATATAAATTATTGTTTATTGCTAAAAATTGGTGCAAAATATTTTGTCGCCCGTTCGTTACTGCAAGTTCCAGTGCCACTCAACCCTATTCTATAACATAATTTTGCTACTTCAATGATACCCAGTTTACGTCATGGAATTATGTATGAAATACAAAAGTTATCTTTTCTCCTTCCCCTTAATGGGGCAAAACACAACAACATGTTTCTATGTAATTTGTTTATATTGCAAAATTAATTTATGTGAAGGAGTATATTTGAATAGGTAGGAGAGTCACATTGATATGCGGCAACCATTTATGTTACCCTGAGGTTAATTAAAAAAAGTACTTTCTCCGGCTAAACCATTACAATTATTAAATATGATGTCGTATTTTGGCTTTACAATTCTAATACGAATGTAAGGAACCTTCTTCTCTCAGTGCTTTACCCAAATCCAGCCTCTCATTGACAAAAATATTCCCACTAAAATGATAATTAAACGTATTCACATCTCTGCAGTTAACAAAACCATAGCTAACTATACGTTAAACATAGTTTTAAACGGCCCACCCCCTCTCGTATCCACTTTAAAAAACACTTTACCCCGGAACATCCGTTCGCAACTGGCTCAACTCTAGTCTGGACACTGCCATCTACTTGCAAACCTTAGAGCACGTCTGGACCCATCTTTAAATAATATCTGTTACGACTGCAAATCAGCATATGACGATACACTGGCTCATATACCCCAACCGCATGCCTCCTATCCCTCCTTTAAATAGTTGGATTAATCCATCCATAGCTGCCCTCAAGCTCAATCATATTACTATATTCCAACGAATGGGCAATAAACAACAGCAACAACACATTTCTGACAGAAGCGTGAAGTCAAAATAAATGTTTGCTTCACATGCATTGCTTCTTTTGAAAAAAAAAACGCTATACTCGATAGGTCAATTTGAAAAAAAATTTTTTTTTTAATTTTATAGTGTTACCTCTAAAGATTTGCTTCCCTCAATCTCGATTGTGTCAGATGGCTCATTAATTACGGAACCTGTAGAATAGGATTGCTTTGTATTGCTGGGTTGAAAGGATGTCGTATATTTAGTTGATCTAATCTACAAGATTTGTGTTTCGTTTAATTTGAAAATTTCTCTAATGATAGGACTAATAAAAGAATATTCTAATATTTTCCTTTAATTGCAAATTAGCTAATTTTTTTTAATTTATAAAATTTATTGGTCCATAAACTCGTTAATAAATAATGTTACATAGACTCAAATATAAATAAAAAATAAATAAAATATAAAAATATTTTGGTAGCAAGTGGTTACCTTCTTCAGTTTAAAAAATATAAAATAATAGTTGCATATGTATTCCATACATACATAAGAATGTACAATATTAATATTCTCTTAAAATTAAACTTAGTATAGAAAAACAAGTTTATATAATCTTTAACTTTGGTTTACTTTAATTTTTTAATTTTTAAATAAAATTTTTTTTTCACAAAATATTAAATTACGTTTATTTCGATAGAATAATGTAAAAACAAAAAAACATGTAAATTTATAAATACAAATATTGTATTAATATTGCACCAGGTAATTCAGTCAATCAAAAATCAAATGGCTACAAATTTAAAATAATTACGGAATTTAATTGTTTGGTCATATAATTATGCTATATAGTTTTTAACTCTTTAGCCTACATGATTACCAACACCTTGTTACTTATGACTGATTTTTAAAAGTAAAACAAATATTCAGAAATATGACTAAATTTTCCATATTAAAGAAAAAATTTAGCTATTAAAAATAAGTTCAATGTGATTTTTGGAGTTAATTTTTTGTTATTCTTAATAATTATTTTTGTATTCTCTTTATTTTATAGCCTATAAAATTGGTAAAAAAATTTTTTATAGTTTAAAAATAATATTTTATGTTCGGTTTTATAAAATAATAAAAAAATCAAGATCATTAGCAAAAATCTTAAAATCTACATTTGATGTAGGCTGCCCATCTACAAAAATTATTTTTATTTTTAACTTAGCCACTTTTGTCAATATTAATATATACTATAGTTTTTGACAGTGTCTATGATTATAAGAGCAAAATCATTGTTACGCTAATTTTGTTAGCATAAGAGGCAGAGCTAAAGGCTTATTTATAAGCTAAACTCAAATTTTTGTTTTTTAAAAATTTTATGACAGTTTAAAAAAAAACAACTAAATATAAATACAAAACATAAGCAAAAAAATCTTAAATCCTATAAATATTTTGATGGTGAAAATTAATCCCCTTTATTTTATCTTTTTCCTAAAATGAAATGTTAGCCAGACCCAAAAAAATGGGCTTTCCCCAGCTCTGATTCGAAGTGTAGCTTTATCATCTCCCTTAAAATGTTGAAAACTATAAAATTTTAAAATCTTATTTTTAAGGGGTGCATTACACTCAAAATGAGAGTCCTTGGGATTTTTAGTAAAAAAATTATTCGATGCCATGTCATATAGCATTGGCGTAGGAGAGGGGGGGGGGGGGGGGAGGGAGGGTTTGGGGATGAAAACCCCTCCAAGCATGCCATATCCCCACCCAAATTAAAAATTTTTAGTGCATATCCGCCCCTTCAAACTAAATACCAATTAAATATATAATTAAATTACATTTAAAATTCCATTAATATTTGGCAAAAAATTTTTTTGAAACCCCTCCCCCCCCCCCCCCAAGCTTTACAACTTGCTACGCCCTTGCCATATAGTAAATTACTTGTTGCGATTATACAAACTTAGCCAAGCATTTTTAAAATTTAATATGATAAAATTTTAATTGGTAATCGGGACGCGGAGGGTTTGTTTTCAACTATAGCCCTGTAGGTATAGTATTACCTTGTCCTCAAATTCATTCGTGGCACTTTGATGCGATAGGGAAGTGGTCTTTGGTTCGAAGTTATTTTGTGCATCTGCCTCTTTAAACCGATCATAAGTGTCTTGTTTGGAATCAGCTGTTTTACCAGTTGCCGTTGGATAGTCGTAAGTTGAAAAGGAATTAGTTGTTGGGGTATAAAATCCTGTCAGGGGTATCTCAAATGTTACCCATTGGTTGTTTTCGATTTCACTTAACACAAAAAAAATATATATATACATTTTTTTTGTGAGGTATTTTAAATTATTGTTCAAAATAAATATCATATCAGTTAATTGGCAACAAATAATTATATAGACAAGGGCACTAAGACACTCTACACATAACTGGGATCTAACAGGCACTCCAATGACCTAGGTCTTTGGGCTCCAAGCTTTCTGGAAGACTGCATGAATAGCAAATATAATATATGAAAAGAATTCTAAACCACTAATAATGAGGCATACCCAAATTCTTGTCCCAATCGCTCGGGGGTATAAACATTTGCAGTTTGCAGGGTAGAAGTTAAAAATTCTGGATTATTTTCAAAGTTTGGTGTCAATATGGACGTAGTTTCCGTATTTTTTATTGACGTTTCTGAATTGGAGGTTTGTTGTTGTAACAATTCATCTATTTTTGTAAATTTTTGAAACGTTTGCTCATTATCTGCCTCAGTAGGTATCGTTGCCATAATATAGGGATCCTTGTCGACCTTTTCAAAACCGTCGAATGAATCAAACCCGGACGTAACGTTCGGCCCTATTGGAGATTATATTAATTAGAGATCAAAGTCGGACCTGTTTAATCGAGAAACGTGCCGGAGCAGGCCTAAATTTAGAACGGGCCGAGCAAGTTTGAATTTAAATTACACAAAATTATAGGTCCGGGGGGGGGGGGGGCGATATATTACATCGCATTTTAGTTTTTTAAAAAATATTTAAAAAAAAAGAACTAAAAATGATAAATATAATATTACGCAAAGAGTGTATCAAATCTAAAACACTACTTAATTGATATCTTTTTGGCAATAAATTTTAGCCCTAAATATTTAATTTCAGGGCCTTATTTGTAATTTATGCCAGCTCGGTCTAATACAAAAAAACCTAATATAGGCAGAAAAATTTGTCTTGGGTCGTGCCAAAATAAAGACCGGGTTTAAACTATATTATGTGAAGTTGTTAACCTATCGTCATACCATAAAATAACCACGATTTTTTTCCCCATTATACAGGTCAACAAATATGAATGTCAGAAAAGTGATATTATAAAAGCATATGGAAATGTATACCTATGATGACCTTATCTCCTATATATAATTCGTTTTCTTGATTTCTTCCACTTTTGGCTTCTTACATCCTTTCATTTCCAAAAAGGGTTTTTTAACAGATTTTGCGACCAGATATTTTAAGAATTTTTTAGCATATCACATTCCCCTGTAATTATTTATCATCTTAAATAATAAAATAAAAAAATTTAAGTACATCAAGCTATTCCGTCATCTTTAAAATAATTTAGATATATTGCTAAAATTTTGCTTCCTTTAAATAATACACAATATATTATCAGTTTTTTATAGAAATATTTGATTACTTAATACCAGTTGTAAATATGCAGAGCAATTATTTTTAATTTTGTTTTTTGGCAGTATTTCAAAATTTATATGTTTATAGCTGACTAACTAAGTAGTATTATTTAAAAAGGAAAATGGACCTGAAAATCCCTAAGATGGCAGATTGATCTCCGTAGTTAGCTTATAACTCTCAAAAATTTGTTGTCTTATATAAATTTTGCCTCGCCCTTCCTTATTTCCTGTTGTAAACGGCCATAATAGTATTGTGTAGTGATTTGTTATACTCATGACATTACTGAATTTATGCTCTACTATATTATATACTTAAAAATTGAAACAAAATACCATTTTTTTCGCCATTTGGTGTAGTTAAAGTAGTATCCCTAGTTTGCGGGTCCATACTAATTTCTGTAAAATCGTGTTTATCAAAAAACTGCCGTACTCCTTGAGAATCAATAAAGGTACCGATTAAAGGTAGCTTTAGGGTCTCACTTTGAGCTTGAATGTTGTCAGTGGTAAGAGTTGTAGCTGCATTTTCTAGAGCTTCAATTCTGTCAAAATGAACAGCTGATGGACTAGAAGCATGCCTATTTGTTGTTGATGAAGACCTCACATTTTTAAGCTTAGTTTGATTGGTGGAACCGAGGACAATGCTTAAATTATCACTCGTGTCATTGTAATACACATCGATGTCAATTACAGTTTCGGCAGGCTTGGGAGGTATGTCAAGTTTCACTTTACGAGTTTTGGGGTAGCCGTATTTATAATGATTCTTCAGCAGTGACCGAAAACCGTAATAATTTTCTTTCATCATGGGTTCCTTTGAACGTTCAACGGCTAGGCCATAAAGTGAAGGCTCTTGTCTCTGGGCTCGATTATAATGGTTACGTTTGGCGTATGTGCGACCCTTTTGGCCCACCGACATTTTATTTAGCGCCGCTGTCAACGGAACGTGTATACCCATGTCGTGTTTCATGCTCTCTTCTTGTTTCAGCGCCTCCTGGCTTAGTTGTTTTTTACGCCGCACGCTTGGCCTCACGTGATCCGACTTAGCCTTCCTCGCTAATGGGACTAGACCTCTTTGGTTGACCACTGAAAATGGTTTGGACTTAATGTTAACATGTTCAGCTGATGGATTTATATACACAGCTCGGTGGGCATATGGATTGCCAATATTGCTTAGGGTTTGTCTTTTACTCCTTTTATTGGGGCCATACTGATCTGCTGTTTTTCTAGTCTCCGGGATCTCAGACGGTACGTCGAAATACAAAGTCAAATGTTCAGGGTGTTGTTGTTGTAAAGTAGGATCGCTGTTTTTAGTACCTAACCGGATATATTCTATTGGCCCGCCCTCGACACCACGTTCGAGTCCACCGGCCGTATTAACGGTCCTCCTACGTCTACGTAGACTATTGCTCTGGATGGTGTCGGGCTCTGCATTAGCCGTTTCCTGGCTTGATCCGGCGTTATAGCTCGGATCATCGGCGTCGTCAACTCCACCGCGTTTCTTGCTTTTTCGTTTACCACGCCTAATTTTCACGTCGGTAATTGTTTTCTTAGTATCTCCCACGTGACAGTTTTGAGTTACAGGCTTTTTTAAGTCCAACTCGTTCGATTCACGTTTAATTCTACGGCTAGGATTATTTACCAAAAACGGCAATGATCGAAGCTCATTGCCGAACATGGGGTAGGATGGTTGATAAGATTCACTTGCATGAGGACTATTCATTAATTGTTGGCTGACACCGGTAGAGTCTTGTTGGTAGGATGGGTAACCCATTTTTTTCTGAAAAATAATTATAAAAAAAATCCCATTAACGTTTAAGTGTATAGTTTCGTTTTGTTTGAAGAATGTATACTTAATTTAGTTAAATAAAAAAACGACGATTGTGGTAAAAACGTATTGGGATAGATATTGGCTCATACTTATTAATTTAAAATTTAAGAATTAATCATTTTGTACCAATGTTTAAAGTTATTTCGAAAAATAATAATCGCATATAAGCCTAGTTTTGCTCTATACTCAAGTTTGGCACAGTTGTGCCTAGGCAAAAATTGTTGGATTGAAAACGCCGACGATTCTCAATGCCTTCGAAGTTTAGTGTATAGACCTGAAAAATTCCGTCACCGGCCCGTTTTAAATCTCAGTTTGCGGGGCCTCATGTATAGGAGAGGCCAAGCTTTGAAATGTAGTTCCTTATTGATTATTACTACAAGTGTTTTATTTATGCAGGAAATAATTTTGATGTGAAAAAATCTGGTCGATTTGAAACTTAATCAATAACATTTGAATCATTAAATAAATATTTAAGCACTCATACTCAAATGTTTTTCTTATTTTAGCGTGGCCAGCTTAATAATTACCCCAAGGCAATCTAATACCCTAAATATGTCAACTCACGAAATAATTATATTAAATTATTAGTGTCAATTTTACATGTACATGTTATTTTAAGATTTTAAGTTTGTAGAGGACCGTCCTTTGACATAAGTTTTTGACATGATGTGTCAATTCACATCTTATCAGCAGCAATCTAGAAAAAAAAATGTAAAATTTCACTACCTTCAAAAAAATAATTTTTTATTTAATTATTAGGGATAAATTATGAATTTATATTGTAAAATTATGTTGAGAATAACTTCTTTCGACACCTTGAGTGTCGTAAAATATGTTTCCTCAAAATTATGACTACATTTTTTTGGCTTTCTGGAAGAGAATTGTTTGGTAAAAAAATGGAGAATTTTATCTTTATTTAGGTCAATACAACTAAAAGGGAAATTTTTTTTTGATAGGTATACTAAATTTGGATTTATGAACAAGCAACGAATTATGATTAAAATTTTGAGCTAAAAAGTGAAACTAGGCTTTTTTTGAGCAAAAAAAAATGTTCGAATTTGTAGGTCCGCTGCCAAGCCCAAATCTTAGAAAAGTTCGATTAATTTTTTCATTTTTTTGAATCAAACCTAAACTGGCCCATTATATTCTGTAATATCAAATGGTAAAATTGACTGATTCATGATCTTGAAAATCCTCTATAAGGTGGCATTTTCGTCGTGAAATTAATTCTAATTCTAACTTTAAAATAATGTATGTTTTGTTATATCAAGCTCTACCCTCGTTAATATTTTGCATTCGTTTTAAAAATTTATTGTTTTAAATATGAATAACAGTCATGACTTAAATAAATTTTTTCTGTTATGTCTTTTTTATTATTTAATATCTATTCCTTAAATTTTAGATGTCAATTTAGAGCTACGGAAACAAGTGATATAGATAGATCTGATCTAAATAGCTCCTGACAAACTGTATTTTCCAATGATTAAGAGAAAATTAATCGAACGAAAATGCTTGAAAAATGAAAGTATTTATTTAAGTTCACGGTTTTAATAGACCATAGAGCAGGGCTGGGAAAAAAAATAAATGGGCTTTTTTTAACAAGTATTTGAGTTTTTTATAAATGCCCACAAACTCGTGGGCGTGGCAAAAGAAAAGCCCATTTTATTGCTTAAAGAAAAGGGACATGTTTAAAAAAAGCCTTTTTCAAAAAAAAAACTCCTAGGAGTTTTAAAAAAAAATAACCCACCCATCATTATTATAAAGAAAAAATCAAATTTTATGAAATTATTATAAAGACAGGGGCTCCTTTAAGAGCCACTTTTTGTGGGGTTTTTTTGCCCCTTTTCTTAGTAAGGGCTTTTTTAGAATTCTTATTTTGGCCCTACCTTTATTTGTAGCCCCCTTTATTTGTTTTATGTGGGGGAAAAAATGAGCCAAAGTTTTTTGGCTCATTGTTTTCCCAGCATTGCCATAGAGAGACTCTCTCCTTTCAAATTTTAGGCCCTGATACAAACTGGGTTGGGTCAACTTTTGCCATATTCTCTAGCAGACTGCTGATCGGTACGAGCGGACCGTGTCAGGTCAGGTGGGCTGATCACCCAAAAGGTTCGGTATATCTTAGGATGGTTTACCATGTCTTAAATAGTGCAAAATTGTGAATATAATACCATAAATAGGTAAAACATAATTAATTACATGTGGTCTTACAAATAAGCTTTCCGGGTTAGGTCTACCATCAGCTATAACGGCATAACCATTTTGGGCCCCGGTTGAATAAAGACCGCGATATTCGTTGACAGTTGTCAGGGCAAGGAAACATAACAGAGCACCGATCAAAATACCGGAGGCGAATGAAAAAAGAACGGAAGATGAAAATTTTGATGTTTCTGGCAGTAATGAAGCTTGAACCGGGACAAACTTGTCACTTTTATATGTTGGGTCGTTTTTATTTAAGCGGTTGGTCGTGCAATACGCATTCATATTGTCACGCGGTTTAGGTATGTTTACATCATTCATAATTTTTGTAAATGGACTATTTTGAGGTGTAACTCGATGCTGTATATCGGTCCTTTTAGGACCGTCAGCGGTTATTAATATTAATCCGTCGGCAGAAATTGGATTTGGGCTTGCGCGGTCAGTTAGCGTCTCGTAACTTGGTGGTTGAATAATATCTTCTTTGCCCATTAAGCCTAATTCTTAATGACAGTTGTTAAAGAAATTTTTATCATTACCATAATTCTTTAGAACTAATCAATTTCAATTTAAAGGTGGTCTCAAATTATTGACAAAAAATAATATTGTTTTATTTGTCACAACGAATTGTTGTTGTTGGGTTGGTTAAATTTTGTCAAATAAAAAAAATTAAATACATTAGCCGCGTCTAAACAGCCATATTATTTATATAATAAAATCTTATGATAAAAAAAATTAACGAGAAGGCGTCTCCTTATCATTCCCTTGCATTCATAATTCAAGGAATATGTCTCAAAGGGTAATCGGCCATCTTGAGAATTTGCAAAACTATTTTATTTTCTAAATTATTTAAAGTTAAATTGAACACGTAGGTAAGAATCCTTCCTTTTCGTTTTGTCTTGTTGCAGCTAGGTGAGGAAATGAGGAGCACGCGCTCGTTTAATTATTTTTGGATTTGGAGAGACGAAGCAAATTATTTAGGCCAAGGTTTTGTTTGCGTGTATCAGTTATGCAAAGATGAGATTCATTTCATATGCTAAACAGTTTTGAGCTTTGATGTCGGGACGACCCATAAATCTTATTTTTTAGTTTTAAAATTAAATAAAAAAAAGATGCGTACATAATTATTTAAAAAAAAGAAATGGTAAAAAAGAATAAAAACACACAATTTTATTTCAGGAAAAAGAAAAAATATATTTAGAATTTTAAATGAATAAAAAAAATACACGTTGAAAAGAGTTAGAAGATTTTTATGTAAGGAGGGATATAAAGAATTGTTTCAAAAAATTTGGATTAGAGGCACCTGCGCATCATATGCAAGAGAAAGTTGTAAGGATTTGCAAAAGGACATAATTTTTATAGCCTTATTCCTATATAAGTTTTTCTTTCACGCATATATTGCTTTCTCTATTACTCAAAAGAAGAACATGGATTAAAACTCTATTACAATTATATCAAATTTGTCTATTTCTAAAAAATTGTGCTTCATTTTCAAATAAAAATAATACAAAAGCTGAAAAAAGTAGCTAATATCGACAAAAAAAATCACAAAGTTATGTTTTAATCGATTGAGATACTTTCCTTAGTATTGTTTTTAAACCTGTTTACCCTTATAGGATCTCGTCACGCTTCCCCTGTATTTTGCGTTTTTTTAATTTCAAATATGGGAAAACCTCAGAACCTAACTCAACCTTTCAAACCTGAAATTTTTTGTAAAAATTTTTATAGTTATAAGCGATACGTTTCTGCAATTTTACCAACCTAATTTTGACAGAAATTACAATTAAAAAGATTTTATTTATATGATTTCCAGCATTAATATATTATAATATCAAATTAACAATGTTAAATATAAATAATAAATTTTAAACAGGAAATATATTAAATGTAATGTATGAAAGAAGTAATTAAAATTTAAAAAAAGTTAAAATATAATATTTACTAAATTTTAGAGTCTTTCGGCCATGTGTTTTTAAAAAGATAATAATTTATTTTTAAAATTTCTATGGAAATTTTTTGCCTTATGTAAAACTCGGTGAACCAAAATTATTTTTTATTAGTTTATAACCAAAAAGTTCAGATGGGATAATAAAATTTGAAGATTTAAGTCTGGTGCCCTCAAAAAAAAATAGTATATGTTGAGACATATGAAAAATTCCAAATTTTTTTATAATACTTTTTAATAACCTAAAAATAATTAAAGATTGAATAACAATTTATATAAATTATTTTTGATTAATTGATAAGTGTTTTTAAAATTGTGAATTACTTATTGCCCACAACATAATATTCAAGAAAACCCATAAACTAATCTTTTATTTATCGGATGGTAAATAATAACTCTGGTTTAAATATTATCCACGAAGGCGTTTTTTAAGAAGTTATTTTACAACATTTACCAGATAGGAAGTTTTGCTTTAATTCCTAACAACCGCTTTTGAAAGCAATTTAATATATGTATATTTTATCCATTCAAACATATCTCTTATTATTATAAATATATATTAATATATATGTAAATTTGTGATTTTGTTGATTAAATATTTGATAAGGAAGAAGGCAAATGTTGAACAGTTAATTTACAGTTTAGGTCATCAGCTACGTCGTACATTGCAAGATATTAAGCGATTTATGGCAATATTTTCCTAGGGTAATAAGGGTCATGCTTTACACAAGTGCTTTATATGTATATTAACATATGTGCAAAAGTTAGGGGCGTATGCAGAAACTTTTCTATAAAAGGGTAAGAATATGTTTGGAGAAACCAACTAAAAATTTAATTTTAATATTGATATTTTATTTGCAAAATTATTTTATATGGTTATATATTTTCCAAAAATTAGTAATTTTATTAATTTCTATTGCCTTGTATGTTTGATATATAAATTTAACCTCTAGTTACATCATAAAAATTTTCAAAGGGCGACAATTGCCAACTTTTGACTCCCCCTCAATACGCCCCTGGCATAAGTATATTGCTAATTACTATATTATAAATATATAATATAATATAATTTAAAAAAAACTTTTAAATATTGTTTTCGTCACAGTAAATTTAAATTTTGGCGCGTTCGGAGATTATTTGATTTAAGAAAAATTATTAAAAATAAAACTTCTTATAAAACAAAATGACCTAATGTTAAAAATGTTTTTTTAATTTTTTAATGTGATTCTTAAATTATTATTTGCTATGTTTATTATTTAGTAGCTAAGAATTAATATAGTTTCTATATATAGTTGGAGCTTGCCAATAAAATATTGAAAAGATTTTTGGTGTGAAACCCATATTTAAAATTCCAAAATTTTAATTTATCGTAAAAAAAAACATTCTTTGAACCATTTAATTTAATTAATCAATAATATGCGACCGTAATGCCCTAGAACACAAGCTACTGCTGATTATTTTATTTTCGATTTAATTTTTAATTTTCAAATAATTTTTTTATTAATACATGTGCTCAAACTAAACATGGAAAATTACTAAAAAAAACTGTTTAATATTTTACAAAAATAACTCATTTTCATGTGGCAAAGGATTTGAGGGTCACAAATACTTTAATTTGTCCGGCAAAAACTTATTAAATAAATATTTTGTCTTGTGATTAATTATTATGCATGAATATGTATATAAAAAATTATAACAACCAGGTCAATGAATTAAAAGAAGATTGACCCATTTTGCAAAAAAATGGACATATATGGACAGTTAACATGCGTTTAGTTGGTTAAACTACGAATTTCGATTACGGACGTTTTAATTTTTATTAATTCAAAATAAACTCTTGCTTAAGATGACATATTTGGTTGGCCAAAGTTCAAAAGTTCGAAATTAATCTAAACTTTTAAATCGTCATAATCATAAAAAACATATGACCAATAGGGTTATTAGGGGGAAAGGGGGGGGGGGATCGAATTTACATTTGAAGGCATTGTGTAATTTTAACGAGCTAATGCTGCCTTAAAAAAATATGAAAAAAATTTTTAAATTGCCATCATTTTAGCATAATTAAATTAAATGTTATGAACAGATGAAAATTAAAAAAAACCCGTGTCAAGTTTTAAGCTGGTATATGATGATATCAAGCGCACAACACAAATCCTATGAATATATGCGATAGATTAGTTTTAATAATGTCATTTTTCATCATAAACGACGTTGGGCCGTACCGGGTATGGGGGGGGGGGGGGGGGGGGGGGGGGGGTGGTGTTAGTGTAAGTCCTCATACAGCCCTTCCCCCCCCCCCCCCATAATAATTTTTTTGAGTTTAAAAATTGCAATAAAAATTAAGCCTATTATACAAAAATACCCTAATCTTTGTATTTCTATGTTTCCCCCGTCTATTTTACTCTTGTGCCCCAACCTCTCTTGATATAAAAAAAATTTGGGTCTCTGGATTACACGGCCTTAGAAAGGTCCATAATTTTTTTGAAAACTTGGTCTATCATAACTTAATCACCGAACGTGGCGGTGTTTTGACCCTAAATAAATGCATGGCTGTACACCATCAAAAAAATGTTTAATAATTTTTTGAATTTCTTTATAGCATCCACCATATAACAACGTTTTTACATGGGGCAATTTTAGTTTTTTTCTATAAAATTAACATAAAACATGAGATGAAAAAGAGAATAATTAATTAGGCCAAAGCTTTGAAAGGAACCCTCTAACTTTCCCAGTTTTGATTTAGCACGTGATTAAATAATTTGTATTTACATTGATTTTGTAACAATAATTGGTTCGCGGTTTCCCCCATATCCTTCCCCATTTATGGGGCGCCATACCTGTTAAGGCTTTGACTAAACCCGAGCAATGCAATCAATATTGCATATGGGTTATATAGTAAGATTGGCTCGCATGCCGGCGACCTAGGTTTTTGGCCTAGGCTCTTACTTTTAGACATATCGTTTAGGACATACTGCCTAAGAAGGCCACTCAGAAGCTTAAAGTGGTTACACTTGTATAGTATTTTTTCTCAAAGAAAAAAGCTATACTGTGCACGGGTTCGAACTCGCAACCTCCTGCTTCTAAGGCAGAAAGTTTGCCACTGAGAGCTATCTGAGCCGACTACAATGTTTGTTAAATACTAAACACATTTTTATGTATATTTCTAATATTACGTTCGCCATTTCATGGTTCTTACACAAGGCCTCGGGCAAAGTGAGTTTTTATCTTGGTTAAATTTAAAAATTTTAAATTTTTTTTAACAAAATTTTAGTTTAAAGCATTTTATTTGCTTCAACAAAATGTGAGATATTTAAATAATTTGCTTTTCTAAATTTTGGATTCACAAAAACAAAAACTCGTTTTTTACGTGCCCCCAAAAAAATTAATTTAAAATTATATTGTTGTACAAAGCGATTGTAATGCCTGCTTCTTCTAGGCTCGGTTCGTGTCTAATTTACGTCCCTAAGCAAATTTTTTTCAAGCGCCTTTAAATTAATTAAACTTTCCAATTCGTATAAAATATCGTTATATTAACTTAGTTTTGTCATGACCTTTTCCCATATTGCTTGCTTATAAAGTTTGCATTGATGACAATTCTTAATTGGTGACATAAGACATGTTAGATGATAACAACATTATGAATAATTTGACTGAAGTTGGGGGGGGGGGGGGGGGGGGGGGTATATAACGTTTATTTTTGAGCTCCTCTTTCAATGCGTCATAAATCAAAATTTAAGCTCACATAGCCTATTGGCCCAAATGGCTCAGTTAGCAAACCCTGACTTACGCGTAGAAGATTTGAGTTCGCATCTATACACAGCCGTCTTTTTTTATAAAAAAATATTACACATACGGAATCATTTTAAAGCTACTAAATATCTTGATAAGGCAGTAAGCCTTGTGCCTAAAGTGAGGGTCTAGATTAAATAATTTTGCCGCGTGCAAATTGAAAATTAAACCCGTCGACTATATAAATCCGTTAAAGCTCTAAACCAGTATGGCGTCCATATATGAAGAACGCTCTGAACGAAAATTCAATAACCCAATTTTTCTCATTTATTAAATTTAAAAAAATTTGTTATGTATGGCCTGATAGTTTTAATGCTGTCTTATGGGAAATTAAACAAATTGGATTAAATTTGTTACTATTTTAGAGTTCGTTTTTATTAACAGGCAATATGACAATTAGGTGAGATAACGGGTCAATATATTAAAATGTGCCGTAGGCATTGTATATGCTTAAATAATGTTATGTTTTTATTAAACATTTCTTTTTTTCTGTGTCCTGTCAAAACAATCATTCATGTAGAATATTTTAAATATTAAAAAGAAAATTCAAGACTTAAATTAAACAATTGATAACACTGGACAACAAAATTTGGACCCTAAGCATCATTTATGGCAACTAAGGTTTTTTGTCAAGTTTTTGGCGCTGATCACGAATATGAAATCAGAATTTTAGTCAATGCCTCAGATTTTTAGTAATTCTGTGTCAAAGTTGAGATTTCTAAATTTTGGGGGTATTTTGGGTATCTATATCATAAAACCTACGGCTAGTGACAAACGTTTAAAATTATATTTAGATAACAGAAACATTCATTATTAATGTAAGGGGTTTAAATTTTTTTTTTATATTTATTTTTTTTTTATTTTTGCATTTTCATAAATTAATGGTTTTTGTCATAAAATCCGTTTTTTGATCCTAAATAACTTAAAAGAAAATTGCTAATAATTTTAGTAATAACCCTTTTTAGATTTGTTTTTCTAAATATGCCATTATTTTTTGGAAAATTAATCGTTAAAGAAATTTTGTAAATTTTTTTTGAACTTTGGACGCGGTTCAAAAAAAATTGGAGGCATTGGGAAAAAAAATAAATCCAGGATCGTTGTAGCAAGAAAATCCTCTACAAAACCCTTAAAAAATCGTTGATGTTGTTTTTTTTATGTCCAGTGTAATTTTAAAAACCTTGTGAACAAATAAAACAACATATGTAGATTTTTTTGGATATGCTAGCAATGCTGAGTGAGTCGTATTTCACTTTAAAAAATCCAAATTAGCATAATTAAATGCATTAAAAAAAATTTTTAAATCAGCCAAATTTTTAAACCAATTTATTGCTATACGATTAGATATATAGGTGCAAAATATCACGTTTGTTACAGTTTTTGGCAAAAATGGTTATAACTTGCAACAAATGTAAAAAACAAATATTGTAATTTTTTTGGTTTGACTAATTATAATAATTGGTAATATAGGGGCAAAAAGCTTTAAATTTAAATTGACAAATGAAATTAGAGGCTTTGGCAAATTTATTTATAATTTTAGGGCTTAATGGTTTAACATTAGGGCTTAGTGGTAAACACTTTAATTTAATCTTTCATCGTGCAGCTTGAAGTCTTATCGATTGTAGGACGTTGGGATCTCTAAACGGTGGTTGTAATGGGTATTTGTTGGAGATGGATATACGCCAATCATCGTTGTTACTCCCCTGGATACCAGACGACCCTTCCTTAGGCTGCTGACTTTTTAGAGGAATTCTGGCCATTAGCAAATCGGCATCAACACTGAAATTTCGAGCGATTTGAGCTCCCAGGAAAGGGCTAACGCTGTTATTCCCATTAGGCACACGTACGAATTGGTTGTAACCGTATACGTATGAATTATTCAGCGAGGAGCTTGCCCGTGGCCCCAAATTTACCATTTTGGATAATCTATCGGTGGGGTATTTAGGTGTATCCATTTCAATGCTTTTATAATTACGTTTCGTACTACCACTATTTGGCGGCTGAGAGCCGAGCTGTAATGCCGTTGTCAAATTTTGATCTTGTTGGTTGTTATACATGTTCTTGAAAGTATTGGGATATGTCCCAAACTTTTGGATTTGTTGGTATTGATTGCCCCCGCCCCCTATGTGCTCGTGAACGTGCAGATTTTGGGGCGGAATGTCTTCCACTATATGTTTATTAGCTCGCTGGTCGGCACCCGCCTTCGAAAAATCGTCTTGGACCCAATCTTCACGAAGCTTGCCAAGAATTTGTCCCGTGCCTGAATCTTTGACCACTTCGCCAACTTGCATGATACGGCGAACCTGTGATGGTAATATATCACAAGTCAACAATTATCAATGTCGCAAAAAATAAGTTTATGAGAACAAGCATGCAACATGATGGCCTTAACTTATATACATTTTTCGTTAATTTAATCCGCCTTAAACCCCTTATCCATCCATATCGTAAGAATGACCTTTTCAAACCTAACTAGATTTTGCGACCTCGAGAACCCTAAACAGAAAAAAGTCAAGAATTTTTTTTATATTTCGCTTTTACTTATAATTTTTATTTCAAACAAAAATAATAACATTAGTTTATCCGTCTATAACACTGGACAAAAAAATTTGGACGGACCTAAGCATCATTTATGGCAACTTTAATTTTTGGTCAAGTTTTTGGCGCTGATCACGAATTTGAAATCAGAATTTTAGCCAATGCCTCAAAAGTTATTCTTCAAAGTTGAGATTTCAATTTTTGGGGTATTTTGGGCTTCTTTATCGTAAAACCTATGGGTAGTAACAAAAGTTTAAAAACATATTTAGATAACGGAAACATTCCTTATTAACGTAAGGTTTTTTGATTTTTTTATAATATTTAATTTTTTTTATTTTTTCATTTTTATAAAATTAGTGGTTTTTTTCATAAAATTCGTTTTTTGATCCTAAATAACTTAAAAGTAAATTGCTAATAATTTTAGGTAATAACCTTTTTTAATATGTTTTTTATAAGGAATCTAAATATGTCAATAGTTTTTTTTTTGGAAAATTAATAATTAAAAAAACTTTGTGAATTTTTTTTCGAACTTTGGACGCGGTTAAAAAAAAAATTGGAGGCATTGGAAAAAAAAACTAAACCCGGGATCGTTATCGCAAGAAAATTCTCTACAAAACCCTCGAAAAATCGTTTATTTTGTTTTTTTTGTTGTCCAATGTAATCAATGAAATTAAAAAAATATATTTGGCACCCCAACCCAACATTAGTTATTGGTTTTTACATAAAAAAATTTTTTGCAATTTGTATATGACAGTTTAACTGTTATTAAATACAAACATACTCTTTTTTAATATATTTTTTGTTTTTGATTCATTTTTTGACTTTTTTATTAAATTTTCAATGTTTTTTGCTACTAGGTTGGATCAGAAAAAACGGATGGATTTGAAAATCCTTAAGGTGCCAGATCTTTGTAGTTAGCTCGTAAATCTCAAATTACCTGTGTAATGTGGGAATTGAAGTTTACAAACAACTTTATAAATTAATTCTTTTTTCATTGAGCCTGTAATAATCTGAATTTAATTGGAATAATTTATTTATTAGATACTTAAACTCAAACTAACTGGTTCCGCTTTAGATTTAACCTAACACCAGACCCAACTTAAAACGCTACCTAAAACTAAAAACGATAAAATATTAGCCCAACATAAACTCAAACTTCTAACCATAACCAAACCTTAAACTGATCTTAAACGGATAAACTTTTAAGTCAAAAAGCTTAAAAATAAGAGATTTATGATCAGCGTGTCAAGTTAGACCTTAATAATGGCTTAAGTAATATCCAGCTCGAAATTATTCCAATTAAGACCTTTAATTAATTTTAACAGACAAATGCATTTTTTCCGTTTTAAAATATGTGATTTCAAACGTGTCCTAAATATGTTAAAAAGGAACTAAATTACTTTATCCCCTTGGATGTCGTCCCTTTGTTCCTCTTCCTTAACCACGTCAACGGCTTTCCCAATTTCCATCGGTCTCACGTCGTGTTCAAATTTTTCCACTTCCGGCATGTATCGTCTCTCCAGAACATCCATATCATCTATCCTACCCCAGCTGATTTCGGCCCAAAAGTTAAAAATCATCAGAATGAAGCGGATAAAATGGCCGGTCATTGAGTTGGGGGCGGGGATAACAACGATTCAGTAGATAAGTTAATTATTTCCCGCTAAATACGCCCGTCAGAATATAATGTTTTACGTATATCAGAGGCCTTCTCATAATTGCATAGGATAATATAGACTTATAAAATTTAATATCATACCAAAATTGAAGCAGGTGTTATTATTATATTTATCATTTAGCCTAAAAAATTATACAAAATAAAAATTTGTAGTTCTAGAATTTGGCGTAAAATTAGAATCTGTTCTTTTGATCGGGTACACAACTTTATCTTGATATAGAAAAACAATACAGATAGATTTACTATCGCAACAAGCAAATTGAATTTTTGTTTTCGTAAAATCTTATTCTTTTCAAAATTATTTAAAAAAATTTAATTTTTTAAAAAGCATTTTATGTACATAAACTAAATTTGGCAAATTTAATATAATTTGGGTTTTATTTCAAATAATATTTTACGAACATAAAAACTCACCATGTGCCCTTAATAAAATGTATTTTGTAAAATTCAAAACTATATTTGGTTAATTTTTTTAAAAAATATTGTTTATTTACTAAATTAAAAATACTCACGCATATAATACCCTCAAGTTGGTTTTAATATCAAATTTTATGGTTAAATCGTTTTTGTAAGTTCGTGGAAGAGCATAGATGTATTTTTTGCAATAACTCTTTTATTTTTAAGATGTTTATTTTTTGTAATGAAAGGCAGGGTAATAAAATAAGACACTAGAAATAGTAAATTGTGAAGTATTAGAAATAATATGAGTGAATTACAACAAAATATAAATATATTGATTAAAAACATACCTATAAGATAAGAAGAAAAAATTGAAAATATGCACAATATGTCTGAAAAAGATTTATATGATAATGTTAAAGTATTCTATAAAATTTTCATTATAATGAAACCTTTACCATTTTAAGATTTTAAGTTTAATATTCAATATGTTATATGTCTAAAATTAAAAAATATTATGAGCAAAAAACAAAGAAATAATGGTTGAAAAAATTTTTTTTTTAAAATTGTAACGAGTTAACTAAATAGGTTTTTAGCAAGACGCAACAAATTAAAAATAATTTGAGCCTGGTTTCAAATAGACCCTATTGTTTAGAATTTTTAAGAATTATAGTAAACTTCTTCACACAATGTTAGCAAACTTTTTAAAATCACAAATTTCAAAGACGAAATTTACTAATTTTAAAAATAAAGAAAAACATTAATACATAATTATTTGGCAACAACGAATTTAATATAGGGTCATTTAATCTATGTATTTCAAACTTCTTTATGACTCTTAGAATTGTAATTTTATGGCTAAAAGTACCTTACAAAAAACTAAAAAAAAATATAAAAATTTTTTTTTAATCACTAAAAAATTGACCGATAAAAATAATAGAGAAAATTAATTAAAGCATCACTGTATTCATCTGATAACAGTATTTCTATGACAAACATAAAAGCAGTGTCATAATTAATATAATATTTTATTTATAAAATAAATATAATATAAAAATATAACATGTAAGGAGGACAAGAGAAAAAGGCTTTACCCCTATTTTAAAAAAAAAAACATTTTTTTAAGTTTGATTAAGTTCAAAAATCTATACACTTCACAAAAAATTATTTTGTTTTTTTGTTTAAAAATGATAAAGCCTGACTCATCCAAGATATGTTAAACAGCAATCATAATATAGATATACAAAAGTAAAATTCCCACAATTATTTTATGGCCAAATTTATTGTATAAAAGGGGAACTGATTCAAAATGAAATTTTTTAAAATTCTGTTATTCCTTTTTCTAAAAATTGGTCTGGCCATAAATTAATTAGGAATGATATCATCTCATCATATTCATAGAGTTCATCATTGGACCACCCATCATGTTTCCCATTGGTGGCCTCATCATATTTCCAGGCATTCCTAATTATACAAGACATATAAAATTAAAACTTAATTAAATGTGAATGAATACAAAATTTGATGTAAATTCACTCCATGTGCTTTTCAATTTTTTTATTAGATTGGAATATATGTCATATACTGTAGAAACTGTGTGATATTTGTAGTAAAAATATTAGAAGATAATTAAATTAGTTGCCTTTTGAATAGGTAAAATGTCTAACTAATTGCAAAAAAAATTATTAACAGTTTTACTTGATCGTGGTTACAGTAATTACAAATATAAAATATTGTTACCAGGCATCATTGGCATCCCACCAGGTGGACCAAAATTCTGAATAGAATGTTAAATTAATTAAATTCAAATTATCTTATTAAGCACAACTAAATTATATCAATTTAATCAATAACACATTACTGATTGGTCTAAAATAAAAATTTTACAAAGATCAAATACAAATTCATAAACAAATATAAATTATATAAAATATTGTTGATAAAGATAAAATAACATTATATGATATGATATAAGACAAAGCTTAAATTATAAGCAAACCATCATGCCAGGCATTCCAATGCCCATGGGTGGGGGTGGACCACCAGCCATATTCATTGGTGGGCCACCTATCATAGGTGGGGGTGGTGCCATACCAGCTGGCATCATGCCTGGTGGAGGAACTGCACCCATGGGAGGTCCCATCATACCCATCATAAAGGGTGGCAAAGGTGCATTTAGTTTTCCAGCTTTATAAGCAGCAGCTAAAGGTAAAAAAAGGTAGGCAAGATAAGTTTAACTTTACAAACAAACTTCTTTGCAAAAATTAATTGAAAAACCTTTGTATATATATCAGAAATAAAGGTAAAATATTAGTATAGGCTTAAAATTACAAATATAATTCATTTTTTTAGAATGGTACAGTGATAAACTATTTTATATAATTAAGCACCAAAAAAATTTTAGTCGCCTTGAGTTAAATATAAATAAGAAATAAAAATTATTAAAAAGAGCCTACTTGTGGCGTCAATAAGCTTTTGAGCCTGTTCCTCCATCCATGTTTGATAATACATCCTAACAGCTTCCTTATGCTTACGTCCATTACAATGCGTCTTTCGCACCGAAGGCTAATAAAAAAAATTTATGGCATATATTAAAATATAACTTAACATCAAAAAAAAATATACCGAATCGTGTGTTAAAAATGTATCACAATAATCGCAATAATATTTAGGCATACGGTAAATTCGGTTGTTCCTAATTAATCGAATAAACCTAAATAAGATATATTTAACACAAACTTCTTTTCATAAAACATTTTGTTTTTAATGGATTTTCTCTACCAAGTATTTTAAATTATTAATTTTTATTCTTCACTTTTTTCCACGTCCAGATTCATATCATTTTTTTTTTAAATTTAAAAATTTTTACCTTTTGACATTTAACGATGTTTACAAAAAGTCGCCAATTTTTGTTATTAGCATTTAAATATTTTTTAAAAGAAAAGTTAAAAAAATTTAAAAAAAAAATCAAACTTTAAAATTTTTTTTAAATATTTTTTTAAATAAAACGAATATGGATGCGTAGGGCGTGTTCAAATTTATATGTTTCTTAAAAAATTTTAAAAATAGCAAATATTTATTATATAATTTAAGTTTTTACATCGATAAAATTTAACCAATATTTAAATTTAACGCCTTGAACATTTGTTTTAGTAATAATTTAGAGTATTGATCGTGTACAAATAAATCTATAAAAAATGGCTGATATTTTAAATACACTTTTAAAAAGCTACGGCTAATACTTTTTTTTAAAATTATAAAAAATATGTTTCTAAAATAAAAAAAATTTTAGCGGCTAATATCAAATAATGAGAATTTAGGTTTTTTGGTCGTTTTAGGATATGCCTAACAAAATAATTTTAATTTTTTTTTCACACTAGGCGCATCAATGTTATTATAGTGTGTGCAATTTTTTTTTGGCAAAATTTTCTATCGACTAGCCGCAGCCTACAACACGGTTTTACTGATTTTGCATCTATCCATGCGGTTTGGAATATAAAAATAGTTTGTGATTAAGTTAGAGTTGAGAAAATCTTAAACAAAGGTAATTTTATAATTAGGGTTAGGTTTATTTAGTTTGGGCAGAGATTATGGTTGTTATTAGATCAAAATAATATAGTAAATTTTTCATGAGATGAATTAATCATACATGTATGTAAAGAGCATTAACGTAGGAGGGGGGGGGTTGGGAATGACTTCCCCCCAAGCATGCCATATCCCCACGCAAATTAAAAAATTTTTTTGCATTCCCCCCCCCCCCCCCCCCCCCCCACAAAGTAAAATACCAATTTATTATTAAATCTTCAAACCATTTTCATTTAATCCAAATTGTAGCATTAATATAAAAGCATATCTCATTCATATTTGTTGTGTACTTGAATATAACCATTTTTATCATATAAATTTACATAATTGTTTCGTCTATATTATTAATGAAATTTTTGAGGTTTCTTGTTCACCGTTCAAAATCCACGAAAATAAAATCGTTTGTGTAAAAGGTGCCTGAGATGGCAAATTTTTATCCACGAGGTGGGCATATTTTTTTATTAAAACGAAAAAACGTTTTACGATCAAAATAATTGGAAAATATTTTTGAAATTTTTACTCTATATTAAGTATATCCCTATTAATGCACGTGAAAAATTTCAGACCTCTAGCTACTTCCGTTATCTATATTATTAGAAATGAAAATCCCGAGTTTTGGTGATTACCGGTCAAAATCGACGAAAAAAAATCGTTTGTGTAAAATGTGTCTGCCAATTTTTAGTTTTTATCCACGAGGTGTGCATATTTTTTTATTAAAATAAAACCGTTTTACGACTAAATTAATTGGAAAATATTTTTGAAATTTTCACTCTATATCAAGTATATTCCTATTAATGCACATGAAAAATTTCAGACCTCTAGTTATTTCCGTTATCTATATTATTAGGAATGAAATTTTTGAGTATTAGTGATTACCGTTCAAAATCGACGAAAAAAAAATCGTTTGTGTAAAAGGTGTCTGGGATGGCAAATTATTTGTTTTTAGCCACGAGGTGTGCATATTTCTTAAATTAAACGAAAAAAACGTTTTACGCCCAAAATAATTAAAAAATATTTTTGAAATATTTACTCCATATTAAGTATTATCCTATTAATGCACGTGAAAAATTTCAGACCTCTAGCTACTTCCATTATTAAGATACGATATTTTAAAACTTTTCAAAAAAATTGGGTTTTTTACTCGAGTTCTATTATTTCAAATTTGACTATAAAATACTTTTAAATTTTAATAGCTTATTTAAGAATGTTTACTTTTCGATGCAAATTTCAGCCTCTTAAAGTATATAGGAGCCGAGTTATGCATCAGGTACCGAAAGGTACATAAAACGTACATTATAAGAAATTTCACTATAATAGCCAAGAAATATAATTAACGGTAATAAATATTCTTTTTATTTAACATGTTTATCAATATTATCTTTTATATTAATCATAGTTTTATATTTTAATATTTTATATTTTTAATTTTAAATACCATATGATTTCTAAATTTCGTATGTTAGATAGACACAACCAATTTTAAATTATAGGCTAATTCCTAATACAACGACCCCAGACCAAAGTCGTTTAAAAGAATTTTTCTAGGTCAATTGCCCTGAAAATCCCGAATTTTCTATTAAAAATTGTCGCTCGTTTATAGTTTTTAGGATATTAACGTTTGAAAGTCCAGAAATGACCAATTCATATCTATTATTTTTTTAGAATCATTGTCACCAAAGTCTGGCCAGGTACATTCTTACCTTTGTATTTTTATAAAGTAGTTAATCTTAAATTTAAAGCTATCTCTGCATTTAGTTTTTTTTTGATTAAATATTTTTGAATCTATATAGCAAATAATTTGTAATAAACATTATAAATAGCACTTAAAATTATTGTATATTTAACTTTTTGTCAGAAAATATAAATTATTGTAATTTTTATTTCCATCTTTCATCTTCATTAAAGCAAAAGTACTGGAAATAGCTAAAATTTTACACATTATCCTTTTTATATAATAAATATTAATAAAATTATATTTAATTCATAGAATTTTTTTCAGTTTGATTTTGATGTTTTTTAGTATAAACTTTTTATTGTAAATTTGGCCCATTTACTGCATATTATAGGTATATCATTTTAAGATATAACTAGAAATTTAAAAAAAAGATTAAAACAGGAGTGCAAGATATTTTATTTAAAATTTTGAATATTAGATATAATCCTATTCATTTTAAAAATATTTTTGATACATTTAATTTGACAAATTATTTTTCAACTGTATTCTTAAATTGCTTGCTATAATTTTATGCATCTCATCTTTCTTATCTCAGTTAAATTAACTAATTTGCAATTATCTTTGTTCCACTTTGTCAAAAAATATTATTGAAATTTTTATTCTTTATCAAGTATAATCCTATTAATGCACGTGAAAAATTTCAGACCTCTAGCTACTTCCATTATTAAGATACGATGTTTTATAACTTTTCAAAAAATTGGGTTTTTTTTACTCGAGTGTGATTATCTCAAAATTCTAATTATAAAATAATTTTTTCTAGGTCAATATGCCCTTAAAATCCCGAATTTTTTGTTAAAAATTGTCGCTCTCGCTTATAGTTTTTAAGATATTAACGTTTGAAAGTCCAGAAATGACCATTTTTAATGAGAAACATCAGCTTTTTAAATGAAAGTTTGTAAAATTTAGTGTACGCTTGCTTAAAACTTCGCTCAATTCAGCCAAAATTTATCAAAAATAGAGCGTATTGAAATTTTCAAACCTCAAATTCCTTAAAGTAAAGTTGAGCGACACTTTGATAATATAAATTTATAATTTCCATGCCAAAACTCCATATATCCATAAAATTCGTTCTTTAAGGTGCGGTTCCGAATTTTTTATTTAGTAAATTACCTTATTTTTTATTGATGAATATTAAATATACTCACCTTTATTTTCCATAAAATTTTTAGCCTCATTGAGTTTATAATGGTCGAGTAATGGGCAAAGCATTTGAGTTAGGGTAATGCGTTAATAAGCATGCAATAATAAAGGGATATCCCGGGCGAAGCAGGGTCACATATTCTAGTTAATATAAAAATTCATTATATAACATATCAATAATATAATTTTCTTAATACCATATATGTTTGTTTATATAAACATTATTTATATAAGTCCTTAATGATTACTCAAATTTTAAATAGCAAAATTAAGTAACAATCATAAGAATCAGTAGATTTCAAATTAAACACTATGGGGCCCGCACTAAATATTTTTCAAATATTCAACTATGAAATTTTGTCTATAAAAAATTCACTACGTGATTGGAGCACAAATGTATTTATTAGCCATAAATTATTCAAAATTAATGATTTCGTCTATTCCAGTTTCGTAACGTATTTTTTGAGCAAACTCCGGGGTAAGTGGATTATTTTCAGGGTTTCGGCATTTTTCGAGTTTAGCTTCGATTTGAGAATATTTTAGGTCTTTATCGATTGCGGCAAATTTATCGGGATGGAGAAATATGGAAGATTGATGGACTGATTCAATCCCTAAAGGTAAATATTTTTAAAAAGAAAACGAAAAAGCTACTTTTTTGTGTTTAAATTTAATTTAGTAGTTAACAATAAAGCAAAAAACAAAAATATAAAACATCGTAGAAATATGAAATACACATATTATTTCATGTCTAAATGAAAATCAAAAATAGAGTTCAAAATCGGGACACAAAAACCGCCCAAAAACGAGCCAGACCAGATCGGCTCATTGAGGAATAAAATCGGGGGCAAGGTTTTAAATTGTCCTATTTTTTTTTAAACTAAACAAAAACTAAAAAATTTATTATCATAACACAATGATGACTATTAACTAGGTATTTTATTAATTTTAAAATTTCCGGCTAAGCCTAAATAAAATATCAAATTCGGGGCCTAATTTCATATGTGCCGGTTTGAATTTTAATTAAAATTACATAAGGAATTCTTTAAAGTAGGTATGGAATTACTTTCAATTGCGTTTTGTAAGACAAATTTATCCTCTAAAGTACCATCTTCGAAAAGGAGGTCAATGTATCTAAATACAAAAAATATTGTTAGCTAAATAATTAAAATTAATAAAACATTTACAAGAAATCATTTGTATGTTGTAAATTAAAATAATGAATTAACGACTTAAAAAATTCAGTACTTGTCTAAATTTTCGCCAATTTTTTTGCTACTGTGAACGAGGGAAGCAAGAGCGATCTAATAATAAATAAAATTAATTGTTTGGATATTTTTAAGTAAAAAAAACTACACATTTTTACCTGGCTAAAATTTTTCTTAAATTGAGAGAGGAGGGAGAGGGGGAGGGGATAATGTATGGTTCATTTTTTGATAAAAATTAAAAAAACTGGCCGCTTAAGCCGTTTACTTTGTCTATAATTATTAAGTTTACTAAATAGTTAAATATGTTTCCCTCTCCAATCAAACTTAAAACAACGGAGAAAGATTCATTTTGGTAGGAGGTGAAACTATGTTTTGTACAATTAAAAATTAAATAAGTTATTTGCAACATTTTAATTTTTTAGTTATATTTTGATAATTGTAAATTCGTTTTAGTTATAAGTTTTTTCATTTATATGTTTTAAAAGAATATTTTTGTAAATACCCAAAAATATTTTATAAATTATAAAAAATATCTGGTATTTTAAACTTCTATAATTAAATTTAGAAAATTAAAACATGATAAATTCGGCAAACAAAACAAACAAAAATATACATATTTCTAATAAAAATAAAAAATTACAATATAAGATAAGGGCTTGGGTTTGGTCCAGTCTTATGGGATAACTTACAAATTAGTCCTTTTAAGGCAAAGGACCTTTAAATTTTTTGCAAGCTGAGAGTGTTTGCAAATAATCAATTGCTATTTTTGTAAACCTTCATTCTTTTGATAGCGTCTTAATTACACAGGTCAACAATTTTTTGAGAGTTATGAGCTACAGAGATCAAACCAGCCATCGTAGGGATTATCAAATCCGTTTACCGTTTTTCCTAATCAAACTTAGACAGTTATAAACATTAAAAATTTTAGAAAAAAAGGTCAAAAAACTAAAAAAGAAAAAAAAATAAATTAAAATTTTATTTTTGCATATTCACAATAATTAAACTGTTAAATTCAAACTTCAAATAATATTTTTATTCCGATATATAACCCTGTTTAAATACCCTAAAAAATCTTTAGTGTAACAATTTAAAAATAAAAACTTAACAATAAATATTTTATCTTAAACTCTTTTAATTTAGTTTTAATAATCACAGTTTTTTCATTCATATGTTTAGTAATATATAAAAAAATTAGGAAAGCCCAACTTGTGAGGGTGTAAATAAAAAGACGGCATTAGTAAATGTGAGTGCATCCAAGAACATATGAGCACCAATTCTAAGTTTGTCGGCATCCTTTAGGCTAGGAAAGCGAGTCTAGAAAAAAGGACTAAACTAAATAAAATCATACACAAGTTGAATGTTAATAATGTAATATAAATATAATTAAATCTTCACTCTAAAAAATCTCTAAAAATCAAAAAAACAATTATATTAGATGGTTTCTAAAATTTTCTACTGAAATATAGATTAAACAATTAAAAATACAAATGAACGGCAACTATAAAATTTAAAAAATATTAAATTTTAGGTGAAATTGTTTTTTAAATTGTAACATTAAGGTTTTTATTTTGCTAACAACAACATATAAAAAATGAGAAAAATTATAAAAAAAATTAATTTTTTTGATATTAATTATCATATATATGGTAAAAAAACAAACTAGCTAGATTGTTAATAAATTTCAAATAGACAATATACAGGCATTTACCTTCATATCAATGAAAAATCCTTCAAGTGGTCTATAAGGTGTATGAACTATCATTTGAAATTGCAAGTATTCAATAATTTTCATTTCATGACTAATAATGACCTAATTAAATCTCAAATAAATTAAGAGCTATAAAAAAAAGATATATTTTATTTTTATAAATAAATAAAATTATATTCTGGTAAAATAAGCTAGAAAATAACCTCTGCAAGTTTCTTGACATCACCTTTAATATTTTTCAAAAAGTTTGGCAAAGTAACATTGTATTCATCTACTTTACAAGCTAAAAAAAGGCAAGTTATTCTAGACATAAAAAAGAGTTTAGTTAATAATAACAAAACTTATATAAAATTATAAATAAGTAATTATAATTATATATACACATATGTAACATTAAATTTAATTTAATCACCATAAAAATAAACAAATTATAAATAATAAATGTTTTAAAAATACAGAATTTCTTTGGGATGATAATCCATGACAGAAGTAATCAAATAAAATCTTTTATAATAAGAAAATGCCATTTCCTACAAAAACAAGATTCAAGAATAAACTAATGTATAATATAAAAAATATAGGCTATACGACAACAGATCTTGGAACATCAAAAAAACAAATAGTACAAAAATCCCATAGTTTCTTGCAATAGAACAAGTGGAGATCACTTTCTTCCTCATGTGTAAGAAACACTTCATCTAATATTTCAATAAACCCCTGAAATTTGATAATAAATATTTACTTGATATTTTTCGGTATATTTTAGAATATAGCTCTGTATAGCATCATTTCTTAAGTTGTAAACATCAGATTCATTTTTAAACAACCAATATCTTTTTTGAGTACTATTTGAAAACATGTGTAGAAAAACATCGCGCGCACTTAAAAACGTCTTAATACAATATTAAAAAAATTTTATTTTATTGCAAGTCTTTTAGTCATAATAGTATAATTTATTTGTAAAATTTGTGCGCTTTTATGAGTTACTTAAAAAATATTTCTGCATGTAGTATAACATAATATTGCCACATGCAAACTCAAGTTATGGGCATTATCCGTCAAAAACATTTTCATATTTAAAATTAAGGCTTATCTTATTACCTAGCCTAAAATACCATCGTCTGTTAACCTGTGTGTAAATAATTGAATATTCTAATTAGATAGAGAACATATGTGTTTTACATTAGCACTTTTCAATTAGCCTGTTAACTAAACAAAACCAAAAAGTGTATATATAAATTATCTAAAGTATGTATTTAAACACACAAGGTTAACAATCAAATAAATAACCAATATTACAATAATTATTAACTATTACATCTAGTGTAATGCAAGGATATTTACGAAAACTTGCGATAATATTTTAACATATTTAATTGCACTATCATCGCGTTAACTCTTTTTAGCAATTTATAAAAATATTTGTTTATTAAATAATATAAATTTAAAATTTTATTTTTAATTAATTAAATGTATTTTATAGCATAAACAATATAAATCAAATGAAATGCATTTTTTTTAAATTAAAGAATACCTATCATATTAAAAATAGCAACTAGATATAATTTGAATTGAAGTAAATTTTTTTCATACTTTTGTCTGGCTTTTTTCACAAATCCCACAGCAGGTTAATTAAATTAGTTAAAATTTTTAGGTATTATTTAAAAATAACTTTATTGTTCATTAAAAGTCACTCTTTTTAAGAATTGAGCATACAAGAGGATTCAAACTAACGCGTCGCAATCTCTAAGTCCTGGAAATAATATAAAAAGTCCTAATATAAAAATTCATATATTCAAATGGTTTTTAATACAATAGATGAAAACCATGTCCTATACACAAAAGAAAATATATATTTTAAAATTTGTGTAATTAAATAAGTTTATACTTTTGATTAGAAACCTTAACATTTGCCAATAAGTCATTCAGAGGGAACAGTGGAATATTTTTGGATAAAAAATGTATTTTGCTTGCACCAAGAGCTAAAATTATTTTCCCCACAAGGGTGCCCATATTCTATTAAAGAAGGGGAGGAGTAAACTGGAATAAGGAAATACTTGGTGGAATATAATCTAGTATATAAGTTTTATTGTATTTTTTAACGATTCACAAGCACTGTTAACTAGACAAAGGAAGAATTACCATGATGATTGCCCCTCCCCGTTTCACCTTTATTAGGATTATTATATTTTTCTAAAGAATCAGAATTTAATTCCTGGTACAGTTAAAAAATTAGGGACGGTTCATTTTAGAGCTCTTTTGTGTTTAAAATTTTGAGCAGTACGCCTGGTCAGGGTGCGATTTAAATATAACACAGAGTTATGAGCTAACTACGTAAATCAAACCTGCCATCTTAGGTATTTTTAAATCCGTTTACCAGTTTCTCTAATCAAACTTGGTTAATCAGCTATAAACATTGAAAATTTAGAAAAAATGCCAAAAAAATTTTAAAAAATTCGCAAACAAATTGAAATTTTTTTTGCATATTTATAACAGCGAATTAATAAACCGACAACATAATGTATCTCTAAATTTGGGCAAAATGTATTATAAATGCTAATGTAAGAGCTGAATCTACTGAAAAAATTTATTTCTCTTGATTTGTAAATATAAATTAAGTTGCAAGGCATTTTTATATAAAAATAAAATTTTTAATTTAGCATATTTTCGACCTGTCAATTTGGTCAAAAGAGGATATTTTTTTAATATGGACGGATGTAAGGAGCCAAGGCCGGATTAAACTAAGAAAAACAAAATATAAATGTGAGTGGATATCATGGGGATAAATTCTTTTATGTTCTTATAAAATTCACGGTTGGCAATTGATATTTGTTAGCGTGTGTAATATAACTGGCTAAATTTAATTATGTTAAAAAATAATCTACTGGCATGAGTTTATCATGTTTACGGAGCGATAAATATATCGGCTTGAGTTATGAGAGACAAAAGCTACGATTGAGCTAATCTTGGTGGAAAAAGTTTTATGAAAATCGATAATTAGGCTGTTGTTGGAACTGCCGTTCTGCAGTGTTTTATTTTAGAAAATACTGGAGATCACATAAATTCATCATATTTCAATCGTCAATATTTTGTTTTTAAACCACCGCTATTTTTTTCAGTCATTTAGTTAGATTTTGACAAAATGCGGGGGCCCAGGTGGAACGGTTATTAATCTGCGGCATTGAGGTAATTAAAGGGCCAAAGGAAGGGATTATTAATATTAGGGCGTATTTAATTATTTGTAGAAGAAAGGTCAATTGTAAACATTTATTAAAGAATTGGGGCAAGAAGGGTAAGCATCAAGCAATCGTAGACGTTCATTTAGTTCAAACAATTTATTGTTAAGTCCATTTAATCAAAATATTGAGTTTCTATTATCAGCACCAAAACAACACAAATAATTACTTTTCACCACCAAAAACCAGCAACTAAATAAAATAATCTTTTTTTCATCAATAGATTCCGTGCACGCGTAAGACACTCGCTTAAGGCGTGAGGGCGTGCAACAGATTTTAAAAAAAATGCATTCTTTAAATACTAAGTTGGCATCAATATATATTAACAATAGGTTCTGATAAGTGAGCTTTTGACACACCTTTTGATTTTACCAAATTTATTATTAAAAATTTTTTAAACTTTTTTCCCTACTAAATATTTTCTTATTTAAATAAGTTTCAATTTAAAAAAAAATATTTATTAAACTTTATTATAAATTGTAATATTTATTAATAAATGAACATGAAATATAAGAGCGATAATTTGATGTTATTAATATATTTAATTGGCCTAAAATCTTGCGAGAATTTGTATTTTTCGCTCATAACTTACAGGGTGGTTCAGTTTATTGATTTAGTATTGATAAAATTTATAATAAATAATTTATATGCCCTAAAAATCCACGTGAGATAAATTTATTAAAACCCGCGAAAGGTAAGGTGAAAAATTAAAAAAGCGAATGCTTCAGTGGGGACTATACGGACCCCAATTATAAACTTTTAAAAAATTAATATCTATTGACTTATTTTATTTTGAGAAATGTACGACAAATATTATTTATTATAAATGTACGTAAATTTTATATGAGTAGTAAAAAATCTCTAAAATGAGAATTTTCCATTTTTCTGATTCTATCAGATATTGTCAATCAATTAAATGTAACAACATCATTGATTAAACAGTGTTTTAGGTCTAGTAGAACATTTTTAGAAGTATTCAAAAAAAGTATATTGAAATAGAAAATTTTTACAGTGGACAACAAAATTTGGACGACCTTAACCATAATTTATGGCAACTATAGTTTATGGTCAAGTTTTTAGTAATTACGAATATGAAATCATAATTTTAGCCAATGCCTCAGATTTTTAGTATTTGGTGTCAAAGTTGAGATTTTTTTATTTTGGGGGTATTTTGGGCTTCTATATTGTAAAACTTTTACGTAGTAACAAATGTTTAAAACTATATTCAGATTACAAAAACATTGATTAATAATTTAAAACTCACTTTTTTTCATAATATATAAATTTTTTTATTTTTACATTTATATAAAATTAGTTGTTTTTATCATAAAACCAATTTGATCCTAAACATGAAAGGAATTTGCTTATAATTCTAAGCTACTATTATGGATAGGTTTTTAATAAGGAATCTGAATTGCCAATAGATTTTTCAAAAAATTTTAAGAAATTTTGTAAAATTAATTCTGAACTTTAGACCCCGTTAAAAAAAATGGAGGTATTGGGAAAAAAAACGAGCTCGTTTTGCTGTATAATTCTTTACAAAACCTTTAAAAAATCGTTTATGTTGTTTCTGTTGTTGTCCAGTGTTATTTGCCATTCTTCACCTTTAAAACTAAATATTTTATAAAGAAAAATAAATAATCTTTTAACATCAATAAACAATACAAACATTTTAAAACTTTAATTGTAAAATTATTAAAAATAAACTAAAAAATAAGGTTGCAAATTGTTTAGTATAATTTTAATTTAGGTTGGGGTCCATACAAACCGCAATAGAATTTTTAGTTTCTAAACAAATTTTATTATTAGACATAGACCAAATTTTAATTCTAGTTGTTTATATATTTAAGAAAAAAATCACAAAATTTGACCCATAGTATACATAATTTTTAGAGATATTTAATTTTCAAAATGTGTTGGGGTCCGTATGGACCCCAAAGTGCTATTCGTAAAAAACAGATATGCAAGTACTTGACTTTATATGAGCGCGTTTTGAGTTATTTCAGTTTTTTACAAAGTTTAAAATATTTTTGATATCATTTTCTTCTACGTTATTAGCACTAAATATAATTTTAATATAAAAAAAATTAAATTTTTTAAAATTTGTCTAAGTATTTACCCACGAATGGTAGGGTAAAAAATTTGTATCGCGAATGCTACAGTGAGATGTATACGGAATCCTTAAACCATTTAAACTTTATAAGTTTAGAGCTATGAACCTTTTTCTTTTTATCAAAAAAATACGTGATCTATAATTATAAACTAATATTATACACCACTAATGTATATTAAAATTTAACTTAAGACAAAGTGAAAATCGGAAAAATGAGAATTGTTATTTTTATGTTATATTAAATGAATCCTGTCATAAACCAAACTTATCAATATTATTAATCATATCGTGTTTTTAGGTCTAGTAAAACATTATTAGAAATTGTAAAAAAAATGATTTATAATAAAAAATTATTTTTGGCTATTATTTTATTATTTACCATAAAAACATAATTTAATACAAAAAAAAAACTCATTTAAAACTTTATTTAACAGTGCAAACTTTTTATATACTTTAAAAGAAAGCTTATTAAAAAAACTAGAAAATATGGTTGCATTCAAGTTTAAGCTTACATTGAGGCAATATTATTTCAATACAATTTACTATATGCGGTTTATGCTGACCATAGAACCTCTAACTTATAAACAAATATTGAATTTGGATCAAAGATTGAATATTGGTTTTGTTTATTATATGGAAAAAGTCACAAAATTCTGGCCAATAATATATAGTTCTAGGGTTCTTTAGTAAAAAGTGCTGGAGCTTACATGGATACCACTGTGCTATATGCGGATTGTTTTAAATATCCACGAAAAATATTTAATATTTTCCATCATATTGCACAGCAGTACACTAAATATTTGAAAATTACTACTAAATTTCATTATTATAAGTTTGGTGATGTAGATTGGTAAATAAATATTAATTTTGGCACGAAAGACTGTTTTTATTAAATAATCTGTTTCGTAATTTGCTAATTCAAGATTAATAAATCACTTTTTCTGAACTGTTTTTTTATAAACAAAATTTAAGTTTCTAGGTTTTCAATATTATTCTCATTACATATGTGTAATTTGAATTAAAAAATTTTAAAACCTAAAATATTTTTTAATATTTTAAAAGTAATATTAAAATTGATCATTGGCTATGTACCGATATTCATAAAGGAGTGATGAAATTTTGATATAAACTAAGAAAAAATTGATCATTGGCCATGTTTATACCGATATTCATAAAGGAGTGATGAAATTTTGATATAAACTAAGAAAAATTGTTAATAAACCTTACACGCTCTCCTAAGCCTAAATAATTTTTAAGTATTTAACGTTTTAATAGAATCGGTGTGTTTATCATTTTTTAGATATTAATTGCAATCTACCACTTTGATATTGAAAATCTAAATTGAGAGAAGAGTTTATTAACATAAATTTTTTGAAAAAAAATTAGATCAAAGACTTACTTGGCACGTGACCTAAACCGATTACAATTATATTGCCCTATCCTTGTTTTAAATATTATTAGCAAAAACTAATAACAATAAATATATAATCACTCGATGAGGATATTTCTTCTAAATTATGTTACTCATTTGTAAAAATTATTCATAAAATACTTTTGCCTAAAATATTTTTCCGGTCGGCCATATGAAACTAAACTAAAAATCTATATTCCGGCCTAGGTTTTGATATATGTTGGGTGGGGTTGAAATATTATGGCCTGGTTTGAATTCTATTTCATATCTGATTGGCACAAAGTGCCGAAAAAAAATACAACGAATAATGAAATAGCTCATTGTTTGTTTTTTCTTAGAACGTAGCCTGCCCGTCAGCAAAGCAGTCCCTGGAGGCGTTAAAAAAATGTTATTTGAAAATATTTTGCCCATTTCTTCCCAAAATTTTTAGATATGAATCCGTGCGTAATATCAAATACTTGGTATCGCCTCCCTTATTTTTTTTAGAAATAAAAAAAATTGATTTTGTACATCCCCAAACATTTTTAAGAAATTAAAATAACTTCTCTACCATTTATATAGCTAACATCTCGATAAATTGTCATTGTTTTTTTTTTGATATTAAAATTTTTTCAACTTTTGGTATAATTGTATATAAATATGAAATTGTTAGTAATCATTTGGGCAATATTATTATTCCAACTTTTGTTCAGATCGGGTATTATTTTGCTTTCACTGTGGGCGCGTTAAACGTTCATTCATTTACTAAGTGGATTTTGAAAATTAAAATATCATTTTATTTAAACATTTTATTTCTGAATAAGTATTAAATGCTGATATAGCGACCTTTTGTTAAAATGCCTTTAGTGTCAAATCTAAGAGAAAATTTTTTTAAAATTTTTCCAAAATTTTGTGAGACTGATCGCACCTTTATTAAAGGAAAGGAATGTAAATGGGTCAATAGATAGACTAATTCTTTAAATTCTTTTCCAATTATTAACGGCGCCTAACAATTTGCATCTTAAGCCAACCCCCCCCCCCCCCCCTCCCATAATTTTAATTTGAACATTGTTTTGGACATTTAATTTCATGAACTTACTAAAATTTTGCATTTTATGAGTAATTTAACATAAGATAAGGCTTAAAACCTTAACTTAATACGTATTAGAGCTTAAATGCCCAGATAAGAAAAAAATTAAGAAATACGAGTGGAACTGACTGGTTAATTACCCTTAATAATTTATAAGTCAGATGAGATGACAAAAACTGGTTGTCAAATATAAAAAATATATAAACTTGCCCAGAAACTTAATGTATTTTAGGGGCTAATTATATTACATGTAGAGATAAATAACAAACCTTGGTCGGGGTTGTTTATACCATATAAACAAGTAGTATTCTTTAATCACATTTGTTTTCAAATACATCTAAATTAGTGTAAAAAAGGTCATTTTTACGGCAGAATGAGCTCCTTTTCTCTTATTTTCGTCATAGTGTTTGGGTCATTTCTATTTTAATTATAATATGATTGGCCAAACTCATAAAAATTTTTCATATTTATAGAATTTCTTTTTTTTGCATTTTAGCCCATTATTAACGGCCTGAATTCAATTTTAAAATTTTACATATGGTTTTTTAAAAATTGTTTAAGAAGACATGTTTATTATTTAGGGTTATTATTAAAGGTTTTTGTGTTACCATTCAAAAAATTTGAAAAATAACAAAGTGAAACATTAGTGTTGCGATATCTTCATTGAAATTATTACACCATCAGTGCTTAATTAATCGCATAAAACTTTAACTTTAAATATAATTAAAGTTCTATTTTGAAAAAGTGACAAATCACATTTTGTAAATAGGAAATTATTATAAAAGTTATTCGACGCTCTGTTTTGTGAATTTTTGTGTCGATAAGTGTTATAGACGTCCTATTAATACTTGTTTATATTTCCATCTATGTTAACTCGGTTGAACAATTTTCCAAGTCTTATAAATCTTTAAATTACGCCCCCCCCCTCTCCTCGTCCAAAAAAAACTTAAAGTTTTGCTCCTATCATTTTTATTTTAATTATTAGCAAACGCCGTAAGTCTCAAAAATCTTCACCGTCAATTTGATTCGCTTCCTCAAAAGCCACCACCGATATGCTTCAACGGCGAATGCCAATCACCCATCAATATCATAGCGGAGCACACTGTGTACGATACCAAATTGGCACCCATTCGACTCGATATGGATGGCACAGCCAATATTTTGATGAAGAATACCGGCAAAACAGGTTATTCTAGATTTTGTGCTCGAGCCCTTATTATTCCATACAGACAATACTGCCCTATATTTGCTAATTTTATTTTGAAAATAATATATCATCACCTAAAGGCATATTGGCGTTTGACGACAACCGCGACACCGTATTGTTAAACCAGTCAATTTCGAACAAAAACCAAGATAAAATGAGACACAGCCTAAAATATAGGGCTATTTTAGAAGCAAAATATTTAAACTCCTAATTACGATTATCTTAGAATTGTCCCTTGGCTAACAAAATACTTGTTTTGTCAATAGTCAGAGTTAAAAGTAGTTGTGTCCTGACAAGTAAACTGTCTGTTGGAGTTGTAGGGCAAGAGCGGCATTTTCTAACACGTGTGATAAGGTCCTTCGACATTTGTCTCGGGGTTTTTGGATGTTATAGCGTTTAATAAAATGTGGCGTTCTAAGATCACGATGACGAAACGGACTTAATTATTTTGACCTCAATTGGACGACGTCCGGAAACAATTTAACTGCCCCCAACCCAAAAAAAAAATTCTGATTTATTTAAACATCTTAAATGTTAACCATAAAAGCTGCTTTATTATTTACAAATGGACCTTCTTCCATTAGTCAGAATTAATATTAGAGATTACATATAGTAGTTATAAGCAGAGCTGGGAAAAAGCCCATTTTTCAACTAAACTCAAACTTTTGTTTTTCAAAAATTTTATGACAGATTAAAAAAATCAATTATTAATAAATACAGAATATAAGCAGAAAGTCTTACATTTTATTAATATTTTCCTGATTAAAGCTAAAACCTTTAATTTTTTTAAATTTCGAAAAATAAAAAAATGAGTTTGACCCAAAAATGGGCATTTTCCCAGCTCTGGTTATAAGTGAGAGTTTCAATACTTGTAATTATAACGTTAAGTAAGTTCAAACAACATTTATTATCACATCCTGTTTTAATTTAACTTAATTTGTCGAATATAACTATTTTATATTTATTCATAAAAGTTGTGTAAGCAACTAAAAACTATAACTTTTTTTACACATGAGTAAAGCTACCATGTTGAGCTCATAATGTTAAATGAAAAATCATTAGGGTTTTTGCAAAAAAATTATTTTTAATATTGACAGAATATTATTTGAAGATTATTTTATTTTCATTAAACTAAAATAAAGATAGTTGGCCTATTCGGGTGAATTTGAATAAACCATGAGTTTAGAGTTATGTTTGTTTATACTACACAGATCAACAAATTTTTGAGAGTTATGTTATGGGTTAACTACAGAGATCAAACCTGCCATCTTAAAGATTTTCAAATCTGTTATTGTTTTTAATCAAACTTAGTTAGTCAGCTGAAAATTTTAAATGGTTAAAAAAAAACAAAAAATATTTAGGAACAATAATAAATTGAATATTTATATTAAAAGCCGATAATATATGGTGGTATTTAAGTTTTATCGCGATATGTTTTGGATTATCTAAAAGCAACTTAATATATTAATAAAGTTTGCTACTTATTATTTGTGATGCTAATAAAGCCTTTTAAATTTTACTTTTTAGGGTATATTAAGATCTATCAATATGGTCATAAAAGGCTTTATGGACGAATAATGAGAAGATAGAAAAACTAAAAAACGGAAAATATATATGAGATAAGTCTGTCATGGCGATGCATTTTTTCAAATTTTCGTACACTTGTTGGTGTAATCATTGATATTCTTTGAGCCTTAATTCTGTTTTTTTTCAATTTTATTTTTATAAACTATACCTTAATGAAAAAAAAAGTAAAGAAAAACATAGCTTGATTAACTATAATCTGGCTGGAATAAAACATAATTAGTAAGTTTAAAATTTAAAAAAAAATATTTTTTTTTCAACATTTTTTTGTTAGAATGTCTTATAACTACCAAAAAATATTAATTCCCATTTTGATAGTACTACCCGTTAAAACTTTTTGTTAAAATATTTTTTGTACAATTTTGAAATTAGTATTAGCCGGACCCTAAAATACTTTACTCACTACAATATAGGACTTTAAAAGATTTAGCGCAGTAGTCTACTACACTAGGGTTAAACAATCGGTCGTATTTTGGTTAAAATGGGCAAAAAAGTTTTGGATTGAACGAAAAAAAAATTTATAAAATATTTTTTTAAAAAAATTGTTTTTAAAGGTGTATAAGGTATATTTAGCAATTTTAATGTGATCAGAAAGATAATTGTATTGGAAAAATTTTTTGGGAAAAATCACAGTTATATTATTTTTTGCCATAAAGTTTTTTCTGCACATGCAAAATAGATAGACGACTATTTTTAAAATCATGGCCATATCGTTTGATGGCCCAAGGCAATAAGTGGCCCTACAATAAGTTATAATTATAAGCTTGATGCCCATTCACAACAGCTATAATATGTTATTTATATCTAATTCACAGTTGTGCTAGAATTCAAAACCAATGGTAGAGAAGACATACCTGTTGTGAGTGGAGGATCTTTACCTGGAATATATTGGGTGAAAGAGATCCACTACCATTGGGGACTTATGGATCAAGAAGGCTCGGAACACAAAATAAATGACGGATGGTACGAACTCGAATCCCATATGGTAAGCCTTAGATCGATGTATTTTAACCAAACAACAGGCTCCTTCGATATGAAATCGGCGCTAAAAGATCCACTAGGTAAAACTTATTTAGTTTTTTAATATGCTGATATTTTACATGATAAAATAGTTTTGTTAATAAGGTGCCAAATTTTATCTTTATGCTAGATGCCATATATCACTTTTTTGAAAAAAAAATGAAAAAGAAGGTAAAAATTATTATTGCTTCGGCGGTTTAAAAAAGCTTTACATGTCCCATCGATAAATAACTAAAAACCAAAAATATTACAAGACACGGTCTAAGCTAAAAAAAATATGATTAAGGATTAAGGAAAATACTGAATAGTGAGGAATAGATGAAGTGTAAGAGTGAAGTTTAGCCTTCCAAAATATTCAGTTTAAAGCAAAATCGCCAACTATGCCCATTTAAATCGTTAAATATGGTATTACATAAGAATCAAAATTTTAAGTCTTTAAAAACAATATTGGAGCATATATTTTTAATTGTAATAAAATATTGATAAGAAAGCAGCAAATAATACTATATTCACAAAGTGTCCAGGTTTTATTATTTGTACATGTCAACAAATATTTGTGAATCTTGAGCTAAACAAAAATGCCATATTAGGGATTTTTAAGTCCGTTTACCATTCTTTCTAATCAAACTTAGTAGGTAAGGTATAAACATCGAAAAATAAGAAATATAAAAAAAAAATTTAAAAACAAAATATTTTTTTTGTATAATAACAGTAATGTTAAATGTTTCCGATAATATTTTTATAAAAAGTAAAAATGTATCATGGAATATTTAGTTTGGAGACAAAATATTCTGTATTGTTTAAATGCTGATCGAAGGAAAATCTTATATTTAAAAAATCTTTATTTATTGGAAAAATTTGTTACAAGGGATGTTTAAATGGAAAAAACCCTGAATTTTTTTAAGGGTATTCACAAGGTCGCAAAATCAGTTTTGGTCAAAAAAAAGCTAATGAACGGATCTAAGAAGTCGAAGGCGAAAGTATTTTCGAGAGACGGAAATTATATATGAGATATGGTCATTATGGAATGCATGCGTTAACATTTCATTAATTTTATTTTTTCTGACATTCATAATTGTCGTGACCTGTGTATTGTTTTTTCGCTTTAAATTTATGCTATTAGCCAATTTTGGTGCTCAAAAATAATATTATAATATATAACAATATCGATTAAATTTAAAATTGAATAGCTACGTAATTTCCCCAAAAATTAAAATTCTTAAAAAATTTTATTAGAACAAAAAATATATTCTTACTGTTTTTTAGTCATTGACTCAAAAACGCGCAATATGCGGCAATATTATAAAATTTGATATTTTAAATTGACATACAGTAATCAAGATTTATTTTTAGGGCACCTTTCAAAATGGTTTTTTATACAGAATTTTTAAAATTATTCTTTGATTTGTAGAACATATACCTCCAAATTATCTAAATTTATTTTCAGGCATTTAAAATACATTTTCTTACCTAAAAAAAAATTATAAAACTTTAAATTTTAAAACAGTTTTGAATATGGGTCTTAAGGCCACATTTTGCCAATTTTTAATATTTTAACTTAATATTTGACAGGTGTGGCCGTTCTGGGTAGCAAGTTCCGGACCGGTAGGTCGGTTAACAGTAATTGGACTTTTGTTACTGATAACCTTAAGCACGTTAAGTTCTATGGGCAAGAATATATCCTGCCTCCTATAACGATTAAACAGCTGAGGAGAACACTTCCGTCAAACACCAAAGATTACTACAGGTAAATTTAGATATAAGCACACGTTCAAAATCATATAGAACAAGCAAAAAAAGTTTTTAATTAATTTTTTTTCAAAATTAGAGCTTAAGGTAGATAACAATAAATACAATGTTTAAATTTAAAATCGAAACAAACAATAATAAATTCGCAAAGAAATTTTTACTTTTCTCTCTTTAGTTTAGAACTGTCGAAAATATGTCACTACAAACGTACCCTAGCATTTAAATAATAAAAAGCCAATATTCCTGTTAAGAGGGAACAAAGGATTACAATTGCAACCAAAAACTTAGTATGCGGCTAATACTAATTTCAAAATCATAAAGAAAATAGTAAAAAAAAAATTATATCAAAAACAAAAAATGTTAAAAATTTTTTTTTAAAAATTCAAATATTATAAATTCTTTTATTCACTAGCCACCTAATGTTAATCATGTGCGCTCAATATTTTTTCATCAAAACTTTTTTTTTCACTAACCGCAGTCTTAAACGGAAAAATATGTATCCATCCAAAATTCTAAAAAAAATGAACATAACAAATGGCCATAAAAAATTAAGCTACGAAAAACAAAATGTGTACAGTACCTATAGGGGCGCCTAACCAAAAACTTTACCGCTCTTTCTTAGAATTATTATTGCCTTCGGGTAAATTAGTAGAGTTTTCTCACGCCGGCGGCTTATTACTTTAGCCTACGTCCATACTTATGGCATGGTTAAGGCCTAATTCCTAAGCTATCGACACTCAGCAACTTTAAAGTGGTTTTTGATGACTATTTTTTTTAAGAAAAAAGCCGCCTATACACGGATTCCAAATTTCCTACAAGGGAGACAGTGAAATTTGCTGTTGTGCGCATTAATCTACATATCTTAAATAAACTGAACAACAAAATAAACAACATAAATATTTTTAAAGGGTTTTGTAGATTGCGATAATGATCTCGGGTTTACTTTTTACTCCAATGCCTCTTCTTTTTGAATGCGTTCAAATTCCGGAAAAAAATCGACAAAATTTCATAAATTATTAATTTTCTAAAAAACCTATTAGCTTATTTAGATTCCTTCATGAAAACCTATCCAAAAAAGAAATATACTCAAAATTATTAGCTATTTATTTTCAAGTTAAGATCAAAAAACAAATTTTATGACAGACAATAAATTTTCAAAAATATAAAAATTAAAAAATAATTTAAAAAAAATTTGAACGCCTATGTAAATAATGAATGTTATATTAATCTCAATATATTTTTAAACTTTTGTTTCTACCCATAGGTTTTAAAATATAGAAGTACAAAGTATTCCCCCCCCCCCCCCCCCCCCCCCCCCCCCCATAAAAAAAGAAAGATTATTGTTTTTATCAAAAATACTTAAATATTTAAAGCATTGGCCTTAATTCTAAATCCATACTCGTAAACAGCACCAAAAACTTGACCAGAAACGAAAGTTGCCATAATTAATGATGCTTTAGGTCGACCAAATTTTGTTGTCCAGAACTCATCAAGCATTTAAAAATAAACTATATTTATATTGCAAAATAAAGGTACAAAGGGTCTCTTACAAGCCCAACTTGTGACGAAGTCGTTATCTGGACCATTTTCAGCCAAGTGGACGAACTTTCCGCCGAGCAAATATCCGCGTTTAGGGAACTAAAATCAACCAAAAAGGATAACCGTTTTGCGACACCGATCGGTGGAAATTTTAGGCCAGTTCAAGAGCTTAATAACCGCGTTGTTTATCGATCTTTCCTAGAAATATAATAATATTAAAATTAATTGAATTAATAATTAAATATCATTTTACAATAAAATTAATATTTTCAAAAAATGTGACTAATATGCCTGAAGTTATGTTGTTGATGTTTGTTGTTGTTTATTGCCCTATTCGTTGGAAGTTGGTATTAAGATTGAGTTTTGAGCAGCTAGTGATGGATTGATCTAGTATAGGAGGCCCGAGGTTGGGCATATGAGCCAAAGTTGTATATCGTATGCTGATTTGCAGTTTGCAAGTAGATGGCAGTGTCCGGACTGGAGTTGAGCCAGGTGGGAACGGATGTTCCGGGGTTAAGCGTTTCTAAAGGGAAAACGAGAGGGGATCGACCGTTTAAAACTATGTTAAAAGTATAATTAGCTATGGTTTTATAATTGTAGAGGTGTGAATACGTTTGATTATCATTTTAGTGGGAATATTTTTGTCAATGAAGGCTGTATTTGGGTAAAGCGTTGAGAGAATAGGGTTCCTTTTATTTGTCTAGCTAAGGTAGAATAAACAAACTATAGAGTAAAAAAGAAAGAAAAAGCATAATGCCTACCATAAAACATAAATTTTGATAAGCAAGTGGTGAAATAACTAATGTAAAAAAACTCAAAAGGTAGGTCTAGTCTCTCCAGTCAGCTTATAGGTCCAACAAATTTGTTGACCTGTATTATATCATGTTCTTACTCTTACACCTATATTTAATGGTCGAACCATGCAAGCCAGCTAAAAAATAGAAAATTTGTAGAAATAATTATAAAATAAATATGAAAACTACAAGTTTTTGAAAAAGACACTACATATACTTTTATGATATAATTGTAAAGGTTAAAAATTGATATCTTAAATTCTATACAATTTTAAAGTTACAGTTAGTTTGTATTAAAATAATTAGTATTTTTTTAAGAAATATAACACAGGTCAGCAATTTTTTGAGAGTTATGAGTTAACTACAGAGATCAAACTGCCATAAGATATATCAAATTCGTTCCGGGTTTCCTAATCAAACTTAGTTAGTGTTATAAACATTGAAAATATTAGAAAAAAAGATCAAAATATCAAAAAAGATTTAAATACAAAAATAAATTAAAATTTTATTTATGAATAACAATAGTTGAACTGTTAAATTCAAACTTCAAATAATATTTACATTTCAAACCGATAATATATGGTGTCTTATTTAAGTTTGGACGCGAAATATTTTGTATTATCATGCCGATGTAAGAGCTTGATATATTTATAAAATTTATTTTTCATTATCTGTGATTAAAAATTTAATCTACAAGGGATTTTTATATGCAAAAAAAGATTTTTAAATTTATTCTTTTTAGGGTATATTTAGATCTGTCAATTTTGTTAAAAAAGGACATTTTTCGTTATAGATGAATCTAAGGAGCCAAAGACGGAAGAAACTAATAAAAACGAAAAATATGTATGAGATTAGTCCATCATGGTGCATTCTTTAATGTTTTTATAAAATTTACGTTTCTGACGTTGATATTTGTTGACCTGTGTAATATCAGTCAATTCTGCTTCATTTTGACCATTTTCTGAATTTCCTAATAGGGCTCTATAAGGTTATTGCATTAACATTAATTAATAAATGTAAATCAAGATTTCTCTCCTCTTATAATTTATTTTAAAGGTGGTAAAGGTTAAATTTGCAATTAGTTAAATTCCACAATTCAACAAATTTTTAAAATTTATGAGTTAACCGAGATTAAACTTCCATCTTTAGGTATTTATTTTCAATATTAATGTTTTTCTCACAAAAAAAATTATTTTGTATTTATATCAGTTAAACTAAATTCAGGCTTCAAATAATACTTTAATGAAGATAAAAATTGGGTCAAGGTTGGTCGGGGTGCCAAACATACTGCACAATTTTTGTTGATGGAAGAGCTTAATTTACTTATGGTAATATCTCATTATTTGAATCAAAAAATATGTCTTGTATTAACAAAAATATCTAACTGAACAAAAAACTGTTTGACAGTTATGCAGTTCTTGCAACAGGCCCAATTCTAGCTTTTCCAATGAAGGGGAGGGGGGGGGGCAAAAAATTGCAGAATTAGCCGTTACCTTCAGTCACGGCAAAAAATATACATGTACATTAATAATTGATTCCACGTTCAAACTTTTTATTATTAAAAATGTGGCCTCACTAGTCGATGTTGAAGAGCCAAATAACAAAGTTATAGAAAAAATGTTAAATAATTTAGGTAACGCATCTTTGTAATCCTACAAAAATTCAAAAAAATCATTAGTAGCACATTCTTTGTAACTATTTAGTTTTTTTTTAAATTTTTTTGTGACGTCATTATCTTTAGATAATTAATTTTTATCAATATTACTTATTTTTAAAAGAGTTAAATAAAAATCAGAAATTTCTTTAGGTTTAGTGTTTCTTTTATCTATAGATAAATTATGGTTATTTAATATCAAAACATTTTTTAAATAAATCTGTAAATGTATTTGTATTTCTTTATTGTTTTTCTAACAAATAATGGTGTAAAGGCAAAAGTTTTAGAAACATAAATTGGTTGCAAAGAATGATCATAAATTATTTTTAATAAATAAAATAATTTTTATGAATGCAAAAAAATAATATTGATGATTATAAATTTGGTCAAAAAATACCGCCGCCTCCGCCCTGTGACCTGAAGCTATAATCTTTTTTTTATTTTTAATTTTTAAAAGAGTATTTAATGTTTTTATGTAATTTTTAAAAAAAAAACAACGTAGTAGTGATCACACCAGCGATAAGGCAATAGCCGGGGTATGATCCCGCATTTACCTAATAGCAAATAAGTTTATGAAGAGAAGAAAAAATATTAAGAAAATCTTTCCAATCACTTAATTTTAAGACAAATTTTTCCAACAAGATGCAATCGTTGGTTGAAGCAGTGAATATACGGGACACGGTGTCCAGCTATTTTGCTTAGAAATACTTAAACACCACTTTCCCGCCCTACATTACGTTCACCCCATCGTAGCATTGTGAAATCAGGTTCTTTGGTTCTAGATTATATTCTAACAAAAGACTGTTGACAAGTGAGGAAATTTTGCCATGAGATTTTAATTGATTTCACAAATATAACATTCTGTAACATCATATTTTTCTATATAACAATAGACAATAGTGTTTGTTACTTGTGGGGGGGGGGTATTAAATTTTTACATTATTTTTTGGCAAAAAGGGTCTAGAATCATGCCTCTTACATGATAATTGGCCCTGATTATTATTCATTATTTCAAAATTCTCCTACAATAATTTGTCTTGTGATAACACTGTAAATTCACCTTTTATCTATGATTGAGTATATTTTTCTTTCCTCAGTTTCATTTAAAGTTGGAAGATTTTAATTTGTCTTGCAAACGTAACAATTTTAGGAATATATTAGGAATTTTTGAAACAAATACGAAAAAAACCATAAAACACGGCTACAAATATTTAGCTTTGTATGAAATATATTTAGATATACAGTGATTTAACATATTTATAAATTTTGACAAAAGTTGTAATGCTTTAAAATCATTTGCAAATAATATTTTATGATATTGATTCATATAATTTTTTTTAAGGATATGCGTCCAATTCCTTTTTTTATTGGATCCTAAATTTTTCTTTAAGCACCGTTGGCTGATTGGATTTCTTGGTCTGGCGTGAAGTGTAACATTTGACGGTAACGTAATATGTTCCATTGCTTTTAACGCCTATCGGATGCCTCAAAATCCCACTTTCCGCAGCTTTAACCTTACAAATTTATTTATTTTAGTATAATCAACAGATCAGGTGAAAATATGTACAGGTTAATTGATTTATAAGGAGAGGAGCATTGAAATTGCTATATTCATAACCTTTAAGGTCAGTATAATAGAGTAATTTACTTCACCAAAAAAAACCAAAATGTTTATTGAAATGACGTCGCATTCTCAGGAATATTACAGTACACATGATTTACAACCGCAAAGTAGGCCAAGGTACCTACAAGGATTGCAGGAATTAAAGCAAAACAAAGTTGTAGGTCTTTTTATATATCTGCAAAAAAAACAAATAGGTAAGAGTGTTAGGGGGAAAAACAAAAAAAATTTTAATAGTTACATTTGTTAATTATTTTGGCCTAACTGTTTTTTTTGGTGTCATTTTAAATAAATAATTTCGTGATATGTGTGTGGTAGTTTGATTTAATTACTGAATTACTCATGTTATCAACTTCTACAAAAGCTAAAATTTGTAGGCACAATCAGAGTCCATTCAAATTTACAATGATTTATTAAAAATGATATAAAATATTTTAAAATTTAATTTAAGTGGCATAAAACGCATTTTACCACTACGCCAATCTTTATTAGCATACACTATAAAAGAAGTTGTTTTTGAATTTTGAAAACGTATAAATTTATTCTCTTCAAATTTTTTTTGTAACAATAAACTAACACTAAACGCGTTCCACCATGTGTTTTTTTTATGTAAAACGGATAACTTACTTTGGCATCTTTCACGTTTAGAACGACTCCATCAGGCCCTAAAGCATAAATATCGTAGATGGCGCAATTTTTCTCATCACCATTCCACATGAGATAGCTATTTCCTCTCACACTTTCGATTCGTAAATTTGCTAATATCCAAAATGTTACGTATATAAAAATGGGCTATAAATGTCATTTTTTGCGTTTTTTTTAAATTCAAAATATTTCAAAAATGCCGTTTTTCAAATATTTTACGTTTTTAGTTTTTAAAAAAAAACATATTTTTAATGTAAATAATATAGATTGGCAACTTTAATGGGTGATGTCCCAATAAAATGAAATTTCTAAAAATTTATGTAAAAATTTTATGAACAGTAAACGCGTCATACAACAATATATTAAGATGGTTTATGGTGCTTTCTCAAATCCTTATATTTTATAAAATAAAAACATTAAAGGTAATCTCAGCCTTACAACAATTCAATTTGAGAAAAGCAGGAAGAAGGTTTAGGGAGACTAACAAATTTCGTTTTTTAAATAAATGAACACGCACCCAAAAGCATATATTTTTTCACCTTTTTATAGCTGCAAAATATTTAATAAAACCGTTGGCACATTCGGCCTCACACAGCATTTTTAACATTCTTAACTAACCAAATTACTATACTTAAAGTTTTCAAACAATTTTCACAAATCCCGATAAGTTTGATTTTTTAACCCGATCTGCACTAATAGTAAAATTTTTTTTGCCCACTAGCGATTTAGGTTTTTAGGCCTAGGCCCCCACTAATAGGCACATTGTTTAGGGCCTCAACGGACTTATTAGGCAACTCAGCTGCATCAAAGTGGTTGAACAAGTGTACTATTTTCCGAATAAAAAGCATCCTTTGCACGGACTCTAACCCAAAACTCCTACTTGTAAGACACGGTTGTTTGCCACTAAGACATCTCAGCCCGATTCACTAAGCTACCTACGCCCAGTATTAATGGCCTAAAATCAATAGCAAAATTTGAAACAAAAAACATACTTTGCCCCAGCGTCAAGGCTACCATGGCGAAAATGATAATGGTAAACATATCAACCGTGGAATAAATTTTTCGGGATCAAAAAATAATGAATTGCGAATCTAAGGGGCGTGTGTTAAGCTCATTTATAGCCTCTTAAGGCTCTACAAATATTTGATCAACATCACCTTTACTTTATTTGACCTGTAAGCCCGAAAACTTAGATTTAGTTGAAATCAAAAACCGGAAACTAATACCTCTGCCAAGCAAAAGTCGTAAAATATTATTATATATTCATTAATGATTAGTTCAGAATTTGTTATATTTAAATAAATACATTGCTGCTCTATTTATTTTTTTTGGGTAAATATTAGCACGGACTTACCATATAATTGATTATACATGGAATGGGCGGGCATAAACAAAAAACTTGGTTAATTTTGTTATTTAATAATTATATCGATCGATCTTATGGTTAATATAACACAAATATCAATGACGGTAACGTGATTTTTTAAAAAAAAATAAAAGAATGCATCCCCATGATGGCCTAATCCCATAAATATTTTTCATTTTTTTAAGTTTCTTCCGTCTTTAGCTTCTCAGATCCGTCTAAAACGAAAAATGGCCTTTTTGACCAAATTGATATATCTAAATTTTTTGCATAAAAAAATCCCTTGTAACTTATGTTTTTAATAACAAACAACTAAAAATAAATTTTATTAATTTATCAAGCTTTTACATCGGCACTTAGATGATACAAAATATTTCGCGTCCAAACTTAAATACGACACTATATATTATCGGTTTTTAATAAGAATATTATTTAAATTTAGAATTCAACAGTTTAACTATTGTGAATATGCAAAAATAAAATTTCAATTTTTGTTTTGTTTTTGAATCTTTTTTAATTTTTTGACCTTTATTTCTATAATTTTTAATGTTTATAATAGACTAACTAAGTTTGATTAAGAAAAACGGTAAATAAATAAATAATCCCTAAGATGGCAGGTTTAATCTCTGTAGTTAACTCATAACTCTCAAAAAATTGTTGATTAACCTACTAAATGTTTAATTAGGCATAAGAGTAAAATCAAAAATTAAGAAATTCACCTTTGCATTTTCATTTCCAAATCCTAGGTTAAAATTTGTGTATGATATAAGTTTTTATATTAATCACATAAAAAAATCATAATTTGTCTTGAGGGTAATTTAGATTTTTAAATTTTAACATTATATATCAAGGGTAGGACAGGGGTGGATCTATAAGGGCAACCGAACCATTGCCAAAAGCCGTCAAGCAATTTTTTGATAAAAGCTAAGGTTTCTAAAAAATATATTAAAAAAATGCGTAATTATAGGCACCCTTAAAAGGATACACTTAGGGGCGCCAATATGACTGACCCTGATCGGGTATATGTTATTTTAAAATCAAATAATTTAAGTCAACGCTTAAACTGGAAAATTCCTTCCGAAAGTGAAAGAATTCCTATATTTGGACTTTTGTGGGGTACCTAAATCTATGAGAAGTGGCACAGGATATGATATTAATTTTATCTGTGAATGCGTCTTGGAATTGCTTTCATTTTCAATTCTAAATATTTACTTTTTATGTAAAAAAACTTGAGCCCATATTTGCTACAGAATTTTTTTTCCATTTGGTTAAAAGGATTAAAGGTAGGGAGAGGTTGAGAAGTTTTTTAATATTTGCTTACGTCCCACCACTATTTACCGATCGGTCATGAAAATCAAATAGGTTATACAATCATTAAACTGTGGGAATCTAGCTGAGAAGCAAAGGTAATCCCAGCTTTAGAAATTATATTAAAGATTACGGTATGGGCTGAATGGCTCTTTCATTATGGAAATGTATATAAAAAATTTCTCTTAAGCACGACCCTTGCCCAATATTCTCCTTAGTTGCCTTGGTAAAGGGGTCGGCTTTAGGGGTTGGGCTTATAGAATATGGCCGAAAAGAGAGATTAAACAGGAAAACTTAATGGGGGGCATGCGTGCATCAACTTGTCCTATTAGGTCTTATAGCTTAGGCTCACATTTGCGCGGCTTAAAAGTTTTCAAATCTCTCTTAATTGTTTTATCTAATATCTAGCACAAAATTTAAATATGGAAATGTTTGTTTTTAAGATTTAAAGACAGGTCGTACTTCCTTTTATAGCACAAGTCAACAAATTTCAATGTCAGAAACGTGATTTCTATCATAAAAAAGTGCATCTCCTTAATGGCCTAATCTCATTTATAATTTTCGTTTTTCTTAGTTTCTTCCGACTTTGGCTCCTTAGATTCGTGTATAACGAATATTGGCCCGTTTTGACCAAATTGACAAATCTAAATGTACCCTAAAAAGAAAAAACTTAAAATGCATATAAAAATCCTTGCTTATATTAATAATTACAAAAAATGAAAAATAGATTTTATTAATATATCAAGCTCTTATATCGGCATTATAATACAAAATATTTCACATCCAAACTTAATTACGACATGAAATATTATCGGTTGTATGTCTGATAGATACCCCTTTTACATGGGGGGAGATTATTAAGGCAATTTTATCTATACCTTCTTCTAAAGCCTCAGTCCCCGATTCTATATCAGCTAAAATTTTCAAAAGTTAAAGCTTAGACTCCTCGGCCCCAACACCATTGTCATATTTGGGTAAGTGCGTTTTTCGGATTTTGAATAAAATATATACTCAAGGTGCAGTACCAAACAAATGGAAGCTCGCCAAATTAGTTCCTATTCCAAAAAAGGGTGATTTAACTTTAATGGACAATTATCGAGGTATTTCTCTTTTATCGGGTGTTTCTAAAATTTTGGCTACTTTAATTAATAAAAGAATCGTTAGCTTCTTGGAGAGTAACAATTTAATATGCAGAGAACAGACTGGCTTTCGTAAGAACAGAACGAAGAGTGCATAGGTCAAGTCATTTCATTGTTTGAGAGTGTCATTAGGCGTAAGTATAGCAATTTGTCAACTCATTTAGCCTTTATCGATTTTAAAAAGGCACATGATATGGTACCTCATCAGGCCCTTTAAAAAACTTTACTCTATAGGAATAAGGGAAAAAATTCTGGCTATAATTGAGGATATGTATCGAGGTAGCGCTTTTCTAACGCCTTTTAACGACTCAGACCCGGTCATACTAGAAAAAGGTCGATTATTGAGGAGCGGGCGTTAAGATGAATGAAGGCTATTCATCTCTACGGTCCGTTCCTGCGGTCCAGCTTCATACCAATAAATGTTAAATCTCATATTTATGTTTCAGTCATTCTACCCATTCTAACTTATGGAGCGCAATTATTTGGTCTTCTCTCTAATAAATCGCTGTCCCCGCTTTCTAAGACTCACGATCAAGCCATTCGCTGGATGATCGGAAAATTTGGAAAAAGACTAATTAGGCCTAAACTTCACTTGTACTTAGACCTCAATATTAGTACTTTTGACGTTTATGCAAAAAAAAATGTCTCGCAAATGGACGTGGGTTTTGCGTTGCTCTAGGTATTTTAATAAAAACAAAATATCATTTAATGGAGACCCAAAAATTATTTCAAAATTATTTGGCCAAAACCTTGACAAGGCTACTCTTAGCGAAAGTAAGTATAAACATTGTTTAAATCGTTCAGTAACCCTTTTTATTTTTCTTTAAAAAAGTATTGATTGCATTGAGTTTTCTTTAGGCTGCAAACTTCTGCTTCATATGAGGACAGGTAATTGGTGAAATTTTAAAAAAGCAAGACTATTAAGATTGGTTACAAGTGACTTCGACTGTCCTTGTTGTAAATCAGTAGTTGATGACCCACTTGCTCATTTCTTTCTCCACTGCTCTGCTTTGCATGAATTTAAACGCTTATACTTGCATGAATTAATATCTTCAAATAAATGTTGATAATATGTTGTTAATTGATTAGGGCTTTCTGATCAGTCTCAAATTTTAAATATAATTAAATATTGTCATTATGCTGGCCGAAGATTCTTTAGCTCTTGGTTTAGGTCAAGTTATTGCCTAGTACCCGACAAGGCTAAAAGGGGCTATACCCTGACGGGTATGCCGTCTCTTTCAAGAGATGTAGGGCAAGGGGGGCATTGTTTTAGCAGGTGAATGATTTTGGACTTCGACTTTTGCTAGAGTTGTAAAGCCTGCATGCTATAATTTCGAAGATGCGGCGTCAGTTAGATGGATATTGTGGTATTGGCGGAGAGACGCGCTTAATCCTATCAACCCTAGGGGTTATGAACGGCGCTGCATAGTAATTTCAATGCTCTTCACCCCCCCCCAAATGAAAATAATATTAAAAGTTTTAATATAACAGCTTAACTATTTGTGAATAAAAATTAAATTTCAATTTATTTTTGATTTTAAATTTTTGTTTTTTTTTGACGTTTTTTTCTAAAATTTCCAATGTGTATACTTATAGCTAAGTTTGATTAAGAAAAACGGTATAAGAATTTGATATTTTCTAAGATGGCAGGTTTGATCTCTGTATTAACTAATAACTCTCAAAAAATTGTCGACCTGTTAAATAGCTTAATGTCGGTAGAGGTATTATCTTCTGAATGTTAAGTTTTTTTACAAAGATTTATAAATTTTAAATTTTTGAAAACAAATACGCACATTAAAGAGTTTGTAGTAAGGTTATTTTTACCAAAATATATTAGAATATTCATCCGGCTCAAACAACAAAATCATAAAATTAATTTCTTTTCTTTAAAGCATCTTAGAGTATTTCTCAATTTTTTCAGCATTTTGACTTGAAAAAAGTTGTTTTTAAATTAAGTTGACCAACAAGACACGTGATGTAGCTAAATATTTTCAACGTAAAGTGGGGGGGGGGGGGCAAAGTAGACGTTTGAGAAATATTGTGGGGTGGATAATTAATCTGCATTTTTAAACAATTCAAATTGATCCTCTATCAAAAGAGGGCTGTGAGCACCAAATTCACGCCCCACCTCCCCACCCCCCCTCCTCCCATCCCTTTACGTCTCGCCAATATGATTCTAATATTCAAGTTTATAATATAAAATTATTTAAAAACATTGAACTTTTGTTTTTATATCAACCGACCTTAATGTCAAAATGACATTCACATAAATGGATATAGGGGAGACCGGGTCGAAATGAACATATTTTTGCAAAATCGTTGCTGCTGATACATTTTTAATCCAAAAGAAAAATTAATGGCTTATTTTTTAGATAATTCATGATATTTTATAAAATAATTTGTATTAAAAAAATATAATTTTGTAAAAATATATTGAACAATGTATAAACCCGCTAGTATTAACCATTTAGCCCCATGTACGGGGTAAACAGAAACACCCATGGGGCAAAATGAAAGTGTGTAAAATTTATTAAACTTACAGCTTTAATTTCAAGTAAACCTTTGATATGAAAAATAAATATAGATTTAGATCATTATATCAATCAGCGTCTCCTACCCCCAAAATTCCAATGACGAGCTACCCTCAATAGGTAAAAAATATACACCGGGGAAACAACCCCCCCCCCCCCCCCTTCCCATCGTATTCTTAATTATAAACAAGGTGCTTCTTTTATCAACTGACGATAACTAAAGAAAATATTTATTAAATAAAAAAATTATTAAAAATTGTTAAAACATATATATGGATAAAATGTAAAATTATTATAATTAAAATTAATTAAAATGATTGTTTAATGTGCTACCGCGTAAATATTTAAAAGTTAATAAAAATAATTGATTGCAACAATTAATTTTAATTTAGATTACAATAGGACTAATTAAATTAAATTATTGAAATTTGGATATAAATTAAAATTATCTATAACTTTATCATTATCTAATTCTAACAAAATATCCTCTTCGGACTTTAACAATATTAAATTTTGTAAAAACTTATCTCCCATTTTGTTGCGAAGATAAGTTTTAGTTAATTTAATCTTGCTCATGGAACGTTCAGCGCTGAAGCTCGTGATAGTTAATGTAAGCATATTATAAATTTTTTTAAAGTTATCAAAATTGTTAAGTATTTTATTGAGCGCTCTATAAGGTAGCAAAAAATTGTCTTCTGAGCTATTAAACACTGTTTCAGCATCATCCTCATCATCGTTTTCCACGTCTTCTTCGGCGGAGTTATTTATATGCTCAGAAATTCTTAAATCTAAAAATTAAAAACAATTTTTACCATATAGAGATTCTGTTGAAAGGATATCATCTTACAGAGCTTGACGAAAATATGGAATAAACATTTTTATTACTTGAGAAATTGCATATGGGTTGATATCATAAAAATTACATAGGTCTTTTATGCTTTGCACATGTATTTCCGTATATTTCTTTAATGAGGCTGTTGTAAAATACGACACACTCTTATAAAACTCAAGGGTATCGTTATTACACCTTTCTTCATTGCACTAGAATTAGATCCAGATCTGCGAAAAATGTTTTTATACGGTCTACAAATTATAACTATTTTTACTTTTTTGTTACATCTTCTATTTCACCACGTTTACGTTTTAAGTTAAAATTCAATACATAAAATAATGGAATGATTTTATGATCTCCTTTTTTTGTAATTTTCCTATCTCGTTCTTTTATGATTTTCTATACATAACGTATATACTATTTTTTTGAAATCTTAACAATTGTGACTGATTTTATAGCTTTTAAATATTGTTAGTTAACTTTGCAAAAATAATAAAAAAATAAGCTTAGTGTTGTTTATATTTATCTAACCTTATTCTTTGTCCTGTCCATAGTTTAGTCACACAACATGAAATAATCAATTTAAGTTTATTTGATGGCATTATAAAACATATGTTAAATGAATGTAAAAAAATAATAAAAATATTTAATTAAATTAGGAAAGCATTGAGTAAATAAAACATATGTAAAATAAATATGAAAAATAGAAATATTAAAATTAATTTGAGCTTTTTAAAGCATTGAGTTAATTATATATATGTTATATTCATTTTAAAAATAAAAACATATGTAAAATAAATAAGAAAAATAACAAAATATTTAAACTAATTTAAGTTTATTGACGGCAATAAATCAATTAAACATATATTAAATAAATTTTAAAAATAACAAAAAATTTTAATATATATTCTGATTAAGGGGGTCTTTTTCCTCATTTAACCCCCCCCCCCCCCCCCCTATTGTTATACCTACCCCCCATGGACAACCTAGCCCCCACGGCCAATTTTTATGAGCCACGCTCGTCATACCCACCCCGGAGTAGGAGACGCTGATATCAATCATTATATCATAATCAATTACCAGTGGCCCAAAAATCCCAACATCAAGGGGTTGAAGTCTATGTGAACAATGAGGTGGTAGTGTGACCACTTTAATCCCATTATCTTTAAAAAAGTTCACTGCTTTTATGGATATATGAGATACATGGTTTTCTATAATTATAAGTCCCTTTATTTAAAATATTATAATTCATTTACTGTATCCTCAGTTGAGCCTTTAACATATTTTACAAAATGTAATACCTCACAAACTCTTCTTCCTTCATCCATCCTAATGAATTGCCACAATCACTGCCATTAGGACCATTAGTTGATTGCACCTTAAACCTTTTTATAAATGAAATAAGGTGGGATTAATTTGCCCAACTGGATTTATGGCAATACACGTGGTAACAAGGCTGCCCTTCTTAGCAGAAACAATTGTTTCAACCTAGTATTTAATTAATATAATATATAATAAACTTGCTTAACTCTTTTGTGCAAACATTAGATGGTGAAAGTTTCATCTATATTGAATATCATGTGAGGTTCAAAATAATATTCTTCTATTAGATCTATTAGGTTCTGGTAAGAACCATTGGCTTCTTTATTGAAACCAGATATCCTGGCTAGACTGGTACATTCATTTTTAATTATAGAATTTCTTTTTATAAAATTGCAGAAATCAGGTCAGCTAATTTTTGTTCAATCCGTCTGGTAGGGGTTCTTTTGTTAAGGATGACAGCATATTCATATGCTAGTTTTCTAATCTAATTATGAATTTAAATTGTTTTTTTTGAGGTTATAGAGGCTTTTTTGAGAATGTCTTCATCTGTCTGCAACTTGTTCATTTTGCCCCGCATTGAATAGTGTTTGCAAAATCAACAATGTTCAAATAATATTGAGTTTTTAGTTTAAAATGAATTATATTCTTACAAAGTGTTTTTTAAATGTTTTAATTATAATAATATTTTTAAGGTAACATTTTATTAAAAATAAAGCAAAATTATTGTTGCTAGCATTTTTTCTTTAATTGAGATTTTCTAATATTTTTCAAATGAATGTATATGTAAAAAATATAATGAATCGATAGCTTGTTCCAAGATCTACAACATATATAAAGTTTATATTATTGAATAATTACTGGCAGAGACAAATCCTTTAATCATTTCACCCCACCAACCATTTCGCCCCGGTCTCCCCTACTCTACTCTTATTTTGTGGTTTACTTGGCATAAATATCATATAACATCTGTTTTGATAAGTTATTGTTTTAGAAAAGTAGGATTGGAAAATTTTTGAGAACCAAAACAAATGCTTTCAGCTGACTAATCAAGTCTTTATGACTATGATGAAGAAATAGGTATTCTCTATTTAATATAATAACAATATGTTTCATAATTTTTTTTTAAATCTTAATGTAGGCAAATCTATTAATTAGTAGTGATTTTATATTTTATGGTTTTCAATAAAAGGAAAAGGGGGAGGGGGCTGGCTGAAATGGAGCTAAGATTAGAAAAATGACTACTTTATTTAAAATTGATTATATATATATGGTCAATTCCACCTCAATCCAACAAGTCCGGAAAGAATACCCCTTTTGATTTGGCTGAAATTTTGCATGGAGGTAGTATCTAAGGGTATCTCATAATCTGGAATTTTTTTTGACCGGAAGTGATTTTTGACGGAGATAGGGGCAAAAGAAAAAAAATCGCAAGGTGAATTTTCACATTTGATGCAACTTTTGGAGGTTATAAGTTAAAGTATTATAGCTAGAGACCAGGCCCAATTCTAGCTTTTCCATTTTAGGGGGGCAAAAAAAACTCGTTGGGGGGGGGGGGCAGAAAAAAATTTTTTGCCGCCTTCCCCGGCAAAATTGGCCGTGACCTTTGGTCACGTAAAATATACATGTACAACAATAGAATCAATGTTCAAAATTTTTTAACAAATTAATAGTAATTTATTATATTCTTAAATTAATAAATCTGAGTTTATAAATGGAATATGTGAATTAAAATTAATTGTTTTCACTAAAATCAATTGCTTAAAAAGATATGAGATTTGAATTGTAAGTATAATTTTATCATTTGGTATCATTGCGCATGAAAATTAAAAATATGATATATATGAATGATAAAAATGAATTATATAAAACTTTGGATTTTAAAAAATGAAAAGTGAAATAAGATTGATTATCATGAAAACAAAATGTATAAGTATGCTAATTTGGAAGAATATATATGAAAAAACACTGGTTATATATAACTAGTTATTAATATTAGGGTAAAAAATTAAATAAAACATGAACATAAACGTTAAATGCGCATAAAAAAAGTTTGCAACCATGTTAAAATAGTAAACAATAATTAACTGATTATGAGCAGTGTATTGTATTGATCAAATTATTTTATCTTAGAGTTAATTAAATTACAATATTCATCAAAATTCAACGCCCCTAGTTAATGATTTTTCGTATTCTAAAAGAACCAAATCCCCTTTAAGCACGTCACTACTTGTCAGCCGTTATTATCCTTTTAAAAAAAGAAAATGTGGCCTCACAACTCGACGTTGAAGAGCCAATTAACAAACCAGGCACGATTCTAGACCCCTTTTGGGGGGGGGGGGGGGCAGTGCCCCCCCCCCAAAGTTTTTGTTTGCCCCCCCCCAAAAATAATTGAATTTGCCCCCTCCAAAATACATATTAATTTTTTGTTTGCCCTATAAAAAAAATTTAATTTGCCCCCCCCCCCCCCCCAAATACATAGTAATTTTATTTCTTCCACATAATATAATTAAATTTCCGTCAAAAATATCTAAAAAATATTTACTTTTTTTAATTGTTTTTATTCATTAATAATTCTCATCCGCAAGAGAGATCAAACTAACAGAAATATATAGAAAAATTTGATTTTACAGAAAGCTTATTTGTGAAACCAATTCATAAATCTGATGCCTAATAAATTTTCCCAGTTAACACAATCTTTTGTTAGAATATAATCTAAAACCAAAGAACCTGATCGCACAATGCTACGATGGGGCGAACGTAATGCCCGGGAAAAAAATGGTGTTCAAGTATTTCTAAGCAAAATAGCTGGACACCATGTCCCTTATATTCACTGCTTTAACCACCGATTGCATCTTGTAAAAGATTGTCTTATTTTAAGTGAAGGGAAAGATTTTTTTGATAATTTTTATTCCCTTCATAAATTTTTTCAACATGATGCAATCAAGGTAGTTAGTGAATGCGGGACCATACCGGCTGTTGCCTTATTGGTGGTGTGGTCACTACCTGCCCATTGTTTTTTTTAAAAATTGGACAAAAATATTTAATACTCTTTAAAAAATTAAAAATAAAAAACTTTTATATCTTCAGGTCACAGGGCCAAATCGGGGTTTTTTGACCATATTTAAAATCATCTATTTATTTTTTTGTATTTAATTGAAAGATTATTTTATTGATTAAAAATAATTATCGATCAATTTCAATGCAGAACGATTTATGTTTTCAAAACTTCTGATTTAATACACCATTCTTTGTTAGAAATTAAACAATTAAGAAATAAAAGTACATTTGAAGATTTATTCAAAAATTGTTTTAATATAATATTTTTTTAAATGACAATAGTTTATCTATGGATCAAAGAAAAACTAAACCTAAAGATTTTTCTGATTTTTATTTATATTTTAAATATTAATGATGAAGTAAAAAGTATTTCTTTTTTAATATTATTAATTCATTTATATTTTGATAATAGATTTTGTCGACAAAAAATGGCGACCAATTTTAAACATATATATTTTGAAAGAGTTTTTTGAGCACATTCCAAATATCTTTTCCGTTTTTTTTGAATAGGTCTAATTTTTTACCTAGATGGGTTTAAAAGTACCAAAAACCTCAATATGTTCTATATTTATAGGCACTTTTCGTGCCTATAAAATAAAAACAAATAATAGAAAAATATATTTTACTATTGAAAAACTCTTATATTGTTATATAACTTTTTTAGAATTTACTTATCTCATTTACTTTTCTAAATATTTGATTTTAAAAAACTCAAAAATTTCAAAAAATACGCGTCTGAAAGTCTGTGCTTCAAAATTTTATATATTAAAAAAAGGGCTACTAAACTCTTAAAGATTGTAGTGCGTGCTGCTACTAATACTGGCATATCTGCCGGCCCTTCACTTACTTACATATCTTGATGTAGTTCTGTGCTCCAAAATATTATATGTTAAAAAAGGGGTACTAATGTGGCTTGAACGCGCTGCTACTAATACTGGCATTATATGCCAATCCTTCACACTTACATATCTCGCTTGATGTAGTGTAGTGTATTTAGTAGCCCCTTTTATAATATATAAAATTTTGAAGCACAGACTTTCAGACGCGTATTTTTTGGAAATTTTGAGTTTTTTAAAATCAAATATTTGAAAAAGTAAATGAGATAAGTAAATTCTAAAAAAGTTATATAACAATATAAGAGTTTTTCAATAGTAAAATATATTTTTCTATTATTTATTTTTATTTTAAAGGCACGAAAAGTGCCTATAAATATAGGACATATTGAGGTTTTTGGTACTTTTAAACCCATCTAGGTAAAAAATTAGACCTATTCAAAAAAAACGGAAAAGATATTCGGAATGTACTCAAAAAACACTATCAAAATATATATGTTTATAATTGGTCGCCGACATAAAGTTGTTATTTGTCGACCAGTGTAATAGTTGTTTAAAATCTTTAGATTCCCTTTATAAATTTGATTAACCTTTATTTTAGATATAAATATATTAGAGCCTCTTTTAAAAATAAGTAATATTGATAAAAATTCATTATCTAAAGAAAGTGACGTAGCCAAAAATTTTTTTAATAAGAAACTTAATAATTACAAAGAATGTGTTACTATTGATTTTGTTAAATTTTTATATGATTACAATGATGCGTTTTCTAATCTATTTAACAATTTTCCTATAAGTTTGTTATTTGGCTCTACAACGGCAAGTTGTGAAGCCACATTTTCTTCTTCAAGAAGGATAATAACGGCTGACAAGTAGTGATCTGCTTAAAGGTGATTAGGTTCTTTTAGAACAAGAAAAACCATTAACTAGGGGCTTTTAATTTTTATGAATATTGTAATTTAATTAAAATCCTCTAAGAAAAAATAGTTTGATCAATACAATACCCTGCTCATGATCAGCTAATTATAGCTTACTATTTTAACATGGTTGCAAACTTTTTTTATGCGCATTTAACGTTTATGTCCATGTTTTATTTAATTTTTTACCCTAATATTAATAACTAGTTATATATAACCAGTGTTTTTTCATATATATTCTTCCAAATTAGCATGCTTATACATTCTGTTTACATGATAATCGATTTTATTTCACTTTTTATTTTCTAAAATCCAAAGTTTAATATAATTCATTTTTATTATTCATATATATATTTTTAATTTTCATGCGCAATGATGCCAAATGATAACTTACAATTAATTCAAATCTCATATTTTTAAGCAATTGATTTTAGTGAAAACAATTAATTTTAATTCACATATTCAATTTATAAACTCATTTTTTTAATTAAGAATATAATAAATTACTATTAATTTGTTAAAAAATTTTGAACATGGATTCTATTGTTGTACATGTATAATTTTTGCCGTGACCGAAGGTCACGGCTAATTTTGACGGGGAAGGCGGCAAAAAATTTTTTTCTGCCCCCCACGAGTTTTTTTTGCCCCCCTAAAATGAAAAAGCTAGAATCGGGCCTGAATTAGGTTGATAGGTAGTCAAAAATAAGGATTACTTTATGAATAAAAAAAAATATTTTTTTTTGAAATTTAGAAAATTGAAAATATGGCCTCACAACACGACGTTGAAGAGCCAAATAACAAAGCTAGAGAAAAAATGTTAAATAAATTGGAAAACGAATCTTTGCTATCATATAAAAATTTAACAAAATTGTTAATAACACATCCTTTATGATTATTAAGTTTTTTTATTTAACTTTTTTTGCTACGTGAATTTCTTTAGATAATGATTTTTTATCAATATCACTTATTTTTAAAAGAGACGCTAATTTATTTATAGCTAAAAAAAACACAATCAAATTTAAAAAAAGAATCTACAGATTCTAAATAAACATTATCGGTAAAAAATCTGTTATTAAATGAATCAATAAATAAATCAATAATATTAAAACACAAGTCAACAATTTTTTGAAAGTTATAAGATAACTACAGAGATCAAACCTGCCATTTTAGGAAATATCAAATCCATTTACCGTTTTCCCTAATCAGATTTAGTTAATTAGGTAAACAGTGAAATAGAAAAAAAGGTTTAAAAAACAAAAATCAAACAAAAATAAATTAAATTTTTATTTTTGCACATTCACAGTAATTAAACTGTTGAATAGTTACTTCAAGTAATATTTTTATTAAAAACCGATATTAATTCGTGTCGTATTTAATTTGGATGGGAAATATTTTGTATTATTTTGCCGATGTTGAAGCTTTATATATTATTAAAATTTATTTCAATTTTGTGATTATAAATATAGGTTACAAGGAGTTTTTAAATGCAAGATTTTATTTTTCTTTTTAGGGTAAGATCTGTCATAGGTCACAAAATCCCATCCTTCGTTATAGATGGAGATAAGGAGCCAAAGACGGAAATAAATAAAGAATAACGAAAAATATATAGAGATCAGGCTATTATGGGGATGCATTCTTTTATATTTTTATACAATTTAGTTTCTGACATTGATATTTGTTGACCTGTAAAATAAATACTTTATAATTTATCATTTATATTTAAATTATTAATAAATTTATGTAGAAATCAATAAAAATCAGAAAACCTGGTTTAGTTCATCTTTTATCTCTAAATGAATAATTGTCATTTAAAAAAGTATTATATATATCAATACAGTTTTTTTATAAATCTGTAAATGTATTTGTATTTCTTGATTGTATTTTTAACAAACATTAGTATATTAAATCAAAAGTTTTAGAAACATAAATCGTTTTGCAGAAATTGATCATTAATTATTTTTAATAAGTAATTTTTCGAATGATAAATACAAAAAAATAAGTTGATGTTTATTGATATTTCTCTTATTTTTTCTTTCTTTCTCGTAAGTCAGTCACACAAAACCTTTTTTAGGTCTAATTTTTTTAAAGAGTATTTAATAGTTTTATGTAATTTTCAAAAAAACCAAGGCGTCGTTGCGACCACACCACCGATGGGGGAAAAATTTATGAAGGTGAAAAAGTATTAAAAATTTTTCCCTTCAATTAAAATTTCAAGACAACCTTTTACAGCAAGATGCAATCGGTAGTTAAAGTAGTGAATATACGGGACATGGTATCCAGCCATTTTGCTAAAAAATACTGAAACACCACCTTTTCCACGGGACCTCACTTTGCACGTGCCCTAATACAAATTAGTAACAAAAAATGAGAATTATCGTTTTTCTATCATACATCAAACAAATAATGTATCAATATTATTCAAGTGTTTTTATGGCTAGTAGAACATATTTAGTAAGATTAATAAAATATTACAAATTTATTATATTATTATACAATAAAAGCATATTTCTTAATATGTAAAAAAAATTGTATTGCAGTTTTTTAAATTTAAAGGCAAGATGTGGTTTTAAGAAATAATGATCAATTTTTATTGAATTTGTAATGAGCTTAAGACCAAATGTTACTATATTTGTTCATTATGTATTTAAGAAAGTCACTAAAATAATGCCCCCCCCCCCCCCCCCCCCGGGCAACTTGACATTTTAATTAAAGAGTGTACACGACATTAAAAACTGTTGCTATAAAAATAATTAAACTTTAAAAATAAAAAGTTTTTCAAATTATTAAAAAATAAATAATTTAAAAAACTTATTAAAATTTAAAAAGTTTTTTAAAAATATACATAAAAATAAAAAAAAAAATTTAAAAAAAAAATTAATTAAATAAAATTGAAAAATTTAAATAAAAATTCATGAAAAAATATCAAATATTTAAAAAGTTTTTTTAAAATATACATAAAAATTAAAAAAAAATTTGTCTAAAGAATTAAATTCCAAATAAAATTGAAAATTTCAAAGTAATTCATAAAAATTATGTTATAATAAAAAAATTTATTAAAATTTAAAAAAAAATCTATGAAAAATGAAAAAAAATTTTTAAAAAAAATTAAATTTTAAATAAAATTGAAATTAATCAAATAAAATTGAAAAAATATCAAATATTTAAATAGTTTTTAAATATACATAAAAATTAAAAAAAAATTATATAAAAAATTAAGTTCCAATAAAATTAAATCTGACAATCCAAATATACCAAAAGCTTTAATAACTAATTATTCTAATTACAAATTCAAGTACTAATTCAGACTAAATCTAATTAATTCAATAAATTAAAATAGTAACATATAAATCCCTAAATAGAAACCTATTTGGTAGCAAATATCATCATATCAAAGATCTGAAGTTAGAAGAAAAGAATTATTCCTATATACTTTTCTATGAAAATTAAAGCAAATACAGCCCAAAAAAATCAGTATTAAATCCAAAAGCTAACTTTGACTAAAAAATGAATGACTTTCCGACAAATCAAGACTCAAAGATCCTAAAATTCATACTAAATGATTTAAGTTAATTGTTAAAAAACAAAAATCTAAACATACCTTCAAATGTACGGGGTCGACAGTTCGATAAAGTTGTACGGCTTATAAGGGCACAAATCATATATTTAGGCATAATAAGATTAAGCCAATTCCGGGGCTCATCACATGCAGATCTTGCATCTGGGAGTAAATCGTATGAGTATTTCTCCTCTTTATTTCAAGATGAGGAAGTTGCTATGTCAATGGAGGTTTCTGAATTCATAACAGTAAAAACCTATAATTAAATATTATTATATTACTATCAGCCAATATAACCATGGCAGCCTCGCTATTTAAGTTACTTGACATGATCTTCCTATATAAAATTATAAACTAAATAATAATATCTTAGTTCATGTTATAGACATTATCAAATGCATCTTTAATGTCTTTAAATTCCTAAAAAAATATCATTAAGTTTACTTGAAATTCCTATATCATCTACTATTTAATTTTCAAACTCGATTTTCCTTTGCTACGCTAGATCTCGGAGACGGTGTATAGTTGAGTGGTGTGTTGGGTGGTTTTGTAGGCTAAGTATTGTTATCTGGAATAAGAAAGAAATGTTTCAGTAGGTGGATCAAGAAATCATATTTTATTTGGTAACTAATGAAATTTAATGTCAAGTAATTGGATAGCCAATCATATTTTGTCTTATTTAAAGCAGTCTAATTAGATCTTAGGGCATTTAACTAAGATATTGTTTTTAATTATTATATTTATTTATTTCATGATCTTAGGGCATTTAAACTAAGAACTTGTTTTTAATTATTATATTTATTTATTTCATGTTGGATTAAAAATAAAATTATGCTTAACTATGTACTATTATTAAATTAATTCGTTGTAACAACTTATAACAAATACGATAATCCAACTTTAAAATTATCTCAAAAATAGATAAACAAATATATATAATAAAGCTTGCTTGCAAATCATAGGTAGGTATATAAAATTTAATGGTAATTTATCTGCAAAAAATAATTAAATAAACTATATATATAAAAATTTTCAGAGCAAACAATATTTTTTTCTTGGGCAGATTTTTATTATGGATTTTTGTTTACCCTTTCACTTCATATGTACGCTAAGTTAAATATAATTTAATCAGCGAGCATGTAGAAATCTTAAAATCTAATTAATTTTAACAAAATCAATGTGTAGCCTAAATAATTGGATTTGTTAAAATGTCTTGAATAATTTTTCTATATATGATCTAGTTGTTAAGGTGAATAATAGCCAAAATTATGCTTTTTTTAAAACCTTTTTAAAAATGACTTAAAACAATTAAATTAACAATACTGATAGTTTGGTGTCAAGATTTTTCTATTGTAATATATACAAAAAAATTATAATTTAATTATTATAGAAAAATTATTTGATTCTACTAATTAGTTTTATGTACAATAAACATAAATAATGCACAGGCAAAAACTAATTTTTATATATTTATTTGATATATAAGAACAACTATATAAAATGCATATAAATGTGATAAAAGTACATATTAAATGTTAATTAAAAATTTGATAATATGAAGAGCATTATGTGCAAATAATCTTAATATTGTTTTTGGCTTTTCATAATATTTTAAAGCGTGTTGACTGATATTCAATATAATCATCTATTATTGGAATTATAATAATATTTATAGTAATAATATATATAATAATTTATGTATTTTAATTTTATATACATGTAATAATGATATATCTCTATAGAATATAATTTTTATGATATATTTATAAAACAAAAAAATATAATTGCTAAAATTTTAATCTTATAAAGGGGTAAGAAGTATATTTGTTAAAATTTTACTCTTATAAAAGGATAAAAAGTATACTTGCCAAAATTTTAATCTTATAAAAGGGTAAAAAGTATACTTGTCAAATTTGTAACTTCCTAATAATTTTTCAAGCATGGTATGCTATGAGGCTTTTTATACATATATTGTTTCCCTTTATTGAAATTCTGCCACCAAAATAACACTTACAATGTTTGTATCTTTGTGGTGACTAATATATTTCATTTTGTAAAGCAGCCGTGAACGTTTAATATTTTCCATTTTCCAATTTAATACAATGTAAAATAAAGCAATTTGCCTTTGTTTTTATAACAAACCACATTTTGGTTTTATTACCAAAGTATTTGAATTCTCTCACGCTTCAAATCAAATATCCATCCAATAATTCAATCATTCACAAAACGCCTATTTATTTTTATTTTAAATAATAAAAATTATTATTATTGCTTTAAACAAAGGGGGTCCGGGCTCGGACCACTTTGGTTAATATAATAAATTAATATAAACATTTTAAATAGAATATATATGTATTATGAATAAAATTTAACTTTTACGTATTGCCTGCTTATAGGTGTAGTATCTGAAAATATATGGCCCTATCTTGGCAAAACAAATAAAGTAGCTATGTCAATCACTTTATACCACAATAAAACTATTATTAAGGAATAGGATAAGACAAATTTTGATTGTTTTGGCGACCTTCTTGTGTGTTAATTCAATTCGTATAGAGCAATATGATTTCCAGGGTTTGGCGCCCTAAGACTTTCACACCGCTATAGCTGAAGAGCTTCAATTTGCATAAATTTTAAGGACCTAATTTGCTTACATATATTATGGATAAGGACGTTTAAAAAATATTTTTTAACTACTCTTTAAGACCGAAATCCCAAAAGGTACATTTATGTACCTTTCGGTACCGGGCCGCTAACTCGGCTCCTATGGGCTAATAGAGTCTGAAATTTTGAGAAAAGGTAAAGGACTATACTATTATGATTCGATAAAAATTTAAGAAAAATCTGTAGTCAGAATTTTTGTCAAACCGATCCCGAGTGTAAAGTTCAAATTTTAATCCCCTGTTTAACCTTAAATATCTCGGTAACGGAAGCTGATAAAATCTCGAAACTTTCCAAAAACGTGGGCAATATTATAATAATCAACCTAAAAAAATTTCAAATTAAAACCTTACCATTTAAAGCCCTGAGAGAATTTCGTCGTTTAAACAAAAAATAAAACTTCCTAGTGAATAAAAATACAAACTCGACATTCCCTGACAAATTTTCGACAAATGATTTTTTTTTTATCGCTACTGCTCGAAAAAACTTTTTAAAGTTCGGTTTTTCACACCCACCGGAAGTCCCGATCGCTTCCTAACTATCTTTCCGCACACCTTCTCAACCTACCCTACAAAACCACACCTCACACGTCGCTCAACTACAAACCATCTCCGAGATCTAGCGTAGCAAAGAAAAATCGAGTTCGAAAATTGTATAGTAGATAATCTTTTAAAAGATAATTAAATTGAAATATGCTGGGTCCATATGGTCCCCACAGTTTTTTCGTAAAAACAAACAGTATAAATCTATAGTATTAAGTCAAAAGCCAGAACTAAATCAACGCTTCCCTTGCCCTGTATCTTTTTAAATAGACGGCATGGTTAGCAGAGCTTCTTTTAAACGCAGCTAGGTAATTAGCCTAAATAACGAATTTAAGAATTTCCCTAAAATTAACATTTTATAATTAAATATAAAATTTAAGCCTGATTTTGGAAGAACTTAAAAATTACAATTGATTATTTAACGATATTAATTGCAAGTATCAGTATTCATAATTATAAAAGCAGAGTAAGGAAAGAGCAAGTTTGGCATGAACATGATTAAGTATATTTTAATAGGGCAGTTTTAAAATTTAACAATATGATTTTATAGTAGCAATTGTAGTAAGGGGCTGAGATGTGCTAAATATAAATCAGCAAAAAAACTTTTTTCTATTTTTGAAAGTCAAATTAATTATAAAGGCCGTGAACATGATAGCCAATTGTAAAAAAAGGTGTCAAATGTAAAGTATAGAATCTAAATTCTATAGTGTTTTTATTGTCGCTTATATATAGAAATATAGATATATAAATTGTGTAAATATTAATAACAATATTTATAAATTAGAAGTGATTCTATATGTTTTTATTATTTAATGTTACATAAAAATATGCGATTAATAAAGTGCATTAAAAATTTTTAATTATATATTAGGCTTAATTAAATTAGCTTAATATTTAATATAATATTAAGAATGGAGTGACTTTGCTCTAATAAGCAAAATGGCGCATAAAATAAATCTTCATAATACATTATATCATTAACCAAATCAATTAGTTTACATATTTCATATATATGATGATGGTGTATGATTATAAAATAATTTTAGAGGGTGATAGTTCTTGAACCAAGAAAAAGCACAGATATTGTGCACCACAGATATTGTAGAAAATAACGTCATTTTTATGAGAGTGCTCCGAGTATCAAATATTACATATCACATGCCTTTATTTTAATCATCTGTTGTCGCCACCAGAAATATTAAGATTGAGGATCATGCTTAAAATTAGTAAAGCTTTTTAGGTTAAGTTTTAGGTAATTATATAAAGCGAGCTAATTTATATTATCATATTGGTCGAAATTCTGTATGTTATCAGAGTCTCCCTCCTGGGGGGTTGTTAAATTTGTCTGATAATTATCCTTCAAAATCTAAAGTTGACCCTGAAAGAGATTTAATTAATTTTCCAAGGCTTGATCAAAATGTATATCCACCAAAAGTTAGACTTGGAATCATTGCTGATTCATGGTTTAACTTTTTTTATTCAAAAACTGGTGTCACAGGTATATGAATATTTATTTAAAATAAAACACTAATGTTTAAACACCTTATTAAATATAGGGGCATATCTATTCTTGTGGGGCCTGGTAATGACTGTGTTGCAAAAAGAAATTTGGGTTGTTGAGCCTGAATTTTGTAATGGCATAGTTTTAATTGGTGTGCAAATTGCCCTGATTATGAAATATGGGCCAATAGTTAAAAAGACTCTTACTGACCAAGTCGAGGTAAATGATTTATTTAATGATGCCGAATTAAAAATTGTTTTTTACTATTTTAATTGTTAGCTTAATTTATACTTGTTTAAATCTTAAGATTTTCATATTTGCTAAAACAAAAATTATGCAATATTTTTTTATTTATTGGCTATCACTTTTTAGGCTATCAATGAAAATAAAAGAGCCATTCATCAGGGTCATATCAAATACTATGAGGAGCAAATTGAAGTTGAAAAAGTAAAGCAAAAAGAGTCAGAAGCCCCAAAATACATTGCCCAATTTCAAAGAGTATTATATTTGTTTAGTTGAATTTCATTTTTATTATAAGGGCATAATACAAATTTAATTATTTATAATTTTTGGATAAATGCCTGTTAGTTTTTAAAATTATTTTAATGTTTTTAGAATTTTTACAATGTTATGTATATAGTTAAGATGATATTTTTATAGGTAAATATGATTTTGTTTTTAAAATTTTTTTTATATTGCCATTAGCAAGCCTTAATTGTCGACAATAGGATGCTTGCAAAGAGTCAAATAGTTTTTTATGTTTAATGGTCATTTATGATAATCATATAGCTAAATTGTGTTAGATGCTTAAAATTGTTGAGTGTTGTTTATATCAAATTAACAAAATTTCATTTCATAAATAAAATATTTAGCAATCCATTCTTTGTTTTGTAGATTTGAAATCAGCCCAAAAAGTGTTACAATTCTTTTATTATTTATATCTGAATGTAACCTATTTTATTTTAGAGTTTATATAAAAAAATAACTTTGTAAAAAAATAAGTTGTATATAGCCCATTAACAAAGCATACCTTGTAAATAGTTTGTTTAATATAATTAAATTTGGTAAATGTGCCAATCAATTGTAAGCAGTTTTACAACAAAAATTTTTTTCACACTTTTTTTAACCTTTAGAATTTGTAAAAAGAATGGTTAATCGTTATATTGTAATAATAAAAAAGTTGTTAGAAGTTTTGTCTAAACCTTTTTACTTTATTAGGGGATGGCTTACTCCTTATGGTTTTGCATTAATTTATTCATGGGTTCTTATCAATGAGATTTTCACGTATGCCAAAATTTTATTATAGGTTTGAGCTCTTAGAATATAATGAACCGCTTTGGGAGTTCATTAACGGTATTCCAATTACATTTACCAGGCTTACCGGTTATTAACTTACATACAAGTAAGGCGTGTCAATACTCTGGGAGTCATGAAGGAGTCCATCAACTCCGTAGTTCAGGAGTTTTAGTTTTTTAAAATTTGAGTAAACGTTAGCTTATTGAAAATATTGAAATTTGTGTTTTTGTAGTCAAAACTCATTTTTGTTTAATAAAAGTTGTAAATAAATGAAAGAGCAGCTAATTATGTAATAATTACATATATTAACTAAATTTAATAAAAAACTCCTGAGTTAATGAACTTCCTTCTAGACTCCGTAGTTTTGACGTACATACAAGACACAATCAAACCTACATAGGCTCAAAGGTGGTTTACTTGTAGTGTTTTAGGGGATAAATTATTCTCTTTTTATTTGCAATTAATTATACTGCTACATTTTAGGACGATGTTGGTTTACAACTTGAAACAAATTACAGGGAACGCTTAGTAGCTGTGCATGATGCCATCAAAAAAAGATTGGTGAGTATTTTATTTTTAATACGGATTACATAATCTTTTTGTTTTATTTTTATTTTAACTGATAAAGGTATTACAAAATGTTAAAATATATATTTTTTAAATTATAGGAACTAATATATAACACAGGTCAACAAATATCATTGACACAACCGTGAATTTTATGAAATTGTAAAAGAATATACCCCCTTGATGGCCTTATCTCATATATATCTTTTTTTTTGTTAGTTTCTTCCTGCTTCGGCTCCTTACATCCGTCCTTATCGAAAAATGGCGTTTTTTTCACCAGTTAGCAGATCGAAAATGCCTAAAAAAAATTTAAGAATTTATTTTTGCAGAAAAATCCCTTGTAACTTATATTTATCATCTCAAATAATGAGAAACAAAGTTTTGTAGTAGTATATTAAGCTCTTATATCAGCATTTCGATAAAAAAAATTTCGCGTCCAAATTTTAATACAATATATTATCGTTTTTTAATAAGAGTTTTATTTGAAGTTTAAATTTGAATGTTTAGCTATTGTAAATATGCAAAAAAAAATATCAAAATTTTTGTTATTATATCTTTTTTATTTTTTGGCATTTAATCTTAAAATTTCAATGTTTATAGCTGACTAACTAAGTTTGATTAGAAAAAAACGATAAACGGATTTGAAAAACCCTAAGATGGCCGGTTTGATCTCTATAACTCATAACTCTCAAAAATTTGTTGACTCCTGTTTAATACTAACCCGTTTTGTTAACTCTCGATAAATACATATCTTTCCATGTACTTTTAGGATTACCACGTTGAGGCGTTAAATCTAAAACGAAGTTTTGAACACCAAAACATGATTGATTGGATCATTCGTCAAGTCTATCAAAATATAACACCCCAACTGGTAAGGCATTCGTGCATTTTTTCGTTGAAAATATTGTTACAATTTTAGGCCACGCACAAAAAGGAGTTTTTCTTTTTGTAAAATTTTTAAATTCGCGCAAATTTTTTTTATAATGCTCGCATATGTTCGTAAAAAATGTTTTTTGATATTTTCCCGATTGTTAATTAATATAAAAGCTCACTACGCACATGGCCTTATGAATGAATTATTATGTTGCCTAGCATTTTTTTTAGGGCACGTGCAAAGTGAGTTTTTAATTCCGTAAAATTTTTGTAATAAAACGCAAATTTTTTAAAAGTTGCCTAATTTTGTTTATGCATATAAAATGCTATTTCTGAAATAAAAATTTTTTGAAAAATTAAAATTTTTAGAATTTTCAAAATTTTGCGAAAATTAAAACTGACTTTGCACGTGCCCTTACATAAATTTATCTTAAACACTATAAATACGAATAAAGGAAATTTTTTTCTATCAACAGAGTTTTAAAAATTAGTTTTATACGGGGCAAGGCATAATGTTTCCGACTTTAAAGTTAAATTTTTGACCATTTGCGCTTTTTATGAGACCTCTGATCTGGAAACTCTTTAATGCATTAGGAAACAAATATGTTATTCGATATTTCTCACCTATTTTTTTGATTTTTGGCCTTGTTCAAACAATTTTTATATAATTTTTATAAAATATTATGACATTGTAGCAAAGAGAAGCCCTCAACAAATGCATTGCCGATCTAAAAACCTTATCAAAAACCGCTACTCTTCAATAATATATATATAGTTTTAGTTAAACATTTATAACACTTTTATTATTTAATATGGATTTTATAGACTTTGATTATTGTAGCTACTGTAATTTTGTGAATGGTTTAACAATTTTACATTTTTATTTTTTACTAATATTTTTTTTTACAATTTGGACAATAGCTAATATATCTATAATGTAAATTTTTGCAGTGAAATTATTATGAGTATGACCTTATAAATTATGAATAATAATTAAAAACAAAACTAGGATGAGATATGAGTACACGAATCAATTTTATTATAGGGACATTTTTATAAAATCTATTTGCATTATACGAAATAAAAAAATTATAATTTGTACCTATATAATTACATAAATAATTATAAAATAATTTGTATTGGAAGTTAAGAAAAAAATTTAAAAATTTATTTATATAAGCCGGGAGTATATTAATATGTAGGGCTGAAAATAAGAACTTCGAATGAGTGTCGCAAATTTATCATTTAAAAATAGTAGAATAGACTTGGTGTATATTTTTTAAAACATAGCATTTTAATACTCTAACACTTTAAATAAACTTATATATTAAAAAACTATACAATATTAAAAACTTCCTTTTTAGGTCTCTTCTCTATCATCATAATATACAATGTATAAAATTTGTCAATAATGGGTCCTTATCAATTACACTGGACAACAAAAAAAACAACATGAACGATTTTAAGAGGGTTTTGTAGAAAATTTTATTGCGATAACAATATCGGGTTTAGTTTTTTTCCCAATGCCTCCATTTTTTTAAAACCGCGTCAAATGTTCAGAAAAAAAATTGAAAAAATTTTCTTAACTATTGATTTTTCACAAAATCTATTGACATGAATGGATTCCTCATAAAATCCCATCTAAAAAAGGTTGTAGCTTAAAAGTGTATATTTATAATCCAAAAACGAATTTTAAGATTAATTTTACAAAAATTTACCCGCCTTACGTTTATAGATGAATGTTTTGGTAATCTAAATGCATCTTTTAACATTGTTACTACCAATACGCTTTGTGATAAAGAAGCCCACCCAAAAATCGAAAAATCTTAATTTTGACACAGAATAATTAAAAATCTGAGACATAGGCTATAAAATTTTGATTTCATATTCGTAAAGCACCAAAAACTTGACCAAAAAATGATAGATGCCATAAATGATACACAACGTCGTCCAAATTTTGTTGTCCAGTGTTATCAATAACAGATCAAGAGGCATCTTAATAAAAATAGTTTCGTTAATGATAAAATTTACATTATCTTGACTCATTAGGTCATTTTAGTTAAATGGAGAGCGCAATTTGCCTAGTTGGAAGTTGGCATTTGGACTAAATCGGCTGAACAAACTTAAGCGTATGTAAAATATGTCGAGTTCTACACTCATTATAATAAACGTTGAACATGGGTAGAAGTGATTGGATTGGTGACTGATATCCCAAAGTCATTTATTTTTTCTGTAATAACCTAGGCTCAACAAATCTAAGTCACAGAAGGCGCCTTTATTTAAATATTATAACTCTGCGAGACCTGCTGAGAAATAAAAGAGGCTTTGACGGGTAAGTCATCCTTAATGGAAAAGGAGTTTAAGAAACAACTTTTTTATTTACCACAAGGTTTTTTTATTATTCATATTAAAGGAGTTTATGTGATTTTTTATGTTCCTAAAAATTGCGATTTTGTAACAAAACAATATCTAATTGATTGTAAAAAGTATGTAATAGCAATATTATTTAAAGCACGTGCAAAGTGAGTTTTTATTTTAGTTTTGAAAATTTTAAAAATTTATTTTTTTTTAAATTTTTTTTAAAAATTTTTTATTTCAAAAAAAGCATTTTATGTGCTTTAAAAAGTTGCGTTTTATTACAAAAAATTTTTTTTCAAAATTGACAATAATAAAAACACACTTTGCACGTGCCCTTAAGCGTCAATTTTTTTATTCCAAAATTTAAAATATCATCATATATGCGCAATTAAGCTTTAAATCATGTAAAATATCTAACTTGCTCAAAAGCATGAAGTTTTTGTTACTCGATTTACATTCGTTTCTAAACTTAACTCTTACACTATATTTTTGCAATTAAAAATGTAAAACAGAGCCCCTTCTGACAGTTCTTAGGGCAAGTACAATGTGAGTTTTTATTTTCGTAAAACTTTCAAAATTTTGGAAAAAAAAGTTTGTAATAAAATGCCAAATTTTATAAAAGTGCCAAATTTTGTATATGCATATAAAATGCTATTTCCGAAATGAAAAGTTTTCAAAAAAATTTGAAAAAAATAAAAGTTCTAAAATTTTTAGAAATTTCAAAATTTTGCGAATATAAAGACTCACTTTGCACGTGCCCTTACACAAAATCGCTCAAATAGCAAGCATTGAATTTATATCTAAATCATAAATATACCTAATAATTATTACATCCATCTTATCACATTTTAAAAGTTTTTCAACTAATTGTTTAGTGTTTTTGTGTATGGTAAAAAAGATGATTAAAAAAAATATTACAAAAAAGCGAGTTATGAATTTACAATGAAAACTGCAAACTATATTATTTACAATGCCCAATCCTGTGTATATTTAAAAAAATTTATCAGGATTTTTTTCTACATATTCAACACAAAAAAGCTACTGAACTGGTGATACAGTAAACGTTTTCGAGTGGCAGCTCAACCTCGGCTTTTGTGTACATACGGTAAAGTGTGCATTCCTCGTGGAATTCTTCTATGCCTATGGCTTCAATAATTTTGTACATTTGCATGGTTGATATGGGTTGTTTGGTTGCCAACCCATTATTGATTGATGACCCGTTATTTTGGCTAGACTTTAGATGATTCGTATGGATTTTAGCTGTTCGGGTAGGTTGGGTTGTCATCATAAAATCGAAAATATTGCCGTTTGGAATTAGTTTAAGCTATACGGGGGGCGGGTTTATATGAGAAAAGTTATAATAAATTACAAAATTACGAAAATGCCCTTTAGTTTTACCAGAAACTTTCTTAATGTGATTTAAATAAATTTGTTTTTCAAACGATTCCATAAAAAGTTTTCTGAAATTGTTTAATATTTAAAAAGTTCCTTTAAAAAGTGCACTTAATTAAGCTAATATATACCAGAGAATAGAAAATGGAGGTGCCAATCTCAGGTGATTCAGCGTAGACTGGTCCAATCGTAAAACCTTGGTACCTAGGCCTTAAAACGCCGTACCCTAATATAGGTGGATTCCCTTCAGGCCCTGCCCCATACAAAGAGTTATATGATGATTGGCTCTCAGCGGAAGATGTCTTATCTCGGAGGCACACGATAGTTACAGTTTCGTCTGCTGTAAGTAATTCTTTAATAAAACGCCCTCGTGGAATTGTATGGATTTTGGTATCGTAATTGATTAGACGAGGCAAAATGGAATAGATATCGGTATCATCGACATTCGAGTTGTTTGGCTGTTGCTTCCCCTCGTGGAATGAAGAATTTGAATTCCTATTGGATGAGGCTGAATGAGCATTAATAATAAGAGACTTGTATGTCTTGTAACAAACTTCTTTTGGCACGCCGTTATGTGAATCCATTTTTAGGTTTTGGAAAACTTTTTTGAGTCCGGTGTTTTGACTAGTAATTAATGGTTCGTTTTCTAAGCAGCCGTCAATGTTATTATTATCGATGCTATTTAGGGTCTGCTTTATAGTATCTGACATTATTCCGCGGTAACGAACAACTAAATAAAAAAAGGAATGTATCTACTAATTATTAAAGTTATTTTTTAGCATGAATCCCAAAGCAATATCTGAGTCCATGTAAAATTAGTTTGAGCGTTTCTCACATACCTTTCCCCAATTAGTGGCGCCATACCCCTTTAGGACTTTGATACTTTTATGCCGAGCAAAGCAATTAACATTGACCGACGAGTTAAATAGTAAAATTTATTTGCACGCCGGCGACCTAGGTTTTTCTTACTTTTTGACATATTGTTTAGGACGCATTGCCTAAGCAGGCCACGCAAAAGCTTTAAATCACCTTATATAATTTCTTAAAAATAGCTAATGTACGGATTCGAACATGCAACCTCCTGCGCCTAAGACAGAAGGTTTGCCACTGAGCTCTATCTGGGCCGTGTCCCATGTAATAACAAGCAATTCAAGGCATAATTTTAATAACTCTATTTTTAGGTCTTAGTTGTTACAATAGGACTGAGTGGGGTCTAGTCTGTAGTGTGAAAAGATAATTTAATTTTTCATTATAATTTCCCTCGGGAATCGGCAAAAAACATATGTTAACTGAATTTACAATATCAAAGCAAAAACTATGTAAAGGTAACGCACATAGCTATTCCATATGTAAGGGCACGTGCAAAGTGAGTTTTTATTTTCGCAAAATTTTAAAAATTCTAAAAATTTTATCTTTTTTCAAAAATTTATTGAAAACTTTTTATCTCAGAAATAGCATTTTGTGTGCATAAACAAAATTTTGCAACTTTTTAAAAATTTGCGTTTTATTACAATTTTTTTTTTAAATTTTGAAAATTTTACGAAAATAAAAGTTCACTTTGCGCGTGCCCTAATAAAAAAATATAAAGATATAATCTTGTACAAACAGATGTTATTTTTATGTTTCATACTTTCGAACGAGACAAACATTCCCAGCTTTTGGTTGGGCACGATGCGGGAAGCGACTGCGTTAACGCCTAAGTTGCGATCGCCGACGAACGCTTTTCGCATGTTCCACAGCTGACCGCCAATACCCCGGCACCGATACGGCTTTTTGACGGAAAATAGGCCGCCGAAGGAAATTTTGTCAGAAAGGTTCATGCCAAAAATGTTACCTGAGAGATACAACATACATTTGTTATAAAATAACATATAGCCTTAATTCAAATATAATAGCTACATATATTACTGAAGACTATTAGATTTTATTAACTCTCATATGGCATGTTGGGTATTCTTGATAAATATTCCAAATCGTTTGCAGGTATCGCTAAGAGAAAATTGAAAAAAAAATAAATTTTTGGGGGCTTTAGTTCAAATAATTTATGTGGACCGGACCATATCGTAGTTTAGATTTCTGGTAGTCCAGTTCGTGCCAAATTTAAACCCTATATGGGGACCTGATTTCAATTTTGATAAATTGTGTTTAGTAAGCATCGACAACCTAGAAATAAATAAAAATGCCAGAAGATTCAAAAAAATTGCTACTTAACACCAAAACACATTTATGGATTTATTTTGCGATCCAAATGGAATATAAATCCTTATTGATATCTTTCATCTTTTTTTAACTGGGACATTTGGTGTAACGAAACAAAAATAGAAAATAAAACCTTAGGAATTTAAAGAGGAGAGGCATATAAAAACGAAAAAACCAAAAATCAATAAATATAAATGGAAAAAAATGACGGTACTCAAAACGTACTTGGGGTAAGAAAAAACAACGTTTTGGAAAAATGTAAATGTATAACTTCATTAGAAAAAATCAGATATTACGCGCCGAATTATGAAACTAATTTCCAAGCCAAATAGATTTACATTAATAGTGTGATCAATTAAAAAAACTCTCCAATTTTTATTTTATTTTTTTATAATAGTTTGGCACGTTCAAATCCGTATTTTAAAAAATTTATAGAAAAAATTGAAACATTACCATTTCTTTTTACAATTTTATCAAATAACTTAAAGCCTAATTGGCTGATTATTTTGTAAATGAACGCATTTTAAATAAATAATCGGATAGAGTCAGTTTTAGCACATGAGAAACACTTCAAAATTATTTTAAACTCAAAAATATTAAAAATTTCCGAATTTCGCAAAATTTTAGGAGTATAAAAACTTATTTTGCTCATGGCCTAATTAAAGAACAAAAAATTCATGATTTGCCTTACTTCAATAGTATAAAATTTGTTTCAGAATTTTTTATTTGTAAAAAAATGTTCTCCGTTTATTTTTACCAATAACACAGGTCAACAATTTTTTGAGAGTTATGAGTTAATTACAGAGATCAAACCTGCCATTTTAGGGATAAACTAATCCGTTTTTTTCTTAGTAGTTAGTCAGTTATAAACATTGAAGCTTTTAGAAAAAAGGTCAAAAAATCAAATAGGATACAAAAACAAAAATAAATTAAAATTTTATTTTTACATATAAACAATAGTTTAACTGTTAAATTCAAACTTCAAACAATATTTTCATTAAGAAACGATAATATGTCTAATCGTTTTTAAGTTTGGACGCAAGATATATTGTATTATCTAAATGCCGATGTAAGAGCTTGATATATAAATAAAATTTATGTTTCGTTATTTGTGATTAAAAATATAAGTTTCAAGGGATTTTTGTATGCAAAAATAATTAAAAATTTTATTTCTTATGGTATATTTAGATCTGTCAATATGGTCAATTCGTTATAGACGGATCTAAGGACCCACAGACGGTAGAAACTAAGAAAAACTAAAAATATATATGAGATTAGGCCAACTTAGGGATGCATTCTTCAATGTTTTCATAATAATCTAGTTTCTGACATAAATATTTGTTGACCTGTGTTATTAAAAGTTTAAATGCCTTGCCCCAAGCTCAAATACTTTTGTAATTTAACATGCACAATATATCGGTTTATATATACCAATAACGTCTCCGTTAGATTCGTGGGCGATAAACCAGCCCTCGGGGTAGCATTTATGCAAGATCCGTAGATAATCCCAATGGGCCCCGTACCCAAATTCTTGGGCTCGCCAATGGCATATAGGTACAATTTCTTTTTCGTGGACCAGTCGAAGTGCCAGGTCCGCTATAGGCGGGTTAGTTTTAACGCCTTCGTCCACGGCTAAAGCCGATCGTGATGGAATTTCCGCGCTATGCGTTGGATACACGGTTGTCGTAGATTTATCATTTGTATTATTGTTATCACGGGGCAGGTTGTTCGTTGCAAGGCCATTTTGGTATTTGTCTTTTGTATCATAGTCTATTGGACGGTCCGGTATATCAGCAAGATATGTTTCAAGTGCTTTTTTAATTACGGCACTGTCGGGATCGACATCGCTAGGCTGTACCAAATTGCTGTCAAGAACATTTGTGCCATCGTCACAAGATTTTTTTACTTGATCAACTCGAAACCGGGTATTGGGTACATTTTTAGTTTTTGTATCAAATTTAACGTTATTGTTTTCATCTTTATTTGTATATATTTTGCCGTTGGTTACATCATAAGGATCTTTATGGTGATATGGATTGCCGTGGCACATTTTATTTTGACCCGTTGTGAGGAGATTGATGATTTGATTTGTAGGGTTCGACGGCGGGACTTCAAATAAATCTATGAGAGAGGATGCATTAAGGCCCACGACGCGTTTTTCAGGTAAATCCTTACCATATGCTTTATCAGCTAGGCCATTAAGCGAAGATGGTAAAAGGCCTGCCCTTTCCATAGCTAAAAGGGTATGGATAGGTGAACTAGGGTATGAGGACATATTGGCTTGGGTTGGCTTACATTTGTCAGCAATGCTGTTACCATAATTAATATTGATATCTTTATTGTTGGTGTAAGAATTGGGCCGGTATGAGTCTTTAAGGGCTTTGGATTGAAGATGAAACACAGGGTTTTGCGGGTGTCCTTTATCAAAACTAAATGACTCCCCGATGGATGGAACAGAGGGTGATTTTCGTCCACGTTGGAGGCTATTGCCATTTGCAGCATTGTTATATCTATTTTTACTACTATAGCCAATATCGTGGTTAACTGATTGTCGAGCTCCACTGGGTCTAGGTGAAGACTGGGGCAACCCAAAAAGAGCTTCGTTCAAAGCCATCTTTGTAGGCGCTGGTGGAAATTGGCGATTGCCGGCAGTAGAGGCGAAATCCATAAATCCATTTGGCTCAGGCCCACTTTCGGGCGAAAGGGCTGTAGTCGTCATGAGGTACATCGAAAGGCTATGGACCGTAAAGTATTTCATGGCTAACGATTGATCCTTATCGAATCTATGAACATGTTAGTTAAAAAAATAATTTTTTTTTAAAAATGATGCCCCCCCCCCCCCCCCAAAAAAAAAAGTATATCAATTTCTTTCAACCTTTTTTGATTAAAAACGGCTTTCATCGCCAAAGCTTTGCCTCTATAAACTCCAGCTAGTGGCCCGCGTGATTAAATGATATTTATCCACCAGCAATCCCATTCAATAATATTTCAGCTCGCACGCACGAAAGGTTGACCGGAGGACAGCGCTTTCAAAAAATACGCAAACATTTGTTTGATTTGTTTAACACATTCGTTTTTCAAACTTTTTCACTTAAAATACTGGCAACAATAAATAACCTTTGAATTATAAAATTTTAAAAATCATTATTATTGGCAATTAGATAAGGTTGTATATTATGTCTGCCTACTTGAATATCACATTGAGATTAGTAATTTTATCTGAACACATGTCAACCATTCCGTTTCCCTAATGGTATGTACAACTTTTCTCGGCTGCTTATAACCGACAATAATTCGTTTGGAGGTAAACAACAATATAAAACATATACATGACACCAAATATGTACGTAAATAATTTGATTGGTCAACCAACCAAGAATTAGCTTGGATATTATAATCATAGAATTAATCCTGATTTAGTCCAACGTTACCGTTATGCTAATCTCACTCTAACCTTAAGCTAACTACATTGTTATACTAATCTATCCCCACCCTAACACTAAGCTAACCTCACCCTATCCTTAAGACTAACTTATCCTAACCCTAAATATAATCTAACTTTGCCCTCACCTAACCCTAAACTATATCACAATGTTAGCATATTTTATGGATTTTTGTTGTTTTATGGATTTTCGTTTCGTACAACTTTGGGTCCACCACATATAAGGGCAAGGCAGGACCGTATCAAAAAAAGATTATACAATCAAATATAAAAGAAATATTTTGCAACATTTTTTCTGTGTAGCCAAGTTATTTTATAAAGAGTTAGATCAAAATTTAAGTTTCATAGAAAAACAAACCCTTCCTTGTGACAAAAACCTATCACGAGATTAGCAATTTCAAAATCTTATTGCCAAAATCTGATATTATGTCGAGGAATTTAGTTTGCAATAGATTTTTTACTTAATAATCTATATAAATGCTTAATTTTTTTTCTGTACTTTCGAGGCAGGGTCAAAAAATTTAAGGCATTCGAAAAAAAATTCTTCACAAAACCATGTGTAAGTCACTTTACTTTTGTGATGTCAAGTAACGCCTTTTAAAAAGATCTTGACACACTGGAATAATAAAAACATGCCTTAAATCATTAATATAGGGCCTTAGGGTTTATAAATGGTAACCCTAAACTATTTTGCTACGGAAATGCACATTATAAATAGGTAAAACAACCTTATTGTGGTGCCAAAACAAAATAATACTACCAAATAAACCAGTAGTTACCTTTTAATGATTCGGTTGCCGTCAAAAAATCCACTATTTGAACCGATAGCTCCGGTAGTTTTATGGTCCGGATAATTTGGAGAAACTCTCTCATTTCGCTCCTCTCCATAGTTCCGGCTCATTTGGTGATTTCGGTGCAAGCAATCTTCAAGGCGGTTACAACAAACGTTAGCTGAACACATTTAAGTCAACTTAAAATGAATCTGAAGTGTTTTTTTTAATGTTTTAAAAGTCTCGGACTTTTGAATGAACAAATAATTGAGTATTTTTGAATGATGAGAATTGGTTATATTTAGGGGCTCAGTATGAAAAATTTTGTTCTATATCAAAATAGGGCTGATAGAGTTATCGCGTAGTTATAAGTCAGAATTACGAATTCGTCGATTTGGGCGTTTGTGTAAGTGTCGTCAAACAGATGATGTCCTAAATTTCAATCTGTGTTTTATGGAAAATAAAAAATTACAAATAAAATATGTTATAAACTTTTTTTAATATATAAAATAAGAAATGGAATCTAAAAATACAATGGTTGAATCGCGATAGAATGCAAAAAAAATTTTTGACCGAAAATTATTGAACGTGGTATAACCCTAAAAATTTTAATACTGATTTGTAACTCCAGCTTTTATACCTGGATTATTATTTTTTGTACAGGTATGATAAACATAGTCATTTCACCACACTTAGGGGAAGCGGGAAGGGGGGGGGGGCTGTGATTAAATATGAGGACGTCGAATAATATAAAGGATTAAAGGTTGATATCCAGCTCATACTGGTTATACACAAATGAGGTCGACAAATAAAGAGGGGGGAAAAACATCGAAATAAAACATTTAAAACATTATACAAAGTTTGCATAACATATATCGTGAGTGGCCTTAACACTAACATTGAAATTTGATAAAATTCTTGACAATTAATTGATAAAATTTCAATTTATATTAAAATCTAGTTTTAAAAAGTGGATAAGCACCTCATTGTGTTTTTATGGTCGGGTAGCATTCAGAGTTCATAAATTTATCTTTTACAATATTTTTCTTTATTAAATCTAATTAGTATTAAATAGAAACTCTATTGAATTTATGTCAAAATCCATATATAATATCTAACCGGGAGACAAAATTTGGACGACCTTAAGCATCATTTACGATCGTTTATATGATCAATGCTGATAACGAATATGAAATGAAAGTTTCACCAACTGCCTTAGATATTAAGTTATTTAGTGTCAGAAAATTTTTTTTGGGTACTTCAATTATATAAATTCTATGAGTTAAAATATCAGTTTAATTATATTAAGAATGATGAAATATATATTATTAACTTGGAGCGTTTGTTTTTGTAATAATGTGGAATTTTTTTTATTTGTTCGTTTTTGTAGAATTAATATACATATTTTGATTTTAACTAAAAGTAAATCATAAATAATAATTCGTGGCTTGAACCTACAATTGGTTCTATACCCTCCCTTTTATTTGTAAATAATCAAAAATCCGTAAGTAATAAATATTTTAATCTAGAATATTACAACTCTAATTGCATTTAGAAAAATGTCAAATGTAGGCTTTAAAAATTTGACAAGAATACAAGATTTATGGTATAAAATCTTGATAAAAAATTTATGGATAACCGTGATCAGATCAAAACAGTAAAACCGGTCAAATTTAGTCTTCGATATTTTCAAGTTAATAAAAACAGAGAATCAAGAAATATTGCGCAACTCTCTATCATGGCCGAATGTTTTGCTAAACAACTCTTTCCCAAGGTATAATACGGCCTAGGATGTTATTGCATATTAAATAATATATACCTGTTTTTGGCACAAATATCATTAAAAAGCAAATGGCTCCTGGGTTAAATATCATAAAGTCAATAAACATGTGGTGTAATGTTTCGTGTAATTACGTGATATTCGAGCCAAGCCTGGGGAAAAATGTGGGTTGAGAAAGATGGGCTTTTATTTTCTCGGGCCCAAAAAAGAGAGAGAAAAAAGACTGTAAAATTTAAAGAACCGTTTTTTAACAAAAAAAAAGAGAGGCCTACCTTTAGAAGTTACATTACTATCTAGGATTTTTTGGGAGTGGGGAGGGGGGGGGGGGCAATTAAAAAACGAATGATGAAATTATACGATAAATTAGGGGAGATGGATTGATTTTAACATAGCGCAAAAGTGTTTTTTGTTAAATGCTTCTTGTCGTGCGCGTGCCAACAACGCACACGAAGCCTAGAGATGAAAAAAACATTATTATAAATTTTAGTTCATTTTTTTAATTGTAGTTTTTTGGTAATAAAAAAAGAATTATTTTGCGTTAGCTTGTGCCGTTAGAAAACGTGAGGAAGATTGGTTATTTTAATGCAATGGAATATATAGAGATGATGAACAAATAACAAGACACAGCCAATGTTGTGTAAGCCGGATCTAATTATATTTTAGGAAATATATTAGTACATAGTTGTATCAAAGCATTTACACAAACAGACGTTTCGATTGATAAAAAATCGTCAAAATTTAATAAAAAATAAATAAAAACTGTTACAAGACACGACTTACGTTAATTTAGAAGTTTAATAAACCCATCTAACTTAACTATAGATAGTATGCTAATATTTATTCAAAAAACTTGTATCCAGAGCTAAGAAAATGCCCATTTTTGGGTAAAACTCATTTTTTTGTTTTTCGAAATTTAGGAAATATAAACGGTTTTAGCTTAATCAAAAAAATATTTATAATTTAAGATTTTTTCCTTACATTCTGTAAATTAATAATTGATTTTTTTAGTCATAAAATTTTTAAAAAACAAAAATTTGAGTTTAATCGAAAAATAGGTTTTTCCCAGCTCTGCTTGTATCAAATAGAATGTGTAGATTGGAAAATCTTTTGCTAATCAACTTGTTAATAATATCGCCAAAAAATTAAATCTCCCACATATAAAAGGAGAGAAAAATATAGAAGGTTAAAAAAATTTGTCTTTGAAAGTTACATAAAATTAATAAAATTAGATTTAAAATAGATTGCTACCGCCTTATTAGAATATTTGAAAAGTGAGGATAAATGATTATTGCAAAAAATATAATTTATAGAGGAACTGAATTTAGAAATTTGTTTAAAAAAAGGCTTAAACAATACTATTTGATCGCAAATGTTTTTTTTTCCACAAGTTTATTCCTGTACCAAATAATATTAAACATTTAAATAGATTTTAATTTTATACTTATGCTTATTATTTTGTAAAAAAAAATTTTTTTTAATCTCCCATCTGATAGTTATAATTTGCTCGCTAAAATCTTCCAACTCGGCATTTATCACGGTCAAGTAAATATTTGTCTTATTTTATGCATTTAACTAAAATAATTAATACTGAAGTAACGGTTACCCATACAAAAATATAAATCCACTTGTTCTTAAATAAATTTTTTAGCCCATGAGTCTTGACTTTTTCAGAAAAATAAATGAATAAACTTCAAAAATAACATTCACAATTCCTTAAGCTTATAGCATTCTATTTCAATAAGTTTTTTACGTTTGCAAATTCACTGATATGGCATGGGAAAATTTCACCTTCAGCCAAAGATGAGAAATTTAAAATAGCGAGTTTAAATATTTATGGATTATATGCAATTGTGCATGATGAACAAGCATTAAGTGTGTTTTTTAAAATTTTAACATATTTTTCAATAGGATCAAATAGCTTTTTATACAAAAATTTCTGTATTTACATTGCTTATAGTTGAAAATGAAGCATTTTTAAGGGCAAAAAAGGGTACTTGAGGTTTGGTCTAGATACTGTTCATCAAATAATTTTTTTTAATAATTTAAAAAATGCCGTGATACTTCCTACTATATACTCAAACCACATAATTTGCGATAGGGGTCGGCCATTGACACCCCTATGCTAGCACCCGAAATAAACATATTTTTCAATAATTTGGTTATAAAAACCATGCCATCTACTAAAAAATTTGCACACGTTCTCATGCTTAGGTAGTCCGGTGCCGGTCAATAAGGGCAACCTAAGCAGAGCTTGAATGCGTCAACCGATATTTGGATGAAAAACATTTATGTTTTTTTAACCGTTTACAAAATTTGGCTCGAAGAGTACCAATGAGTCTCGGACCGGCCCCAATGGTGTCCTTTAGAACGGTACTAAATATTAGTAGACGAGATCTTTTATAAACAGGTCGTTACTTATAAAATGAAAAGTCATGAAATTGCTATTTAAGGGGAAAGTACAGTTAATTTGGATTTAAAAAAAAATACCAAAAAAGACTATTTTAACGAAGGTGTACCGTTAACATAAAGTATTATAGGAAATGCTAAAAGCAGAATTTCTCCTAAAATTTAGAAGCTGACAAAAAAAATCATTAACAAGCTAAAAAGGTGTGCCAATAATTTAAATAGTTGGGCGAGGTTGTTGCATTTGAAAATTTTTCATTGAAGAATTAGTTGCGTGAAGATAAAAAAGGATTTGAAATAAAAAGTCGGCTTGTTTCTAACACTAAAGATGTATGTCGCAATTTTTTGCAATTATTCAGATAACCGCATAAAATCTATCTCAAGCTTTTAGTGCCCAAGTTTTTAATGTGTTTAGGTCAAAATCGATAATTGTTTTTAGTAATGATTGGAACGTTAAAAGTTATAAAATCTATTGCATGAAAATGCATTGAAAAACACTCGAACCCGCAAAAAAATCGGTCTCCGGCTCAATAACGGTCCGCCCGAGCAGTGGATGGCCTGAAATAAAAGAGCAAAGGAACGTGTACGAATTTTTTTTTTTTATTTTATATACCTAATTTTACTAAATTATTTGACAGTTAATTCAAATTATACAGTAATTTTTACGCAATACATATTAATAAATTACCGTGCGTGAAAAAATTTAAACCGGGCTAAATCTAAGTTAAAAAAAACGTATCGAGTGGGGATTAGGGGGGGGGGCAAAATTATAAAGGTGCTGATTGACAATTATAATAGTAGCATTCGGGTCTTATAAAAGAGAAGACTAATAATTTGATTCCCTGAGCTAAGCTGCTTTTTCCCGTCTTGGACGATAGAACACATAAGTTCATAGATTAAAGGGCTACTGAGAGGCCTGAAAACCCAGAGATTTTTGTAGTTTGAAATCGTGCCAAATTTTGCGATCGTTTTACAATTTAGACCCGACGGCATTATTTGTTACATTGGTCGGGCCAGTCAAAGAGAAAAGGGTATGCCAATCCGCTATAAGGTAAACATGGTAATTATTTTTTTTTCAAAAATTGGGACGTAACGTTTTGATATTAACTATTTTTTTGCAAAAATATTACAAGAAATTCTAAATTTTGATTTTTTAATCTAGCGAAAAAATCTAGCCTATATGTTATCATCACAATCATATAAACAAATTACAATTTACCTTATATTGTAGAGGTGTAACAAATCGAATATGATGAAATTTTATTGAAAAATTTCGAAGATAATCACCGGATACAAGTTTAATTCCAAATTATTGCGAATAACGCGGGTAACGTCACAGCTGTGATTAAAATAAAATCAGCAATAAACAATTTTGTCAGTGTGCCCCACTGAAGAAGGAGGTATGTGACAAATTCAATAATATAATTTTCTTAATACCATATATGTTTGTTTAGGTAAGTTAATTAAATTCTCCGAGTGACAAATATTGCAAAAGAAACTAAAAAAAAATAACAATGTTAAAATAGAATAAATAAATAATAATCAAAAATAAAAAAAATTTGCGGCTTTATATATGCAACCCTCCCCCCCTTCTCCCTTCCCCACCCCCTCCGCCTAAAAAACGTATTTCATATTTTTTACAGTAGTAAGGTATAGAAATGAAACGGGGGAGGTACGTTACCACAACAGTGCTGGAATTTACCTATAAACAAAATCACGTAAACAGATAAACAACAGTGTCGATTTGTTTATTTGTTTATTTATTTATCTCCCATATGTTTCCATCATTATTATGTTAACAAGCATGTTGTTTAATTACGATTCACAGTTGAGAAAATCGAATTCATGTCAGATGCATATCTCGTAAAATCATCAACTTTTAGTTTAACGGTTATGAAAATAAACTCACTGTTGCACTATTTAAGAATAATATGTGTAATTTGGTTGTTCCATATTTTAATAGAAACGCTAGATTAAAATTTTAAACTCTAGTCTAATGTTTGAATGGGCTTGATACCTGCCGCCCTATCCATTTTTGACGGGAGAAAATTATTTTTTATCCTTTTGTAAATTAAATATAAAAACCATAGAAAGTGTAAAATTTCAATTAGTATATAATTGTTTGGTTGCGGCTTATATTAATCTCAAAATTGTGTAAAATAAATAGTTAAAAAAAATATAACCGCTAATATCAAAAAAAAGAATAAACTAATTCGTCTGTTTTAAATTATGTCTAACAATATCTAAAAAAAATTTTTCTGTCTAAAAAATTAATTTAATTCTACTAGCCACCTTAATGTTAATCGATGCGCTTTTTTTCTTCACAATTTTCACTAGCAGCACCCTTTTAAATACTTTAAAGTTTTAAATAAATTTTGAAATTAAATTTATTTTGTAATTTAATTTATTTGATAAAAATCACTTCAATTAGAGCTAGATTTTTTTTTAAATTTTAAATAAAAAAAAATTTATTTCAAACGCCCACCTATTAAAACAATTAAAAATTAAATTTGACGCGCATAATAATGAGCAGATTTTTTGTTTTCTTTCCGATTTTGCCTAATTTACTAATCCGCTTTAACTGGCATCTTCCCCCAATGGTGATGAATTCTAATATAAAAACAAACACGACACTTTAATAAACTTCAGTTAGCATTAAGCTGCGCCGACGCTCGCCCGTAAATTTTTGTTGGCGATCAGCTTCACCCACTTAAGGACGTATTTTATTTCTTCAATTAAATTAAACAACAAAACATCGATTTTTTTAGAGGTTTATAAAGAGTTTTCTTGGGATAACGACTCAGATTAAGTTTTTTTCCCAATGCCTTCATTTTTTTACACCGCGTCCAAAGTTCAGTAAAAAATTCACAATATTGCTTAAACTCTTAATTTAAAAATCTATTACCATATTCAGATTCCTTTAAAAACTTATCTAAAAAAAATAAGAGCTTAAATAAATTAACTTTCAAGTTATTTAGGATCAAAAAAACTGATTAACGAAACCCACTAATTTTATAAAAAAAAATTAAATATTATAAAAAAATTGAACGCCCTATATAATAACGAATGTTCCCCTAATCTAAATATATTTTCAAACTTTTGTTACTACCCATAAGCTTTATGATATAGAGACCAAAAATACCCCTAAAAAAAATTGCAACTTTAACACCAATAAAATCTGAGGCATTGGCTAATACTCTGATTTCATATTCGTAATTAGCACCATATATATCAAAAACGATAGTTGCCATAAGAGATGATTAAGGTCGTTGAAACTTTGTTGTCTATTATTAAAAAGATTTTGAGGAATTAAGATTTTTTAAGGCGCGTTCAGACTTCATTCAGTTTTTCTATTATATTTTTTTAATTTTTTTGACATAAACGCATTTTAAAAAAATGTAGACATGCTTTCTTAAAACATTTAAAAAATACGTTTTCTGAAAAATTATAATAAAAATTTGTAATAATATACAAATAAAATTGCTAAAACTTTCAATTTCTACAAAATTCAACAAAATATAATTAAGTAAGAACGCACCCTTAAAAGAATATTTATTTGAGCTCAAACGATGTATGAAAGGGTCCTATTAATTTTTTATATAGTACGTTTTTTTCCCCGGTTGTGCATCAAAATTGGCGAACGAAAAATTATATTTTCACATATTAGGCTTCATTCCTCGGCGACGTTCACTTAAACAAGGTTGCCAATTTGTAGATCATAACGGAATTTAATATTTTAATTAAAAAAGCGGTCTATATTTAAGATTATTTTTATGAAAGTTTAGATATTCTTATGGATGGGTGTGTCTTATGGGCGCGTTTAAAGCAAAGTTATTTTTTACAGAATTAAATGTGAGAATGAATGTGTTTTCACACAAATGAGTTACTTATCTTGAAGTATTTTTTTCTCCTCAGGGCACGTGCAAAGTTAGTATTAAATTTCGTGGAATTTTTAAAATTACAAAATATTTTATTTTGTAATAAAACGCAAGTTTTTAAAATTGCCAAATTTAGATTATGCACATCATAAAATGATTTTTCTAAGATAAAAATATATCGATGAAAAAAATTTAACGAAAATACTTACGTTGCACCTGCCCTAAAATAGTAATTTATCAAAGGTTTAAAAAAAAATTTTTTTTGTGAAACAATAACTCTTACTAGGAACACGGCTAATGCCATCACGGTCCAGGACACGAGCAAGAAAATGACAATTTCACCATTCTTTAAAATTTACAAAAAATTTGTAATATATACTTATCAAGAGTCATTAGCTCAAAGTTTTATTAATATTTAATATATTAAAACATTTGAAATTTTTCCCAAGACTTTACCCCATTTAGGGGCGCCATATCCATTCGAGGTTTTGACACTTAGTAAGATTTGCTCTCACGCCAGCAATTTAAGTGTTTTAGGCTTGGTAATCACTTTAAGTATATTATTTAGGGCTGTCTGTCTTATTAGGCCAATGAGCAGCTTTAAGTTGTTGTAAAAGTGTTTTCTGAAAAAAAACGAGGCCTATGAATGAATTTGAACTTATAACATGCTACATTTAAGTGAGGAACGTTTGCCATTGATCCATCCAAGGGCGTAGCAAGTTGTAAAACTTGGGGGGGGGGGGGGGTTTCAAAAAATTTTTTGCCAAATATTAATGGAATTTTAAATTTAATTTAATTTTATATTTAATTGGTATTTAGTTTGGGGGGGGGGGGGGATATGCACTAAAAATTTTTAATTTGGGTGGGGATATGGCATGCTTGGAGGGGGTTTCATCCCCAAACCCCCCCCCCCCCTTCTCCTACGCCAATGGATACAGCCCCAAACGATAGGTCATTGTATAACATAACTTTTATTTTCAGAATACCATATAGCTTTTTATATTTAATATCATCTACAAAATTAATTTTAACCCTAAATTCCTAGAAATGAGCTGTTAAATTTATTTTTTTTAATTTCGATCAAACCGTTCTTAAAAATCTTAGTAGCTTCTGTCACTAAATGAGGGTAATAAAATCCAATATATCCTATAATTTAAAGTAGCTGGGCTGGAAAAAAAATAAATGGGCTTTTTAAACATGTTTTTGAGTTTTTTTTTCCACATACTTAAAGAAAAAGGGTCAATCAAAAAATGCCCCTTTTCTTAAAAAAACTCCTAGCAGCTTTAAAAACAAATAACCCACCCATCATTGTAATAAAGTATAAACAAAATATTTTGAAATTATTATAAAGAAAACAAACAATGGGCTTTTTGGGGATCTTTTTAAGAGCCACTTTTTTGGATTTTCAAACAATGGGCTTTTTGGGGCGCTTTTTAAAAGCCACTTTTTTGGGTTTTATTTTGCCCCTTCCTAGTGAGAGCTTAAAATCTCTTTTTTTGGCCCTTTATTTGTAGTTTTTTTTATTAAGTTATGGGGAAAAATGAGGTCAAAGTTTTTTAGCTCATTGTTTTTCCATCACTGGTTCAATCTGTTTAAAAAATTTATAATTTTTAAATTTAGGGATAAACATCGAAAAATGTCAACTATTGCTTTTACTATATTTTTTACCGCTCTGATTGGGTGCTGCTTCAAGTATATTTACAATTTTGATATATTTAAATCTACAACATATCTGAAATCATTTTAGTAAGACACGTAGAAAAATTCTATCTTTCACAAGGTTTATAACATTAGACCAATATTTTTTTAGAAGTTTAAACGTGCCCTAAAACTTACTGCTGTCAATCTTTATTTTTAGCATTTAATATACTCTTTCTAAAATAGAGGTTAAAAAAAACACTTTAAAAATATATTAAATAAAAATAAAAAAATTTTTTCAAATTTTTGGAATTTTGTTAAAGATATAAAAACTTTGTACACACCTTGTTGAAAAAAACTTTTTTTTATTCTATTATAGAACACCGAATAACGTGTCAATTACCAAAAAAAATGGCGTTGAGAGGAGGACATATAGGGAAGACGTTTTCAAATAAGGGTCCAAATATTTTTTCCATTTAAGGGAAGAAGAAAAAATCAATAAGACAACAAAAAAATAGCTATTTGATTAACCACACGAGGAAAGGACATCGGCACATAAATGCATTCGTGCCTGCTTTTTAATAGCCAAGCAGAAAGGGGCGAGGCATTGGTTTCAGTCAAAATTTTAACTAGGATTTTTTTAAAGAGGTTTTAAATTGTATGTCAATTTTCCCATTAAATAATTTATCGGTCGACCGGCGCTGTTTAAAGGTAAAATTATAGCAATAATATTTGAGATTTTGCCCATACGTATCCCCATAAAAAGGGGCCATACCCGCTCTAGATTTTTTTTTACATCCAGGTGTGGTTGAGAATTCGAATCCGCTATTTGACTTCGGAAGAACTTGTGTTACACGATTTTGAAGTTGCTGAGTTACCATCTTAGGTAGTTGGCCCTAAACGATGTGCTCAAAGCTAGTGCCTTAGCTAAAAACCTAACGGCGTGCGAACAAATCTCACTTTATGAGATACAGAAGTGCTATCTGAGTCGATTTAGGAATAAAGCAAAGATTGGGTGTCAATATCTCTAAAGAATTTTTGATTCGCCCGATAATAATGATGGTTAAATAGTTAATATGTATTGTCTAGTTATAATTTTCGAGTTTTCTAAAACTTGCCAAACTTAGGGTGTTCATAATTCTTTCAGTTTTTCTAATTTATATATTCAAAATAAATATTTTTCTAATTGACGTACATTCTAAATGTCAATCTTTTTCATTAATATTAAAAATACCTTTTATAAAATAGAGAGATTTTATTCTACCAAAATTTTGAAGAAAAAAAATAAAATTTTTGAAATTATTTTTAAAATTTTTCGTAATTATAGTATTGTTTGGACTCTCCCTAATCCAAAGGTGTTGATTAAAAAAATGCCAAAAGACGGTAGTTTTTTTTAAAAAGAAACAAACCATTGTACAAAACATTAAGGTGCAAATTTCCCCATATCTATAGACCTAAAATAAAAAAGTCACCCCCTCCCCGCCCTTTTCTACCAACCAAGATTGAGAGCGAGGTTAAAATTTAATAACATATTTTTCGCAGTTACATAGTACATTTTTGGCTAAAAATGTATTATAAATGCCAATAATAAAGTTTGACAATTTTTTGTCAGAAAACGTTTTGGGTCAAATAAAAAAAATATTACAATAAAATTTAATTGAGAAACTGACTGGGCTTGCCAAAATGTATTTTCTTATTTGCCAAAAAATAAGGCACCCTATCTCTCAATGTTTTCACGTTTTGAACTCCTCGACCGCTCCGCCCCGTCATTGTATGCTTTATTGTTCTTTTACACTTATTCTGATCAATATTTGTTGGCCTGTTTTATTGGATATTTTTGTTTGATATTTTACACTAACTATTTTAAAGGAAAAACAGGTTTTAACGAATTGCAGGCTAATCATAAATTAATTGAGTCTAAATATTATATTATTAAAAAATTTTGGTAAATATCAAATATAACTTTGTCTATTACCCAGAAAATGGTGCTTTAAACAAAAAACTATTTATTAATAAAAAACAACCAAGAACAAAATTTAAAATACTAATGCAATCAGGCTAACCATTATAAATATAATTTTAATTAAAAAAATAAATTTAATTTTTCTGGTTGCCTTCCAATCGTTTTGCCTCAATTCTAGCAATGTTGTTTGATATGGCGGTTATGTTGTAAATTTTGATTTCGTCATTATTAAGCCTGCTGGATGTCACCTATCTGTCGCAAATGTCTATAATTTGAATTATATAAACTTTTTCAAGTTTTTTTTGTTTTTGACATTATTTATTGATAAATTTTGGCAATATTTGTTAATATGAAGCCTGCTGAGTCAATGTCACCTGAATGTCGCAAATTTTTATAATTTAACATTGGATAAATATTTTCGATTTTTTTTGTTCGGGCTGCCATATATGAGTAATTTTTGTGAAAATTTTTTAGTTTTAGGCAACTAGTGACATATACAAATTGTCGCAAATGCCATTATTTAAATTTTGAAAAAACTTTTTCGAGTTTTTTTTGTTTTTAGCCTTATTTATTAATAAATTTTGGCAAATTTTGTTAATATGAAGCCTGCTAGGTCAATGTCACCTAAATGTCGCAAATTTTTATAATTTAACATTGAATAAATATTTTCGATTGGGCTGCCATATATGAGTAATTTTTGTGAAAATTTTTTAGTTTTAGGCAACTAGTGACATTTACAAATTGTCGCAAATGCCATTATTTAAATTTTGAAAAAACTTTTTCGAGTTCTTTTTTGTTTTTAGCCTTATTTATTAATAAATTTGGCAAATTTTGTTAATATGAAGCCTGCTAGGTCAATGTCACCTGAATGTCGCAAATTTTTATAATTTAACATTGAATAAATATTTTCATTTTTTATTGTTCGGGCTGCCATATATGAGTAATTTTTGTGAAAATTTTTTAGTTTTAGGCAACTAGTGACATTTACAAATTGTCGCAAACGCCATTATTTAAATTTTGAAAAAACTTTTTCGAGTTTTTTTTGTTTTTAGCCTTATTTATTAATAAATTTTGGCAAATTTTGTTAATATGAAGCCTGCTAGGTCAATGTCACCTAAATGTCGCAAATTTTTATAATTTAACATTGAATAAATATTTTCGATTGGGCTGCCATATATGAGTAATTTTTGTGAAAATTTTTTAGTTTTAGGCAACTAGTGACATTTACAAATTGTCGCAAATGCCATTATTTAAATTTTGAAAAAACTTTTTCGAGTTCTTTTTTGTTTTTAGCCTTATTTATTAATAAATTTGGCAAATTTTGTTAATATGAAGCCTGCTAGGTCAATGTCACCTGAATGTCGCAAATTTTTATAATTTAACATTGAATAAATATTTTCATTTTTTATTGTTCGGGCTGCCATATATGAGTAATTTTTGTGAAAATTTTTTAGTTTTAGGCAACTAGTGACATTTACAAATTGTCGCAAACGCCATTATTTAAATTTTGAAAAAACTTTTTCGAGTTTTTTTTGTTTTTAACCTTATTTATTAACAAATTAGAATTAAAAATTGGATTTTTTTACTAAAAAAACTACCAATATTTACCGCACGAAATTCGAAAATACGCTTTATAATGCATAAATCGCATTTGCGACAATTTGGTGACATTGTCACAAGTTGAAAAAATGGATTAATTTTACCAAATAACTACTTATATTTTACAGCAAGAAAAAAAAAATCGAAAAAAAAATTAATTTTATAATGCATAAAATGCATTTGCGACAAATTTAGTGACACCGTTAGCAGACACAAATTTGATAAAAATTACCATAATTTAATAAATACAAGTTGTACAAATCGTCTAATAAAAAATTACCACCAAATACATTAATTATCGACTAAAATTCTATTTAGACACTAAGTTAATTATTTAGTTAGTGTATATCAAGTACCATGAAAAAACTAAAAAAACAAAATTAATAACATTATAAATGTGAGATATTTGCATAATCAGCTATTTTTGCATTTATTTACAACTTTATTTTTATAAAAAATGAGTTTGGACAAAAAAAAATACACAATTCCAACATTTCCAATGGGCTAATGTTAATTTTTAAACTCCCTGGAAAAAACCCCGGAGTTTAAAAACGGAAAACTCCGGGCGGTTTTTGGGAGTGATTTTTAAACGGAGTTCCCCTGGAACTCCCGGTGAATCGGAGTCCTTCCCGAATTCCGGAGTTTTGACATGCCCTAAAACTGACTCTGCGCCAAAATGTATTTTCTTATTTGCCAAAAAATAAGGCATATCTCTCAATATTTTAAATTTCTCGCCCTCACCGCCCCCCCCCCCCCCTCCCCATTCATTGTATGCTTTATTGTTCTTTTACACTTATTCTGAGATCAATATTTGTTGGCCTGTTTTATTGGATGTTTTTGTTTGATATTTTAAACTAACTATTTTAAAGGAAAAACAGATTTTAACGAATTGCAGGCTAATCATAAATTAATTGAGTCTAAATATTATATTATTAAATAAATTATGTTATTATATATTTTTTGTTATTACCCAAATAAGGTGCTTTAAACAAAAAACATTTTAATTGAAAAAAAAACAACCAAGAACAAAATTTAAAATACTAATGCAATCAGGCTAACCATTATAAATATAATTTTAATTAAAAAAATTAATTTAATTTTTCTGTTTGCCTTCCAATCGTTTTGCCTCAATTCTAGCAGTGTTTGATATGGCGGTTATGATGTAATTATAACTAAGGCATGTCAAAACTCCGGGAAGGAAAGGAGTCCATCAACTCCGGAGTTCCGGAGTTTTAGTTTTTTGAAATTTTCTAAAGAACATTAGCTTATTGAAAATATTGGAATTTGTATTTTTGTAGTCCAAACTCATTTTTGTTTAATGAAAGTTGTAAATAAATGAAAGAGTAGCTAATTATGTAATAATAACATATATTAATTAGGAAATATTAATAAAACCGGAATTTATGAATTTCTTCTAGAATCCGGAGTTTTGACATGCCCTAATTATATCTATAGGTCGTCGTAATATTGGCCGGTCCAGGTGGGTAAAACTCGGCCATAATTGGACTTGCATCCCTTTATTTTTACAATGACCAAAGCCTTAAAAAAATTGCCTCTCTTAACTTGGGCTAAGGTTTATCACAGCCTCACATTGTATTACATCAAATATGGGTTCTAATGAAACCGCGTTTACATCGTGGAGCTATTGTTCTCTATAGAAAACGCAAAGTATTAATTATATCTCCCCTTATATACAATAATTTTACTATATTGTGTGTCCAAATCTCGTAGATTTCAATGAAAACATCTTCTACATTAAATATGTTGGTTACCTATCCGGAATCTTCAATAAATTTACATGATCCTAGAAAACAAATCCATCATTTATAACCGAGAAATTCGCAAAAGGGTGCGTTAAAAGTACACTCGTTTTTTTTTTTAAATATTTTATATAATTTTTAAAATAATTAAAAGTTTTAAGATTGAGTATGTTTATCAAAATATTACACATTGGGAGGATAGAAGCCCAATACATCTAAATCTAATATAAATAAAGCCGATAATAATAGCCATTTCCACATTTATCTATAAAATATTTTGTCACAAAAAATTTTTCTAATCGTCAAAAATTAAATGAACTTTGAACGCGCCCTCACATAATATTGCTGGTGCACAAATTCCTCTTGCCTAATCTCATCATGAGTTATATACCAGAAGTGATATATGAATAAGCCTTTATGCACTCTAAAACACTTTAGAGTAAAAGCATTTTCCAATTATTTTTTCATCAAGCAGGCACGGAATGTATTTTTGGTCTAATTAGGGAAATAGAGACATTAAATTAATTGTCCTATTATATGGTCTAATAACTGAGCCTAACTTTTGCTGGACCGTTCCTGTACATAATGGCTCGTGAGGTGAACATTGTTGGGATAAAAAAAAATTGTTCTAAAATTTATTTGAGCCACCAAACAGAAACTTCAAACACTAATTAGCTTGTTTTTTCCCCTCTCGTATTTAAAAAATATTTCAAAAAAACGCAATAAATTGCCAACAAAAGAGTCAGCAATTAATTTTTTGACAAAATTTGTTGATATACGATATTCCCGCATTTTAGAATGTCTGCTAAGACACGCAGCTCATTTAAAAGCAATCCAGGCGGTGTTTTAAAGCTCTCAACGCTATAATAATTTTTTGAAGCCCCTTGCTGAGTTAAGATTAGAGGTGTAACGTCGACTTAAATTGGTTACAATAAGTAGGGCCCGCTAGTATACCTTTCAGAACCTAATAATCTACGCCGCAAATTCAATTTTAGTTAATGTCAATTTAAATTCATTTTAAATATGCCAAATATTTGACTTTTAATTTTTTCATTTTGTATAAAAAAGGACTTATTTAGTATAATATAAAAAAATTTCAAGTGTTTGTTTTCAGAATTAATTTTGTTTTTAATAAAATTATATCTGAAAAATATAAAATTTTTCGTATGTTTATAAAAATAATTATTCAAAATGTAATTAATTAGATTTGTGCGAGCTCCGCCAGACATATCCTGACAAATTAAATATAAAAAAAAGGTTAGGTTTTTTTAATATTTGCAAGAATATGAAACGGCCCTAATTAAACGTCTCAATGAAGGACCTTTATTTTATGCATGTATTCTGAGATAAACTGCTTTATTTGTCATTTTTTTAGCACTGACAAACTTAATTATGTTTTTGTAAAAAATCTTGAGATTTTTAATACAGGCCTTAAGTCGTAAAAACAATGACTATATGGGTCAAGTTTACACTTAAATTAATTTTTTTACAAAAAGTAGCACAATTTTATTTTATAATAATTTAAGTTCAAAAACAAATATATATTAGTTTTCAGAAAGTTAATGGTAGATTGAAGCAAATATTCATCCATCAAAATAGATTAATTCCTATTGATATATATAAATAATAATGAAGCCCGTTTTGCCCATATCTCAAAATTTGGGCAGACCTTTGTTAAATGTTGTGTTTTAATTTTATTTGCTAAAAAATGAACTAGTTATTAGTTGATTACCTGGCCATTTATAATTCCAATAATTTTTCTTGTAATAATTGTGCGAATAATTATTTAGTTTGAGTATAAAGATTTAACACAAATAAAATTTGTTAAATCAAAAAACTTAAAAAAAATTAATTCACCAGTTACTAATTAGGTTTTGTCATCTAATCTTATACATGAGTATGGACAAATTAACAATAACTTTAAATTTGTTCATTTAACTAAAAGTTACTTTAGATAAAAGCAATGTTTTTGTGTTTGGCCACTAATTTCATCATGAAGAAAATATTATGGGCAAAAATATTTTACACATATAAAGGTGAAAAAGCTTTTGTTTTTATGTGGTCATGACAAAATTCCTTTTAGAATTTATATGTATAATTGAATGTGCAAACGGATGAAAAGCACATACGTGTCTATTGCAAATTTGTATAGGTTATTCTCTCCATACCGAAAATTTTTTTGTGCCGACATGTGTTACGTACAAGGCTGGGGAAAAATGTAAATGGGCTTTTTTCAACAGGCATGGCAAAAGAAAAGCCCCTTTTACTTGCTTAAAAAACATGTTTAAAAAAGCCCCATTTCTTAAAAAAAAAACTCCTAGGCGTTTTAAGAAAAAATAACCCACCCATCATTATTATAAAGTAAAAATCCACATTTTTAAATTATTTTAAAGAAAACAAAAAATGAGCTTTTTGGGGCTTTTTTTAAGAGCCACTATTTTGGGTTTTTTTCTTTGCCCCTTTTCTTTGTAAGAGCCTTTTTTTAAATTCTTATTTTGGCCCTTTATTTGTAGCTCCCTTTCTTTCTTTATATTTTGGGCGGAGAAATGAGCCAAAGTTTTTTGGCTCATTGTTTTCCCAGCACTGGTTACGTAAGTTGCAGAAAAACATTGCAACCACTTTTGCTAATTAATATGACAAACAGTTGTACTAAAATTTTGCAATAACAATATTTTAAAATATGGGGTGCGTCCATGTAAAACATAAATTTTTGAAAAAAAACATTTTAAACTTGAAAATCTAAAAACAATGTTTATAAAGGGCTTCTCATAACTCCACCATATGGCGCACAATCATATAACTTAATTTGCATATTTAATGTATTGCTAACTTTAAAATGTTTTGTATTTTTGTTTTAATTGAAGAAAAAAATACCTTTTTTGTAATGTGAAGGACAAACTTTTTGAATGTTATATTATAAGTGTAATAATATATATATAATAGGATAAAATCCTTCAAACACAACCCAATGGGGAATTATGTGATGAGTGAATTGAATATGCTCTTCCATTTTTATATTTTTTTTAATAATCTCTTTTTTATTTTTTTTATTTTAGTTTTTTTTTGTCAATTATTTTGTCGATAATCCAAGTCTCTATGCGACTGTTAATTCAATTTTGATATATTAGATTTAAGGACCCTACAATTCTATTTATATTTAAGCATGTTTAAAGTCGAAGATTTGGTTTAGAGTGGGTCTATGCCCCAAACTAAATATTGAATATGGAGGTTATTGGTATTTTAAAAGTATTGCAAACTAACAAACATTATTTTGAGAGATAGAAATTTATAATTTTATATGTCTTTCTTATTACAAATCCAAAAACACAATTTTGAGTTAGAATTTTGTTTTCGTAAATTTAAATATCTTTTTTTTAATTATCTTAAATAATTTATTTTTTGTGCTTAAATATTTAGAGTTTTTTACACAATTCAATTCCAAAATTAAATTAAAACTCACTATAGTTGCTCTAAGAGAAAAAAAAATAAATAAAAACTTGTTGGAAAATCTGCGCTAGTAATATAGTACATATTTTAACTTATTTAAACAATTTTAATTTTTATTTTATACATTGGCAATCTAAATAAATCAGAAAAACTATTTTTATTGTCTAAAGCATGGGGCGTTAGGACATCATTCGTTTTTACCAAAAAATTTAGAGATTTGAATCTTACATCAAAAATTATTAACCATAGTAATATTTTTTCATAAGTATATAAATAAAAGTAGATGATTACTAAAAATTTCAACCTTTGTAAAAATAAAAAATTTAACGTTGAAAAAAATATCAACATCGGACAATTTAATTAAATATTTGTTTAATCGCACCCAACTTACACGCATTATTTTTCCAAAAAGACCGATTAAAACCTCGCAATATTAGCTGGTAACCGTAGAGTATCTGTAAATGTTTTAAAGTTGTTAGGGCAAATAAATATATTTAACATCCGTGAATTAAGTTGAAATTAAAAATCTCATTAATTTTTTTCATATTTTGTATAAAAACTTACTCCAGATCGTGCATCAATGCAGGAGTGTGATATTTGTGAAATAAGGAGTGCATTAAAACACCAAAGGAAGTAGAAATAATTTTAAGAAGATAAAACTGGACAACAAAAAAAAACAATAAATAACTTTTTAGGAATTTTTATTACATTTTCTTGCGACAATCCTAGGTTTTCCAATGCCTCCAATTTTTTTTAACCGTGTGAAAAGTTTAGAAAAAAATTCACATAATTTTTTAAACTATTAATTTTCCAAAAAATATTTTGGCATATTCAGATTCCTTTTAAAAAACATATTTAAAAAAGGTTATAGCTTAAAATTATTTCCAATTTACTTTCAATTTATACAGGATTAAGACAAAGGTTTTGATACGTAAAACACTACTTTTATAGATATAAAAATTAAAAAAAAAATTAGAAATTATTTATATTTAATTGTCTACGTTAATAATATATGTTTTCGTAAGGCCCAAAATATCCCAAAATCAAAAAATCTCAACTTTGACATCAAATAACTATAAATCTGAGGCATTGGTTAAAATTCTGATTTTATATTCATAATTAGAACCAACTCGACCAAAAACGATTGTTGCCTTAAATGATGCTTTAGGTCGTCCAAATTTTGTTGTAATTTTAACTGATTGTTAAGATATATATATTACCTTTTTTATTTCACATTGAATTTATCTGGTGTCTACTTACCTAACTTTTTAAGTGTAATGTGCTTTGTGGCTTTCAATATTTATATAAAAAGTTTTAATTAGTTCAAATTAAAGTTATTTCACACTTTAAATATTTGTGGCTTTTCACATAAATTGAGATACTATAAAAATATGGAAAATTGTTCAAAACACTCGTCTATTAACACATCCATTTTTTCCCAATAATATAATTATTTCAGCTGAAAATTAAAAAAAAGATTTATAAAAAAGATAAATTTTATAATCTTTTCTATTTAGCATCGAAGTCATTAAATTAATTTACATTTTTTTCGTTTCTATCTATCAAAATAACTGAATTCATAATCGGTAAAGAAAGCATATGAGAGAAGGCCATGTTGTAAATGCTTTTCCCTTATCCTTCCTACATTATTTTTGTTGACCTATGTAATATTTTACATTACTTCAAGAATTTTTTACAGGTTTTTAACTTATAAAAATAACATACATAGGGACTTTTTTGATTTTATACGTTTCCAGAATTTTCAAATTGTACCCGCTATTAAACCTTTTTGTGCAACCTCTAAACTTAAAGACTAAGAAATATCGTTAGTTTTAGTTTAGCCACATATTGTACATTAAGTGATTTAGAGAAAAGTACAAAAATAAAAAAAATAGTATTCGGCTTAAAGAGCTCAGTGGTAAATATTACAGGCTGGAGGTTGCAAATGCAATTCCGTGCACAGGAATCTTTTTACAGAAAATAAGTTTACATGCAAACACAAAAGCTGCAGAGTGGCCCGCTTAGGCGAAAAAACAATATGCCCAGTGTGTTTTTAAAAAACCTATCGCCGGAATGCAAGAAAATTTTACTATTGGATGGAATTATAATTTGCGCTCGGGTAAAGAATCACCTTAAGATCGGATATGGCGATTATAAGGAACAGTTATAGATTAAACCTAAAAGCCATCATTTTTTATTAAAAAGACTCTAAAAAAGGGATTATGAAAAACCCCAAAAATTGATGAAAATTGTCAATAAATTTAATTTAATCAAAATATTTGTAGAACTAAACTTTTTTGACGAGTTATATTAAGTTTTGTCATTAAAATTACATCAAGATATGCATAAATTTCGTATTTGTTTAAAGGGATTAGTTTGTGGTTCCCCAACTATGGATGGTGTAGGCTACTTGCTTTAACCCGTGAATGGTAGGGTGATATATCTGTAACGCGAATGCTATAGTGGGGTTCATATAGACCCAAAGTTTTTATAAATTTAAGAGTTTAATAGCTATGAACTATATTTTTAATTATTTAAAGAAAAATACGTGCTCAATAACTAATATAAGCTTAGTGGCAAACCTTCTGCCTTAGATGCAGGAGGTAGCGAGTTAAAACTCGTACACAGTAGCTTTTTTCTTCGGAAATACAATATGTGCAACCACTATAAAGCTTCTGAGTAGCCTGCTTAGGCAGTAGGTCTCTAACGATGCGTCTAAAAGTAAGAGCCTAGGCTAAAACCCTAGCCTAGGTCGCCGTCCTGATTGCAAATCTTACTATTTAACCCGTCCGCAATATTAATTGCTTTGTTCGGGTTAAGGAGTCAAAGCTCTAACGGGTATGGCACCCCTAAGTGGGGAAAGGTATGGGGAAAATGTCAAACAAATTGTTTGTTTTTTTATTATTGTAGATCTTATTTAACACATAGTAAAAAAAATTGAAAAAATGGAAGATTACATTTTTACATATTCCATCAATAAATTTTGTTCTAAATGTAACAATACTAGCCCATGTGGCCCGGCTCCGCCCGGGCAACTTGACATTTTAATTAAACTGATTGGCTGTGTACAGGACATTTTAAGTAAACTGATTGGCTGTGTACACGATCAGTCGATATATATTAAATATTTAATTTGATTATAAAAAAAATAAATAATTTAAAAAAACTTACTAAAATTTAAAAAGTTTTTTAAAAATATACATAAAAATTAAAAAAAAAATTTTAAAAAAAAATTAATTAAATAAAATTTAAAAATTTAAATAAAAATTCATGAAAAAATATCAAATATTTAAAAAGCTTTTTTTAAAATATACATAAAAATTAAAAAAAATTTGTCTAAAGAATTAAATTCCAAATTAAATTATAAATTTTTTTAAAGTAATTTATAAAAATTATGGAATAATAAAAAAATTTATTAAAATTAAAAAAAAAATCATGAAAAATGAAAAAAAATATTTAAAAAGAATTAAATTTTAAATAAAATTGAAATTAATCAAATAAAATTGAAAAAATATCCAATATTTAAAAAGTTTTTTTTAAAATATACATAAAAATTAAAAAAAATATTTATAAAAAATTAAATTCCAAATAAAATTAAATCTGACATAATCCAAATATATCAAAAGCTTTAATAACTAATTATGCTAATTACAAATCCAAGTACTAATTCAGACTAAATCTATTTAATTTAATAAATTAAAATAGTAACATATAAATCCCTAAATAGAAACCTATTTGGTAGCAAATGTCATCATATCAAAGATCTGAAGTTAAAAGAAAAGAATTATTCCTATATACTTTCCTATGAAACTTAAAGCATATACAGCCCAAAAAAATCAGTATTAAATCCAAAAACTAACTCTGAATGACTGACAAATCAAGACTCAAAGATCCTAAAATTTATACTAAATGATTTAAGTTAATTGTTAAAAAACAAAAAACAATATCTTAGTTCATGTTATAGACATTATCAAATGCATCTTTAATGTCTTTAAATTTCAAAAAAATATCATTAAGTTTACTTGAAATTCCTATATCATCTACTATTTAATTTTCAAACTCGATTTTCCTTTGCTACGCTAGATCTCGGAGACGGTATATAGTTGAGTGGTGTGTTGGGTGGTTTTGTAGGCTAAGTATTGTTAGAAATAATTAACATATATTTAATATTAAATTCGAAAAAAAGACAGTTGTCTTAAGGTACAATTATTCAGTATAATATTATTTTACTAAACAAAAAGGGTAAGGGCCCGGACCACTTTAATATAATAAATTAATATAAACATTTCAAATAGAATATATATGTATTATAAATAAAATTTAACTTTTACGTATTGCCTGCTTATAGGTGTATTTTTGTACCTGAAAATATATGGCCCAATCTTAGCAAAACAAATAATGTAGCTATGTCAATCACTTTATACCACGATAAAACTATAATTAAGAAATAGGATAAGACAAATTTTGATCGTTTTGGCGAACTTCTTGTGTGTTAATTTAATTCGTACAGAGCAACATGATTTCCAGGGTTTAACGCCCTAGGTCTTTCACACCGCTATAGCTGAAGAGCTTCAATTAGCACAAATTTTAAGGACCTAACTTGCTTACATATATTAAGGATAAGGACGTTTAAAAAATATTTTTTAACTACTCTTTAAGACCGAAATCCCAAAAGGTACATTTATGTACCTTTCGGTACCGGGCCGCTAACTCGGCTCCTATGGGCTAAAAGAGTCTGAAATTTTGAGAAAAGGTAAAGGACTATACTATTATAATTCGATAAAAATTTAAGAAAAATCTGTAGTTAAAATTTTTGTCAAACCGATCCTGAGTGTAAAGTTCAAATTTTAATCCCCTGTTTAACCTTAAATATCTCGGTAACGGAAGCTGATAAAATCTTGAAACTTTCCAAAAACGTGGGCAATATTATAATAATTAACCTAAAAAAATTTGAAAATAAAACCTTACCACTTAAAGCCCTGAGAGAATTTCGTCGTTTAAACAAAAAACAAAAGTTCCTAGTGGATAAAAATACAAACTCGACATTTCTAGGCACCTTTTCAACAAACGATTTTTTTTTTATCGCTACTGCTCGAAAAAACTTTTTAAAGTTAGGTTTTTTACACCCATCGGAAGTCTCGATCGCTTCCTAACTATCTTTCCGCACACCTTCTCAACCTACCCTACAAAACCACACCTCACACGTCGCTCAACTACAAACCATCTCCGAGATCTAGCGTAGCAAAGAAAAATCGAGTGTAAAAATTGTATAGTAGATTATTAGTAAAAAGTGTTTTTAGGTCTGGTAAAACAATTTTAGAACAGATTGAAAAAAAAATTTTGAAATAAAAAAAATATTTTTAGCTATTATTTACTTTTGAAAGTAGTTATTATATAAGGTAAAAATATTATTCTATCATTTTTATACAGCATAAACATTTAATACACTTCTTATGTAAAACTATTTAAAAAAATACATAAAAATAAGGTTACAATTCAATTTACATTGAGAAATCAATGTTACAATTAAACAATTTCCCTTTTTAAAAAAAAACAAGATCCGAGTAATATTGTTAATGCTAGCTTGCAGCAAAATCTCGTAGGTGCTTATAATAAAAATAGTTAAATGTTGCTTTTTACAATTTTTTCCTACAGCCGAATTAGTTGCTTTAAGAATATTCTTTAATTATTTTTCTTTTAATTTTATATATATAATACAGCCCTCGCAATCATTTTTAACCTTATGCCAATTTTTTTTGATTTAAAAAATTTTTAAAAAATATTTTAAAAATACATTTAATCTCTAAACGCGGGCTTATCTCTGAAAGCACCTTAATGTGTCATCGATAACAAAAATGCAACCAACTTTTCCTCTGCATTCATCTTTGTAAGCCCATCCCAACTTGTTAACAATTCTAAACATGACTTTCAATGAATAAATCTATGTTTTATTTCGAGGTCTTTGTCTGTTACCGGAAAAAGTGATTGGTAAATTTCCAAAAAACACTTTGGTCAATTTAGAAAATGTGCCTTTTCCAAAACTAGAGCAATTGAATAAATATTATACGAATTCAAAGTGAATACAAATCTTTGATTTGTTTAAAATACAATAATAAATAAATTTGTATATTTGATTATATGTTACGCAAAAAACCGAAGCCGTGATTTAATTTATATATTTTTTGGCCTTTTCTAGAATTTTTTATATTTTTAAAAAATTATTTAAATTTAATTTTCTTTGTATTTTGTTTGTTTAAAAACGTAATTGAGTAAAAAGTTGCAATTAAAATTTGTTATCTTAGAAAATATCTTTTCTTACTAGATGTGTTTGTTTTTTTTCTTCAATTTTTTGAATAAATATTTATCTTTAAACAAACATCTTAGGTTTTGAAAAATTGTTTTATTTGTTAAATAATCGAATGAAATGTTTAATATCAAAAAATATGATTTTAAATTAAATTATTCATAACGATAAACATGTTATTGTATAGCCATTTAATCTTTTGCAATTACTTTTGCATCTGACAACTGACAAAATTATATCTCACAAATAATTTGGGAATGGATACTATTCTGCACAATTTGTAACAACACAATTTTGCGTCTAATAAAAAGTAAATTTGTCAAAACACTCATTTATTAAAAAAAATAGAAAAAATTTAAGTGTGGATGCGCCCTACTTAAATCAGAGCCTGGACGGACCACTGTTGTGCACGAGACTAGTTTTTTTTAAAAAAGCAGTGAAAATTGATTGGATGTTGCGAGCTGCATATTGATTTTCCTTCGGCATCATGGCAAGTTTGTCTTCCCAAGCATTTTTTACTCGTGCAAAAATAGTCGCTAAAAATAAAAATTGCGATTTGATGAGGCAGTCAAGGTCATCAGACATCACTACCTACAGGAGAGCCTATTTATCAAATGGTTAGGCAGTACACAAGGCTTCGAAATATTTTAGTTTTGTATATATACATATATAATATATATATATATATGGTTTTAGTTACAAAAAAAATTGAAATCATTGTCATATATATTTTATATAATTCTTGTTTTGTAAGAATATCTCAGGGACGGGTAAGTTAACAAAACCAATTAACCATGATCAATTAAAAATGAGTTATAGTTTATAGGTTAAACTCGTGAAAAAAACGTTAATTTTTAAATAACCCTTTAAATCTTATCTTTTTCAACATTTTTTTTGGTAGGAAGCATTAGAATTGATTGCTATGGGTGTTTAGCTGCGGTGGAAAAAAAAATTTTACAAAAAAAAATCTCACGCATTTGAATAACGTTGAGGCGGCTAGTGTGAAAAAAAAATTCAAACAACCAAAAAACCTAGATTCTCGTTTTTTGATAATAGCCGCTATAAATTTTTTTATTTTAGAAATATTTTTTTCACAATTTAAAAAAAGCATTAGCCGCAGCCTTTATAACACCCTGCGGTGATTAGGATTAAATGCGTCACCAATTCCATAATCTTTGTTGAAATAAGGCTGTAGAATATTAAAGCAAGCTTTGCAACTTTTGAAAACGTTGAATTCAGATTCTCTTACCACTTTGTTACCTCCTACCCAAAAAAGAGTATTTGTTAGGGCATGGTCCCTATATCGTACACAATTAATTAAAAGACTGAGAGCTGAAAAACTTATCGGGCAGCAAAATAGAAATATAAAAATAAAATAGATCTTAAAAGGGGATGAGCCATACACAAAAAATAGTTAGAAAATAATTATTAATCTAGAAATATCTTTAAATTATATCCGAGAAGTAAAAAATAAGAATGTTCAACTGAGTCATCAACATAGACAGATATATTCTAAAATTTAACAAATGCCAATTCAGCCGCCACACTCAAAAATCCACCGTCCAGTGCCCCCCCCCCCCCCCCACCTTTTTACATCCTATAAAGTTACGCCTGTAACCGGTTCCCTCTCATACATAGCTGGCGTCATAAATTATTGTATTCCGTTAAATTTAAAAAAAAATTTGAAAAGAAGTGTTGTAAGATTTGGTCAATTCGTCGCTTTTAGATTTATATTCATGAAGGTTAGCATGAGTGTTAAAAAAAGCGGCTTGTGGAACAAATAATTTTAAAGAAAGAAAATTGCGCGCATTTGAAAATCATTAAGGCATCTAGTGTGAAAAAATTCTGAAATTTAAAAATTTAAAAAAAATATTTTGTTAGGCATATCTTAAAACGATCAAAAAACCTAAATTCTCATTTCTATTAGCCGCTGTAAATTTATTTTAGAAATATTTTTTTTTACAATTTTAAAAGAAGTATTAGCCTTAACTTCGAATTATTACACAGGTCAGCAAATATTTAGATTAATCAATCAACTACAGAGATTAAACCTCTATAAATATAAAACACCTTCGGGTAGTGATAATGTTTTGTTTTTTCAACCATGTTTTTAATATAAGTAACCATTAATATATTTTTAAAATTGAAAAGGCCCAAAGCTTAATGGAAAAAGCTTGGTTCTGACTCAATAAATAATATACCTTATTCCTGGCGGACGAAACTGTAATATCGCGATTTAACAAAGTTTTGGCTTATTAACAAAATTTAAAAATGAAACTATTATGTTTTATAATTTATTTTAATTTTTTACCTGGGCTGCTTTTTTTATTTTATGCACAATTTTTTATTTTTACCATTTCAAATATTATCAGGAGTACAGGCTGTAAATTAAAATTAAAAAAAACCTTACATATATTAATATTTCTATAAATATATTGCATAAATAGCAATTACACACGTCAACAAATATCAATGTCAGAAACGTGAATTTTATAAAAACATAAAAGAATGCATCCCCATGGTGACCTACTCTCATATATTTTTCTTAAGTTTCTTTCGTCTTTGGCTCCATAGATCCGTCTATAACGAGAAATGGCCGCTAAACTTTTTTGCACCAAAAACTTATATCACCAATCCTCAAATATATACATATGTCATTGCATCCATTTAGATAATACAAAATATTTCGCGTCCAAACTTGAATACGACACGATTATCTGTTTTTAATGATAATATTATTTTAAGTTTTTATTTAAAAGTTTAAATATTGTGAATATGCAAAAATAAAATTTCGAATTTTTTTGTTTTTAAATCTTTTTTGGTTTTTTGACCTTTTTTTCTAAAACTTCTAATGTTTATAATTGACTAATTAAATTTGATTAGGAGAAACGGTAATAGGATTTGATATTCCCTAAGATAGCAGGTTTGACTCTCAAAAAATTGTTGAACTATGTTATCAAAGCTAATTGACATTGTAATGATTCCTATATATCCAATAATGTTTTTTTCGCAAAACTAAAACTAACTTTTAAGTTGGGATACAGTTTGGTTACAAGTATTGTTGCCATCTAAGCCAAATTTTAAAACTTAAATTAAAATGGCTACATTAATTGCAGCATTTTAAGTTGTTAGAGCATAGTTTTTAATTATTTATTTTTTGCTATAATATTTCATCGTTTTGATGATTTAAAATTTTCTTGGCCATTTACAATTTTTTTTAAAATAATAAAAAAAAGTTTATTTTACAGCATAAAGAAAAAGGAAATAACATAAAAATGCTTATAAATCTGTCGAGCGCGTGCAAACGCCTTACGCGCTTGCCAGCGCGCACGGAACCTAAAAGGAAAAAGAGACAATTATTTTTAGTTAGTTTTTAGTTTGAGTTTTCGTGGTGAAAGGTAATGTTGGTTAGGTGTTGGTAGAAATTTTAGATCAAGATTGGATGTTTTGATGAAATGAATTTGATAATAAATTGTTTGTAATAAAAATAACAGTCTACAAGTACATATTTCTTATTATTCTTGCCCCATATCCCTATGAATGTCAACAATTGACCCTATTCCCCCCCTCCCCCCCCCCCCCCCCAACGATTAATGCCTTAATAAAAATTTATACCGTCGGATCATCTCAATGGCCCAAGTAAAAACCGTAACCCCTTTGGCACTCAAGTTTCGTCAATGCATTAATATATAATATTTAACAACGCGTTTTATCTCAATTTATTCAACTTAACTAATATAAACCAATGCACCATAATTTGCTCATCTTTCAAAAACTTACTAGCAATATATATTCTCATTTACCATTTACTATATATTAAAAATTTAAAATAAATTATACGGAGATTGTTATGAAAGAAAATTTTGTCAATCTCTTTTTTTTGCTGTTATTATCTCGGTATATTAAAAACATAAAATAGTTACATATCCTGCTATACCAAATAATAGCCATTAAATAAGGATTTCCCCATAACTTTACCCTTCAGCTGCACTTTTTGTTAAGGCTTTGACTTATAGGAGATAATTTTTATTTTTTGTGTTGCCCCTGGAGAAATTTGCGATCTCACTTCTACTCAAGTGTTTTAGCATATATATATATGGTCAATTCCACCTTAATCCAACAAGTCCGGGAAGAGTACCCTTTTTAATTTGGCTAAAATTTTGCATGGAGGTAGTATCTAAGAGTATCTCATAATCTGGAAACTTTTTTGACCGGAAGTGATTTTTGACGGAGATAGGGGCAAAAGAAAAAAAAAATGCAAGGTGAATTTTTACATTTGATGCAACTTTGGGAGGTTATAAGTCAAAAAGTATTATAGCTAGAAACTTTTTTTGTTATTTTGAAAAAGACAATAAGGGCTATCTTGCGTGTGTTTATTATTTTATAAATTTTATTTTAAAATTTTACAATTTTATGAAGAATATTCAGTTTAAAATAACTAAAATAGCATTTTTTTAAATTTCTTGAAAAATTGTTAAAATATACTCCTTAATATTCTTTATAAATATTTAAACTCAAAAGTCTGGGACCGGAACTTTTAAAAAAATTTAAAAAAATAATTTTTTTTTTGATTTTCAGACAAGAATTTGCTCCCTGCACTATATTCAAATATTTAAAAGTGACAAATTTAATTATATATAAGAAGTTAGACATAGGGGCAATTATGTTAGGCTATAACAGTTTTATTAATTTGATTCACACTGTTGTTAATTTTGGAAAGAAAAAGGAAACTTCAGTTCAAAAAAATTGGTAATTTCAGTATTTTACTTCTTTAAAGCCGACTTTCTGGGTCACTACCAAACCAATTTAAAAATTTAAAATTGGATTTTATACATAAAACATCGCTATATAACCTAAATTTTCCCCAACATTGTTTAACGTACTCATAGCTTTTTATGAAATAAAAACCAAAGTTTGCCAATTTTTTTGAAATTTTAAGGTGTAAAAAATAAAAACTTAAAATTTTTATGCTTATCTTTGTTAACTTTTACTCGTCCTTTTTAGTTTGATGAACAATATTAGAATATGTACATAATTTTCAATATTTATCCTCGGCAAAATAAAAATTTGTTAAATTTATTGTATAAAAAAAATTTTGGGAGGATTTTATAAAAAATAATAAAGTTAAAAAATTTGTAAAAATTCATTTTTTTCCTTTATCCAATAGTTTTTAAACAAAACAGCCTGAACAAAGTTAAATCTTACCAAAATAAATATAATAGAATATATTTTGCCAATTTAGAATATTATAATTCAACAGATATTCTTTTTTTATGATTATCAACAAACTTAAAATAAACGTAAAAAGTTAATTATTTTATGAAACATAGTGATATGGTTTTCTGATATTATAATTACATTAAAAATTCAGTTTTGAGTTAAACAACCTCAAATAATTATAACGGGCGGAATTAGCTTCAATGATGAATTTTAGGACTAAATATAAGATCCAATTTAATAAAAATTAAATATAGACATTCAGTCTTTTCTTACTAATTTTCACAAATGCCAAATATGTTTTTAAAAGGCTATTTAGAGCAAGGCATACAATTTATATCTAATTAGTTTAAAAAACAACAATTTCAGTTTTATTTGCATCTTAGTTTTATAATATAGACGCTACCTATTAAAGAAAAAGGAAATATCACTGTTACTTGATTCTATAGGCATATGTCTTTGGGCATTGACCTAAAGTTATATAACTAAATGCGTTCCTAACGAATTTTAACACAAGTATATGTTTTAATAAATATAACAAATTACAATATATTAAAAAATTGGAATGATTTCATAATCTACTTTTTTTGTAATTTACTTATCTCGTTCTTTAAGATTTTCTATACATAACATATATAATATTTTTTAAACACTTAAACAGGCAAATTATGACTGATTATATAGGTTCTACTTGATATCATTAGTTAATTTTGCAAAAATAATAAAAAAATATGCTTGCACAGACGAATACAATCTGTGTTAGTTTTTTGACACCTGAAAATTAGAGGTTTTTTGGCAAATTTAGGTATTTTTATTGTAAAAGCGTCAAAATCAAATAAAAAAAGCTGGGGCTATTATATGTTATTAGGCGATATTTTATCTATAAAATGAATGTTAAATATAAAAAAAGGTTGGCTGGTTAACCAGAAGGTCGATTTTAAAAACAGGCAAAATTTTCACTTTTTTTTGGTTTTAAGGTTCACTTTTTCATTGTAAATTTAATAATAGTAGTAATCAATTAAATTAAACTATTATGGTCTAACATATTTGCCCATATGTCCTGCTTTTTGAATACTGTCAAATTTGGCACATTGGCATATTCTAATATAGTGCAAAGGGCATAAATTTGTCCCAAAATTAAGGCAAAAAATTGATATTTTTTTAAATTTTGTAAAATGTCATGCCGGTCCCAAAATTTTTAAATCATATATTTATTTACACTATAAGGGCCATATTATATAAATTTTTCTGAAAATTCAACGATACGTTTTTTGAGCTATTTGTGTCTAAACTTGACTTTAATTTTTTGGTAACTTAAAAAAAATTTTAAAATATTTTTTACGTCTAAGGTAGCCCTTATTACGATCTTCAAAATAAAAAAAATATGGCTCTAGCTACAATACTTTTGATGATACATGCGCGCAAAGTGGCCTCAAATTTTTTTTTGCAAAAAAATGAAAAATATTTTTGCTCATATTTTGGTCAAAAATCATTTTCGGTCCAAAAAAATTAGGTATGAGCACCCAAGGGCCCTACCAGTGTACCAATTTGTAGCCAAAACTGAGACTTGAAGGAAAAAAGCTTGCCGATTTGAGGTGGAATTGACTATATTTGTTTTTGCCTGGACGTTAATTTTTAATTTTGTTTTTGTTTTTATTCAGTATGAGTTTCTTTCTTTTTAGGTTAAACATCTTAATTTTGCCCTAGAGGATGTGAATTACCCCTTAATATAGGGTTCCGAAATAAAATAATTAGCTCGGCCTGTTTTTAATTTGATCTATTAATGAATGAAAGAATTTTTACATGTTGTTTATTAAAAAAAAATCAAATAAATATAAAATTAGAAAAAAAATTTAATAAATGTCGTTTCAAGCAGGGGGGGGGAAAATCCCCCTTTTTTTTGAATCTTTTTTTTTTATTTTTTAAAAAAAGAAAAATAAAAAGGGTTTAAGTTTAAATAAAAAAAATATTTATATTTTTTAAAATTTTCTTCTTTATTTTTTTTTTTTTTAAATTATTTTTTTTTTATTTTTTAAAAAATTTTTAAAAAACAAAAATTTGAGTTTAGTCGAAAAAGGGGTTTTTTCCCAGCTCTGGTTTCAAGCAATACGGTGCCTAACAAGATCATTTATCCTGCCACTTATTTCCGCTAGCGCCACCATTGTGACCGCTTGGGGCGTTCCATTCCCCGCCAGGCTGAGCCCACCCTCCTCCATTTCCCGGTTGATTCCAGCTTCCACCGTGACCCCTAAATTTATATAAAAAAATTTAAAAAATGTCGAAGTGAAATGAAATAGGATAAATTATAAATTAAAAAATCATGTCTAAGTGGTAGCCCAAGTTCATTTATGCTTAGAATGGTAAATTTGCATTGAGACAATAAATATTTATATGGATTTGAAATTGAATTTATAGGGCCGGAAAATTATTTATTACATTCTAATTATTTGTTTTCTTTAATAAAATATAGAGTATAGGAGCAATACTCATTGTCAGGTTTTAATAAATTTATCGTTTTTATTTTTAATAATAGTTAAAAATAGGGAATTCGGCCCATCATTCCTTTTCTTATTAAACCACCCGCTCAGCTTTTTTAAGGGCCACGTACCTTTTTCGCGCGAGCCGGCACTGATTGAGGGAACGATTTTATTTTTTAGTTTTCTTTATCAGTGGAGAACCTTTAAAAGAATTGATAAAAAAAAAATACGTTTTGCCGAAAATATTAAATATAATTATCACGCCTTACAAAATTAGTATAGAAATTTAGTTGTACATTTGCATATGAATATTGGCTTTGAAATTTATTAGCTAAATTTGGGCTCTTAGAAGATTTTGTAATTTAAATCGAAATAATTATATATCGGACGACCTTGAGTGCAAAATTTGTGTTCTAAATTTAAATTTAAACAACGTTGAGCCTGATTTGAAGTTGGATGCCGACGACGCATAGAGCCAAATTTCACAATTCTAGCTTAAAAACTAGGTTACCAGCGCACGGGGTAAATCTTAATTAATTCTGCAGGGTTTGCTGTAGAGGAGTAAAAACGACAAAGCCATAACTGGTAAGCACCAACTTTGATGGGGAATTGGTTTGGTGGACTTGTATCGTACAGTTTTTCAAATGATAAATAGAAATTCATAGAGCACGTCTGGACCCATCTTTAAATAATATCTGCTAAGGACTGCAAATCAGCACTTGGCGATATACAACACTGGCTCATATGCCTTAACCGCGGGCCTCCTAGATCTCCTATAGATCTTTGGATCAATCCATCCCTAGCTGCCCTCAATCTCAATCTTAATACCAAATTCCAACGAATGGGGCAATAAACAACAACATATGATGAATAGATATTATTTACCCGTTCCAGGAGGCTTTCGTAGTTGAATACCTGGCCTTCGTAACGTGCTTCTTGTAATGCACGTCGTTTATGAAGTGGTAATGTTGATTCTCATGGAAGTGTTTAAAAATGTGGGTGTGATTTAAGACGGCAGGCGTCTCATAGGTAGTAGGGCCTTTAGTCCAAGAGATATGGCCTCCATGATTAGGACCCTTTTGATGATGGTTTGAAGGTTGAGGTCCATCCCACCAACTGGGCCAATGCCTCCGATCCCGGCCTTCATCGCTAGGTGACACCTGGATGCTTCGTGGAGCTTTTTCCGGCGGCTGCAAGGAAGCATTTTGAGGGGAAGAATCACACTTCACGTAGTAGAATATCAGCGTCAACCATGGGAATAATTGCAAAAACATCTTCTAAACGATATTTAAAGGTGGATTAAATGCATGGCCGGTCTAAATGCAACTAATAAAAGGTGCCAGAAACTATTGGCCCTTAATAAGCATATAGACGGCAATGAGTTATATTGGATGAATCAATTTTGCTTTTAGTACATATTTACTAACATCAATGATCGTAAATTATGTTTTTAATCCACATTATGGGCTTACAGTGCTCGTTTCAATAAATTGGCACATGTTAAAAATAGAATGATCAAGAGACACATAAAATGTGGCCATCATCTACTATATTTTAGATCGTTGTCATTAATAAAATGATCACGATCACAATTAAATGATCGCGATCACAATTCAATGATCGCGATCACAATTAAATGGCCAATATGATGTTTTCATGATAAATATCGCTATGTTGAGGCTAAATGGTTACACAACTTTAGTAATGTTTACCATAAAATTATCATCTTGGCCAATTAATTGTGATCGTGATCATTTAATTGTCATCGTGATCATTTTATTAGTGACCGCGATTAAAAAAATAGTGGTACATGGCCACATTATATGTGACAATCATCATTTTTCTTCTCACAATGGCCAATTTATAGTGGCCAGCACTGTATCTAACTCATGACTCTAAAAATACCGCGTTTTCGTCGTGGAGTCAATAGCTCTGTTTTACGACTACAAATGGTATTATATCTTCTCCCCCTGCGTCTTCTCACTCTTCAACACTATTGCTTTACTACAACTCTACAAGTCCCCTTCGTTGCATTATTATTTCTATTCATCTTATCAGCTTATACATCATTCTAACCATCTTGATGACTACTCAACTATTTAAACCTCCACCGATCCCAAGGAATAACAACCCCCCCCCCCCCTTCTCTTTTCCCCCCCCCCCCCCCCCCCCCCCCCCCTTCCCAACCCCCCCCCCCCCCCCCCCCCCCCCCCCCCCCCCATCCCCCCCCCCCCCCTCCCCCCCCCCCCCCCCCCCCCCCCTTCCCCCCCCCCCCCCCCCCCCCCCCCCCCCCCCTTTTTACCCCCCCCCCCTCCCCCCCTTCCCCCCCCCCCCCCCCCCCCTTCTCATTTTCCTTTTCACCCCCCCCTTTCCCCTTTCCCACCCCAAAAAACAAACCACCCCCATCAAACCCCACCCCACCCCCCCCCCCCCCCCCCACCCTCCCCACCTCCCCCCCTCCCCCCCCCGCCCGCCGCCCGAGCTGAACTCCCCCCCTCCATCAAAAAACATTTCCCCCCCCCCCCCCTCCCCGGGTTTTGAGCCCAATCCACTAACCACCCCCCCCCCCCCCAAGATAAAAGAAAGCTCCCCAGAATAAACAAAAAAAAAACCCCCCATCGTACAGTCCTGGTCTCGCTTAACCTAACACGCGCCTTTGATTCGGTCAACCACCGCACATTAATCGAACAAATCTACCACTCATCTCTACCCATACCTATCAGTAGGTGGCTGTCTAACTACTTACGTGGTAGACAAGCCTATACCTTCTTTTGTGAAGTCAAATCCAAAACAAGCATCGTCAGGGAGGCAGTCACCCAGGGCTCCGTTCTCCCTCCCGCTCTTTTCAATGCATATATTAGTGACCTGCCCACTCCCCCCTCAAACATAAACAGTCTCATATGCTGATGACATTACCATCTATTACGGGCCCAAATGTTGACCAGTTATCAATCACCCTAAATGATTACCTCGTTACTCTATCAGATTATTTTACCAACAGCTGCTTAGCAGTCTCTCCTTATAAATCTCGGTGACTCTTTTCACCCCGCAAACACGTCATACCAACGCACATCCCCAAGTTTTTACTAAGGGTTCAGTACTCCCCCTTGTACGAAATCCCAAAATACTGGGCCTCACCTTTGACCCTATGCTAAACTTTAACCAACACATTAAAAATACTGCAGCGAAAGTAAATAGAAGAAACAATCTCTCAAAAGCTTTGGCAGGAACCTCCTAGGGACAAAGCAAAGAAATCCTGACCATCTGCTACAAAGCAATCTCCCGCTTTCTTATATATTATGCAAGCCCGATATGGTCACCTTTAATCTCTCAGCCAACTTCGATGAGCTCCAAATTGCCCAAAATTGTGCTCTCCGTACCATTACAGGCTGCCTCAAAACTACCCCAATTGACCATCTACATCAGGAAACACAAATAATTCCCATCAGGCCATACTCACAATTATTATGCGATCCATATATGGCCTCCTGCCTTTCAACAGATCATCCCTGCCACGATCTCCTTAACCTCGCTGGCCCAGCACGTTCAATGAAAAACACCCTCCCCTCATACAGCCTTCCTCGTGTCAAACACCTATTTGACCCCAACCTTACAACTAAGCCACTACAACAGCTAATCCACACCAACGCTGTTAAAGAAACCATCCAATCATACAAACCTTGCCCCATTCTTCTGAATGGCTGGCCCCCTCTAATTTCACCCTCCGAAACCACTCTCTCTAGACAAGAGAGGTGTCTTCTTTCACAACTAAGATCTGGCTTTTGCTACCTACTAGCCGATTTTCGTAACCGCGTCTATGCATCTGACGACATGTGATACGACTGCAAAAAATCCGCAGACAGCCCACACCACTGGCTCTCATGCCCATCACGTGGCACCCCGATTAATCCATTAGACCAATGGACAAATCCTATTCTAGCCGCCTCTAAGCTCGCTCACACCTCCAAGCCACCTTCATTCATATTGAAAATTCGCAGTGGTTAAAAACAACAACAACAACATCGAACTCATATATTTTTTTCGTATTTCAAAATTTAAGAGTGTGCTGAAAATAAAAAAAAAATTTTTAAGTTTGAATTTAACATTTTAGCTATTTATATGAGAGCCTTTTTAACATTGTTGTCTTTTCAATTTTTTTAATTTTTAAATATTTTTAAAAAAAATTGTTTTTTGATAAAAGATAAATGAATTTAAAACATAGGAGTGAATCTGATTTTCAGTATTAGATAATATATAAATTTGTCGAGCTGTGTTACTCATTTGTAGAGTATAAGGTTTATTTCAACACTTTTGTATAGTTTCTAAACAGGTTGACATACTAATGTCAGGAAAAAAAGTTTATAAAATTACTATGTATTTTTTTTTGGGGGGGGGGGGGGGGGGGGGGGGTTGCCCCCCAAAAATGGGTCTAGAATCGTGCCTGAGTCATATATTTTTTTACTTAAATTATGAGAAATTATATTTTTAAATATATCAAAACATCAACATTTAGATTATACAAGATATTTGGCACCCCAACCTATATAACCCAATCTTCTCATAATAAAAACATCATTTGAAGTTTGAATGTAAAATTTTTATATATTTCTTTTGTTTTTTTTTGAGTTTTTTTTAATTTTTGATGTTTACTGATTTACTAAATATCAGAAAAACCTTAAAAATACATAAGATGGCAGATTTGATCTTTGAATATGGCCTTTACTCAAAGATTTGCTGACATGCTTAATACTATATCTATTTTTTATCCTTAGGCCAAATAGGCTTATTTAAAAAAAAATTAGATTTCTTTAAATTTGTTATAATTTTATAATTAAAAATTTTTTTTTGTTTTAACTAAAAAAATTTTTTCAATAAATATTACAAAGCCCGTTCACTATTTATTGGGATTGGCGACTTTTGAAATGGGCTGTCAAGAGAAAAAATATAGATTTAAAATAATACTAATTAAAAAATTAAATAAATTTTGAACCCGTCTAGGCAAAAATTCATTTATCACCTTATGTTACTATAGATTTTTAAAATTTATTGAAACAAATAATTATTGCAATACTAATTTTTAAAAATATCTAAATTTTGTCATGCTTGAGTAATTTCAAACTTAACTTTAAAAAATTGGAAGCAAAATAATTGCATTTCTATTTTTTGTTGGAAAAAAATCACATAAAATATTTTCTTGAAATCAAAATATGAAAAAAAAGGTATTAAAATTACAATCTTATTGACATATTAAGACTCAAAAAAGATGTGTATAAAAGTTAAGTAATTAAAATTATTAGCGATTATTTAAATTAAATAGATTAAAAAATTTTACAAGAATTATTTTAAGGATAAAAAGTAAAAATTATAAAAATATATATATTATAAATATTTTTGCCTTACAATATTAAAAAATGAATATAATCACCTATAATATTTTTATATTCCATATTACAGGTACACAAATCAATAAATCAATCGTGAATTTAAAAAAAAAAAAATTTATCCACTTGATGGCCTTATCAAATATATATATTTCGGCCTTGGCTTATCCGTGCACATCAAAAAAATGGCATTTTTTGACCAAGACAAATCGGTAATATCTTTAAAAAGAAGATATTTAAAAATAGTTTTATATAGAAATCTTGTAATTTGTATTTATAATATCAAATATTGAAAAATAAAATTCCTTCGTATATCAAGCTCTTACATTAGCATTTTAATAATACATAATATCTAGCGTCCAAACTTAAATACGACACGATATATTAGGTTTTTTATAATTGTTTTATTTGAAGATTTAACAGTTCTTTTATAAATATTAAAAAAAAAATTAATTTATATTTGTTTTTGAAGCTTTTTTTGATTTTGGCATTTTTTCTTATTTTTAATGTTTATAGCTGACTAGCTAAATTTGATTAGAAAAGCAGTAAACGGATTTAAAAATCCCTAGGATGGCAGGTTTGATCTCCATAGTTAGCTAATAACTCTCGAAAATTTGTTGACCTGTGTATTTATTATATAAGCTTGAAATACCCCAGAAATAACAAGTGAATCTTATTTTAATTTCAAATAATTAAATTTAGTTAGTAAAGTAAAAATTTAATATTATATTTTTATCATCACCGAAAAACCAACCAAAATTATGCAATGAAATATGCCTGAGTTTAACCAAAGTCCGGTATGGTTAAACGTTTTTTTTATTTCGGGTTATTATCTTTAAATTATATTAAATATTTTATAAATTGTAACATAGTTACTTAAATCTACATTATGCTATTTGCCTTTTAAAAATATTTTCTACTTAATTAAATACATAATATTGCTCTAAACATTTAAGTTACAATCGATTTAGTTTAATTAGTCAATCTACAAATCGCTTTGCCAGTCGACAAGAGGGTGCGAAAAAATAAAATTATGACAATGTGTAAAGAATAAAATACTATATCTCACATATGCTTTCACAAACTTTCTTTGCTTTATTTTTACGTTTATATTAAAAAATGGCCATATTCACTATAATAATTTACCTGGCAACTTTTCCAATTTTTCTACCATTTATAAACTCAGGTATGTACCCTCCTTCTGGCAATCATTATGCTTCTACCACCTACACTAATAATAACAACAATTTGAGTTAGGGGCCCTCCTAACCTGCAAATTCTATAAAGCATTTATTTAAAAAGGAGGAGGCTCTCATAGACAGCTCTCAATTCAACGAGTACTCAATTACATACAAATCCTATTTGCATTTCATCATGATAGCTCATGTCTCCTGCCTCAAATAGAACAGGTTTTGGCTGCCAAAAACCCAAATAGTGCAATACTAGTTTTATAAATGACCCTTCTTCAGATTTCCAACAATTTTTGCAACAACACCAACAGCTAACAACTCATCAACTCCAACAATAATACAGCAATTTACAAATATGCTACAAAATTAAATTTTCCAAGATAATTACAATTTTTACAAGTGTATTCTAAACAAGTCATGGCTTAAAAGATTTATTTATATATATTAAAATCAAAACTATTATTTTTACCAACTTACTTATAGATACATTTCTCCATATCACATCACATTTTTCTTTATCTTGGCCTTAAACTTTGCAACTTTATAATCAAATTACTCCAATCATAGGAAAAAAGTCCGCTAAAAAGTTGCTTAATTCAATCCTGTAAAAACTATGATATTGAAATTCAAATGCTAGTTTTATGTTAAGCCTGCAAACATAATGGCACCTCATGCAAACTTCCAGCCTGATTAATCAAGATTTAACCAAAAACCAAACTATTCATTTTAAATTTTTAGTACCTGAATGTCCCTCTATAATCACACTTCCCTACATTTATATTATCCACTCTTCTAAAATTATTAATATTTAAAAAAACTCTCAACGCAACATATGGTCTCTCCTCAGAATTAAAATCACCCACTAGGAGGCGTTCAATGTCCAAATTTGGATCTACCAGGTCTACATCTCAAAAAATGAATAATCAATGCAACATGTAAACTATGCCTACAACTTTACAACTCAAATCATTTCATCTTCAATTAATTATTTTAACATCCAACTTGCACCCATTATACTCTTACAACCAGCCTCACATTAGTTATTTACCTTTGACATTTATTTTAGCTTAGCTTTAACTTAATTATTAAAAAGTTTAAATTTGTATATTTTTTATTAATTTTTTTTCCATTTACTTTTATTTCTTTTTTTTTCAATTTTTTTTATTTTTTTATGTGTTTTTTTTAAATTTTACATCGATATTCCAAAACCTGTTTACCCATCCTGCTCAATTTTAACCCTGTAAGATGTTCAATCTGTCATTTTAAGATTTCTCCCGCTGACCCACATTTGTCCTTTTATTTTCTTTTAAACGTTTGGTTCAGTGGATTTTTTAATGAAAAAAATTGATCTGTTTGTTTTAGGCTCATTTCATTAGAGAACAATAATTTAATATCACTCCAAGGCCCCAAGGATAAAAGATGCCCGGCAAACAATAAACCTGAGGCCCTTTTAGTAAATGAGCCTCAGTCTGATCTAATCCCCAAAGTCTTAACACCCGATCTCCCCCCTCAAGATTATAATTTATTTGGGCAAGCAACAAATAGTTTTCCGTCTAACAATAAGACCTACATAAAAAATGTGATTCTTTTATTAGAGTCCAGAACCCAAATTTTGGCTAAATGTGGACCCACAATATCATGGTTCCCAAAAGTGCGATAGCCGTTTACGGTGTTTTTGCAAAATTTTATCTACTTTAGTGGAATCCCCTAACCATGATAATTGGGAAAAATTAATTTTATTCCCAACTTTGATATTAGGAATCCCAGACAACCTTGATGAGACACCCGTTGTCCAAGTTATTAAATCTAAAATTAATAATTTTGACCAGGCTGTTTTTCCCCTCCTTTTCAGCTCCAAACTTCCCATAAGCCTACCGACCAATCATTTAAAAAAATTTCGAATAAAATTAATAACTTTAATCTTAATGGAGCCCTCAGGATCCTTTAAGGTAATACAATTGCACCCAAAACTCCCGAAACAATCGAACAATTAGACAAACCCTAAGCCCGCTAATCAGTTTGAAATTCTCCCATATTTAAATACAAAAATGGAAATATCACCAAATGAAATGTTAAAAGCTCTTAAAACGTTTCCAACAGACTCTGCTCCAGGACTAGACTTTTTTAGACCTATATTTTTAAAGGACCTTATATAAATTGATACTTCTAGTTTTTTAATCAACAATTTTTGCAAAGTGGTAAATTTTATTTTTAACGGAAATTTCCCACTGGAATTTGCCCCTATATTTTTGAGGCTCGTCTTCTCCCCCTCCAAGAAAAAAACAAAATTCGCCCTACAGCTATTGGTTGTTTTTTTAGACGTCTTATTTTAAAAGTTATATGCAGCAGGATTACACTTTAGCAAACCTACTGTCTCCTCACCAACTGGGTTTTGGTATAGAAGGGGGCTGTGAAATTGCAATTCACGCCACCCGCCTTACCTTAGAATCAATGAATTCTGACGAATATTTAGTTAAACTGGACTCAAAAAACGCTTTTAATTGCCTAGAACGTTCTTACCTTATCAAATCTTTTTTAAATTTTCCCCAATACCACAACTATATACATTTAAGTTAGTATTGATTCAATATTAAAATTTCAGGATGTAATAATTTCTTCCTTATAGGGAGTCCAACAAGGTGACCCTTTAGGTCCGCCTTTGTTTTGCTTTGGGCTTAAATACTTGATAGATGAAATTTCTAATTCAACAAATCTCCGTTTGCACTTATGGTATTTAGATGACTGTACCATGTGTGGCAAGCTGGAAGATATCAATTTAGCCCTTAGTATAGCCCAACGCCACTTTTCTGTTTTAAACTTATCTCTTAACCCTAACAAATGTGAGATATATCCTTTCCCGCCATTTACAAATTCTATAGTTGAAACCTTTAATAAAACCTCATATGAGAATTTAATGATCTTTGGTTCAACCGTGAGAGGTTTTGTTGCGGTTGAAATTTTGTTTAGAAAATTATCTACTTGTCTTAAAAGAAAAATTAAAAATTTTAAAATTACCTGTTTATCAAGCTTTTTTTCTTTAAAAAAAAACTTTTTTTTTAATTCCTCAATTGCTTTGCTTCAAGACATCCTGAGACTTTGTTTTGATTCTTTGCTCAAAAAATTTGAGCACCAATAGAATTTAATTTTAAAAATCTTTTTAGTTTGAAAAGCGATTTGAATAATTACATTCAATTTACCCTAACAGGCAAGCTGGTGGGACTTATGATCAGGTCACTCAGATATTTAGCGCTTGTCGCTTTCCTTGATTCCTTTCAATTTTTTCAAGAATACAATCTTTAAAATCACGAAAACTCAGATCCGTTTTATTTTAGCCTTAACTACCTGGGCATTTGAGGCCGGCCTACAAGGTCATACCCTGAAACGAGTGATCAAAAAGAATGGAATTTGTGCTTAGCGCTAGACCCTCTTGCTTACCTTTTAAAGAATGAAACGCAACTTACAAATTCCTTCTTAGATCACTCTCTTTATACAATTCAGGCCATTTGGTTAGAGGCGTTCTCTAGTAAGTAAAATAATCAATTACTTCCTAACGAATTTTAATATGCTTTATATCTGCGTTTAGGAATCCCTTTTTTAACTCCTTACATTTGCAGCAAATGCAAGACTCAAAGATAGTTTTGTTCGGAATCCCTTACAAAGTTTGTCGAATTTATTAGGGGACACAATAAGTTTAATTACATTATTGCCACTTTTCTAAAAAAGGCTAATATACCGTGTGTTTTAGAACCTGGTTTATCTTTTAATTTTAAAAGACCGGATGGAAAAACTCTTGTTCCCTTCTTTGAAGGAAAACCTTTATTTTGGGATTTCACCTGTGTTGATCCTCTGGCCTCTTCATATTATAATTTAGATCCAATTTTGAATGCCAAAATTTTAGAGACAAGAAAATATTGTTTTTTAAATTCCGATAATATTTTTATACCAATTGTTGCCACAACTTCAGGATCATTTGGTCCTGAAGCTATGAAAATTTTCAAACAAATTGGTAAACTAATTAAAAATTTTCACCGAGCTTTAGCATAAGAAAAAAAATTTCCATAGAAATTTTGAAAAATAATTATTTTCTTTTTGAAAATACGTGGCCGGAAGACTGGAAAATTTAGTAAATATAATATTTATATTATTTTTTATATTTTAATTTATTTTAATTACTTGTTTCATATACTACATTTAATATATTACCTGTTTATAATTTATTAATTATATTTAACATTGTTAATTTGATATTATAATATATTTATGCTGGAAATCTCATAAATAAAATCTTTTTAATATTAAAAAATTAGTTTTCCGTGATTGAAACATAAAGGGAGTAACCTAAATGTTTCTGCACATTAAATACTTGTAACATATAATTTTTTAACTCAAAAAATGAGAAATAACATTTTTTAGTATATTTAGCCTTTACATAAACCTATTTAATAAATTTAAATCTAATAATTCAAGTAATGGTTAATTTAGCCAGGGCTGGGAAAACAATGAGCTAAAAAACTTTGGCTCATTTTTTCCCCTAAAACATAAAAAAGGAAGGGGGGCAAAAATAAAGGGCCAAAATAAGAATTAAAAAAAAAGCCCTTACTAAGAAAAGGGGCAAAAAACCCCACAAAAAATGGCTCTTAAAAAGAGCCCCAAAAAACCCATTTTATGTTTTCTTTATATAAATTTCGAAAAATTTTGATGGGTGGGTTATTTTTTCTTAAAGCTCCTAGGAGTTTTTTTTAAGAAAAGGGGCTTTCCTTTTGCCATGTGTGGGCATTTTGAAAAAAAAAACTCGAAAACTTGTTTAAAAAAAACCCATTTAGTTTTTTTTCCCCAGCCTTGAATTTAGCGCCTTTTTAATTTACCACATATTTAAATTTTTAATTTTCATAGTTGGTTTACAGGGTTAATTGAAAAAAAACGGTAAATATATAGGATGGCAAATACAATCCAATAAGGCTACCTCATAAAACTCAAAATTTTTTAACCTGTGTTATAATTATTTTTATATTCCTCTGATTGGATACAAAAAATCTACATAAAAATTGATATCTATTTAGATACTATTAAGAGGTGAACACAAACCTTGTTTGAGGAGGTTGACCAATTCAAAGTTTCTATTGTAATCTGCGAAAGTTAGCAGGTTCAAGGTTAATCATATGAATAATAAAAAAATTTGAACAATAATAAGCCTTGCAAAGTTGATTACTTGAAATATAAGTAATATAGGATACTCAAGATTCTTTTAGGCCTTTTAGAAAGAGACAGAAAAATGAAAATAATTACCTGAATATTATGATATAGAATTCGTACAAATAAAATAAAAACAAAAGAGATAATTATGCGTTAAATGTTTTAATATCTCATTCTTTATATACCCTTATTATATTGAGTTCAAGGTTCTGAAAGGTGGGAGATTAATTACCTAGAGACTCACTTGTTCCAAGCATACCTCGCCTGGAATTCCTTTTTATTTGGCAAAAGGATTTTAAAAATAATCCTTGACTTTATGGCACATGTCACATAAATTATGTATATTAAAAATTATTAAAAAAAAAATAAACAGGTACATTAAAGAAATTTCATGCATAATAAAAGTAGAATTTCATTTTTAAGAACAGTTCCTGTTATAAAAATATTATAAATTTAAAAGGAGACCTTAACAAATGTTTTATCTCATAAAACACATTGAATTTGTCATATATTTTTTTTAAATAGTAGCCAGGAAAAAACAATTATTTATGGGAAAGTTTAAAGTGGGCAAGTTTTTTTTCTCAGTGTGGACCAGAAATTTTTTTCTCAGTGTGGACTAATGACGAAAAATTTTATTAAAAAATGTATAATAATGTTTTTTATTTCATAATCAAGACATTTTTCTATATGGTGCGTTCTAAGGTCACACGTTTTTTTATAAGATTTAAAAATTTTAAAAATTTGCAATTTAGTAATTATGTGGAATTTTATCAACCATTTTGTACATTCCTAATCTTAACAATAAATATATAAAAGCTTAATTAATTTTTTATCTAAATCTACAAAAACCTAGCAAATCATATAACACTGGACAACAAAAAAAACTACAGAAACGATTTTTTGAGGGTTTGGTAGAGAATTTTCTTGCGATAACAATCCCGGTTTTAGTTTTTTTTCCAATGCCTCCTTTTTTTTAGCTCCGTTTAAAGTTCAGAAAAAAATTTACAAAATTTTTAAACTATTAATTCTTCAAAAAATCTATTAGCATAATCAGATTCCTTATAAACATATCTAAAAAAGGTCATTACTTAAAATTTTTAATTTACTTTCAAGTTATTTAGGAAAAAACGGATTTTACGAAAACCACTAATTTTATAAAAATAAATATATATAAAAAAATTATATATAATAAAAAAATTAAACGCCCTACGTTAATAATCAATGTTTTCGTTATCTAAATAAATATTTTAAATTTTTTGTTACTATCCATAGGTACTATAAAGAAGCCCAAAATATCCCAAAAATTAAAAAATTTCAGCTTTGACATCGCATAATTAAAAATCTGAGGCATTGGCTGAAATTCTTATTTCATATTTGTGATCAGCGACAAACCATAGTTGCCATAAATGATGCTTTGGGTCGTTTAAATTTTGTTTTTCAGTGTAATCAATCCCTTTTTTTAGTGAAAAATCAAGTCTTGCCATAATACTATACCCTCAATAATTCATATAAATTAAAGATGACTACTGAGGTTGGTAAAAGCCCCAGTCTTCCCAACTTTATTTTTGTAGTTATTGATAAACATTTGGTAGGTATGGTAAGAATATTGCAACAAGAACAGTTTGTTTGGAAAACTAGCTTAACAATTTTTATAATCTTGCGGGAATATTTTTTTGTCGTTAATTATAGTTAAATAATCTTCCTTTAACCCGCGATTAGCAATGGTGGATCCATATGGACATTTTTTAATTTTTGAATATCTTTAAAGATATTATATTAGCCAAAACTTTGTGACCTATTTTTAAATATAAAATAAACAAAACTAGTAATTTAAGTTTGATCTAAGTCTGATAATAAAATTTGTTTGAAATTAGAAATTATATTGTGGTCCATATGGACCCGACCATCTCAATTTCAATGTTAAAATCCATGATTTTGCCTCAATGTAATTTTAACTTAAAAAATTGCAACCTATTTTTTAGGTTTAATATTTTACATATTAAGTATGTAATATGTTATGTATAATTATGACAGAAATTAATTTTCTCTATATAATATCTAGTTTTTAAGGTGAATTATAACCAAAAATAATTTTAAAAAGATATTTTCTTTTCTCTTTCTTAAAATGTTCTACCCGACCTAGAAACACAATTTATTTTATATTAGTGATCAATTTAATTTATTGACATGATTTATTCAATGTAATATATAAAATAAAAAAATTCTTTTAAATTTTTTTCTACTTTGTGCAGGCCCGATTCTAGCTTTTCCATTTTAGGGGGGCAAAAAAAACTCGTGGGGGGGCAGAAAAAAATTTTTTGCCGCCTTCGGCGGCAAAATTGGCCGTGACCTTCGGTCACGGCAAAAAATATACATGTACAACAATAGAATCCATGTTCAAAATTTTTTAACAAATTAATAGTAATTTATTATATTCTTAAATTGAAAATGAGTTTATAAATTGAATATGTGAATTAAAATTAATTGTTTTCACTAAAATTTGCTTAAAAGATATGAGATTTGAATTAATTGTAAGTATAATTTTATCATTTGGTATCATTGCGCATGAAAATTAAAAATATGATATATATGAATGATAAAAATAAATTATATAAAACTTTGGATTTTAGAAAATGAAAAGTGAAATAAGATTGATTATCATGAAAACAAAATGTATAAGTATGCTAATTTAGAAGAATATATATGAAAAAACACTGGGTATATATAACTAATTATTAATATCAGGGTAAAAAATTAAATAAAACATGAACATAAACGTTAAATGCGCATAAAAAAAGTTTGCAACCATGTTAAAATAGTAAGCAATGATTAGCTGATTATGAGCAGTGTATTATATTGATCAAACTATTTTATCTTAGAGGATTTTAATTTAATTACAATATTCATCAAAATTCAACGCCCCTAGTTAATGATTTTTCGTGTTCTAAAAGAACCAAATCACCTTTAAGCAGGTCACTACTTGTCAGCCGTTATTATCCTTCTTAAAGAAGAAAATGTGGCCTCACAACTCGACGTTGAAGAGCCAATTAACAAACTTATAGGAAAAATGTTATTATTAAAAAATTTTATGTCCAAACTTTAGATAATGAATTTTTATCAATATTACTTATAAAAGAGGCTTTAATTTATTTATATTTAAAATAAAGGCTAATCATATTTATAAAGGGAATCTAAAGATTTTAAACAACTATTATCGGTAAAAAATCTATTATCAAAACATTAAATCAATAATATTAAAATAAATACTTTTTACTTCATCATTTATATTTAAAATATTTTCAAACTTATGAGTAGAAAATAAATAAAAATCAGAAAAATCTTTAGGTTTAGTTTTTCTCATATCCATAGATAAATTATTGTCATTTAAAAAAGTATTAATATCAAAACAATTTTTGAATAAATCTTCAAATGTATTTTTTTTTCTTAATTGTTTAATTTCTAACAAACAATGGTGTATTAAATCAGAAGTTTTAGAAAATCGTTCTGCATTGAAATTGATCTATAATTATTTTTTATAAAAAAAATAATTTTTCAATTAAATACAAAAAAATAAATAGATGATTATAAATATGGTCAAAAAACCCCGATTCGGCCCTGTGACCTGAAGATATAAAATTTTTTTATTTTTAATTTTTAAAGAGTATTAAATATTTCTGTGTAATTTTTAAAAAAAAACAATGGGCAGGTAGTGACCACACCATCAATGGGGCAACAGCCAGGGTATGGTCCCGCATTCACTAAATACCTTGATTGCATCATGTTGAAAAAATTTATGAAGGGAAGAAAAGTTATCAAAAAAATCTTTCCCTTCACTTAAAATAAGACAATCTTTTACAACAAGACGCAATCGGTGGTTAAAGCAGTGAATATAGGGGACATGGTGTCCAGCTATTTTGCTTAGAAATACTTGAACACCATTTTTTTCGGCCATTACGTTCGCCACATCGTAGCATTGTGCGATCAGGTTCTTTGGTTCTAGATTATATTCTAACAAAAGATTGTTGTTAACTGAGAAAATTTCTTAGGCATCAGATTTATGAATTGGTTTCACAAATATAAAGCTTTCTGTAAAATCAAATTTTTCTATATATTTCTGTTAGTTTGATCTCTCTTGCGTATAAGAAGTATTAATAAATAAAAACACTTTTAAAAAAAGTAAATATTTTTGGGATAATATTTTTTAAATATTTTTGACGGAGCAAACTTAATTATATTATGCTGAAGAAATAAAATTACTATGTATTTTTGGGGGGGCAAATTCAATTTTTTTTGGGGGGGCAAACATAAAATTACTATGTATTTTTGGGGGGGGCAAATTCAATTATTTTTGGGGGGGCAATCAAAAACTTTTGGGGGGGCACTGCCCCCCCAAAAGGGGTCTAGAATCGTGCCTGACTTTGTGTCTAATAATTTGCAATCTTTAGTATTTCTCTTTATAAAAAAAAATATAAAGGCCATAACTTCAAAATTTTTATAGTTTTAGAATTTTTAAATAGGGATCCGTATGGACCCCACGGCAGCATTCGCGTTACAAATTTCTTTTCCTATCATTCGTGGGTTAAATTGTAAATTTATGACAAATATACTTACTAGATATGCATAAAACTAAAATATATATGCAATTTGGACATTTACATTGATTGAGCTGAAAAAATTAAAGGATTGAGATTTTTGCCATACCTTTATTCATTTATTAGCGCCAAACCCGTTAGGGCTTTTTTTAACCCGAGCAATGTAATTAATATTTCCGGCGGGTTAAATAGTAAGATTTGGTCACACGTCGGCGACGGGGGGGGGGGGGGGGGCAAGAAAATTTTTTGGAGGAAACTGCAAATTTAATTTTAATATAGATATTTTATTTGCAAAATTATTTTATAACTTAGTATATTTGCCAAAAAATAGCAATTTCATTGATTTCTGTTCCCTTTTATATGGTTAATATTTAAATTCAACAACAGGTTACATCATAAAAATTAAAAAAAAAATTCAAGCTAGGCTCTTATATTAGGCATATCGTTTAGGACCTACTGCCTAAGCAGGCCAACAGCTTGGTGGTAGCACATGTATATTCGAAAAAAGGTTTTATTTCACGGATTTAAATTTACAACCTCCTGCGCGTAAGACTGGAAAGTTTCCCACTCAGCTATCCTTATCAGTGGCAAAAATAGGGCATCTTATGTATTTTGCCAAGGGGCCCATTTAATTGATATAATGTTTGCCACTGATTTAAATAACACAAACATTTAATCATAATTTCAATCTGTAGGCAAACAAATTATTTAACATATGTCCTCCTTTATAATAACATTTGTGGTTTGTTTATCATAATATTGCTCCCGAGTGGAATTAAATTGTTTCTACTATTTCCAGATTAAGTAATTTTAATGAAGGAGAGTATTGGATTATGTGGAGGAAGTGTAAATTTATTTATGATGTAATATATTTTTTTATACATTTGTCCGTCAACGGACCTGCTTTTACATAGGGAAGGGTCAATTTGAAATATTTTTGTTCTATTTTATATTTTTCCTTTTACCGTATAGCGAATGTGTCTTATCAAGACTACCAAAAAATTTGTATGTTAACAATCTAAACGAATATTATTTAGCAATTTAAATTATGTAACTCAATAGGTTCCTACTTACTTTTTTAACTCGGCAACAATATTTAGTTATTTATATAAAACCAAATTTCCCTTTGATATAATTTTTGATATTTCTTTAAACTTCTTTCGAGCTCATTTTGCATTTAAAATAATGTAAGCTAATTCATTTGGTTTGGTAGAATTCAACTACCTTTTTTTATATGACTCTAATAATAACGGGACTACGTCGTGGATTTAATTTTCTGTAAGGAATACAAATGATATATTTTCCCTCTCCACTATTTGTGTTATCAACTTCCAAAGAATGGGGCAATAAACAACAATAACCACTTTTAATATAATCGCATACCATACATAAAAATAAGGAGAGAGATGGCGCAAACTGCTTATTGAACCTCAAAATACCCTAGTTATCGCAAACAAACGTTTCTAAAATGTGCAGTTTTTGTGTAAAAAGCATTGTGGTGGATTTCTAAGAAATATTTTAGACATTTTTTTAACTATAATAGTTAAAGCTCTTTTCCAATATTCTTTATTAAGGACGGGTTTCAATTACTCAAATACTTTATATTTTTAAAAATTTAATTTATAGGCGTTTGAATAAAAAGTCGGCAATTTTTGTTTTAACCGTATTAAATTAATTTTCCAAAAGAAAAATTAAAAAAAAAAGAAATGTAAAATTGTTTAAAAAACTGAAATAAGTCTAATTAATTTTATACCCACAGGTATGGAATTTGATTATTAAAAACATTATCGGTTTATAACTGCTGTGACTGTTATATCGGATCTACATCAAATTATTATAATAATTTGCATTATCTTTGAAAAAATATATGAACAAAATTTAAAAATAATTTATAGAATGACCACCTAAATAAATTTTGCCATCTTAAAATTTTTTCTAATTTGGAGTTTTTTATGCGTTAGACTAAGATTCTCATGGCATATTAAAATACAAAATTTATTTTTTGGCCGACCTTCTTCCCTCATTATTTATACGATACTTTATTATATAAAGTACTTTGCTAAGTTGCAGAAAATATATATTTTCAAAATGATGAAAATTTTAACCTTTCCCAAAGCTGTAAGAATCATTATATTAAATAGGCACGTTTGTTTGTTTTTTTTTAAAAATCAATTAAAGATTTTGAGAATCATTAAGGAAATGCAAAAGGTTAACAAGCATTCTAAAATCCCAATAAATTGTATTTTTTTATTAGGGCCACCTTTAATTTAGAAAGTAAAAATTTGGCCAAGATATGACTTTTTTTCCAGCTCTACTTAAACAGCTATGATTCACTGATGAAAGAAAGTTTAAAAGTACGATTGACAGATTGTGGGTATAGCAATAAAAAACTGATTTTCATAAAAATATTAGTTGAATTATTTCTTTTATTGTAATCAATATGACACAGATTAACAAATTTAGGTTATGTGTTAACTAAAGAGATCAAATCTGCCGTATTAGGGATTTTTAAATCCTATCGTTCTTCCTGTTCTAGTTTAGCTATAAACATTAAAAATTTATAAAAAAAATAGCATAAAAAACAAAAAAAATTCAAAAACAAAATAAATTAATTTTATTTACATATTCACAACAGCTAAATTGGGAGGGTAGGCTTCCCACTCCTTCTAAAACAATCGTTCTTGTGCCGTTCAAAAATGCAGTGAAAATTAGGCCTGTAAGACAACTAAATGCCTTTTATTTCCCACTTTTCAAATTTCTCCGCTTGGCAAAACTATAGGTATGCATTTGACACATAAAAAGACCTTACCTATTTTTTGTATTAAACTAATAACGCCCCACTTAATATGTTAGCGACGAAACCGATCAAAATTTATAGCATTTGTAACTGTAAAAAAAACAATTTATATGATGATTGCAATTAAATTAATGTCAAATTTGTTTATCAGAATTACATATAAAGCCAAATTACACAGGTCGACTAATATTAATGAATAACAAAAATTTTTGACACATGGTCAAAACATTTACATGATCGCCTTTTTCCAGAGTGAAATAGTTTAATAAAAATTAAAAAAGGGACCAAATTTGACTTACAATTATAAATATTTTAAAAATTAAAAAAAATTGTTGCATGTTAAAATAACTTGTAATATATTTATCATAAAAAGGAAATATAATTTTAGTTACATTATGCTTTAACATCAATTTAGCTGTTATTAGAAAAAACAATTTTTTCATTATCATTTTGTTTTTAGTTTGTTTTAAAGCATTTAATTAAAACATTTTCTATTTTCCTAGCTGTCTTACAAAGTTTGATTAAAGAAACGATATGGATTCGATAATCTCTATTTGGCACCCCTAAATTTCTAAAACCTTATATTTTTCAAAGTCGAGCTCTTTTATTACATGAATATTAAATCAATACAAATTATATAGATGGTGCCATATATTATATTATTCCTGCCATCTGATCCTACGTCTATGATAGCTAGATTTACTCCTTGAGTTGGTCTCGTTACTAACTGGCTTAGGCCAACCTCCTCTGTTTTTGGGCTGTTTCGAGATTTTCCCATTCCTAAATCAAAAATATTCAATTAGGTTACATGAATAAAAGGATAAAAATTCATTTTTTTTTCTTTGTGCGGATAGTTCATTCAATTTAATAAAATAAATTTTAAAAAATTCTTTAATTATAAAATTTAATATTATTTTACATAAACATTTTTTCTAAAAATTTGCACGTTTAGTACATTTAAGATTAGGTTTCTGATATAAATATAAAAAAAACCAAATTTATAAAATTTCATATTTCAAAAATTTTTTTTTTACAAAATTTTACACGCGCCCGATATCAGGAATGTTAAATTTTTAACCTATTCCAAGGAGTTTGGGTAGTTGCATAAGTAGCCTTCCTAGTTTTAATGTGCTTTTTGTAATGCACGTCGGTTATATAGTGGTAATGTTGATTTTCATGCAAATGCTTGATAATGTGAGTATGCTTAATAAGGGCAGACGTAAGTGTAGATGTGGTGGAACCCTTGGTCCAAGATCCCCGGCGTGAAGATTGAGACCCGACAGCCCATATACTTGACCATTGCCTCCGGCCTCGGCCTTCTTCTCGTGCCAAATGACTTTCCAGCCCCTGAGGCTTCATACTTTCACTGTTTGCTTCAGGACGGAAAATAGGATTTAATTTATTCATTACGTGATAAAGTGCTAACGTCCCCCATAGAACCACTTGCGAAATCAACTTTACCTTAAAAATAGGACAAATAAATATTAATATAATAGTTAGGGTGCGAAAATAGATACAACAAAAACAAACAAAAAATTTGAAATGAGTCAAAATTTTATGTGAAAAAGGGTGTATTCTAAATAAAATCTCTACCTCAAAAATAAGTTTATGAAAACAAAAGAGAATGCAATCTATGATACGCCTTATCTTATACGTTTTTCTTAGTCTCTTCCCATTTCCTTACCTTAAATAGCATTTTTTGACAAAATTAAATTTTAATATAACCTATAGAAGGTAAAACTTTAATCTTTTTATTTCATTTAAATAACCATTGTAACCTATTTTTATTATTACAAATAATAAGATAAGTTTGATTGATTTGTCAAGTTCCCTAATTTAAATACGAAAAGATTCATTTTTAGTTTTTAATAAAAATATTTAATAGTTTAGCTGATGTAAATATGCAAAAAAAATCATTTTATTTTGTTAAATATTTGTTTTTTTTACCCTTATTTCTAACTTTAATGTTTAAGGCCGACTAATTAGGTAAATGATGGCAGGTTTGATCTCAATTAGAAACTCTCAATACTATCTAATTTTTTAACATATTTTTTAAATAAGCCCTAATATTTTAACCTAACACAAAAAAATTTAATATTATTGTTTTTAATTATACTAAAATGCTTATTTATGATACATGTAAAATAATAACGATAAATTATGGTGAATACGTATCCTGTAAATTTAACCAATCACCACGGTTGCGTCCATAATTACCCCAGCAATATTTTAAATATCTTTTAAATAAAATTTTGTGACCTTGTTTTAAATATATAATAAACAAAATTAGTCGTTAGAAATGAGTCCAATCTTATAATATAATTTTAGAAATAATTTTTTTTCCTATGGACCCCTCATGGTAAATTTCAATGTTAAAAACCATGATATTGATTTTCAATTTAAGTAATTGCAACCTTATTTTATAAATAATTTATTATTAAAAACCCATTAAGTATATAGAATGTTTGTTATGTAATTAATGAAATAAATTATAATTTTTTTCTCTTTAAAATATCTAGTTTATATAACAAATACTTGCCAAAAATAATTTATTATTTCGAAATATTTTGTTTTTAAAAACTTTTTTAAGTTATATTATACCTTAAAACAGGATTTGATTAATAATATTAATACATTTATTTTTAATTAATTCAATGTAACATTAAAAAATAAAAAATTTAAATTTTTTTCTGCTTTGTGATAAATTTACAATTTATATTACGGGTAAATTATATTAGTTAATAATAATTAAAGAACACGTATTTTTCTTAAAATAGTAAAAAAATAAATCATAGCTAAAATATTTGATAGAGATTTAAAATTGGGGTCCGTAAGGAGCCCACTTTAGCATTCGCGTTGCAAATTTCTCACCCTAGATATAGCTGTTTAATAAATAAAATTTTTAGTCTAAGTTAAGTTCTAAAAACGATTATATTAATAGACGTGAATTACAAATATTTATAAGATAAATTGTTTGACATTAATTTTTTGGACATTTATTATAATAAAAGGTCCAAATTCAATTCTAAAAATTTTTTTTTTAATTTAATAGGCATTATTAATGTTTTTGTTTTGCATTGATGCTGCAAAATAATGGGCAGGGCATGAGGTTCCGAAAATGCATTTTTTTCCTTGGAAGCATAATTTATTTAACTGGAGAGTTGCTAGGACTAATGCTTACTATATATTTAGAAAGAGACCCAATGTAAAAAATCATTGGCGTATAACTTTTTATGTCAACTTTTTATAAAAATATGGATTTTTTCTAAAACTTTATGACTCAGATAGCTCAGTCGCAAACCTTCTTGTCTCACAAGCATTAGGGTGCGATGGATCTGTGCACTGGAACCTTTTTTTCGAAAAAATAGTGTACATGTGATGCAACCACTTTGAAGTTGCTGAGTGGCATGCATAGGCAATAAACAGGCCCGATTCTAGCTTTTTCCATTTGGGGTGGCAAATAAAACGCTTGGAATGGCATTAAAAAAATTTTTTGCCGCCTTCGGCGGCAAAATAGCCGTGACCTAAAATATTAAAACATATGTAATTTTTTATTATTGTATCAATTAATTGTAATTTTAGAGAATTGCCTTTTATTAAATTATTATTTGCACACTAATATCATTTGCGTATAAAAAAGAAATGCGATACAGAAATTATTTGTGTTATTTAATGCACTATTATATATGCACTTGACTATGATATATAAAATTACGATATATAAGATTGTTTGAATTAATGGAATATATAAAAAGATCGTTTTTAAAAAATGTAGAATTTAGATTGAAAATTTTTGTGTAAAAAATATATGAATAATCATGGGTTTTATATGACTAGTAATTATTATGTTTAAAAAACAATTTATAAGAGAAAAATAAATTAAAAAAAACAACCTTTAAGAAAAATTACTACCATGTTTGAATGAAGCAAGTAATAATTTGCTGATTAGTCAATAGGATGATTATTTTAATCAAGCAATTTAAAACTGCCGGTTTTTTTGATTAAATTAAAAAATTCATCAAATTTTAAACTCCCAATGTTTTTCGTGACCTAATAGAACCAAATCACCTTTTCGCAGGTCATTACTTGCCAGCCTATTAAAAGTTATGATTTTTTTTAGGGAATAAAACGTTGCCTCGCAACTTGATGTTGAAGAACCAAAAAGTAAGCTTATAGAAAAAAACATTAAATAAATTAGAGAATTCATCTTTATAATCATACAAAAACTTAACAAAATCATTAGTAACGCATTCTTTATAATTATGAAAATTTTTAATTAAAAATTTTTTAGCGACCTCAATTTCTTGTGGTAATGACTTTTTTTTATATCACTTATTTTTAAAAGAGGTTCGAGTTTATCTATATCTAAAAAATAAGGATGGTCAAATATATAAAGAGAATCTAGAGACTAAATAAATATAAAAAATCTATTATTAAAACCTTCAATAAACAAATCAATAATATTAAAATAAATACTTTTAAAATTGTCATTAACATTTAAATCTTTTTTAAATTGATAATTCGAAAATAGACAATAATCAGAGTAATTTTTTGGTTTGCTTATTCTTTTATCAATTAATAAATTGTTTTCTTAAAACTTTCATAAATATCTAAACAATTATTAAAAAATACCGAAAAAGTGTTTTTATTTCTTAAAAATTTTAAATTAGACAGGCAATGCTTAATTAAACTAAAGGTTTTTAGATTGAAACTGATCATTATTAACTTTTATTAAATTAAAAACTTTATCAAACAAAAGATATAAAAAATAAACTTATTAAAACATGCTCAAGAATTCCGGACGCCTCGGCCTGAGGTGAAGATGTACTATATTCTTTTAATTTTATTTTTAAAAGAGTATTTATAATATTTTTATAATTATTTTTTAAAAAACATGCGGCGTCATAGTGACCACACCATCGATGGGGCAACAGCCGGGGTATGGTCCCACATTCATTCACTGTTTTGATTGCATCTTGTTGAAAAAATTTATGAAGAAAAGAAAAAATATCAAATCTTTCCCTTCGTTAAAAATTTTGAGACGATCTCGTACAACGAGATGCATTCGGTGGTAAAGCAGTGAATGTATGGGACATGGTGTCCAGCCATTTTGTTTAAAAAAGCTTGGACACCACTTTTTTCCCCGGACATTACGTTCGCCCCATCTTAGCATTGCGCAATCAGGTTCTTTGGTTCAAGATCATATTGTAAAAAGATTGCTGACAAGAGATGAAATTTCTTTGGCGTCAGATTTCTCAACTGCTTTCACAAAAATAAAAATTTCTTTAACATCATATTTTTCTACTAATAACAACAAAAATGATATCAGTTTTTGCCTTTATACATAATTAATTAATTATGATAATAATATGGTTAAATTTGATGTTTGTCCTTCAGGTCGTTCAACGCCTAAAACCTATACAAATAAAGTGCTATTTTATAGCCAAAAACTTCTGTAATTGCTTTGGTTATAAATCAAAAATTTAACCTAAAGGGATATTCTAAGTTTGAATAAAATTAATTTAAAAATTGTTTGGTACAACAACGCCTTTAGAATATGCACTTTACCTTACTATTTTTAAGCGGAATTGTTTATTTTTGCATATTTAGATTGGTTTCTATTGTAGATTTCAAAAAATTAATTTTTATTTATGGCGAAATTGAAATTTTATTTTTTACAAAATTCCTATCGTATGAAATTCTACAAATTTATTAAGGTAAAACAACGTTTGCCGGGTCAGCTAGTAATCTCTATAAAAACAAAACAAGTATGTATATCAAGAGGTTTAATTTAAAGCATAAATAAAAATTATAACCTGGATTTTTTATAAAGTATTCGTCTATTTTCTTAAACATTATATTTTAAATTTTTATGAAATGAATGAGATAATTAGTTGTAACGGTTACAATGAATGAAAATTAAAATATTTTATTAAAAGTATAAAAAAATAAATTTAAAAAATTATATAATATAAAAAAAAAATATTTTTCATGTAATTTTAATTGTCAAATAAAATATTTTTTGGGGTGGCAAATAAAATATTTTTTGGGGTGGCAAAAAAATATATTTAATGTATTTTTGGGGTAGCAAATCAAATTTTTTTGGGGGTGGCAATCAATATCAATTGGGGTGGCAATGCTACCCTAATAGGGGTCTAGCGTCGTGCTCAATAGACCTTAAATGATATGCCTATGAGAGCCTAGGTCACCGGAGTAGGAGCAAATCTTAGGCTAACACCCGTCGGCAAGTAAACTGCTCTGCTGTTTAAAGCAGATTAACGATTATGTACCGCCTATAAGGTAAGATAAACCTCTGACCATTTTTTTTCTAAAACTCAGTAGTTAAAAAAAAATTACAGATTTTGCTTGTATCTAAATTAGGTAGTTAAATTAAAAATTACATCACAATTAGGAATTATGAGGCATTGAGGAAAAAACTAAATTCCTCGTATGCGCGAGAAATCAATATGCAAACCCTAAAAAATTTGTATTTTTTGCTGCACGGTGTCATTGGTTAAGAGTAAAGCAAATAGGTAAGATTCACTCATATGTAATAGGTATACATAAATTTATCTAATATTATTATAAAGATATAAGTTAACTTAGCCAAATTTTCAAAAAAAAAAATTTCATACCAGCATTTAGAATGGGATTCTTATCCGACCATAAATGTATAAACATAATAAAATTTGTTTTTCGTGAAATATTAAACTAAGTTATATAAGAGCTCATCATATAGCGGGTTTACGTATTACTGTATACATTATAGAGTACAAATTTTTTTTTGCAACGATTAGACTTTGACACGTGCGACATTAAATTGACGCAAATGCCCATGACCTCATTTCATATATTTGTCACGCATAAGTCATATATATTGTATATCACAAAATTTTTAAAAGGTAAATTTAAAAAATAATTATACAATTTTTAGTAGATTTCGTAAAATGTTTGGTCCCGACTTTTTATAAAACCCACTATATTTTTTTTATACTTTGAGGACACGTTAATGTAGTTAAATAGAAATTTCAAAAATAAAAAATTTTACTTAATGATACTCATACGACAAGTTTATTTATATATTTTTATGTATTTGAATTCAACATCGGTTTTTCTCTTCTCCTATAAAAGACATAAAATTATATATTTTTGATTTTCCGCAGAATAATAGAAACTCACTTTGCATGACTCAAAATAAAATCAAATCTAAATTAAATATTCTTTTTTTGGTAAATTAGGCTGTGTTGTTCTTTAATTAATCATAAATAAAAATTAATCCATCCAAAATTTTTAGGCTATATGTTGTAAATATTAAATTTAAACACATTAGCTTTGTTAAACTAATAAAATTAGAAGTCATTTTTTGCCTGTCCTTATATATGTTTTTAAATGCTTTACACATTTAAGATTTTCATGCAAATTTGTTTCCAACCGATGAGCGTACTTTATTTACATTTTTGCATGTTTATGAAAGTCAAACTAGCTGAGGATAAATAACTTACTTCAGGTTTATCTATTAAACATTTTTAAAAATAAATAAATTAAAAAATAAAATTATTAAATATGAAGCAATATATAACAATTACTCTAGTCGCTGCATTTTTACGGGTTACACATTACTTCAAATTTGCGTTTATATTAATCAAAAACTTCATATAATAGTTATAAAAATTTAATTTTTTCTTCGCTAGTTTAAAAATTATATTTACTTAAAATTATATGAGGTATTTAGCGAATTCAAGATGTTTAATATCGATGTTTGAGCTTCACTATTTCCAAAACAAGTGTTAATAGATGCTATTTGAGGCATGTAAGGATAATACAGGTTAACAAATTTTAATGACACAACCGTGAATGCTATAAAACATAAAAGAATATACATGATGGCCTTTTCTTATATATATATTTCGTTTTTCTTAGTTCCTTCCTGCCCTGGCTCCTTATAGCCGTCCTTATTAAAAAAATGACCTTTTTTGACTAAACGGATCGAGAATACGCTAAAAAAAATATTTAAGTATCTTTTTGAAATATAAATCCCTTGTGACTTATATCTTTCATCAAATAATGAAAAATATTTTTAGTATATCAAGCTCTTACATCAGCATTTAGATAATAAAATATATCGCGTCCAAACCTAAATACGACACGACATATTATTGGTTTTAATAATTTTTATTTGAGTTTAAATTTAATTGTTTTGCGATTGTAAATATGCAAAATAATAATTTTTTTTTATGTTTTTAATTCTTTTTCTCTTTTTGGCATTTTTTTCTAAAATTTTCAATGTTTATAGCTCAGCTAACTAAGTTTGATTATAAAAAACGGTAAAAACGGATTTCAAAATCTCTAAGATGGCAGGTTTGATCTCCGTAGTTAGCTCATAACTCTTAAAAATTTGTTGCCTGTGTAATTGACATTTTCCTTTTTTGGTTTTTAAGTTTATTGCAAAGATAATTGCACCACCAAAGAAATATTGGCGTCAGGGATGCGATATGTAACATATATGATTTTGGTGGCCCATTAAATAGTCAAATTACTGGGAAGGGAAATTATAAGCAGTTTTAAACTCATAATTGTATTCAATTTATTTGACGCATTTATTTATTTTGTGATAAAAAACGGAGTGACATTTAATAAAGGCTGTAAAATGCAATGTTATTGAGACTATTGAATTTTTTTTAATATTAAATTAAAAATAAATAAATTTTAATTTTTTCTGCAACTTTTTTTATAATTCGTAATTTGGACGTTTGTAGCTTTAGTATGAATGGGTAATATTTGCCTTCTATTATGCACTACCTAATTAACGGTACTTTATTGAGATTTTATTCAGTTTTTTTTCCAAAATAAAAGATCCAAAAATTTTCTCTTTTAAAACGCATTTTAATAATAGGTGTCCGGCTTCTACTATTAACACTATACTATCTTCAAAAATATTTTTTTAAATATTTTAAAAATATGTAATCTATAAAAAAATTTGTAATATTTAGTTTTTAATCAAAATGGAAAAAATTCAGAACGCGACTAATAAAATTAACTTATAAAGCTTAAAACTATGAAAGGACTCTAGCCTCATACTTCACAATAACAATTTTAAAAGTTATAATTTAACTACAGGAAACCTGCCATCTTGATAATTTTCAAATCACCGTAATCAAACTTAGTTAGTTAGCTATAAACATTGAATATTTTAGAAAAAAAAATGCCAAAACAAAAAATATTCACAAATAAAATGAAATTTTGCATATTTACAATATCTAACCTGTTAGATAATTTTAAATAAAACTTTGATTATTTTAAACCAATATTACAATGTGTCTTATTTGGGTGCAAATCTTGAAATATCAAAATACTGATGTTAGAGCTTGATAAACTAAAAAAAATTTTTCGTCTATTTGAGATGATGATAAATTACAAGAGATATTTACATAAAAAAATAATTTTTAATATGTCAATTATGGGTAAAAGGCCATTTTCGCGATATAGACGGATGTATGAAGCCAAAGCCGAATAAAACTAAAAAAACGAAATATGTGCATGAGATAAGGCCACGCGGGGATATCTCTTTTATGTTTTCCATTCACTTTTCTACCATCGACATTTGTTGACCTGTGATAATATCATACGTTTTTTTAAATGTATATTAAAAAAAAAATGTAGACCTTTAGTAAAATAAGGTGGAAAGTCAAATATTTATTTTGCTTTTAAGCTTTATTTCGTAGGGACGCAATGAAATGAGATTTATACTCCGTGTGATTATCTTATAGTAGTAATTAAATTTCATATGTTTCCTAAATACTTAATGAAGGTTCCCCAACAGTAAAGTCTAAACCAGGCCGAGATATTTCAGCTCGATCAGCCCAAAAAATTTTTTGAAGTTTAGGGAAGGCAGAATTCGTGTATCAATTGTGAGCCCAGCCCGACCCGAAAGTGTGATTTTTTTATTAATTGAAATTTTTAAAAATGATTATGTTTTTGAGTATATGAAAAATTAATAATTGTAAAGGGGTCAATTTATATCATTAATTGTTAATTAGTTGCCCACCTATTTAGTTATGATCGATTACGGGTAATTTTAAATTTTTTAATATAGAAACTTACTGCTTTTTGCTGTTGATCAAAAAATATAAAAAGTACCATCGCTCAATGCAGCCTTTATTATATTTGATAATCGAACACAGAAATTTTACAAAATGCTTTTGCATGCAACTCGGCAATTTAATGGAAAAAGAATATTATATTAAAATGAATCCCATGACAATCTTATATCTTTATCGATTTTCGGTTATGTTCTTCAGAAAATGGCCATTTAAGACTCAAATGACACTTGAATAAATTTTTTAAATTTAATGTACGTACTAAGCTTTAATTTTTTTAAATGTAATAAAAAAATATTAATGTTGCCCAAACAAACCAAACACTGTTTATATCGGAATTTTTTTTTCACGGCCCTCAGCTTTCCTAGTCATATAAAATAAATTTAAGATTATTTTTCTTGATATAAAATGGTTTTAACTTTAAAGTTGTTAATTATGATTAGCTTTAATAAAAAAAAATTTTTTTAATTAAATGTTTCTTTTTAATCTTTAATATTTTTTATTAAATGTAATTCTAACCCTTCTTATAAACTAAAATTCTTTACAATGTTGGAATAAAAAGGTCATTTTTATATAATGAATTGTATAATTTTAATATGAATCAATTATGCCGACATGCATTTTTATTTTGCCATATAAGTGAAGATATTAGGCATTTGACATCTTATAATGTCAAAATTATGACTCAAAAATGTTTCAAAAAGATTATAATTTTCTGAACAGACAAAAACTAATCTTAAGTGTGAATGCGCCCTAAATTTTCTATGAGAACTTAACACACTGTTATTGCGCAAATGATTGGTTTTAAGGAAATTGGATATTGCGAGCTACATATTGTATTTCCCAGATTTTAGTTTCATACGGAAATAATAATATAGCTACAAAAACAAGTCAAAAAATTTCTAAAAATCTCATTTTTATGAAGCTACTAAGATAAAATAAGGGATGGTCAATTATCAAAACAATTAATTAAGTCAAGCAATGTTTTCAATATTGTATTCACAGGTCAACAAATTTGAGTTATGTATAAGTAAACTAAGTTACAAAGGATTTTTATATGCAAAAAATTTTCAATTTTTTTCTTAGGTTATATTTAAAATCTATTAATATAGTCAAAAAGGCCATTTTTTGTTATAGACGAAGATGGAAGAAACTAGGCAAAACGAAAAATATATGAGATTAGGCATGGGGATGCATTCTTTTATGTTTCATAAAATTGACGTTTCTGACATTATTTTTTTGACCATTATCAAAATGCTGATGTAAGAGCTTGATAGATTATAAAACTATTTCTCATTAATTGTGATGATAAGTATGAGTTTCAAGAGATTTTTATATAAAAAAGATTCTAAAATTTTTAATTTTTAGGGTATATTGAGATCAATCAATATGGTTAAGGCTATTTTGTAAGAATTTAAGTAGCCGAAGGCGAATGAAACTAAGAAAAAAGGAAAATATATACAAGATAATGCCATCATTGGAATGCATTCTTTAAAGTCTTCAGAATATAAATTTTTGTGACATTGTTATTTGTTGACTTAATTACATGCTTGATGATTTATTGAATAAATTGCCCACTCACCAAAGATTACTTTATTTGAATTGTAATATATATCACTTGTTGGTTAATTATCGCAATAAAAAAGAGTGAGGCAAAAGTAAAATATTTAGAGCGCTAGTTCCTCGTGGGTAGTGAGGTTACATAAATTTCACGGGGAATTTTTCCCTCGGTTAAACACGTCACCTTGACATCGTAATCACCCGGATATGGTAAGAGGAATTTGTATTAGAAGCGTCCTGTTCTGAGTATCTTTTTTAGATTTAGAAAATATTATGTGAAAGAGGGCTTTCAGACTAATCTTTTTTTTAGTAATTTTTTTTTAGTTGTGGGAAAATTTTTTAATATTTATAATGCTACAAGCATTGGCGACTTTTTGCTAATCGTTCAATGTAATTAAATTAAATATTTTGAAAAACTGAATGAAGTTTGAACGCGCCTGTACTAATAAAAAATGCCCTAAAATTGAATCCCATAATCTGTGTAAATGTTAAAAAAATTAAAAATATTACATAAAATACTTAAATTTTAGCCTAATCATATAATCCTTAAATTTATAACTTGCAATCGGGCTTTAAATACGGTGACTTTTTTGTTCAGTTGAGATAGATAAAAATATACTTAAACATAACGTTAATTTGATTAATAAGTGAGGACTGCGCTAAACAATTCATATTTTGCTATTTGCTAATTATATATCAAGAATATTGAATTTGTTGAACGCGGCATTATTGAATACATAAATAAGAAGATAAATTATTTGTGTAGTAAAAAAATTAATAATAATTTCTCTTTTCCGCCCTATTTATAGGGCAGTCTTATAAAAAAAAAAGACCTTATATGCAGGTCATCAATCAAATTATTTTTAGAAAACAAGAAAGTAACTTTACTTTAACATGAATGCTTCCTTGGCCAAATGACTGCAGGAAGCGTCAACATTTATTAAATAGAAACTTTTTTATGATTACACTGGACAACAAAATTTGGACGACCCTAAGCAACATTTATGGCAACTATGGTTTCGGTCAAGTTTTTAGCGCTGATCACGAATATGAAATCAGAATTTTAGCCAAAGCCTCAGATTTTTAGTTATTCGGTGTCAAAGTTGAGATTTTTTTAAATTTTGGGGTATTTTGGGTTATATCATAAAACCTATGGGTAGTAACAAAAGTTTAAAAATATTTTTAGATAAGGAAAACATTCATTATTAACGTAAAGGGTTTAAATTTTTTTTATTTATTTAATTTTTTTTTTATTTTTGTAAAATTAGTGGTTTTTGTCATTAACTACGTTTTTTGATCCTAAATAACTTGAAAGTAAATTGCAAAATTTATGTAATAACCTTTTTTAGATATGTTTTTTTATAAAAAATCTGCAATAGACTTTTTGTAGAATAATAGTAAAAAAAATTCTTTGAATTTTTTTCTAAACTTTGGACGCGGTTTAAAAAAATTGTAGGCCTTAGAAAAAACTAAACCCTGGATCGTTATCGCAAGAATTGTCTACAAAACCCTCAAAATATCGTTTATGTTGTTTTTTTTTGTTGTCCAGTGTTATTTTAGCTATAGTCTGCTTCCTGGGCCAGATGGCTCCAGGAAGTGTCAAAAATAATTAAGAAATTTATTATGCTTGAACACTAATTTAAAATGGTTTCCCTGGCCCCAAAAATATTAAAGGCCAAGCAAAAATCAAAATAAAAGCTTACCATTAAAAACCTAAATTTACTGCGCATTTACCCATAGTCACATCCCCAGAATTTGTGGCTTCAATGTCAAACTTAGAACAATGAGCAGATGGTTTCCAGGTAAACAGGTAATTTTTTTTTCAATTTTTATATAATTTAACGGTAAGGCTAATAGTTAAGTTGGAAAGGATATGAAATTAAGAGTGTAATAAATATAAAACTATATACATCATAATATCTGAAAAAATGTCAAAATTTTTGTTTTTAACAAATTAATAGTAATTTTATTCATAAAATAAAAAAATGATTCCGTTTATAAATTGGATTGTGATTTTAAATTAATTGTTTTCACTAATGCTTAATGAGATATGAAATTTGGAGATTAAAATTTTATTATTTGGTATCAATGCGCATGGAAAATAAAAATATGATATATATGAATGATAATGAATTATATAAAACTTTAAATTTTAGAAAATGAAGATTCATTATCACGAAAACAAATTGTATAAGTATGATTTAAAAGATCATGTATGAAAAAACACTAGTTATATATAATTAGCAATTAATATTAGGTAAAAAATTAAAAAAAACATGAAGTTTAATGCTCAAAATAAAAATTTGCAATCTTAAAATAGTAATTAATAATTAGCTTGGGCAGTGTATTGAATTAATCTAATAATTGCTAAAAGTTGTTTTGATAAAATTATAAAATTCGTCATTTTAACGCCCCAGTTAATCATTTTTCGTGTCTTAGAAGATCCAAATCACCTTTAAGCACGTCACGACTTGCCAGCCTACTATTTATCTTTTTTAAAAAAGAAAATGTGGCCTCACAACTCGACGTTGAAGAGACAAATAACGAACTTATAGAAAAAATGTTAAATAAATTAGGAAACGCATCTTTGTAATCATATTAGAATTAAATAAAATCATTAGTAACACATTCTTTGTAATTATTAAGTTTTTTTAAAAAAATTTAAGTCAATTTCTTTAGATAATAAATTTTTATCAATATTTTTAGAAGAGGCTCAAAAAAGGAAAATAAAAAATAAAAAGGGAATTTAAAGATTCTAAATAAATTTAATTGGTAATAAATCTATTATTAAAAGAATTAATAAATAAGTCAAAATATTAAAATAAATACTTTTTAATTTATCATATTTAAATTAATCTCAAACTTATGAATAGAAAAAAAACAAAAAATCTTTAGATTTAGCTTTTGTTTTATCCATAAATAAATTATTGCCATTTAAAAAAGTATTGTATATATCAAAACAGTTTTTGAATAAATCTTTAAATGTATTTGTATTTCTTAATTGTTTAATTTCTAGCAAAGGTTTATTAAAAGTTTTAGATACGTAAATTGTTTTGCATTTAAATTGATCACCATTATTAATAAATAAAATAATTTCTAAAATGATACATACAAACAAATAAATTGATGTTTATAAATATGGTCAAAGTATTTTTTATTTAGTAATTTAAAAAAAAAACAATGGAGTCGTAGTGACCACACCACCGATGGGGCACGAGCCGGGATATGGTCCCGCATTCAATAATCCTTGATTGCATCATATTGAAAAAATTTATGAAGTGAAAAAATATCAAAAAAAATCTTTCCCTTCACTTAAAATTTCTTTACAACAAGACGCAATCTGCAATCGGTGATTGGCAGTGAATATATGAGACATGTCCAGCAATTTTGCTTAGATATTTGAACACCACCTTTATCCCCGGGCATTACGTTCGCCCCGTCGTGGCCTTGTGCGATCAGATTCTTTGTTCTAGATTATATTCTAACAAAGTTGACAAGTGAGAAAATTTCTTAGGCATCAGATTTATGAATTGTTTTTAAAAATATAAAGCTTTCTGTAAAATCAAATTTTTCCATACATAACTAATAACAACAGAAATAATTTCCGTGTTAGTTTGATATCTCTAGCGGATGAATGTTGATGAATGAAAAAACTTTTATAAACTTTTTTTGAAGGGGGAGTGGGGGGTAGGGGGCAATGTTCCCCCAAAATAGGGGTCTAGAATCGTGCCTGCACTGCTGACCACATTTTTGTGAGCAGTCACATAAAATGGCCATTTCCACCACAATAATTTTTATCATGGTCACAAATTAATGAATTACGGACACAGACAGTGGTCGCACAACATAGTTTTCTTCAGCATAAAATTTCCATGATCTTGATTATTTTATTGTTATTATAATCAATTGTGGACTTCTATTTTGTTGTAGTCATGAATAGTGGTGGTGGCACAATTTATCTGACATTGACTATCTAACCACAAAGAAATATTAAAAACATGTATACACCTGCTAGTCATAATATTAATTTTCTTTTATCAAATTTACTCCTCGATTAAAGGCTTTTCTGTTTTTTGCACATTTCCCCCTTTACTGAGAAAAGGATATTTTATCCCGCATAAACGAAACAGATAAAGTGGCACAAATTAAAACGCTGTATAAAAAAAGTTTTGAGTGAATCTACCAACCTTGTAAAGGGAAAGTGTAATAATAGCTGGTACTTGTATTTTCATTAGATTTGTTTTTATTTTTGTTTTAATTTTATGTTTGAACATATATGTGCTCAGAAAATATTATATCTTTTACATAGATAGGATATTATTATGTGTTATTGAAGGTCATAACACAGGTCAACATATATCAATGTCAAAATCGTGGATTTTATGAAAACATAAAAGAATGCATTCCCGTGATGGCCTAATCTTACATATATTTTGCGTTTTTCTTACGTTATTCCATCTTTGGCTCCTTAAATCCGTCTTTAAAAAAAAATGGCCTTTTTTGACCGAAATGTCAGATCTAAATTTCCCCTAAAAAAATTTAAAACATTTTGAATACAAAAATACCTTGTAACTTACATTTAATCCCAAGTTATGAAAAAATTATATTAAAATATAAAGTCATCGGTATTTAGATAATACAAATATTTCGCGTCCAAATTTAGGTTTTTTTTTTTTTTTTAAAAATTTTTTGAAAAAAAATAAAAAAACAACCCAAAAAAAACCCAAAAAAACCCATCCCATCCCTTCTTAACCCCACCCCAAAATTTTTGGTTGGGTTTTTTAAAACTTTTTTTAAACATTAAAGTATACCTAAGAGGATACGACACGATATATTATCGGTTTTTGATATAACATTATTAAAATTGATAGGTTTCTAAATTTGCAAAAACAAAATTTTATTTTTTTGTTTTTGAATCTTCTTTTCTGGTTTTTTGGCTTTTTTTTTAATTTTTAATGTTTATAAGTGACTAACTAATTGATTACGAAAAACGGTACACGTATTAATATTTCCAAAGATGGCAGTTTTGATCTCTAATTTATAACTCTCAAAAATTTGTTGACCTGTGTAATTAAATATTTATAACTTAATAATTTTCTTTATAATTCCGAAAGGTTAGGCACACGTGTCACTGAGAGGTTCAAAATGACCATATCAATATTTTTAAATATTATCTATAATAATTTACTATATTATATATGTTTTTTTCCATCCTATATAATTATTTTACCTTTAGCTTAATCACGATTTTAAAAAATAGATTTTAGATTAACATCTTATTCAATGTGTTAAAAATGAACGCCATTTAAATTAGCTAGCAAAACTTTTAAATGCAGACATTCGTTTGTGTTACACATGTCACCAAATTATTAAGAGTTATGTAGCAAACCTGCCATTAAAAATTTTTTTCTTTTAAAAATTAGAGAGCCAGCCTTAAACATTAAAAATATTAAAAAATTTAAAACAGTTAAATTGTTAAATTTTCAAATTAATAATAATAGATTGTGTCATATTAAAGTTTTAATTCAAAATATTTAATTTAAATGAATGTAAGAAATCGATGCACGTCTGGACCCATTTTTAATTTTTGCTACGACTGCAAATCGGCACCTGACGATATACAACATTGGCTCATTTGCCCCAGTCAATGGCTTCCTATCTCTACAGATCTTTATATCAATCCATCTTTGGCTGCCCTCAAGCTAAATTACGACTAACTTTCAACGAATGGGACAATAAACAACAAACTAAGCTCCATACTAAAAAATTTTATTTCTCATTATTTGAGATGACAAATAAACGAGGGATTTATAATTTTTTTTTTGATTTTTAGTGTATTTCGAGATCGCAAAATTGTTTGGTTCAAAAAAGCCCTTTTTTGATATGAGAATTTAAGGGACCAAAGGAAAAAGAAATTTTGAAGAAAGGAAAATATGTATAAGATATGGCCTTCATGGAAATGTACGCTTTTGTGTTTTTACAAACTTATTTTTTGGGCAATGATATATATTGAACTGTGTTATTAAAGTATGTGTTGTTATTGAATGCACCCTTAGTCTTTTTAACTTTTTGGGGTTATAAAGATAAGCTACAAAAATACTAGGCTGCTAAATATTTATTTTAATTATTTATGTTTTTTGAGATTATTTGCGGCCAATATTAAGTATATATAATTTTCGCTTAATTTGATTTGAAAAAAAACATAAAAACAGCATTCTATTGATACCCGTTATTTCGTGTTTTAATATATTAAATATTTTATTGTTCAAAATTTTACGAAAAAAAAAACAAATAGACACGGCTTGTATGGATAAAAAAACGAATGAAATTTCAAATGAGACGCGTTCATGTATATTGTAAAATGCAAGTGAAAAATGTCTAAACAATAATACCTTTCTTACAGAACAAAGAATTCATTAAGCCCTCAATTATCATAATCACTGTAAATATGTACATGGAAAAAAATGTAGCTTCCAAAATTCTTTCGAGAAAAAATTAAAAAATGGCTATTATAATAACTTGGATTTGTCTTTAGTCAATATTGACACTGTAATTTGAATTAGATTTATTTTACTTTGACGGCTCATGTCCCGATTTTAAAGTTAGTTTTCTTCTATATCTTCGTAGATAACCCTTAAGTGTTAGCCGACTCAATCAAAATACACAAAGTGATTTCACTATTATTTTAATAATTTAGAAAAAAAGGTAAAAAAACCAAAAAAGATTTAAATACAAAAATAAATTGAAATTTTATTTTTGCATATATACAATAGTCAAACTGATAAATTCAAACTTCAAATAATACTTTCATTAAAAACCGATAACATATCCTGTAGTATTTAAACACGAAATGTTTTGTATTATCTAAATGCCGATGTAAGAGCGTGATATATTATTAAAATTTATTTTCCATTGTGATTAAAAATAGTAATAAGGGATTTCTATATGAAAAAAAAATTTTAGATTTTTTCTTTTTATGGTACATTTAGATTTGTCAATTTGGTAAAAAAGGCCATTTTTCTTTATAGACGGATCTAAGGAGCAAAAAATGAAAGAAACTAAGAAAAAGAAAAATATATATTAGATTAGGCCATTTTTGGGATGCATTCTTAATGTTTTTATAAAATTCACGTTTCTGACATTAATATTGTTGACCTGCGTTATATGAATCTTTAAGGCAAGGCCTATATTTCAAGGGGCAGCACATGAAGTGACAATTTATATATTTGATGACTTTGGTGTTAATAAAAAAATGTGGCAAAAAATGTTCATTTTGGGCGCTTGGAAACAATAATGCATAGCGCTCGGTATTTTGTTATTTTACCTAAAAATATTAAATATTAAAATGTAAACTAAAACAAAAAACATCAAAGCCAAAAATGATTTTTTTACAAATTAAAAAACAACGCGCAAGCTTAAAAATGACTTTAAGATCAATGTTACATCATTTTATTTATTATTTATGAATTAACATGATCAATTATAATTATTATGAGAAGATTTCGCATCTTTTAACAATTTTGTATCATTAAAAGCATTATAAAAATCTCCGCATTGTAAATCTGTATTAATATATATGATTATTTCGTTTTTTATAAGTTCTCTTTTTGCTCGATTTCAGCGCGCCACTTTGTATTCATTACTGAGAACACGCGCTCTATAAACGCAGTTGTTGCCGGTAGACTGAATAAAAAACGTATTAATTTTTAATGTTAGGAAGACTTTGTTTGCTTAATAAATTTCCCCAAGTTTTACATAGGGTTTCCTCAAAAAAGTTTGCATCATCGGCTGATTTGAAAAAATCATCTTTAATGAAAATGATTTCTGTGTAGAGAGCATCAATATTTAGCTCTAATATAGATATCATAGATAGTTTATTTACTATCATCATAATTTCATTAAACGAGGGAAATTTATTCTTTAAATTTATTTTAGAGATGAGGGCTATCTAATTATCCTCATGAAAATCAAATCTTTTTTCTAAATAAACGCCTTACTATAGAAAGCTGTGAAACCTCTTTTGAGTTTTGTTTGAGTTAAAACGTCAAGATCTGCCAGTTTTTTATTGACGCTGTATCCAAAAAATTGATCGTTTATTCTATTTTTAAAATTACTATGGAGCTGAATCATAATATCCCCTAGATGGACATAGGTTGTAGAATTGCTTTCTAACGAACATATAGTTGTTTGAAATAGAATGTTGGGCAAAAAGTAGATATATTTCGATATTTTCATCAAAATTTCCATTTATAAATAATAAACGATCAATAATCTTGGGACAATCTTTTAGAAATGTAAAATATTCTTTTAATCCAGACCACTCTTTTAAAAGCCGTTCAATGCATGGTAGTAAACTAAGCCATCTTGTGACAACATGTTTAAGAATATCTTTAAATTTTATTTGGACTTCATCGCTAAAATTTTTGAGAGACTCTCTTCTTTTTGAAAATTGATTTGAAATTTTTTGGCGGAAAATCAAAAAAACCCAAATGTTTTAATGAATGTGAAAAAAATTTATTAAATCATATTTTACTATAAATATTTAATTGATTATATTGTCAATTTTATCTGCAAAATATAATAATAGCAGCTAAATATTTTTCTGAAGATAAATGCGAAAATTTAATGATTTTAAAAAATCTTTGATAAGTTATGTATAAAAAACGCCATCTATTATTTAAATTTTGGTGTTAACTCTTTTTAAGGGATTTAAAAGTTTTTGATTTTCTTTTGAGTTGTTTATGGGTAAATAAGGTATGGGAAATGATTTTTAGTATTTTAAATAAATAAAAAATTTTTTTTTATTTTTATTCAAAAAGGAGGACATTTTCAGCTCAAAAAGTAGGACGGGAGGACGAACAGCTAAAAGGGTTGCCGTCCTCCCGAAAGGAGGACGTTTGGCAACCCTACCTATAATATATCGTGTCTTTTTTTGGTTGGCGGAATGTCATTCTTTAATAAGTTGATATGAGAGTTTGATATACTTATAAATTTATTTCTGATAAATAAAAAAATTAAATTCTTATATAAAAAAATAAATTTTTTCTTTAGGGTATTTTCAAAGTCGCAAAATCTGTCAATTTTGTTAATCATTTATTGTATGGATAGAGCGATGAATATCCGAGCGAAATAAACTACGAAAGACGGAAAATGTATATGAAATCAGGCCATCATAGGGATAATCCATTTAATTCAATGTCAAAAACTTTAATTTATATTTGTGAACCTGTGATTATAATTTTCTAAATGTCGTTATTAATTTTTCATATAAGACATAAACTTTGTTTAAGACTTAAATTTTGGAATTTTGAATATTCAGCTGATTATTGAGATTGGTTTTGGTAACAACAAGTTCAAGATGCAATAATTGAATTTTTAAAATTATGTGCAGAAGATAATAATTTAAAAAAAATTAAAAACAATTAAAACTAAAGCAAGTTAAAACTAAAAAAATGTGGGTAGACAGGGGCGAAGCTTTGCGGGAAGAAATAAAAAATGCATTTTACCCAAAAATAAATATACTTCTTTAAACTTCAGATATATTTAGATTTTTAAGCGTGCCGACTATTTTAAATATTTTGTGTATGATTGTACATTTGAAATTAACTTAACTTGAAAAATATATGGTTGTATAAATTTATGAAATGGGATCATATTGAATGTTTTTATGATCAATATTTTATCCTTTATTGATAAATTAAAACAATTATATACATGTATAAATGTTAATTAGAATGACTTATATCCAAAACAGATAATTGGTTATGTCAACTTTTATTGCTAAATGTATAATAGGGCGAAATGGTTAATAAAACTAGTTTTTGTTTTACCACTCATATCCGTTAAATGTGATAAAGAAAGTTTACTATTAGATTTTACAATAAATTACACTGAATAACAAAAAAAACAACATAAACTATTTTTTGAGGATTCTGTAGACAATTTTCTTGCGATAACGATACCGGGTTTAGTTTTTTTTTAAGGTCTCCAATTTTTTTTAAATCGCGTCCAATGTTCATAAAAAAAATCAATCTATTGTCATATTCAAATTCCTTAAAAAAACATATCTAAAAAAAGTTATTACATAAATTTTTACCAATTTCCTTTCAAGTTATTTAGGATCAAACAACGGAGTTCGACAAAAACCACTAATTTTACAAAAAATAAAATAAAAAAAAAATATTTAAAAAAAATTAAACCCCTTACGTTAATAATGAATGTTTTCGTTATCTAAATATATTTTTAAACTTTTGTTACTACCCATAGGTTTTATGATATAGAAGCCCAAAATACCCCAAAAATTGAAAAATCTTAACTTTGACACCAACTAAAAATCTGAGGCCTTGGCTAAAATTCTGATTTCATATTTAATCAGCGGCAAAACCTTTAAAAACCATAGTTGCCATTAATGATGCTTAGGGTCGTCCAAATTTTGTTGTCCAGTGTTATCTTTAGATTAGATATAAAATTCGAATGTAATTTGTGGGTACAGCATCGGTTTTGCAATACTATATTCATTTTACGCCGGTCTCCCCTATTCATTTTAAAAAAATGCAGGAAAATCTAATTCGCATCATTAATTTTTCAATAAATTACATTATTTATGAAAATGGGGGGGGGGGGGGGGGGGGGGTAGAAAAAGTAAAAAATTTGATTGTGCCTAAAAAAGCTAGTTTTAAAATTGGAAGTAGGAGGGTTGGCATGCTACTGGAATATTTTGGAATTGATTTATACGTTTTTTAAACAATTGAAGTAAAATGTGACTTTTGGGTTTTGACAATATTGCTAAACAATTTTCATCGGGAAAACGATTTTATCAATAAAAAGTAAAATATTAACGCACTAATATATATTTTTTAACTCTCATCAGGTATACAGTGCTAAGTACGTCTATTAATGCAGAGGCGGGAATATCCATAGATCTAACCATTTTTGTTTTTTAACAATTTTAGTGAAAGGTTTAATGAGGAGGTACAAACCTTAGGCAAAATTTGGATGATCATAAATTTTTTTTGCGTTTATCTAAAATCTTTTTATTTTTTCTTAATTTGTAAAAACAAAGAATTAGTATAGCCCAAAAAATGGGCATTTTCTTATTTTAACTAAAATGTTAAAGGCAACTATTCCGAAAGTATTTTTTGAAAATCCTATTTTTTCAGTCGTGTGAAGGATTTTTGGGGTATCATGTTGGGGTATTTCGCTTGGGACAAATTTTTATTGCATTTTTAAACGTTACATGAGAAATATTTATTTACTCTTACATCATGGTACCGCATCGCTTTCTATTTTACTTAATATATGAATAGATTTTGACAATTAGATATCTAAGTGTGTTGGTCCATCAAAATTTTTTAGTTTGAAATTTTAATTTTAAGTATAGTTCAGAAAATCTCTAAGACCTGTGATCGCAAAAAAACATGTGATATGGATAATTTCCTCGAATTTATACTAGGGCTGGCTCACAATCAAGGCTCTACCTCTTTTTACTGTAGTACTAGAGTGGGTCTAAATGAGATTTGAACATAAGCTGTAACCCTTGCTATATTTAATTATTGTAAAACGGTCTGAAATTAATAAATTAGCCTATTAGTGGCATATCCGTTTGCCGTTTTTTCTAATCAAACTTTAGTCAGCTAAAAAAAACATTGAAAATTTTAGAAAAAATGCTAAAAAAACAAAAAAGATTTGAAAACAAAAATAAATTGAAATTTTATTTTGCATATTTTAAACTGTTATTTTCAAACTTTGAATAAACTTTTAAAAACCGATAATATCTCGTATCGGTTGGACGCGAAATATTTTGTATCACCTGCTGAATTAAGAGCTTGCTTGATATACTTAAAAAATATTTCATTTATTAATGACACAGGTCAATAAATTTTTGAAAGTTATGAGCTAACTACGGAGATTAAACTTGCCATCTCAAGAATTTGCAAATCCGTTTAATTTTTTTTCTAATTAAGCTAAGTTAGTAAGTTAAATGATAATTATAGAAAAAATGTCATAAATAAAATGATTCAAAAACAAAATTAACAGCTAATTAAATTCAAACTGAATCATTGTGTTGTATTTATGGACGCAAAATTATTCATATTCTGTAAATGAAGTTGTAATAGCTTGAAAAAACAAAATATTCATATGAGATAAGACTTGATGATATATTCTATTTACATAAAATTCACGGTTGTGCCATTGATATTTGTTAACTTGTGTAATACATTAATCAAGCTCTTACATCAGCATAGATAATAAGAATTTCACAAACTTAAATACGACAGGAATTATTATTTAATAATTTTATTTGAAGTTTGAATTTTACAGTTTAACTGCTGTAAAAGTCAAAAAAAATCAATTATTTTTTAAAGCTTTTTTGTTCATTTGGCATTTTTCTAAAATTTTGAAAGATTCATAGCTGACTAACTAAGTTTGATCATTAAAACGATAAACGGATTTAAAAATCTCTAAGTGCAGATTTTATCTCCGTAGTTAATAAATCTCAAAAATTTGTTGTTTTTTAAAATTATAAAAAAATCATAAGAATTTGGCTTATAGTTTATAATATTAATAAAAAATATTTTTTCAAGATGTACTGGGGTCCATATGAGCCCCACAATGCAAATCGCGGTTTAAAACTTCATGTGTTATTTAACACCAATGATTGCAATTATACTATACGGGCAAACTAGTTTTGTAAATATAAAAACTGAAGAAGACAAACATTATATATAACATCTCCCTTTTGAAATCTTTCCAAGGATAATATTATATAATTTCTCCTCGCACATAGCCATTATTTTTAAATAAAAACATAATATAAGTTTAATGGCATTTTTTAAAAATCACTCAATTAACTTAGCCCAGGTCCCACTCCCCGCTCTCTAGCTTATGTCAGTAGATTGAATTAGTTTAATTAGGGTATTATAAAAAACTACCATACTTTATCAGTTAAACGAAAGCTTATACGTAATAAAGGCGGTTGTATAAGTGTAAAAATATACATGTTTTTCAAATTTTTAACAGATTTATTTTAAACTATTGATCATGGTGATTAGCATCTTTTGATCGTATGGCTACGGCTAATACAAGTTTTAAAATTGTGTTGTTAAAATAAAAATCATTAATCAGCACTGTGAGGTCCATACGGACCCCAGCACATCTTGGATTTTAAATATTTTTCGATAATATTATATATAAATGGGCTAAATTTTCTTTTTTCATATATTATAAACAAAACTTGTAATAATATAGCGTCTAATAATAAATTTTTTTAGAATTTAGAAAGTGGTCCATTTGACCCAGCGTCTTCTATTCCCCAAATTTCATGGAAGAGCTACCCCCTCGGCAAAATCTCGGGGGAACTTTATCCCCCCCCCCCCCCCCTACCTGATTTTTTGTCTGATTAAATTTAATTTTATTTTTCATAATGAACTATTATAATGATATAAATAATTATTAATAATTAAGTCATTGTCTAATTGCAATAAATGTCCTCTTCAGATTTTAACAGAAGGAGATTTTGTAAAAACATATCTCCCATTTTGTTACGAAGAGAAGTTTATTAATTTTTCTTGCTCATTGATCTCTCAGCGCTACAGCTGGAGATCGTTATTGTGAGCAAGATTTTATATATTTTTTTAAGGTTTTCAAAACTGTTGTATTTAAAGCCCTATAAGGTAGTATAAAATTGTCATCTGAACTAAACAAGGTTTCATCATCATCCTCATCACTTTTTTCAACGTCGTCCTCCGGATAGTTACAGAAAATCTCTGAAGTATTTTTAAATTCTAGAATTTAAAAAAAATATTACCCATTTAATTGTAAAAATCATTCCATCTATCATAGCTTGGCGGAAAAACGGAATAAACATATACATTTCTTCAGAAATCAAATAAGGATCAAGGTCGTGAGAAGCACATATCTCGTTTATTATATAATATTATACCTTTTGATTAGGTCCACCTCGCCGCGTTTTTGTTTTAAACTAAAATCAACATTGTTTTCTTTACAAAATTTAGAGGTATCTTTAATGATTATTTTAAATTTTTCTTGATCTGCGTTTAAATATAATAAAACAAACTTCGTAATTTATTCAAAATTGATATGGTGCATTTTGTTAAAGAGATTGTGGCTCCCTTATTAAACAATTGGCTTTAGAGTTGCAAGCATAAATTATGAATTTCTTTTAAAATAGTGTTTAGAGTGCATAAATTTGTAATATAATCATTGGTGTTTATTCTATTTAATAACGTATTGGCCCGAGATGAAGTGGCAGCATCTTTGTCTTCTAAAATTCTTAAGGAATTTATTATTACAGGGAACAGCAATTTTAAATTCCCCCCATAACTATACCTACACCCCTCGAATACCTACCCCCCTCGGCCGATTTTTTGGATCCGCTTGGTTCCTACCTCCCCCCCCCCCCCTCCATCCCGGAGAAGTAAACACTGTTTGGACCCCACCCTCTCAATTTCAATGTTGAAAGCCATGTTTTCTATTTAAATTCAAACTAAAAACTATGCAACTTTATTTTTATAGCTGTTTTTTTTTCAATAATTATAATTATTAAGTTTACAATATGTTTGTATTGTATAATAATGATAAATCATTTTTTCTTTATAATATCTAGTTTTTACGTTAATATAGCCAAAAATAATATTTTATATTTAAAAATTTCATGGACTACATATATGTTCTATTATATAAAAATACGATTTAATCAATAATAATACATTTACTTTATTGATATGATTTATTTAATGTAAAAAAATTAAAAATTTTAATTTTTTAAATTTTTTTTTACTTTGTGTCAAATAAAATTTGCTTATTAATTATGGCTTAAATTGGTCTAAAATTAAGAGAACTTTCACTTTAAAATATAAAAAAATACAGGTAATAGCTCTAAAAGAAGTTACAGAGGTTTAAATTGGGGTCCGAGTGGACCTCACCATAGCGATCGTGTTACAAATTTCTCACTTACCATTTGCGAGAGGCCTATTATATATTTTAAAAATTAATTTAAGTACATTTTTAATTTTACACATATAACTATGCTAATTAAATGTGTTTAATTTTACTTCAAAACTTTTTCACTAGCTGCAGTTGTTAGCTTCAAATCCATTGTATTTTTAATTAAATAAAAAATATTTATGTAAGAATAACAGTATATAGAAATATTAAAAATTTTACCTTTAATTCGAGTTTATTTAAAATAATAACAATGTTATGAAAACGGTTTATTGTTACGTGCGGTGACACCAAATATGTACGAAAATAATTTGATTGGTCAACCAATCAAAAATTAGCTTGGATATTAAAATTATAAAACTAACTATAGTTAAACGTTACCGTTATGCTAATTTCTTTCTAAACTTAAGCTAACTACATTGTTATACAAATCGATTTCCACCCTAACACTAAGCTAACCTCACCCTAACCTTGAAACTAACTTACACTAACATCACTCTAACCTTAAGCTAACTACATTGTTATGCAAATTTATTTTCACCCTAACCTTGAGACAATTTTACCCTTACCCTAACTAAACCTCACCAAACCCCTAAGCAAACCTCATACTAAGTTTACCCTAATCGTAATTTAACCTCAACAAAAAGTTGAACTACCCTAATAAAACTTTGCTCTAACCTAACCCTAAACTATATAACAGTTTAGCAAATTTTATGGATTTTCGTTTCGTGCAACTTTGGGTTCGTTACGTGCTACCTCTGCGTTCGGCAAACATGTGCGAAATTTAAAAATGAATGATCAATGCATTGGCCAAACTACTTCAGTTTAATAATTTATTTTAGTTATTATATATATATAGGGATATTTTGCGGTTATACCCCTGCCAACTTGTCCTCACCTTGAGGCATTGAATTCATCATTTCCCGAGTCATTTAATGGATTATGTGAAAGTTTTAACATATTAGTTCCATGCGAAATTTGTAATGACACATCAGAAAATTGGATATGTATACTATGCCATAAAGTAGTTATTTTGTTATAAATTATTTTACACCATTTTTATTTATAATTAGTAATTTCGTATAGGTTCTTTGTGGAAGGTTTATACATGGTCATATGCTAGAGCATTTTCAAACTATTAAACATAATTTAGCAATTAGCATATCAGATATTTCGTGTTGGTGCTACAATTGTGAATCTTACATACATAATCCAGTATTTATTATAGTTTATGTATTTAGATTCTTACTACATTAAAAAATTCAATACATATGAAAAAATTTGGTGAACCAATGCCTCATGGCAGCTAAAGGTTAAAATAATAAAAATTCAGCCTTATAAAAATGTAATACATATAAAATTTACAAACCGTCTTTACATTAATATTTGATTCCTATACTGTTTTTTAAAATGCTTTATTTATTTTTATTAATGATTTAAAATGTACATTTATTTAAAATAATTTAAATATAATTTGTAAAAATTATATATTAATGCCATTTACACTGGGTCTGCTATTATATCATATCAATATATTAATATTGTTACAGAAATATGAAATAATATTACAACATAGCCCTTTATATAGTTTTGCACCTAGTAAAAAATAGCAATCACAATATTTTATGGCAAAAATAAGGCATAAATTAAAGTCTTAAATATCAATAATGCCAATTTTAACTAGAAAAATGGTAAAACCATTAATTAAAAGCTTATATAAAAATTTTAAAAGTGAAGAGCTGAAAAAGATAATTATTTACAGATGAGCCACAATAAAAAATTTAAAGCAATTATATGTCAAAATAAATTGCAATAGGTTTAGTCCAACATTCCTTACAATCAAATTAAAATGTAAACAACATGTTAAAGTTTGCAGCTGATAGGATAGATATTTAAACATTAAAAGCACAACTATGTTTTCAGGGTAATAGACTCTTGGCTGGTGTACCATTTTTGAGTAAAAATATCGAGAAAATTTCTTATATCCATTTTCAGTCCATTTAATTTTTCAAAAAAATTATAGAATAATTTAAAATGTACATATTGTTTAATAGCTAAATTTGTTTTAAATTAAATAAGAGTTCCAACAAATTCGAAAAACTCAAATTGCATCATTAGTAGAATTTTTAATTTTTTTTAAAAAATATATAAATTACTGATTAAACATGTCCCAAAATCCATATGAGGAATGTATACTCTCAATTAGCTTTCAATTTAAAGTTCGATCATTTCGCTGCAAATTGAATCAGTGTCGGGCTGTAAGGAAGACCGATACAGGGAAAATGGAGTAGATTTGCGCTTTTTAGAGGGCGAAGCAATTTTGGTTGCATAAGTGAAGGTCGGGGTACGAGCCTGACGAGATGAATTTGGCACGAGCGAAGTGGTTGAATTAGTTTTCGTGCCTCGTAGGGCCGAAAAAAAGGATAATTTACCGTCCCTAACCTTAACGCTTGGCGAATCTTCCGACTGGTAGGGCAAAAGGGTGGGAGGCACGGAATTGGTTGACATGGAATCATCAAACCCATTCATTCCATTAGGGTTTATGTTCGATTTTATCAAACTTTGCGAAGGATTGAGTGCCGTTGGCAAACTATTGTTTGAGCAATACCTAAAGGCCAATCATATGAAAAAATGCCATGAAATTTGTTTGTGTACCTATTACATTATACATGATGTGTTAAATAGCAAACGAAAATGTATTTTTGGTTAAAAATTAATAAATTTGGCATAATATGCTTAACAAAAACTTTATAAATGTAAATCCTGCTTGCCATTTTTTTTTCAATTTTTCATTAACCAGAGCCTTACTTAAAATTTTGATTTTTAGTGTAATGATTAAAATTGTAAAAAAAAAATCGATCTTTTAGTTATACCAAATGTCAAAAAAATTATTAAAAAATCAAAATTTTTATGTTACTTAATAAAAAGCAAGCTTAACTTATAAAAATATTTACATTAGAGATATAGCAAAAATAAAAAAACAAAATATTGATGTTTTTTGTTGGCAAATAATTAACACTGAGTTACATACATACTTAGTTTGAAAGAGGCTCTATGATAATTTCTGATTTTAGAGGCAAAGCTTTTTATATAAAATATACATATATATGTATGTAAGAAATCCATATATCAAATAAATGTAAAAGCAGGGATGTTAAAAAAACAAAAAACATATTTAATTATAGCCTTAATCCACAATTTAGTTTCATTAACTGATATATAAAAATACAAAGCCAAATAAATTATTAATCTGCATGCCTCTTAATTATTTAATGTAGATCAAAAAAAATTATAGTATAGTATAGATTAAACAAATTAAAATGAATACTATTATATACAACAATAATTGATACTTACACCTGGAAAATGTAAAAAGTATTAAGTTCATTAAGGACCAAAGAGAATTACATATAAATTTCCTGACAGATTACATTAATAAGCCATGATTAAAATTATTTAACATCGACAAAAAACCACAAGTATAAAAATTCTTTAGCCATGGCGAAAGGATCACATGATCACTTTATCTCACTATTTATTTATAAATCTTTTTCGCCTTTGACTATTTACCTAGGTAGATTAAAAAAACTAATCACATTAAACCATTAAAAAATTTAACAAAATTTTTTTTATATAAAAATCACTTGTTTATAATGTTTATTCAAAATGTGAAATAAATTTAATGAAGTATTTTTTTAGCTTTTACATCAATATTTATATATTTAGCACCCCAATCAAGAAGACAATATATGATCGCTTTTTAATAAAAACATATTTTATAGTTTGAAAATAGCAGTTTTTAAATAAAAAAATTTATCATAATTTTTGTTTTTATTTTTTGTTTTTTTTATGAACTTTTTTAAAAATTTGAACGGTAAGCGTATACAAAAATTCTAAGATGTAAAGTCTAATATTTATAAGCTCCTACGTTACTAAAATTTGTTAACTTAAGTTAGTGTCCAAAAACAGTTATGATGATTTATAAAATTTCATATTTTTAAAGATATTTTTCTGTAAAAAAATGAATTTTAAACACGCCTTTTATTACTATTAACCTTATTTATTTCTCAATTTTATTTGGCATGTCAATACGAAAATGGCGTGTGCAAGAGCTCATTTCTTAACAAACAAAGTAAAATAGGTATAATTTTAAATTTGTAAAACTTTACAATCCCTTGAGAGTTTTTCTCCACACCTTTTTTTTTATAAGTCCAATGAATGTGAGTATTTTTCATTTTTAGGGTGTAATTTCTAAATATCTTGGTTCAACGGGAATTTAATATTGTCATTTAATTAACCACAAAAACACTGTTAAATCCAATTATTTGCAAAATATTTAAAATTGATTAAACATACGGTATATATCTTAATTTAAAATATTAATTGGATAAATTTACTGTGTAAACCACAAATTAATTTTAAACAAAATATGACCCAAAAAATTTGCATTAAAATTCGAAAAAAAAATTACTTGAGCTCTAGTTATTTCTGGGGTATAAGGGTATAATGTTAATTAGGATACATTTAAAGAAATTGTTCTTATTTTTATTTAAAACTAAAAATCAGACCTGTTGTAACTTTTTTATCACCCTTATATTCACAGAGTCAAAAAAATTTTTTTTTAATTTTTTTCAGATCAGTTAAGGTGAAAAATATGCAGCCTACTGCGTCCAAATTTCTAAAAAAAAATCAAACAATTTTGCAAAATTAGGTGCCTTAAATTATATAATATTGACCTATGTTCTTGAGACGACAAGGCATGTTTTAGATGAGAATTCTGGTTGTGTTCTGAGTTCGTTTTGAGATTTTGATGAGAATTAGCTGCTGAGTTAATGGCATTAAATGATGCCTGTGTATTGCTAAACCGATTAAGCTCAGGTCCCATTTTGGAAGTGGGTAAAATTCCTTGGTATTCAAAATACGTAGGGCTGAGTGGGTGAGATTCTGGAGGCGTTGGGGAACTACATAATACAAATTTTAGTATAAATTAGGTGAATAAAATTATTTGCTGTTTAAGTATAATGTTTAAAAAAATACTAAAACTATTCACGTGACTTGAAACGAAAATATTGTTGAATATTTATCATAAGTTGTTTGAGTAATACACCAAATAAACAAATCAAATTCAAATTAAATAGCTTCGTATAAAAAAAATATTTAAGGTATTTAATAGTGCTAATATGGCATTTCTGACTAATTTTGCCCAGTTACAGAATTTTATATATCCCAGGTTACTTAAGTCTTTTTAATCTAGCTACATAAAGTTAGTCTATGATTGTAAATGTAGAGTTTAAAATGTACATATTTATCCTCACAAAACATGTAAATAAAAGTAATATGCAAAGGTTTTGACACAAATGTTTATTATTTACAACAATTTGCAATTTTTTACTTTAAATATGTTTGTTATTCAAACCCAAAACCAAAATGAAATAAATTGTTTGTTACAAAAATTAGTAATATTTGTAATGCCTCTTCACTTTATAAGATTCAAATTAATATAGGAACACATTATAGAAATCTTTTTGGTAATTATTAAATATAAATTACAACTTCTTCCTGTTATTTAATGTTTCTCATTTACAGTGGGTTAATCTTCACAAATTTTACACCATTACTTTTTGTTTTAATTCAAAAAAGTATCTTTATGCATAGTTAAAATAAATTAATTTATAGTAGTTTATAAGTTTTAGGCCTGTTATATTTGTTAAATCTAATTTTTATTTGTTTGGGCATATAAAATTTTATTATTATATTGGAATAGTATTATATTAACGAATTCGCAAGTGAGTGGTTAATAGATCAGGTTATGTCGAATATTTCAGCAAGTAGATGAAATGGCTATCTTTACTAAGGAAAATATTTATTACTTAAAACATTTTTAAAATTAAAAATTGTAATTTCTATTTTTTTTTCAATAATTTGCAAATAAAAACAAGAAATCAAATTTATAAAATAAACTTTTTATAGATAGCAATATTTGTTTTGAGAGGAATTAAAATTGACGCAGATGAATTTTGAGCCTTGTCTACATTATCATAATTCATAAAAGCTGTGACTCCTTGATTTTGAACAGGAATTTTCAACTTCCTGTTGGGAAATAAAGAGTCATTTGTCCATAACTTGTTAGCCCTTTTTAATTCATCCATCTAAAAATTATAGACACAAAAAATGAAAAATCTTAATTTTATAACTGCACCAATTGTACATACTAATCTGTCAAAAAATAAGAAACTTCATGATTTTGCAATCTAACTCAATATCAAAAGCTATCTTTTTAAAATATAGTTTTTAAGTTTTAGCAAAGATTATTATTACAATTCATAAATTAAAAACAAGGTAAAATAATATTTGACATTAAAACAGTTACAGTGCTAGCTTCAATAAAGTGGCACATGAATGTGGCCATCTAACACTTTTTTTGATTGCGGTCACTAACAAAATAATCACAATCACAATTAAATGATCACAATCACAAATAAATGGCCAAGATAATGATTTCATGGTGCACATCACTAATTTGTGTGACCATTTAGCCACAACATAATGATATTTATTATGAAAACATCATCTTGGCCATTTAAGTGTGATATCATTTTATTTGTGACAACAATAAAAAATATAGTGGTTGATGGCCACATTTTATGTATCTATTGATAATCAATTTCTAGTGCCACCTTAATTAAGCTAGCACTATAATTGTAATATTTGTATATTAAACTCAGAGTGGTAAGCTTATTATGTAAAAAATTGTGTGCAAATTATTGCCTAAATTAATCATTCTACAATTGTTTTAATATAAAAATTTAAAAATTTTGAAATTAAAAATTAAAAAAACATTATTGTGGCAAAGGGCATATTTCCAAAATTATATAAAAAATTTCTAAACAAAAAAACTATGACAACTTACAAACATAATTAAATATAAATATATTTTTTGAATGAATAAAGCCGAATCTAACAATAGCCTACTATTAGTTTTTTTATTAAATATTGTATAAATAAAAAATACCTTTATGTTATATTTTAAAGCAATGCCTTGCAAAGTATCTCCATTTTGGACTAGATATTCTATGTAAGATTGTTGATTTGTGCCCTTTTTCATTGTTCCATATGAACTAGGCTTTGAATTAATTGATACCCTCTCATAATCCATGCTAAATAAAATTTGGTCCCATACTGGATATATAATCATCAGGTGACATTTTTGTCATTATGTCTTATACATAATTTATAATTTTTTTTAAAATAAATATTAATCGTAAAATAAAACTAGACAGAAGGGTAACATAAAATTTAGTGGCCGCAAAATTTTGTATTATGACATTTAAATTTTTATTACTAATATATAAATATTCACTAAATATACTTAAAAAAACTATCTTTCAATTTTCTTTTTGCAAAAAAATTTTCGATAAGAAAAATATAAAATGCAATAAAAGTTACATTTATATGACAAAAAATCTCACCAATGTTTAATCATTTTTTTTCTAAAAATATTATGATTTTTAAAGGCAATTAACATTTATTAACATCATTTTTATAAAATCTTTAATCAAAATCAGGGCCGTACCAGGTTTTTCAAGCGCCCCTAGGCAAAAAAAAATAAGGCGCCCCTTATTTATTATATATAGAAAGAACAAGAGGTAACAATTGAAATATGATGCATGGTAAAAATCTTATATAATTAGAATATACATGATAAAATAAAATTCTAAACAATGCATAATAGTAAAATCAATAAAAATTTTTTTGACCCTACAAATTCTTCTGTTTTATCCTCTAAAATAAGACCAAGCACTATTTTCGATTCTATTGCCATATTTGAGAGGCCATTTAATCTATCTTCTAGCATAATCAATCTAAGATAATTTTTTATAAGTTTTAGTTTGCTGAACTTCGTTCTGCGGATGCCACAGATATCGGAATTGTTAGAAATATGCAAAATAAAATTGTTATATTTGGATATATTTGATCTACTTTTTTTTAATAATTCATGATAAAACATTTGATTTTATGGGTGCTTTAAGTTTAATAAAAACCTTAGTCTCTTCGCATAGTTCGTGTGGATTGATATCGGACTCTGTTCCATTACTTACAAACTTGCTAATTTCTTACATTCTTCCTCTAAAGAAGAGAATTTTATTTGAAGTTGAATATACAATTTAAAAATTGTCTTGACTAAATGTTATTAATTCAAATCTCTGCTCAAGTGAGTTTAAAGTAGAATCAATTAAAATGTTAACCACATCTGTCTCATATTTTTTGCTTGCTTTTTCAGCAAATCACTTCTTAAACCACTTATAAAAATTCATGACCAAGCTATCAGATGAATTTGTGGTAAGTTTAGTAATGGATTAGGCGGTTCTAAATTGCTAGTAAGATCTTAAAATCTTTCCGTTCAAAATTCAGGCATGTAAATAGGCAGCACGTTTTTTCTCTAAGGCCCAGCCTCTCAATACTCTTATAAAAGACCTTGTCATCTCTCGCCCTGGATCTCGCATATGGACCTGGGTCAAAAGAGGCTTAAGATTGGCCAAAAAATTTTGTTTTGATTACTCTGTCTTCCCTAAAATTATTGGTAATAAGATAAATGTTTTAACGCAGTTATACTAAATCATAGAGAAAAATTTAATTAATGTATGAATAAGGAATGACCATATTGAAATAGGTTAAATTTTAAAAATAAAAAACCTTTTTGTGCCTTCATTTTTTAAATAAATTTTTGATATTTTTTCATAAGTTTATAAATTATTTTTTGGAAAATAGAAAATGTAGCGCCCTCAGCAAATGTCTGACCCATGAGATAGGCTGGTACGGCCCTGATCATAATATTAACAAAATTTAATAAAGGCTAAGTTATCAACCATTTTTGCCATTTTATTTTTATTTAGTCGGACATTGTAAGTAACAAACATAAAAAATTTCCTGTGGAATGGCAAAAAAAAATAGAAACTAATCAAATAAAAATTCTGTATATAAACTAAACAACTAAAATGTTAAATATAATCTTTAAATAATATTTTTATATTGCAACACATAATATTAAGTCAAATTAGAGGGTCAAACATTATTTGTAATCTAATTGTTATGACTTATAGTTATACACATATTTTTTTTTAATATCAAATTAACGTTTGATTGAGGTAAAACTTTGATTAAAACAAGCTTAGTATGATGTCAAGATTTTTGTGAGGTTTAGTTAGGGTTAGGGTAAGTTAGTCTTAACGTTAGGTTGAGGTTAGCTTAGTGTTTGGGTAAAAATAAATTAGTATAACCAACCTTAAAAATCAGTAAATAAGTTCTTTTTCATTCAAAGAGTAGCTATAAAACTTTAGTACCCCTAACATTCACAATTGATTTCATATATGCACTTCCTTCAACAATTTTTTGAGAGCTATAAGTTAATTACAGAGATCAAACCTGCCCTATGTGCTGATAGCCCCCCTGATCTATTAAATTGCCTGATCAGTCAGTCTTTTAGAAAAATGGGCTAATAAATGGGAAATGGTAATCGGTACAGAAAAATGCGGAATAATGTTTTGTGGAGATGATTCTGATCAAAACCTCAACTTAAGATTCAGGAAAAATTGATTTCAATTGTTGATGACTATAGATATCTTGGAATACTTTTTAATAAAAATTTAAATATTAAGGAAATCATTAAAGATAGAGCATTTAAAAGTAAGAAAATAGTTAATATGTATGGACCTTATTTTCGCTCATCTTTTATACCTATTCTCGTTAATTTACCTTACATGTGTTCTCCCAATATTAACATTTGGCATGTTTAAAACTTTGAGCAGATGTAATTTTGGGCCTATAAGGTTTTTGCCGAATCAGGAATCCACCCAATTTGGTCGTGTAAATTAATTAGTGGTTTAAGTTCAGATTTATAAAGACCGAACAGTTCAACGCTTAACTGAAAAATCTTTTCGTTTTTTTAACAAAGCTCCTATAAAAACATTAATTAAAGATTTAGTTAAGTCTAAGACTGGCTCTAAAAAATGGACATGGATCTCAAGATGTAATATAACAATAAAAAAAACTAAATTAAATCTTAAAGATAACATAGCAAAAAAAATTCTAAAAAAGTTAGGGGTTTTATTTCACATAAATTTATGGGGGGAGATAAAACAAAATCTAAATTATTTTTTTTCAGCTTGGAAATAACTCTTTTTTAATATAATAAATATTATTAGCAGTGAAAAGAATGTTAAATTTGCATCAGGAATAAAACTTCTTTTACAAAGGACAAATAACTGGTGAGATCTAAAAAAAGCTAAACTAGCCAAACAGGCATTATCAATGTCAGATTGTCCCTGTTGTCATGACAACTTCGTGAACTCAATTCATCACTTTCAATGTGTATGCCCAGCATTCAACGAAATTAGGACGCAATACATAACTCCTATCTTGTCAAAGTCTTTTTCCAACTTATCCCAGGATTCACAAACTACGCAATTACTTTCACCTATGACACAAGAGCATATAGATAATTTAATTAAATATATTTCTATTTTCAAACTATATTTATCTTGAATGGGTGATACCCATTGCCCCGTTAACGTTCATGATAAAAGTGCCAAAGCCCTAACGGGTACGGCGGCCTCAATAAAGGAGGCTGTGAGGGGGTGGTTTTTTAGCATGTACTCCTAACCCTGCATGGACCGGTGATTTTTTAGTGAAATACGGACATCAGTGCGGTTAATTTAATTCACCACATCAAAATACCTTTACTTCATTTACCCACTGATCAATCTGTTATTCTTTAAAATTACTGGTGTATTTGATAATCACAATCCCAGTTTATTTATAGGCTAGCTTTGGGATCAAACGAGCAAATTTTTCCACCTCCTTACCAAAAAAAAAATCTTAAGGATCATATCCATTACCGTTTTTCCTGATCAAACTTAGTTAGTCAGGTATAAATATTAAAATTTTTAGACAAAAAGGTTGGAAAACAAAAAAAGATTTTTACAATAAAAATAAATTGAAATTTTATTTTTGCATATTAAATAGTTAAACTGTTATTCAAACTTCAAATAATGCATTAATTAAAAACCAATAATATATCACGCCGTATTTAAATTTGGACACGAATTATTTTATATTATCTAAATGCCGATGTTAGAGCTTGATATACTAATAAAATTCATTTCTCATTATTTATAAGATAACAACAAAAAATACAAAAAATTTTTTATTGGTTAACCAATAAATTAGCTTGAATATAGTAATTATAAACCACCCTAAACTCGTCTAACGTTACCGTTATCCTAACCTCAGTCTATCCCTAAGCTAACTACACTCTTATACTAAGCTCTCCTCACCCTAATATTAAGCTAACCTCACCCTAACCTTAGACATAACATACCCTAACCCTAATTAAACGTCTCCAATACCTATTAAACCATACTCTAAGCTTTTCTTAACCGTAATTTTACCTTAACCAAACACCAAATAACCCTAATATTACTTTGACCTACAATGTTGGGATATTTTTAAGATTTTCGTTATTTTAGGGATTTTCGCTTCGTACAAACTTTGGTCCACCCATGAATACAAGGGATTTTTATATGCAAAAATTATTACTACATTTTTTTAGGGTGTATTTAGATCTGTCAATTCGGTCAAAAAAAGGCCATTTTATCGTATTAGACGGAAGGAGCTAAAGACGGAGGAAACTAAGAAAAACGAAAAATATAAACAGGATTAGGCCATCATGTGAATGCATTTGCTGACCTGTGATATAAAAGATTTTTATCCTATTGTAAATTCATTTAAAGTATGAAATCAACGTTATTTTTTATTTAACAATTTCTAGTTTTAGAGCATCTAGGTAGTTTAACATTTTTGCATAATGTTTTTAACTGGCTTATAGAGCTTAAGACCATAAAATCTGGTACATGAATTACTACTAAGTGTATTGATTAAATCTCATAAAAGAAAACAATGAGTTTGAGGTTTCCACAAAAACCTTACACAAGATGCGCCATACCCAATAGGGCTCTAACGTTTATTTACTAAGCATATCGTTTAAGGACTTCTGACAAAGCAGGCCACTCAGCAGCTTCATTGTGGTATGAGAATTATTATTTCAAAAAAGCTTCTTGTGCACTGATTCGAACTCTTAACCCCATGCGTGTTTGTAAAACAGGAATGTTTACCATAGCTATCTGAGCCAATATTTAATCTCCAGCTAAAATATTATATAAATTTGTCAAATTGTGCAAATTTATTAATACAAATATATTAATGACCATCAAATAGATATACATGCGATGAATATTTATGTATAAACTTTTGTTTAAGCATGATTTGTAATTAAAATTACATTTATTTTGTAGAACAAAACAACAAAATTTAGACGACCTTAAACATTTAAAGACACAACTATCGTTTTTAAGGCTAATTAAAATTGCATTTTTGCCAATGGGCCAGATTCTTAGTTATTGGGTGCCAAAAAATTTTTTGTTTTAGGGACAATTTAAACTTTATTATAAAACCTTAAAAAAACTTTAAATTATCAATGTAGTCCAATGTAATTGGCTTGGCATGGCAAAAATATTTTATTATTTTAAACTGTAGTCAGGCCCTGTAATATTTTAAGCCATCTTTTCCGTATGCTAAAGAAATAAAAATATCACATCAAACATGTTGGAAAAATTTCAAAAAAATTTAAGAAAAATGTCCGCAACTTTACAAGCGATTGAATTAAACCACTGTGGTTTGAATTTTTAATGAATCAAAAAACTCATTTTTGTACAACTGTTTTTTTTTAAAGGTGCAATATTCCATTGCTGTATGCAGATATCTTACGTACAACAATATTGATTTTCGGCTTAAATGGGAAAAATATATATGTTAATTTAAATCTCTGGGTAGTAATAAAAATATTGCCTTAATATTTAGGAATTAATTTATGTAAAAAAAAACACTTGATCGAAGATAGATATGGCGGATCACAATTAGGTAAAAAAAATAATATTTATAAGCTATATACAGCGTTCAGACTTCGTTCAATTTCTCAAAAAGTAAAAACTTGAATATTGAATTTTCTGAAATATTCAACAATAAACGCCACTCTGTTTTGTTTAAACAATATTTCTATAAAACCAAAGTTTTTAAAAATTTCGAAATAAATTTTTATAATTTTTTTAATTTCCCCAAAAATTACGAAGCCTAAACGCGCCCTAATAAAAGTTTTAATTTTTTTTAAAAATATAAGTTTTAGAGTTAACAGAAGCTTTTCATTAAATAACAGTTCTGACATATTTTTAAGATATGAAAAGTCTTGTAGAAAAAAAAATTATAAAAGCACTGAATCAAGGTGTATCCATATAAAAGGCAACTTGGTAAAATAACCTTAAAAATGTAAATATTTACTAATGTAAGGAAACTAATATTTAATTGTATTGAGGATCAGAAATTATGTAGATCTAATATGTGTGATGAATCTGTCCCAGTAACATTAGTTTTAGACGGTATGCTATTCATAATGTTAATATAAGACGGAGCTATCCCATTTAGATGGTCGTAAAAGGTGTCCCGATCAACTTGGACGGAAAGTTGACACTGGACGGTATCACTACCCAGCTCGTGGTGTAGTGCGGACATAAACATGGAATTTATCTATATATATAAAATTTAATATCGTAAATAGGTTGAGATAAACTATATGATAAAGTTTAAACGGGGATTCCGGCCAAGCTAACTTGACAGATTTTTCAATTTGAGCCCGGCCCAAAGTGGTTAATCAACTGTAGGAGCGGAGGGCCGTATTTATATGCGGCCAATTTTTTTACAAGCTAAAATTTGGGTATAATTCTTCACTTCGTGATAAAAATTAATCATCATTAGTTTTTTGTTGTTAATGGTTAAAATAACACAAAATGAAGTTTAAAATATTGGCTCGGTCCGTTCTCGATAAAAACATCGGACGGGGCCGGATTTTGATTACCACCTAAAAATTTTTAATCTATTTAACCAAAGAGTATAATAAATTATCAGTTTAAAATAACAAAATAAACAATAAGATGATGGAAGAAGTCTTTTTATTTGCGTATTAAGACATTTGAATGTTTAATATATTTTAATATTAAGTATATTTGTCTGTATCGAAAATTATTCATGTTATCCTCTTTTATAATATAATTTAAATATAATTATTTTGTCAGGTAAAGTCTCAAATGGCCTAAGCCTTTATGATTTGCAATAAACATTCTGTTTGGCTGTAAATCTAAGATGAAGTAGTATTTGCTATATTAAAAAATTAATTAAATTAGTAATGTTTAATTTTAAAAAAAAATTATATATAGTAACAATGTGTATAAAATATATTATAAAAATATTTTTTTTAAGTGCCGCGTTCTAACTTAAGTCAAATTTATGGTAAAATTTTGAAGAAAATTATTATTAGCTATTTTTTAATTGGGTAGAATCAAAAAATGTTGCCATATACTTAAAACAATTGCATAAAATAATGTCAAATAAGATATTTATGAAAAAGACAAATTTCAAATTTTTAGAATCCGTAATCTGTAAAAAACCTTTTTTGATAAGACGATCTTTAGATTTATATTTGTTTAAATATTCAAATGAATAAGGTTTAAATTAAAATACAGTTTAAAATTATTTTTAAGTAAATAGCCACCTATTTTTAACAAAACTTGAGCCAATTCGTAAAATAATAGATTTCTAATTTAATTTGTTATATTTTATGGGCATGAAGTCAGTTTTTTATATAATTTCAAAAAAAAAATTATTCAATAAATCAAAAATTTGCTTAATTTTAATAAACACACTATATTCTATACCTATCCTGCAATAATATTTATAAAAAAATTAAAAATAAAGAAATATTACAAAAAATCCAAGCATTTTACAAAATAAGTTAATTTTAAACGTGAAATTTATGATAATTAAATCAAAATAAAAGGTTTAAATAAAACCTCTGATTGCAAAACCCTTTCGTGCATAGGTGGAGCTGAAATATCGATTAATACCCTAAGCGTAGCAACGTAAACGCTATTTGATAATTTCCAAATGTGCAAATTTAAAATAGATTTAACGTAAGGCAGATGGGATACCTGAAATCATGGGTACAAAAAAAATTATAAATAAAGGGATACATTGAATGAATATCATTTCGTAAATTTTTTTTTCCAAATATGTCAAAATTTATAAGAATTTAATATTTTTATTTTATGATAACTCTCATTTTTTCTGATTAATTTTTATTTTTCCCTATTATAATCAAAAAAAAACTTTTTGAGCGAGAAGCATTGAAAATTACAAGACGACGTTACCAAACTCTGAGGTCAGTAAAATAAAGTTTGCGTCTCTGCCAATACTATATAACATTCATTAAAACGACCCGCATAATCCGGAATACTAATGGATGCAGGGTTTAACACATGGCCAAAGTCAAAGGCGGTGAGTTATCCGCATGGAAAAAAATGCGCCCTCCCACCACCCCCTTCACTTTCTCTCCTACCCCCTGTAATTCTTGATTGAATAATGTAATTGCCAGTGCATTCACCTTTTATTTCAATGATCCTAACCCCCCCAAAAAAAATATTGAAGACAAACAAAAATATTTAGCTAAAAATATTTATATACGTAAAAACTAAACTATACCACATCAAATAATAAATGTATTTTCCTCATTTTAATGAGAAAAATAAGTTACATTTGTTCTAATCCGAGACACAAAGGACCCTAGTTCCTCAGGCGTTTTGAGGGCGAGCACGTTGAAGGAGTCACGGAGGAGAGGTAAAACGCTCAAAAAAATGAGGGTGGAAGTGAAGAGTGAGCAAATGGGGTCGGCAATGTACCAGCCGTATCTTTGCATGAGGAATGAGGAAAGGATAACTCCTACACTGCCCAAGGCATCGGCAAGAACGTGTAAGAAAATACCTAAAATCATAAGTTTAACAAATGTGATTTTTTGTAAGATAGAATTATAAAAAATGCAAAATTTAAAAAAAGAAAAATTTCTACACCTCAAGAAATGAAACTTAAATTTGTGGTAAGATGTTTTAAAAAAATATATTATTAGAGTTTAATAATGTTTAATATCATTTTTTTTTGCTTAGAGTGATTAAGTTGTAGGATTAGAATATTAACAAAGCATTTGAATATTAAAAATTTTTTTATATAACAAAAAAAACGTTGAATAACATAAAAAATAGAAGAGGAATATAAAATCATGTGTGAGGTAGCACTGGTTCATTCATTTGCCATATGTTGAATATTTGGCAAATGAAAGAGTGCATGCGCGAAAAACATAAAAAAATAAATAGCACAACACCTCTCATATTCATATTGTGCCCGTGAGAGTGGCCTCCCACGTGACTATGGGTGGTGGTTGATGGGGGCGGGACATCGATATCAACAATCTGCATTTTGTCAAATTCGTTATTAGTGCTTTGAACGTTTTTTTGAGTTGTTGAGTGAGAACACGGACCGGTATGGTTAGAAAGGGACGTTTCTATAATGACACTTGGTATGGATCCATTGGCAAGTAAATGTGACTGGTGTTGATGACACGGAGACCGATGTCGAGCGGAGTTGTGATCTGAAGAATAAAAAACAGGTCAACAAATATCATTTTAAAAAAAAGAAGTTTTGACATTAAATTAAAAAAATCTCCAAGATGGTCTTACTCTCTCACATATTTTTTCCGTTTTTTAATGCCGCCTTCGGTTATTTTGCATCGAAAAAATGGGTTGAAAGATTTTGCGACCTCGAATACTCTTTTGTAGTATACTTTTTATCTCAAATAGTAATAAAAAGTTTTAAAGTTTATCCAAGCGCTAACTTATTATATACAAAATATTTGGCTTCCTAACCTAAAAAAAATACAATATTTTATCGGTTTTTTCATTTGAAATTTAAATTTGTAACTTAAATTAGATATACGTTGTTATTTTTTGAGTTTTTTAAAAAATTTTAATATTTATGACTTACAAAGTTTGATTTAAAAAAATTAACTATCCCTTAAATGGCAGGTTGTGTTTCTATAGTTAGCATAAGAATCTCAAAAATTGTTGAGCTGTAATATCGAAGTGGTTTACTTGTACATTATTATAAAATAATGTTATAAAAAACACAATATCAACAAAAATCGTATAATAAATTCTTTAGTTATGAATCTGAATAGCTAGTATTCAAACTTAAATTAATGGTTTTAAAACCGATAAAATACCTGTCAAGGTCGCGGTGCTAAATAATGTGTGTTACTTAACCGTTGATAGATATTAGGGTAGTTCTCAGTAGGAACCCAAAAGCCCGTCCGACCCAGTGCCGCCCGGCCCGAAATGTTGAACCGGGCGCGCCTAATATAAAAAATTTGTCGGGCGGGCCGGGCCCTTTTATTTAATTTCGGGCTCGGGCCAAGGCGAAAATTTTTGATGCTTAATTTTTTTTATTTTTTTTTAATTAATGCTAAAATAGTTAAATAAATATATTTGTGGACGTCTAGTCAAAATTCTAAATTTCATTTTTTTTAATGATTATTACTTTAAATCAAAATGCTCTTAATATTAATAATTTATATATAGCTATATTTGATGTTAAATTGTTTGTAAAATTCACAAAAATATTAAGGGCCGATATTTATAAATCCGGGCCGGTGCGGCTTATAAAAAAAAACACCGAGCCGGACCGGGCTAAAGATAAAAATACTTAAGGCCGGCCACAGGTAAAAAAATTTCGGGCGGGTCGGGCCTTAATATGGCCTGTTGAGAACACTAATAGATATATTTTAAAAATTAAATGGCCATTTTCAGATTTAAGTTCTGACACCAGATTCAAATAATAATTCATAAAAACGGAATAATTCCAATTTTTTGTGTTTTTAACTTATAAGTTTATCAGCTTGAAGCTTAAATAAAAACTGATGCTTGCTAATTAAAAAATGGAAAAAACAATATATATATTTATGGTGAAAATACGATGATATATCATTTGTACCATCATGCTTATGAGCATGCACATCATGTTCTTTTAAATGAGGATGTTGATCGTTATGTGGACCATGGTGCTCGTGATTATTTTCCTTGCGCGGCTCATTCATAAAGCTTTCCTGTTCTTTGTTACGAACAAAATTCTGAGCATGCTGTGAGCCTTGGTGGTGGTGATGACCATGATGATGATGATGATGAGTGTCATGCTCATTCTTGTTGTGAGAATGATGATGATGATGCTCATTCTCTTTATCAGAATGATGATGATGGTTACGCTCATTCTCGTTATGAGAATGATGATCGTGATGAGCATGTTCTCCCCCGTGATGAGAAGAGTGCGAATGTCCGTGATGAGAGCAACCGCCGTCGCCCGAAAGGTGAAAAGCGAAAATACCGATAAGGTTTATAATTAATCCAATGACAGAAACGAGCTGCATGTGTTAGGATCATAATAATAATAAAAATAACAACAATAATAATATCAATCCTTTATAATAGGACTTATAATAGTAGTAATAATAATAATAATAATAATAATAACTACATTAATAATAATATTAATATTGATAACAATAATAAAGAATGTTTTCAAAATATAATGTTCAACAAAAAAAGCTTCACCTGTGATAAATAGCAAAAAAAAACAGCTGAAAGCCAAGTATATCTATAAAAAATTAAAACACGAACATCCAAAAAATTTTAGTAAAACAGAATGTCAGTCCTATTATTTTTAAAAAAAAAATATTAAAAGTAACAGAGTCAACCTTTTAAGTGCAAAAAATTAATTTTTTTTATTTTCTTGGTAAGGAGGTGAAAATTTACTCGTTATCTCGAAGCTGGCCTATACATAACTATTGGGATCATCAAATACACCAGTAATTTTAAAGAAGAGCAGATGGATTAGTGCATAAGTGAGGAAAAGGCATGTTGATATCCTAAATTAATTTGTCCGCACTGATGTCCGTATTTTATTAAAAAGACCGGTGCAGGGTTAGGAGAACTTGCTAAAAAAAACTACCTCCATACAGCCTTTGGTTTTTTGAGGCCACCCTAACTGTTAGGGCTTTGGCATTTTTATCATGAACGTACGGGGCAATGGATATCATTTAATTATCAGTTTTAATTTAATTAAAAACACGCCAAATATAAACTTTTAATAAAAAATGTTAATTTTAATAAGTAGCTAGTGAAATTAAAGTTGAAAAACAGACAAACTCTTAAAAAGTCCAAAAAAAACTTTTTATTTTAAAATTTTATATGTATAAAGATACAAATTAGAATCAAATGATGATAAAAAGGGTCGAACGAATCAAACAGATAACACACAGGGCAACAAATAATGTCAGAAACAGGATTATCATGAAAAGATAAAGGAATGCATCTCCATGATGGCCTAATTTCATATACGTTTTTCGTTTTTCTTAGTTTCTTCCGCCTTCAACTCCTTAGATCCGTCTATAACGAATAATGACCTCTTTTGACCAAATTGACAGATCTAAATATACCCTAAGAAGAAAATATTTAAAAATCTCTTATGCATTTTAAAATCCCTTGTGACTTTTATTATTAGTTACATATAATGGAAAATTTTTTTTATATCGAGCTCATAAATCGGCATTTAAATAATACAAAATATTTCGCGTCCAAACTTAAATACGACACGATATATTATTGGTTTTCAATGAAAATATTATTTAAAGTTTAAATTTAACAGTTTAACTATTGTGAATATGCAAAAATAAAATTTCAATTTATTTTTATTTTTAAATTTTTGGTATTTAACCCTTTAAAATTTTTAATGTTTATACCTGACTAACTGAGTTTGATTAGGAAAGTAAACGGATTTATTATGTATTAAGATGGCAGGTTTGGTCTCTGTAGTTAACTCATAACTCTCAAAAAATTGTTGACCTGTGCAATTAAAATACAATGTCCTAACCAAAGCTCCCTTAGGAATATGATTCACAATATATTTTTGAATAACCCTGGACAACAAAAAAAACAACATTAACGATTTTTTGAGAGTTTTGTAGAAAACTTGCGATAACACCGGGTTTAGTTTGTTTTCCAATGCCTCCAATTTTTTTTTAACAGCGTCCAAAGTTTAAATAAAAATTCACAAAATTAATTTTACTATTAATTTTACAAAAAATCTATATATTCAGATTCCCTATAAAAAACATTTAGAAAAGGTTATTACCTAATATTAAAAATTTACTTTCAAGAAATCAAGAAAAGGATTTTATGACGAAAACCACTAATTTTGTAAAAATAAAAAAAGAAAAAAAATTAAATATTCAAAAAAAATTAAAACATCTTACGTTAACAATGTATGTTTTCGTTATCTAAATATCTTTTTAAACTCTTGTTACTACCTACAGGTTTTATGATATAGAAGCCCAAAATACCCCAAAAATTAAAAAAATCTCAATTTTGACACCTAATAACTAAAAATCTGAGGCATTGGCTAAAATTCTAATTTCATATACGTGATCAGCGCCAAAATCTTGACCATAAACCATAGTTGCCAAAAATAATGCTTAGGGCCGTGCAAATTTTGTTGTCCAGTGTAATTTAAAACAAGCTATATAAAAAAAACAAAATTTGAAAGTATAAAAGCACAAAATATTTCACTTTGAATGTGTAAATGTTATTTGATAAATTTATACCAAAAGTTGTTCGGATTCAATTCGTGGCGGTTCGAATAGCCTATCGAGCGCAGCAATAAAAACGTTTACCGAGACCAGGAGGAGGAATAGGCCATTAAGGAAGCCGGATAACACTTCGGCACGACCATACCTGCAAATAATTACGAATTTATAAATTATAAAAGTATGTTATTATGTGATCCCCTTCTTAAAAATATTGATTTCAAAATAAATTATTAAAATATAAAAATTAAATACATTGAAAAAATGAATAAAAATCAAATAGGTTGACAAGAGGTCGCAAAATAATGTATTTAAAACAAGGAAGTTTATTTTATAGCAAAAAGTGAATAGAAAAGATGGTCAAAGTGATTTGATTTTTTTTGACAAAACGCTGTTTATTAATAAAGAATGTACAACATATTTAATAACAAAATATTAATTAAATCTACTAAAAAAGTTCAAAATTTTTATAATTATAAATATGTATCATATTAATTATATCATAAATATATAGTATTTACATAATTTTGTCACATCAGATTCTAAAAGGGGGGGGGGGGTAAAAAAGAAAACAAATTTCTGTATAATAAACAATTATTAAAATTATAAAAGTATAAACAACTATTAAAAGATTTTTTCCGTCAAAATTATTAATTTTCATTTATTTTATTTATTTTTCATGCACTAAGTAAAATAAATAGATTTATAAAATAAGGCGCGCTAAGATTTTGAATAATTGAAAAAAATTAGTAAAAATTAAAAAAAATAGTCAAGAGTGAATTACAGGGGGGTAATGTTAAAATGATAATTAGCTATGTTTATATAGATTTGAAATATAAATTTGATAAGGCTGAGCAGGGTGTAAGGTAATGTTGGTATAATAAATAACGGTCTTCGCTGTAATAACGTAAATTATTTAATAAATATTACCAATAATTAAAATAAAAATGCGCCATACCAGATGACTGTAAAAGTGTGCCCTTAACAAAATATTTTATTAAAAGATTTAACACTACCCATAAGTAAAGGTCTTAGTAGGCTTCCAACGGGCCATGAGGGCGGCTACGAGACCCATTACCAGGGCCGAACAGTCGAAAAGCATATGAAAGCCATCGGATATCAGGCCAAGGCTATTGCTCCAAGCTCCGTATAAGATTTCAACGAGCATGAAAAGCTACGTATGAACGAAAAATATATTAATTAATATATAAAAGAATTTTAAAACAAATTTATATATATTTTTACGGTTCAGATTGTATAAAAAAATAAATTAAATAACAAAATTTATCCGGAAACTTATCAGTACAAGGACGATAAGATAAAATGTTAAAAAAAATTTCGCTATTGTATTATGCTTCTTATATTTTATTAGGATTAAAAATGAATACATAATTGGATTGGTTGTGGGATAATTATAGGGAATTTATATCCTGGTGGCTAGGCCACCAGGATATCTCTTGGGAATATAGGTATAAAAGGTTTGATATATGCTTTTTATTAAATAAGAATTTATTAAATAAGATGGACAAAAATAATAGTATATCTATTTAAAAACTAAAATTTTTATTATAAAAAACTATTTCTGCAAGTCATGATGACATAGATAAATTTTGCCCATTAATTAATCAACTGTCAAATATTATAATCCATTAATATTACGGGCCACGACACCTCCCTTTTTCAGGGGGCATCGTGCCTGTTGTAGTCTCCTGATTTATACAATTAGAAGATTGCGGAATATAGTGTTTGCGTATAAACCAGAAATAGGTAATGAATAATTGAGGATTTTGGCTATCGTAACTGATTTGGTTAGACTGTTGAAATTGGGGGTTGCTGTTGTACGGGTGTTGAACTTTGCTGGTCTCTTGTTCCGTTTTTTAAAGTTATGTCACCTCTCCTTGTGTGCGGCTTGCGTAAGTCGGGGTCTGTGTATAGGTGGTTTATTATCCGTTGTTGATCCATAGATTTATTATTATTATTTTTTTTTTTTACGCTCCTCTACGATGTGCCTAGATTAGATGGAAATTTTGCCGTAATCCATTTAGGGTAATGCTAGATCTTACACTTTCGCAAGTTATAGAACAACCTTATAAAAAGGATAAACGAACCGGTTTCTATTCCGCGACCACCATCTTTTTCACCCAGTATGCAAAGCCTTGATTACGTTGTTGAGGTCATCGGTTAAAAATATTGAAACCAATTTAGTTACTGCCGATGTAATTGGGAAATCAATGATCAGTTCGTATAGAATAGCGTGGGTGGTGAGAAAGTGAAGGGGGGGGGGAATGTAGAAGCAATATGACGAGTATCGATATCTTTATGTTGCCTTCAGAGAATTACGCAAGGGAATATGTTTAGAATAGAATTTATCTCACTGTCAAGTTACGCAAAATATGTTTAGAATAGAATTTATCTCACTGTCAAGTTTAACGCTCTCCTCCAATGTATATTCATCAGGACCGTTAATATTACCGACGTAGATCGGCAATGATCTAATAAGCCAAAATGTTTTGTTTAAACAACATTTTTTTTTAATTTTCCCTGGCCCGTCCTCGGGTTTGACGGCACAAATTTATTAGGAAGAAAAAGAATAGATTGTTGGATTTTATAGTGGGATGATTTTAGGGAATTTATATCCTGGTGGCTAGGCCACCAGGTATATGCTTTTTATTAAATAAGAATTTATTAAGATAGGATGGATAATAATAATATTATATCTAATATAAAACTAAAATTTTTATTATAAAAAAAATATTTCTGCAAGTCATGATGACACAGATGAATTTTGCCCATTAATCAATCAATTGTCTAATATTATAATCCATTAATATTACGGGCCACGACATTATATAAAAATATTAAAATTTGTTGAGAGTTATGAGGTAAAATAAAACCTGCCATCTTAAGAATGTCAAATTAACCGTTTTTTTAAACAAAATTAGCTCTAAACATTGAAAATTATAGGAGGAAAAGTCATAAACACCAAAAAATTTGAAAGAAAAATAAATTGAAATTCTTTATGTATATTCAAAACAGCTAAACTGTTATTTCATAAATACCCAAATAAATCTTATCGGTATTAAGTTTAGACACGAAATATTTTGTTACTAAATGCTTTATGTGAAAGCTATTATATTAATAAAAAATTTCTTATTGTGATGATAAACATAAGTTAAGAGGGGCTATATTAAAAAAAATTTCAAATGTACTTTTAAGGGTATATTAAGATCAACTTTGTCAAAAAAGGCTATTATCGTTATGGACGGATCTAAAAAGTCGAAAGCGGAAAAAACAAAGAAAAATAATATAATTGCGATAAGGTTTTCGTGGAAATACATTCTTTTATGTTTAGCGACATCAATATTTGTTAACCTGTGTTAATTAGTGACCGTTATTCATGAATAAATTATACACTCAAAATAAATAAAAAAAAATAAACAATTGGTTTTGAGGTTTTCCTCATACCTTTCTCATTTAGGCGGCGCCATACCCATTAATTTGACTTAGCCCTAGCAAAACAATTCGTCCACAGGTTAAAAAGTAAGATTTGCTCCGCCGGCGACCTAGGTTTTAGCCTAGGCTCTTACTTTAGGCATATCGTTTAAGGCCTACTGCCTAAGTAGGCCACTCAGCAGCTCATAGTGGTTACACATATATACTATTTTCCCAAGAAAAAAGCCTCCTATGCATGGATTCGAACTCGAAACTCGTGCTTGTAAGACAGGAAGGTTTGCAACTGTGCTTTTAAAAAAGGGTATACGTAACCTCACATAAAAATATGGTAAAAATAATGATAATAATTCATCATCACATAATTATAATAAAAATGAAAATCCATAAGACTGTCTAACAAAATATGTATGAGCTAATTAATATAAAATTTTTTTTTTAAATTTTAAAAACATTTTCTCGTTTTTCATTACAAGAGCCCTTAATACATCAAAAGTTCATAAAAAATGTTTACATAAAATTCAGGACCAAAAAAAATTTTGAAAAAAAAATATCAAAACTTAAAAAAATATTTTAAACCGGTAAAACATCTAGTGACATATATAAATCTCGTTTAAAAAACTTTTTAAATACATTGCCGAAAGACTCTAAATTTAGTAAACATAATATTTTTATTATTTTTTTTTAATTTATTTTAATTACTTCTTTCATATATTACATTTAATATATTACCTGTTTATAATTTATTAATCTTAACATTGTTAATTTGATATTATAATATATTAATGCTGGAAATCTTATTATAAAAAACAAAATATCATTCACTTGCATTACATTTAGTGTAAATCCGAATTAAAATTTCACCATCTCATATTAAAGATGTAAAATTATTATGTAATTTCAATTTAAAAAATGTTTTTTTATGAATCATTAACAATATTTATTTGCTAAATTAGCAATAAATCGTAATGATGTAAGGGGCCAATCTCTAGGTGATTTAGGGAACGAAAAAAACATTTAAGATAAGGTCATAAAAACTATTTTTAAGCAAATTAATAAATCTCTACCAAGAATTAACTTCATTTTTTTGTAATCTATAAAACTATAATAATAATAATAATAGCAGCAAAGACTATAATAATTATAAAAATAATAATAAAAAGGAATAATAAAATAATGTTAAAATAGTAACCATAATATATACAAAAATAAAAATAAAATAATAAACATAATAATATACTAAAATAGATAATGAATTTAAATATTACTAAAAATAATAATTAATAATGAATATCATAATAGTAATAACAATTATGAATCAATAACAAAAATAACAACGAATAATAAATATGATCATGATAGGTATGAATCAAATATTTAAAAAATATTAAAAGTTATAATAATAATGCATTTACTAAATTGGCAATTAGGAAATAAAATATGGGTCTAGAAGCTTTATCACGCGATATTTGAGAACAGAAATCAAACACAATCGTTTTGAAGGAATGCGACATGGTCGAAATATGGCCAGCTATAGTTTCATAAATAAAGTTATAGATATTGTATTAATGCATATAAATGTATACCAATCGACATAAGAACAATAATGAAACAAAACATAATGTACCAGTAAAAAATATTGAAGAAAAAAAATATTCACTACCTCGGACCAAGAATTTTTATTTATATCAGCATCATATTACATGAAAAATATTCATTTATCTACCCTTTATTTTCCAAATCAAAATAAATTCATAAAATTTTACCAGTGTATTCGTATAAGGGTAAGCCCGAAAAGGTAGAATATCCCACAAATTGACCTCTACAACTTTTTTGCGCGTTTGAAGTTAGGTTCAAGACAGCTGAAGGAATAAGTAATATTAACTATTGTATTAAGATATCATTTTGCAAGCATACATATCATTTATATTTGCTAAATACTAAAACCCAGGCATAAAAACTTCGCCTAGGATTATTCTTGAGCTAACTCAATTTTAAACAGCTGATTTTATGACAGTTCAAAAAGAGCTTTTATAATACAAAATTTTAACCCCCCCCCCTACCCAGTGTTTTTTTAAGTATGTCAAAACTCTTAAAAAAAGGGGGGGGAAGGGGTGGGGGGGGGGGCACAAATTCGTAAATATGGACCAAAAATATTTATTAAAACCTCTAAATGTTTAGCCTCATGACTTAAATACGATTCTTGAGATAAATCATAGCATATATATCATTGTTAATTTTTGTTTAATAATAATCATATATTAAGGATATGAAATTTATGTAAAACCTGGCCCGTAACTATTCGCCCCCCCCTGTCATTATTATTTAACTTGTAGTATGAGTTGAACATTAAGAACCTTTGATTTCTAATGTAAAATAACTGGATATATACCAAGGACAAATAGAATCATGCCGAAATAAGCGCCAACCGTTAAATTATGGGTATGGTGAAGGGTTAAATCATTTTTATAGAGGGGAATATCAAGTGCATTATCCAGATTGTTAGGATTGGAATGCGTCAAAAAATGGTCCCATATAGATATGGTCTTATTTTGGTTACTATTGAAATCATTGTTTTGGGGATGGTTCTGGTTGCTTTGATGCAAATATTTTTGTAACATATGGATCACGTAAGCTGACCCATATGATGCTGTAAGATGGCAAAATAAAATTGTAAATTGTGATTGGACATATGAGATTAGGGGTCAAGTAATTCTTGGGCCTGGCAACGACCTAATTTTAATAAACCCAGCAAGCTTAAAAGATATTTCTAGCCATAAAAATATTTGATTTGATTTGTAAAAAATACAAATTTTTGGAAAAATAGCCTTCACTGTGTGATAATAACTCATTTTATTAATATTTGCCATAATAAATAAAAAAAATAAAGCAAGATAATAAAAATCGTTTCAGCCCAAAGTTTGGTAGGAAGACTAGCACTGGGGCTATTGGGTCACAACATTAATATCTATAGCGTACATCAAAATTTATCAAAACTGAAAAAAGCCAATAAATTTGAAAAAAAATCTTTAAATACAAACATTGAACAAATTGAATTATGTTAAACTAAAAATTTTACACAGGTATAAAAAGAAAAGAATAATCACAAATAATATAAAACAAAATACAACTATATTTAATTGATTGAATATAAAAAATTAACTCAATGTGGCAACTCTTGCAAAACGATATTTATCAAATCTTATAGCGCAAACAGTGTTGATGTAAAAATTTGCAACATACATTACAACTGCTATAAATATGGTACTAAATATGTTGGGTAACCAATATGTAGCAATGGCATTTGAATCATCATTTCCTACCTATATAACATAAATCTTTAAAAATATGGATAAATATGCAATTTTAATTTTTTTATTTTAATTGCTTAACGTAAACTAAATTCATTTAAGATAAAACTTGTTAAAAAAATTTTTTACACTTAGCAAATTGGATTTTTTATGCAAAATAAAATTTTAAAGTAGTTGAGTTATCAAAATAATAAATTTAAGATTGAATGCACCCAATCCTGGTTTATTGGTATAAATTGTATATACAGAGAAACCAAAACACAAACAACAAACTGACTTCCATATAATAGTAGCTGTGTGATTTTTATACCACCTATTTGAATAGATAATTTCTTTATAAGTTTATCATTAATAAGTTTGAGGATGATAGATAAAATCAAAAGGCAAATTCCTTTCTAAAATTGTAAAAAATTAAACTTTTTGTATGGGAAAACAATTTACTTAAGTAGCTATACCTTATGATCTGATAAATTTAGAACTTTAACTAAAAAATTAGTTTCTGCATCATTTGACAAATTATGGGAAAAATGTTGATCATCATGGTCAAAGAATGAAAAGACCAGTAAGGCCCCAATATAAAAGAAAGTTCCTCTTATCTATTAGTATAAAAAAGTTATATATATATTAATGTAAGAATTTTTATATAGAATAAAATTACTTTTGAAGGAGTCTGTTGACCAATTTGATTAATTGTTATAAATATTGCAATAATTAATATATCACTAGTTTCAATAAGAAATATACTCCTTAAAATATTTTTGTTGATAAAACTACCTTATTGGTCCACTAAGAAACAACCCCTGCAACCATAGATAAGAATGAATGACATTAAAAATTGAGTATAATATCAATTTAATATAAGGTATTTTGAGTTTCTGTAAACTAAAACATTTGTCAACTGATGATTGAATAGCATACAATAATAAAAAAGATCTAAGGAGTATAGTTAGGCTAATAAACTAACATTGAGTAAACAACTGCAAATAAGGCAAAAATATTCAAATTTTGACCAAAATTATATAGCACGTATATAGCCAAACAATTCAAAAATTTAATAAAGATTGAGGTTGTTGTCAATTTGTTATCACGCAAACTAAATTTTATTAAAATTTTTTACTTAAACATTTGACGCTTTGACAGGTTCATATGAATAATTAGACAGGTGTTAAAAAATTTATTATTTTAAAAAATTCATTCACCAAAAATTTTCTTCACGTGTTTTTAAATGGTCAAAAAGTTTTTCAGTAATTTCGAGGTTTCATTCTAATTAATTATTAGAAAAAACATCTAAAAGGAAAAAATGTAGCTTGAAATACAAAATAAGGCATAAAGTATTTGTAGTTTAATATTTTTCTTTTAGGTTGCCGAACACAATAAAAAAGTTAAAAAGAATAACACAAAGATTAAGAAAAGTATTAATCTACATGTTTTGTATTTAGAAAAACGTAAGGAAACATTCAAAATACCAAATTCATGTCCATTTAAAGAAGAGATTATTGAACAGGAAGTAAATTTTTAACCTTGTTTGGCAAAATAAATTTGTTTTTAAGTTAATAATATTTAGCTAAATTTTATTTCTGCACTTCCGTAGTTATAAAATATTTACAGAAAATATTACTCATCATTTAACAAAACTTTATTTTCTTTGTAAAAAAATTAAGTTAATTTCATAATTAGCATTTGATCATAGATTTTTAATATTTTATATGTTGAATATAAACCTACCCCGCACAATTATTCACAATTACATGCATAATTTTGTTTAGATAAATTCAAAGATATTATCAAATAAGAAGAAAAGAAATCCAATATAGCAAGCAACAAAGATATGTGACATATATATTAACTTAATAAATAATGTTTAATTAATTTATGCCTATATTGTAAGAAATGTCTTAAAATGTTTATATATTTTTAATATATGAATGTTTATGCTAAATAGTTAAGCTTATTTATGTTCCTTTTCCTTACTATAAAATGATATAGGCATTTTAGCCATGCTTTTAGTCTATATGTTTTCCCAAATTGTTAAATAAAATAATTCCCTACTTTAACTTTGCATAATGAACAAAAAATATGAATATTTTGTCTGCAACATTGTTTATGATTGTATATTTTCTATATTCAAATTCTATTTATTTCAGTTCTACTATTGATTTTTAGGATTTTAATTTTCAATTGTGAGCTTTAATTGTAATGGGTTACAAGCTAATATAAAGTCATTTTGAGATTTGCAATAAATTAGGAATATTTTTGATTAGTTGTTTTATCAAACACATTTTTTTAACAATAGAATAATTTTAGATTAGTTTTTTGATTATCATTTAGTTAAAGCTTTTTAAGTTAATTGGGTAATGTATAAAAATGTTTTTATTTAATTAATATTCTTGATTCGTTTTATAAACAGTTTATGGTTTTTTCTGTTCCTCAGCTAAAACAACATTGACATGAAAGTAGATTATATTGTAATTTTAGTAAATAACTGCATGATTAAAAACAGAGTTTAAATGACAAATTGTAACCAAAATTATAAAATATATAGATACCTTTCAATTAAATGGCTACAATCAAAAACTGATTTGAACAGTTAATTGTTAATTACACAGGTCAACATTTTTTTAAAATTATTAGTTAGCTACAGATATCAAACTTGTTGTTTTAGGGAATATCAAATCCGTTTGCCGTTTTTCCTAATCGATTTTAGTTAGTCAGTTATAAACATTAAAAATTTTAGAAAGAATAAATTCAAAAATAAATTGAAGTTTTATTTTTACATTAGTTAAACTGTTAAAATCGAAATTCGAACAATATATTATTAAAGATAATATAT
>CM060245.1:6884187-7081360 GCA_030555515.1 Acutogordius australiensis
AAAAGTTAATATTTATTTAAACATTTTATTGATTTTTTCAGTTTTTCAAATTCTTATATAAAAGTTAGAAATTTGCAAAATATATTTTAATCACAAAAAATAGTATTGTTAGTGGCACCGGTAATCGGTGCCACACCATAGATTATCATATTATTGGATTATATTTTATGTTGCATTTATATGAATAAAAGACTTTTACTTGTGAATAAATATTTTAATATTTAATAAGTTGTATAGTCGATATAAATAAGGGCAGTTAAGTTAAGAGTATCACAACATACTTTTTTTGGCGCTGCGAGGCGACCTATTCTACAGCGGATTCAAAATAAAATTCCCATTGGACCATTTAAAGTAAGTGAAAGGATTTTAATTTGTTGAAACGAATATTTAAAAATAAAATAAAAAGTTTTAACGAAAAATTGTTGATTTTTTGGAAATTTGACAAAAAAAAAAATTTATTTTTGGATGCAATGGGCTTTAATTTCATCCCTCCTCATCCTTATATACTTATTCTATTGGATATATTCGATTCGGGGAGTTCGAATATTTTTGATTCGAATGCTCTTAGATACGCTATAGGCATCTTAGGACCGATGATTGCTCTGATTCTTGGATATAAATTCGGAAAGCGAACAGTACAGGTACATTGTATGAGGGAAAGGGAAAACAATTTGGGGCGGTTACTAGAAAAATTAGTGATTTTAGCTAATGTGACTAAAAATGAGGATTCTACCACGACATTAGAACGTGGGAATCCTGGAGAAAAGACAAACTCCGAAAATTTAGACGCTACCTTAATGGTAGAGTCTATTAATATTCGAGAAAAAGAATTAAAAAGTATACCACACGCAAGACAGGATTTACCTGTTAATTATGAAAGACGACCACTATCATGTGCTTATTGTAAAAAGCTAGGGCATCCAATAAGTGCATGCTGGCTGATAAAAAAATTCTGCGTGGTGTGTCAACGAAAAAGACATAATAAAGACTCATTTTGGTATAAACCAACAATGTCCAAGGTCAATGAGTCACCTTTTGTAAATGTCCCATATAAAGTGATGAAAGAAAAAGTACAGCCTAAACCCGATCATTTTTTAGGGCGACAGGAGGAAGTGAAAAAGCCGTGCCTTCCTCCGTGGTAAAAGTCGGCGAAAATAATACAGCGCAGGATACATTAATATATAATTTTGTAAATAATGACGAAAAAATAATGTGTCCAAATATAAATTTAAATATTAATGGAGTAAATATAAAATTTTTGTTCGACACAGGAGCAGCGATCTCCATTATAAGTCAAAATCAATTGAATAATTTATGTCCAGGTATAGAAACGACTAAAAAAGAGCTAGTGGCTAATCAGTTCGATGGAAGTAAAATAGCTTTCACTGAATTTATTGAGGTTATATTACCTCATAATAATATTGTTTGTCGTTTCTGGATTTCAGAGGGCATGCAAAATATATTAGGGTGGGATATAATTCAAGCTCTAGGGCCTGATAATAATTATTGGGACATTTTTCAAAAACCGACCCTCTTAAAGGATTATAAAAATGATAAAGAATCATTGTATGTTAAAGACTATATGATAATAAAGAATTGTACAAAAGCTTTTCGGGATGATATTGACAAAATTTTAAATAAATATAATACTATTTTTAACGGTACCTTAGGATGCTCAAAAGGTATTGAGGTTGACATAAAATTAAAGGATAATTACAATCCAAAATTTTGCAATTCGCGTCGAGTGCGAAAAACTAATCTAGAAGAAGAAGTGGTTAACGAAGGAACGGAATTGCCCATCTCATTAATGCCAATTTTTGCAACCTTTGAGCAGGTAAATAAAGCTGCGGCAGAAGATGATAAATGGCTGAGGATCAAAGAAAGTTTAATTGGCGAACAGCCATGGGATTTGGCCGATAATGTCTATGAGAGGCTACAAGCCGAACTACATTTTAAAGGAACAAATTTATGGAGGGGAAATAGGCTCGTTGTTCCAGAAATGTTGCGACAAAATGTCTTAAAAACCTTACATGCCGGGCATCAAGGGGAAAGCTATATGAAACTTTTAGCTAGACGTCACGTTTGGTGGCCGGGAATTAATGACAGTATTAAAGTTACCCTTAGATCTTGCAAGGCTTGTCAACAAAATTCGGCATTACCAAGGGCTAATAAAAAATCAAAATGGGAACAAATAACCATCCCTTGGAGCCGGGTACATTTAGATTTTGGAGAATATAATAAAAAAAGATTTTTAGTAGCGGTCGATGCTTGTTCAAGTTATATTGAAATTGCTTGGACACAGTCCTTAACCTCCGCAGTACTCATAAAAAATATCAAACGCTGGTGTGGAATGTACGGCATTCCAAGAACCCTTGTTTCCGACCGAGGCCCTGCGTTTATTTCAAAAGAATTTCAAAAATTCTGTGAAGAATGGGGTATAAGGTCCATTTTAGTTCCTCCGTATCATCCCCAATCAAATGGATTGGCGGAGCGAGCTGTAGGCATTATTAAAACTTGGTTAAACAAAGAAAAAAATGGCGAAAGTGAATTTTGGTTACTAAGATTATACCATAATGATGTGCCTAAAAACAAAAGTATAATGGAAAAATTTTTCGGTAGACAGGCTAGAACACCTCTTAGTTTTTTGAACGAGGAGAAAGAAGGCCTTTATAATACTAAAGCGGGAAAAAGGAAAGAAGGAGATTTAGTGTGGGCCTACATGCCTAATAAAACATTTGTGCCGGGAGAGGTAATTAATGAAAACATGCCTAATAAAACATTTGTGCTGGGAGAGGTAATTAATGAAAATACCAGAGGCCAATACGAGATAAAAATAAAAGAGGGGAATCTGGTAAGGCATGCTGACCATTTAAAAGCACGTGCCTAAATACATTATATTTAATACAGTCTGTTTTAGCACTTTCTCATTTTTATCTTCGTATAATACTGCCTAAATTCGCTATATTCGATAGCCAGTTAATTTTAGTACTTTCTCATGTTTATCTTTGTATGATACCGCCTAAATTCGCTATATTCGATAATCAGTTAATCGTTTTAACACGTTTTTCATTCGATATTAACATTGTTTTAGTAGAAATTAATTCTATGGTAGATAGAATCCATTAGTGAGTTAGCTGTTAATTATTTAGATGGGTACATTAACACCATTAATTAGATGTTTCCATTACCAATTAATTAGATGTTTCTGTAAAGTATAGGAATATCGATTTTTTTAAAAAAAAAAGTAAAATTTTTGTTTAAACAGAAATTAGTGATTTTTATAATTTTTTTTTCAAAAGAGTAAGAAAGTAAAAAAAAAAGTATTTCAGTTTTTGTTTTTGGTGAAAAAAAGCTAACCTAGATAAAATAGATTTGAACAAGAAAATCTTTAGCCAAAAAAAAAAAAATAAAATTATCAGAAAAAGCATAGATAAAAAAATAGTTATATACCTAAAAAAAAAATATTCTTATGGAAATTTCATAACGAATAAAAAAAAAATGAAACTATTAGAAAAAAAAATAAAAATGATATAGTAAATTAAATGGATAATCTGATCTTTAAAAAAAATGAAGCCAGTATTACTGCTGATCGTGACATTCTCTTATTTCGGAATATATAATTCGATTATTCCAGAAAACGTTAAACCAGGTATTCAGCGTCAAAATATGATAAATTGGACACAAAATTCTCAGCGACCTTACATAATGCAATGTGAGCCTAAAGGATTGCCTCCCGACGCCAAAGCTGTCAATATCGATCTCATGGAATATCAAGATCTCAATGGACAAATGGTACCCAAATATTATTCCATTGCTCATAATGTTTCAAACGACGGTTATTTTCAAATCGCACCGTGGATGGTGGCAAATAGACCACACGATATCAAGGTCGGGGCTTTGAGTACCCCGATACGCAAGAGGAAGGATGAAATTGAAGTTCGTAATACATTTGCCCAGTGGTCCGATATACACTCATCAGGCTCATTCTTCAATAACGAAAAGATGACTGTCGAGTTTGAACGCGAAACGAGTGGGATGTGCAAACAAGCGTTAGCCGACGAGAAACAATAACCCTGGATGCACAATCGACTTGCCCATGAAGATAAAAATAAATGAAATTATTAATTTGTGAGAATTAAGTTAAAAAGAAAATTAAGCTAAAGGGTGGTGGTTAAGTCTCAAATAAAGATATTTTAATTGACAGATTTGGTTATTAATTGGTAGTCTAAAAAGTTAAAAAAAATTAAGGGTAGGCTGGATGAATTGGGTTAAAATTTGTATGGCCTAAGCCATCATTTTGCCACTAAAAACATCCATGGTCTCAAATTAAAGATATTTAAATAAACAGATTGGGTCATTAATTGGTAGGTAGGTCTAAAAAGTTAAAAAAAAAATTAAAGGGCAGTTAGGCTGGATGAATTGGGTTAAAATTTGTATGGCCTAAGCCGTCATTTTACTCATTAAAAACATCCATAAAAAAATAAGGAATAAGTTAGAGGCGTGGTTATATTTTGTCCAAATTAAAATGAAATTTTTAATTTAGGATATTTAGGATGGCTGCCAAATTAAAATGAAATTCTTAATTTAGGATAGCTGAAATGAAAATGCTTAAAGCATACATAAATAACCACTCATATAGGTAAAAGTAAAAAGATGGAAATTTTAGGTAAACTAAAATTATTTCGATTAACTTTTAGGCCGGGTTGAAAAAACAGATAAAAGTGTAACCCAGTAATTAAAATTTAAAAAGAAAGAGACCACCAAAGATTAGGATCACAAAAATGAAAGTAAAAAAGGTTCTAAAATAGTTGTTAGTAACTAAAAATAAAAAAAGGTTAAAGTCTAAGAAATAAGGGTTAAAAAAAAGGGACTTGAATAATAAGAAGTAAAAAAGAGGTTTAAGTTATTAGGATTAAATAAAAAAAAAAAAGTTAAGTTTATCTAAAAAGAATTTCTTTTTTTAGGAAGCCAATGGAGGTGTCGTGATCAAGAGAAAAGTTAATATTTATTTAAACATTTTATTGATTTTTTCAGTTTTTCAAATTCTTATATAAAAGTTAGAAATTTGCAAAATATATTTTAATCACAAAAAATAGTATTGTTAGTGGCACCGGTAATCGGTGCCACACCATAGATTATCATATTATTGGATTATATTTTATGTTGCATTTATATGAATAAAAGACTTTTACTTGTGAATAAATATTTTAATATTTAATAAGTTGTATAGTCGATATAAATAAGGGCAGTTAAGTTAAGAGTATCACAACATAAATATTTTAGGTTATAACCTTTTTTAGATATGTTTTTTATAAGGAATCTAAATATGCCAATAGGTTTTTTAGAAAATTAATAGTTAAGCAATTTTGTAAATTTATTACTGATGGACGCGGTTAAAAAAAAATTGGAGGTATTGGGAAAACTAAACCCGGTATCGTTATCGCATGAAAATACTATACAAAACCCTCAAAAAAAATGTTATCTTTTTTTGTGTCCAGTGTTATTTATTAAAGCTTCATTCCTCTTTCTTTTAATCGTCATATTATACAAGATTTTTTTGCAAAATATAACTTCATTGTTGCCTTAAGTGAAAAAAAAGAAGTAAAAACTATTTGTAAAAACTTTAATTGGCCTCACTTTTGTAAAAAAAAAATACAGACATTTACTTGGTTGGGATCAACAAGAGTTTGATTATGCACTCATGGTATTAATGGATACCTTTGCCAAAAGGGACAGCTTTTTTTTAATAAGGGCACGTGCAAAGTTAGTTATTATTTTTGTGAAAATTTCAAATTTTTGAGAAATTTTTTTTTGAAATAAAACGCAAATTTTGTAAAAGTTGCCAAATTTAGTTAAAGCACATAAAATGCTTTTTCAGAAATAAAAAATTTTAGAATTTTCAAAATTTTACGAAATTAAAAACCTACTTTGCACGTGCCCTAATAAACATTTAATACATTTTATTTGTTATTTTGTATAAATGTAAGTTCATAGATAATATTCTAGAAATTTAGGTCATTAGTGGAATAAAGTTAGCTTTTCGTATTTGAATCCATTAGCCTTCCTTTGGTATTCGGATGTAACAGATACTTCGAGTCGATATAACAATGTTGACGACCTTGTGTAATAGCAGTGTAGTTTAATCTAGGCAATCTAATTGATATCCGTACAGGTTGAGGCACGAAAGGTTCGAAGTACCCTGGTTTTTGGGCTGTTCATGGCCCACGTCATCAAAATTTCTCCCATTCGAACCGAGAAGCCTCGAATGTAGCCTAACTCGGGACGACCTCAATCGGACACACACTTTGCAAAATATCCTGGCAGGAATTATTTAATCCTAACGTGTTTTTAATTATATTAAAAATAAAATTCCTTTATAAATTTTGCATTGGCGAAAACTTATAAATTATGTTAGAGTACTTTTATGTTCTTTTATGTATTGAGAATTAAAATGGTGAAACGATAAAACCCATATTTGAGGTCAATAGGATTTTTGCCAGGCGCCCACCATACCATAAAATCAATGCAGCTGCATCGAAAAATTTCACGACTACACAACAATATCAAAAACATTTTCCTTTAGTCCTACATTTCTTGAAGAAAAAAACCTTGAGGCTAGAAAGCCTCTCTCTGCAATTAGCACTATATGGGGTTTATAGGGACTCCAGCACATTTTGAATATCTTCAGAATTTATATATAATTGTAAACCTTTTGTGACTTTTTTCTTGAATATAAAATAAATAAAACTAGTATTTAAAATTTGGTGTAAGTCATATAACAAAATTTATTTGGAAAATGTGGGGACCCATTACTGTAGTTTTCATGTTGAAAACCATGTTAATGCCTCAATGTAAAATTGAAACCGTAAAATTTGCTATCTTATTTTGTTATATTTTTTCAGATAGTTAGTTCTATATATTAAATATATAAAGTACGTATTTCATAATGATATGAAATATTTTTTTAGTAAAATATCTGTCTAAAGGTGAGTAATAACCAAAAATAATTTTTTGTTTCATAATATATTTTTTTCATAAATCTTTTTTTTGAAATCATTAGACCGAAAAACACGATTTAATTAATATGGAATTTAACATATTGACCAAATATATTCTAAATAAAAAAATTTCAATTTATTGATTTTTTTACTTTGTGCAATTGAAATTTATTCTCACTATTGATACTTTCAATTTACAATTTAGAGCACGTAGTTTAAATATGTTTTGTATTTGCGTTTAGGAACCCCTTTTACAACTCCTTACATTTGCAGCAAATGCAACTGACCGATAGTTTTGGTCGGCATCCCTAACATTGTTTGTCGAAATTAGGCGACACAATAAAGTTAAATCGCCATTTTCTAAAAAGGCTCTTAGTCTTGAAGCCTTGAAAGTTTTTAAACAAATTGGTAAACTAAAAATAATTTTATTTCACCGAGTTTTAGCATAAGGCAAAAAATTTCAATAGAAATTTTGAAAAATAATTACTTTCTTTTTAAAAATACATGGCCAGAAGACTCTAAAATTTAGTAAATATAACATTTTTATTTATTTTTTTTTAATTATTTAAATTACTTCTTTCATATATTACATACATTAAAACTCCTCTTTATAATTTATTATTTATATTTAACATTGTTAATTTGGTATTATGATATATTAATGCTGGATATCTTATAAATATAATCTTTTTTTATACTTAAAAATTAAAAAAAATACATAATTTATAGTTTTAAAACACTTGAAACTATTTAGGTTTAACATTTTGATCCTTATGGACCCCACTGACATTTGCGTTACAAATTCTGACCCTGACATTCGCGATACAAACAAAATATATATTTTGATTTTTAAATTTATTTTTTCAAACTTTTTCCTCCAAAACTATTTTTTGTGCCAATCATGAAAATTGACATTACTTTCAAAGTTTAGGATAAATTTAAAAAATTTGTTAAAGTTGAATAAACTTTGCGCCTATTACGAATATTATTAGAAGGAAAATTTTCTTTTTCAAACTTGCTTTGAATATTTTTTTTTATTTAAAAATTCACACGCTTAAAAAGCTTTTCAAAATTTTATCAAATATTTCTTCAAATTTTATAATTGTACCTTTAAACGCGACTCAATTTCACGCTAAGACGGTTTAAATCAGGGCTAATGGATGCACGCATTAAGATGGGTTGTAGACATTTTCGTTCGTATCGCATACAGTTGTCTAATGGTCTATATTTTATCATTTAGAGCATACTATTTCGTAACTTATATATATCAATTATTCGTAATTTCAATATTTTCGATTGTTTTATTATTCTTTTTTAAATGCATCAAGCTCAATACATCATCATTATTCGATCAACCCAAAATAAATGGCTTTGAGAAACTCTTGCCCGACATGCCGAATTTAAAGGGTATTTTCTGTATCCGTGATAACAATGACCATTATTGATATACTTATTATTACTCAAATGGGTTTCAGCATATTCCATTAGCTTGCTCGGCTATCGCTCAAACTTCTCACGAGCTGTTAGTTTTTAAAATTTTTGCCCATTGTAATATTGACTATGGTCACGGCACGATTCCATTTCTCGAAATGTATGAGTGCCTACGCGATATCCACGCCCTATATAGGAAACGTTTTTCAAATCCATATGCGGAAGAGGAGATTAGATAAGCTTAATTAAGGGGCGAACTAAGATCGTTTTACATCAACCATACCAAACTATTTAAGATAACGGCCTACCTTTTTAACCCTGCTTGGCACGCAATACAAAATTCCTCAAACCCCGTGGGAGTGATTGACTGGATTAACAATTACTTCAAGGGGCCGTGGAAAATGCCGAAAAATGTTGCTCACGATTGAGATATTGAATACAAGGTATTTTTGAATTTTGTTCCCGAATGGGAAATAAGGCTTTAGGAAATATTAGTTAACCAAATTTTGAAATTTTCTGAATGCATTCAAAAACATCCAAAAAATACGCATATTCTAAGGAACAAGGGTTTTCCTTAAAAATTTTATTTTCTCATTACATTTTTTCGTTCAAGAAATTGACAAATATATGGTTGACCATTTTGAGCATTTATTTCTATAAATTTATTAAGGTAAAACAACGTTTGCCGGAGTCAGCTGAGCCATATGTATATTAATTTTATTGGTTTTACATATGTATCCATTAACATACAAAATCTTGAACATACAATAAATAAATGTATATTAATAAATCCTTCCAAGCTCTACACTTCATCAGTTCAGAGCACCAGTGTCTCATCTCCCGAGGCTGCTTCTGGCTCTATTGCTATCAATCTTCCACTGCTACTAAAAACCCGCTCGCTTTTCAGCTGAGGTGGCTTGAAGGGTCAAAAATGATTTATGCCTACCATTGAGATTCTAGGGCAAAGGTTTTTGTTCTTGGGACCACCAGAGCAAAGCGGTCTTCTGCCACTAATTATAATTTGCCCTGCCCACCTTTTATGTTTTATTTCATCAGTAATTATAAACATATATGATATTTATATATTAACATGTTTATTCAACTTCACTTCTTTCCAATATTTTCCTACTTTTATATCTAGCAAAGTATAAAAACCTTTTAGAATTTTATGGCGAAATTTAATGGCACAGGCTGTTGTTTTGAAAACCTTTCGAAACATATTTTATATTGTAAAAGGATTATTTTTAAATGTTTATCTGAAAAAATCGGTATGTTCAGCTCATAACACATAAGAAATTCCTCTTTCCTTTCCCCTCTACACACATAAAAGGGTAAAAAATAATATTTCTTATTTTATTATTATTTTTCAACAAAACAACCGGGCGATTGACCCTGTCGTTTTGGGCGCTAACCCGGTTTTGGGTCGCCGGTGGGTCGCGGTCAACGACCCGCCCTTGGGTCAGAACAGTGCTGCTCACAGGCATTTTTCTTTGATTTTTTTTGGGTGAGGAGCATTGAAATTGCTGGCGACGTTCATAACCCCTAGGGTCAATAGGATCAAGCGCGTCTCTCTGCCAATACCATAATATCCATCGAAATGATGCCACACTCTCGGGAATATTATAGCATGCAGGCTTTACAACTCTGGCAAAAATCGAAGGCCAGAGTCATCCACCTGCAAAAACAATGCCCTTGCCCTACATCTCTTGAAAGAGACGGCATACCCTTCAGGGCATAGCCCCTTTTAGCCCTGTCGGGTACTAAGCAATCACTTAACCAAGGTTAAGAGCTAAAGAATCTTCGGCCAGCATAATGACAATATTTAATTATTTTTAAATAGCTTACATGCACCCATTTTGAAGGTGCTGAGGAGCCTAATATATAGCAGGCTTTAAGTTTGCCTTAGAAATTCTATACTAGAATTGATATCGCCTGTGTGCGAGCAAATCTCCCTTATCAACCGCAATTGCTCTATTTAATTTAGAAGGGCCCAAGCATCATACCGGTATGTCAACATATTTGAGTAAAAGTCCTTCAATTACTGGAAATGAGATTTTGGAAATAAACGAGACACCTAGTTTTAAGATTCATTTAACGTTTATTTACGTTGCTGGATAATTGACTAAAAATAATTTTTTTTTGTTAAAAATGTGTTTTACTCGTAATAATTAAATTGTTACATGTGTTACGGGTTCTAGATAATATAGGATTGGCAATTAAATTTGAAAGAGACACAAAATAAAATTTTTCTTATGCACCCATACGTATATTAAAAGTTGTTGTTAAAATATATGATATCAATACATTGGCGTAGGAGAGGGGGAGTTTGGGGATGAAACCCCCTCCAAGCATGCCATATCCCCACCCAAATTAAAAATTTTTAGTGCATATCCCCCCCCCCCCCCCCCCCTCCACCAATACTAAAATCCATTGGCGTATTAAATACAAAATTTAACAGCGTAGATTGAAGATTTAATCGCCGCTTGTGTTTGTTAACATGGCTAAAAAATCACGTTTGATTTTTAAATAATACTATGTTAAAATATTTAACAATTCAAATATAAAAATTTATTGCATATAATAATATCAATAATATAATTTTCTTTAATTTGTTGTTTTTTTTTTTTTTTTTTGTTTTTTTTTTTTTTTTTTTTTTATAGAAAAATTTTGAAAAAATAAATTTTTAAATTTTTAGTTTTTTGTATAAAATTTTTTTAAGTTTTTTTGAAAGTTTTTTAATTTTTGTATTTGTTTTTTTGTTTTTTTAAATATTAAAATGGAAATAATATATGTAATAGATCTTTATTTTTTTTTTCAAATTTTATAATTTTTTTAATATAAAAATAAATTGTTTTGTAATGTGTGTTGTGTTTTTCTAATTTTGATTTTTTTAATATATATTTTATGATTAATAAAATTGTAGGTGAAATGTTCTTTTGGAAAGTTTAAGTATAAATTTTAATTTATATGTTATTTATATAATTGAAGGAAATAAGGAGGTAAACTGGTGAGTGAGCATTCACCCTTTGATTAATGATCTTTGAATGTTTAAAAATGAATAAAAATTGGGGTTATATGATAAAATTTCCACCACATTAGTTTCGAATTTTTTTAACCTTATTCTCACCCCTCTTATATATTAAATAATTAAAATTGGTAAAATTATATTGTAAATTGGAAAATTAAACAAACTTTTAATGAGGGGGATTTGTGAAAATAGAGTTGATTTTTGAAAATAAAAAGGGGTTTTTTTTAAAGAAAAAATTATTAAATTTTAATGTAAATAAAAATTTTAATTGTTTTTTTTATAAAATTACATTTTTTTCTGCAAATCTAAAATTTTTTGTTTTAATTTCCTATTATTGAGGTAAATAAAATTTGTTTTAATTGAAAATTTTTTGCTTTATGTGTGTTTTAGTTATCTTTAAAATTATGATAGTTTTAATAAATTTTAAAATAAATGTAAAAAACTGAAAAATATTAGGTTTTTAAATTTTTTTAAATGGTAAAATTTGTTAGTTTATAGTATGAGAGAGGCATTTAGATATTTTTGGGAAATAATTAATTATGTTGAAGGGAATTTGAAAGAATTAATATGGTTTTATAAAATTTAAAATGGATTATGAAAAAATAAAATAGAAAATGTATTTAAAAATTAAAATAAATATATATTTTTAATTTTAATATAATGTTAAATTTTGATTGAAATTTTAATTAATTATTTTATTTATAATGTTGATATATTATTTTAGATGTAATTTGAATAAAAATTTGTATTTAAAATATAAGGAAATTAATTAAATTTTGTAGGGTAATTATAATTTGATTAATTTAAGAGGATTTTTTGTGAATTATATAATAATGTTTTTAGCTATTCTGTTTTTTAAGGAATAATTATAAAGTATAAATTTTTTCTTAAAATAAAATTTAAAAATTTTAAGGAAATAAATATAATATAAAAAATTTATGGTAAATTTTTAATGGATAAATATATATAAAGGTTTGTAATTTTAAAATATTTAAATTTGTGAAATTAAATAATTTAATTCTACTTTTTGTTTTGGTGGCGTAAACTTTAAAGGACTTAGGTAAAATTAAATTTTATGTTGTATATAAAATATAAAAATGATGTATTAGTTATGTATACCACCCTTAAACATTTAACATATTACTAATGTTTTTTTAGATCCGCCCCCTTATCCCGTGATTACCTGTTAGAAAAACTGATTTACTAGAAAATTTTTGGATTTAGTAGTTAAGGTGGAAGTGATTTTTTGGTTCCCCCATGCCCTGTCTAGGTGATGAAGTAGGTGAGCTAAAGAGTTAGGTAATAGTGCCCACCCTATTAGTAAAAATGTTTGTACCTGAGGAAGTGATGATTTTGGTATGTAACTTATACCTGGGTGGTGCTAAACTGATTGATGAAACTACCTCGCTACTTTTAGAGATGAATTAAATTTGAAGTTGAGAAGAGATTGAAGGCTGAGAGTAGAAGTTTAGAAAAGAAATAAATATAAAGGTGTTGGTCTTTTCGTTGGCTGACACGTGGGGATATGGATGATAGTATAAGTTTAGGTTGTATAGGTGGTTTGTGTGGGGAACTGAAAGCAAATTTTGAAATTACAAGGATATTATTTTTTGAGAATTTGAGGGTTCATCTGCTTTCTCTTTACTTTTGTCCCACGGGACTACAATCTGGTATATCCGTTTAGTAATTAGGAGATATTAATGTTTATTGAGTAGAGTATTTAAATATTTGTTTTTGTTTACTTTTACTTAAACTTTCTATTTTCGAATTAAATATGATATGTAAATTTTAATTGATGTTCTTTGATTATATTAAATAAAAGATTCGCTGTAATTGTTTTAAAACACTGCTTTTGCCGGCTAGTTCTAATTTTCCATTTAACTTCTAGTTCGGCTTGTGAGTTTGAACTTTAATAGGAATGAATATGATATAGTAAGTTGATTAAGAATTGTTTTATGTAATTTAAAAAGTATAATTGTTTTATTTGGGAGAGTTAATTTGTTTGTTTATAAAATTTAGGGATAAATTTTGTGAATTTATATTTGGAGATTTAGTAATAAAATTATTTTTTTAGAATGATTTTATATTTAATTTGAAAAAATTAATGAAAATATTATTTGTTATTGGTATAAAAATTTAAGTTATGTTAATTGGGGATAAATTTTTTGGGAGATATGGTTAATTTTTTATTTAGGGTGAAGATTTTTTGGAAATTTTTTATATAAATATGTTTTGAAAAATTTTGAAAAAAATAATTTTTTTTATAGTTTTTAAAAAACTCTCTTGGAGTATGGTATGATTGTTTTGTTGGTTAAAATTTTTGATGCGTCTACTTGTTTAGCCACAAATATATGTTTGTTTATATAAACATTAATTATAAAAGTCCTTAATGATTACTCATATTTTAAAAAGCAAAATTAAGTAACAATCATAAGAATCAGTAGATTTCAAATTAAAACACTATAGCACGACCGAATGTCGTGCCCTTTTTTATGATGTATTTTGTGGTTGAAATTAAAGATTAAACATATAAAAGGGAATAAAAATCATTAGAATTGATAATTTTTTGAAAAATATACAGCCTTATAAATTAATTTTGCAAATAAAATATCAACATTAAAATTAGATTTGTAGTTCCTTTTCTCCAAAGAAATTTCTTGCCCTCCTTCAGAAAAGTTTTTGCTTATGCCCCTGGTTAAGACTTCACAATTTACATCATAAAAAAGGCTATAAAGGAAAATATATGGGAAGTTTGGTCAAAAAATAACAATAGTTTATAAAGTTGGTAGCGACTACGTCGGTACTCAGGATAGCAAGATCGCTCGTACTCACGGTGCTCACGCGGATTCCAGCATAGATCCGAACATCTAAATAAGTGTAAAGGGTGCATTCAATTTTACATTTGGTCACGTGCAAAGTGAAGTTTTGAAAAAAAAACTTATTTCATGAGAATGCGACCTCATTGGAATGAAAAAATTATAGTATTGACGGAGAGGCGCGCTCAAACCACTGATCCTAGGGGTTACGAATTTTTAAAATTAAAATACTTACAATAGTAATAATATTATTAAATAAATGATTAGAAAAAAATATTGAACTATTTTATATCTCGCCTAATTTTTTTTTTCTGTGATGTAAAAAATATTTAATAAATTTAGTTTTTTTTAAATATATGTTTTTCAATGTGCCCTAATTTAGGCAATGCCTATAGAGTTGTTCTACGATATTTTGTTACATACTCAACGCGTGGACGGTATCGAAAGCCGTGGTAAAGGAAACGGTTGGGAGTTTGGAGACATCGACGGCTAAGGACCGTTTGGCATTGGTCCTGCCTCCCTTTGAAAACATTTGCTGAGCCAGAATAAAAGCTCGATCGAGTCTGGAATTTCCGCCTTGGGGTTACGCAGGAATAGATATTTATAAATGTATAAGATTGTCTCAAAATCTGTGTAAAGGCGTGTTCAACGTTTATTTAGTTTTCAAAAAATTTAAAAAAGCATTTTTACAAAAAGTTGTCATTACATTATTAATAATAATAAAAAGATATACTTTTTGTAAAATACAGAATTTTTTTAAGAAAAATATGAAGGAAAAAACATAAATAATGTTAGAAATTCAGAATTTTTTTTTGTAAAAATGATGATTGATCTATAAACGGGCCCTATAATAGTTAAGAAATTTATTTCTACTTAAGAGACTTAAGTACTTTTAGCTGAGAAGCGGGATATTAGTGAGCTATTGGTGTTGTGATAAGATAAACAAAATTTCTATTCTCCTAAAAATCAGTTGTTTTAAATCTCAATTTATGGCTTGCGGGCCACTAAAATATTTTAAAAACTGTTTATCTTTTAGGGAAAAAAAATAGCTTGATTACTATAAATAAATTATTATTTTTTTTCCAAGTAATTTTTTAACCACATTATGGCGTTGTTTTTTTTATAATGAAATTTTTCAACATCAATGAAACTTAAGGATGCGCATAGTGTTTCTTAATTTTTCCATAAGAGCACGTGTAAAATGAGTTTTTATTTTGTTAAAATTTTTAAAATTAAAATAATATTTTAAAATAAAAGCAAATTTTTAAAAAATTACCAAATTTAATTGGTGCACATCAAATGCTATCTAATATAAATTTTTATAAAAAATTAGATAAAATATATTTTTAAAATTTTTAGAATTTTTCAAAATTTTACGAAAATAAAAACTCACATTACACGTGTCCTGAAAAATAAAAATACTTTAACTTTACAAGTTTTCTTTTTAAACATTTTACAAAAACTTTTATTTTGGAACTTCTATTTTAGCTAATTAACGACATTTTGTTATATTGCGTTTTTATGTAAAAGAGAAAAAAAAATTATTTTCAAATCTTTTTTTGAAAAACTAAACAAGTTTTGAACAGGCCCTAATAACTTGATTGGTCGCTTTAAATGCTTTCTTAAGCCCAAGAAATTAAAAATTTTATTGTTTGCAATGTTAATAGATTTGATAAAAAAACTAACTTAAAGAATCACTGCTAACAAAATTTGCCCTAATTACCTGGGGATTTATATAAAAATTGTTTTTCGTCCTAAAACGAAAAATGTGCTTGCATTAAGGTCTCCTCTTAAATTAATTTGGCACAGTGTCAAAATCCTGACTTTTCAAATAAACCTAGGCTTTTAAAAAAATGCGTTGTGGTATTTAATTACAACGTAGAAACGCTGTGTTTTTGTTTAATCGTTACTTTAAGAGTATTTTTTTGTTACAAGAACCATTTTCAAGGGCGCTTTTCATTTAATGGTTTAAAGCAAAAAAAAAATTTTACATTAAAATTAAATTTTTTTTTTAATTCTATAATTTATTTTCAAAAAAACAAAATACTGAGAAAGACAAGCAGAAATGCCAAGAGAGAAAATTGTAAGATAATAATGGAATGACCTCTGAACTCATCTTATAATATAAATTGCGCATAAATATTAGTTTGTATGAGAAAATATGGCTGACCAAATTTTACAATCCATTTTTTTTTAAATTTATAGAAATTTAAAACATTTAAAATTCACAAATATGAAGAATTTTTTTATGTCCTATTTGCCATTTAAAAGTTTGGCTACAGACGAATTTGGCTAAAGGAAGTATTTGAGCTCCATATATAACACAAGTTACCTAAGAGAGGTATGACATAAATTTTGGGAGGAACAAACCTGCCGCATCAAAATTTTTTAAATCGTTTACCATTTTCTAAATCAAACTTTGTAAATCAGCTATATTTTTTATACAAATGTTATAAAAATACTTTTAACAGCTAAATTATAAATTTAGATAATATTTTTCAAACAAATTATATATCGTGACCTATTTAAATTTGAGTGTAAAGCATTTTGTTAAACTCTTATGTTAGAGCTTAATGTACTTATTAATTTTATTTCTTGATTAATGTGCCTAAATAAATATAATGCAAGAGGTTGTTATTTAAAAATCTTATTAAGCCTTTTCTCTCTAGTGTAATCGAGAGGTCGCAAAATTGTCAAATCAGTCAGCTTTGACCATTTTTTTGATGTATAAAAAAAAGGAAATAGCTGAAGTTTAATTTTGAAAAATGGAAAATATGTGCAAAATAAAAAAAATCGCAAAGTCCAGTGTTATAACTTTCTCCTTGCATTCAGAAATATTTGCCGTACTGTGTTATTAGGAATCTGAAAATTTATTGCATAGTTACAAAAACTTTCATATGGGACAATTTTTTTTTATATTGTTAAAAATCTGGATGTAGCATAATACAACTTTAAGGAAATTTCACAATTATCGTATTTTAGACTTTTTCCGGTGATGTTAACACAACGGTAGTAAAAGTATTTAAAAAAAATTATATTATAGGTTGGCTGAAATTAACAACTATCTAATTTTCAAAAAAAACTTTTGTAAATCTTTGTAGCCCTTTTGACAATTCAAAATCTAAATAAATATTGTATATTAAAAAGCCGCTGACCTGTGCATATCATACTATTAACGACCTGGTTCCATTGCGTGAAATTTAGGGGCCAAACAAGCCGGTAAAGCAAAATGGGTGCATCGGCGTACGATATCAATCCAAATCTGTTGTCGTACATTTTCAATTGCGAATATGTATAGTTTGCGATGTACTGTTTTATAAAATATGAACAGTTTAAATGTTTTTTACAGTGATTTTTTTTCTTTCGATTTTTTTTTTGATATTTTTTCTGATGTTAATGTAAGCTGACTAATTATGTGATTAAAAAACGGTAAACGGATTTAAAAAATCAGTTTTTAATCTCTGTAGTTAACTCATAAATCTCTAAAATTTGTTAACACCGACTAATTGGGTCATAATAGATTGGGGTGAATTTCTAGACTATTTTATAAAATTATTTTTTTTTCTCCTAAAGGATCACTTTGTTTTTTGTTATAGATGGATGGAATTAAAAAGAAATTGCAAATCAAAATTTACAATACTTTGCAATTTTTTAGTTTAAATACTGATATATCTATTACATAAAGGTTTTGTTAAACTTATAAATTTTATACGTAACGCAGCAAAAATTAAAAGACCATAAGCATCATTTAAGGTATCTATAGTTTTTGGTCAAGTTTTTGGTGCTAATCGTTCAATAACCCTTTTTGTTTTCCTTAAAAAAAGTTTAAAAGTATTGATTGCATTGAGTTTTCTTTCGGCTGCAAACTTCTGCTTCATATGTATTGCTAAATTTAGATAAAATGAGCAAAATCATTGATTTTTTTAAATATCCTAAAAGAAGCTTACTATTTGCTCAGGAGCTAAAACGTAACAATTCTCATTTAAGAGGAGAGAAATTAATAAAGATGTGTTAAACAAGATGGACCGAAAAACATCGCTCAATACTTTCTTTTACAGATTGTATTGATGTGGTTCATCATTCCTTCAAAGTCATTGAAAATTTGGAGGATATACCTTTGAAAGTAGAAGCCTCGGATTTATCACTTGGATTTTATGATATAGAATATTTAACAGGCCTTTTTGTGGCAAATAGTATTTTTGCGAAAACTTTTATTTTATGTCATTGCTTCAGCGAATAGATCAAGATATAGTTGAAACTTTATCTATGGTGATTTAGTAAATGATTTCACTGAAATAAAAAATAACTCGGAAAGACATTTCAAATTAATATGGACCGAGGTAGAGGAAAAACTATTTGAAATAACTAATTAATATACAAAAAATAAAATTTCACCTCCTCTTTATATTTTAAAATTTATTTATATATTCCCTTTCTAGATCAGGCAAAAATCTAGACCCCTTTTGGAGGGGGGGGGGGCAGAAAATACATAGTAATTTTATTTCTTCCACATAATATAATTAAATTTGTTCCGTCAAAAATATTTAAAAAATATTATCTTAAAAATATTTACTTTTTTTAAAAGTGTTTTTATTCATTAATACTTCTCATCCGCAAGAGAGATCAAACTAACAGAAATATATAGAAAAATTTGATTTTACAGAAAGCTTTATATTTGTGAAACCAATTCATAAATCTGATGCCTAAGAAATTTTCTCAGTTAAAAACAATCTTTTATTAAAATATAATCTAGAGCCAAAGAACCTGATCGCACAATGCTACGATGGGGCGAACGTAATGCCCGGGAAAAAAATGGTGTTCAAGTATTTCTAAGTAAAATAGCTGGACATCATGTCCCGTATATTCACTTTAACCACCGATTGCATCTTGTTGTAAAAGATTGTCTTATTTTAAATGAAGGGAAAGATTTTTTTGATAATTTTTCTTCCCTTCATAAATTTTTTCAACATGATGCAATTAAAGTAGTTAGTAAATGCGGGACCATACCCCGGCTGTTGCCCCATTGGTGGTGGGGTCACTACCTGCCCATTGTTTTTTTTAAATTACACAGAAATATTTTATAGTCTTTTAAAAAGAATAAATAAAAAAACTTTTATATCTTCAGGTAGCAGGGCCAAATCGGGGTTTTTTGACCATATTTATAATCATCTATTTATTTTTTGTATTTAATTGAAAAATTATTTTATTTATTAAAAATAATTATAGATCAATTTCAATGCAGAACGATTTATATTTCTAAAACTTCTGATTTGTTTGTTAGAAATTAAACAATTAAAAATTAAAAAAAAATTTGAAGATTTATTCAAAAATTGTTTTGATATTAATATTTTTTTAAATGACAATAATTAATCTATGGATAAAAGAAAAACTAAACCTAAAGATTTTTCTTTTTATTTATTTTCTGTTAGAACATCGGCGCGTGTCGTATAGCCAAAATATTGGATTTGATATAAATATTTATTATATTATATTATATATATAAATATAATTCTAATTCGATTTATATATATTTAGTCAAGGACATTTATTGACCGCAGGACTAAATATATCATGGATAATAAATGTTACAATTTGAAATCTAAAGACTCAATTATAAACAAGGTCAATTAAATCAATTATTAACAAAGCTAAATATATTCAATATACCTCTAAGGTTTATTAAAAAGGTTAACCAGATCAATTACCAACATAGACAATTAAGGTTTATCAAAAAGGTTAATTAGATAAATTATCACAAGGACAATTAAGGTTTATCAAAAATGTCAATTAGATTAATTACCAACATTTTCTACTCATAAGTTTGAAAATATTTTAAATATTAATGATGAAGTAAAAAGTATTTATTTTAATATTATTGATTTATTTATATTTTGATAATAGATTTTTTACCGATAATAGATTTTAAAATCTTTAGATTCCCTTTATAAATTTAATTAACCTTTATTTTAGATATAAATAAATTAGAGCCATTTTTAAAAATAAGTAATATTGATAAAAATTCATTATCTAAAGAAATTGACGTAGCCAAAAAATTTTTAATAAGAAACTTAATAATTACAAAGAATGTGTCACTATTGATTTTGTTAAATTTTTATATGATTACAGATGCGTTTTCTAATCTATTTAACATTTTTCCTATAAGTTTGTTAATTGGCTCTTCAACGTCGAGTTGTGAGGCCGAATTTTCTTCTTTAAAAAGGATAATAACGGCTGACAAGTAGTGACCTGCTTTAAGGTGATTTGGTTCTTTTAGAACACGAAAAATCATTAACTAGGGGCGTTGAATTTTGATGAATATTGTAATTTAATTAAAATACTCTAAGATAAAATAGTTTGATCAATACAATACACTGCTCATAATCAGCTAATTATTGCTTATATTTTAACATGGTTGCAAACTTTTTTTTATGCGCATTTAACGTTTATGTTCATGTTTTATTTAATTTTTTACCCTAATATTAATAACTAGTTATATATAACCAGTGTTTTTCATATATATTCTTCCAAATTAGCATACTTATACATTTTGTTTTCATGATAATCAATCTTATTTCACTTTTCATTTTCTAAAATCCAAAGTTTTATATAATTCATTTTTATCATTCATATATATGATATTTTTAATCATGCGCAATGATACCAAATGATAAAATTATACTTACAATTAATTCAAATCTCATATCTTTTTAAGCAATTGATTTTAATGAAAACTTAAACTCATTTTTTTAAATTAAAGAATATAATAAATTACTATATTTGTTAAAAAATTTTGAACATGGATTCTATTGTTGTACATGTATACTTTTTGCCGTGACCGAAGGTCACGGCCAATTTTGCCGCCGAAGGCGGCAATAAATTTTGTTCTGCCCTCCCCTACGAGTTTTTTTTGCCCCCCTAAAAGGGAAAAGCTAGAATCGGGCCTGTTCTAGATTTTATTATACAATAATTAAATTTTAGATTTTTGTCTCACTATAATATAATAGATAATTTTACATCTATACCATATCATGTTTTTGATTTATCTAAATTTAATGATTTATTAAATACATATGAAAATTATTTATTTCATTCTAAAACTATAGTTATAGCTGAATGCCAATTGTGGCAGAATTATTTCAAACGATCAAGTTTTAAACCAAAAAATACAATATATTTGTTGACTTTTTGTCCGAACTGCACATTTCCAAACATTCAAATTTTATTAAAAATCTTATGTTTAATACCAATTACAACATGCGAAGCAGAAAAGACCTTTTCTACTTTGAAACGTATCAAATCCTGCATCCGTTCAACAATGAGCCAAGACCGATTAAATGGCTTAGCCTTGCTTAATTTACACAGATAACTAAGCACCCTCCGTTGAGGAAGTTTTATCGACACACAAAAAATTATAACAAATTTAATTATACAAGCAAGGCTCTGCCATTTTATCAGTCTTGGCTCTTTGTTGAACAGATATAACCAATGAACATATTTTTGCAAAATCGTTGCTGCTGACATATTTTTAATCCAAAAGAAAAAACTAATGGCTCATTTTAGAGATAATTCATTATATTTTATAAAATAATTTGTTTAACCAAAAAAATATAATTCTGTAAAAAGATATTGAACAATGTTTAAACCCACTAGTATTAACCATTTTGTCCCATATACAGGGTAAAATAAAACATCCATGGGGCAAAATGAAAATGTGCAAAATTTATTAAATTTACAGCTTTAATTTCAAATAAACCTTATATATTAAAAAATAAATATAGATTGATCATTTAATAGTTATATCATAATCAATTACAAGTGGCCCAAAAATCCCAACATCAAGGGGTTGTAGTCTATGTGAACAATGAGGTGGTAGTGTGACCACTTTAATCCCATTATCTTTAAAAAAGTTCACTGCTTTAATGGATATATGAGATACATGCAGGGACGTATTGAGGGGGAGGCAAAGGGGGGCCGTTGCCCCCCTTTAGAATAGCTGTTTATTTTTTTTGTGCAATTTAACGCTAATTTTTATTTATTAAATAGAAATCGAAATATATGCTGGTATATTTATTATTTTTTGGCAATTTACGGCTTAAAAGGGCTCTGCTTATTGCTCTTTCAATACCAGTAACCATGTGTACAATTGAACGAAACTTTAGCACCATGAAGCGCATATAAACATATTTATCAAATGAGCGATGATCGATTATCATCTTTGTGCTTGCTTGCCATACATAAGGACATTATAGATAACACTGAATTAATAGATCGAACCTTAGAGTGGTTTTTAATAGATCCTAGAAGAATATCAATTTTTTAAATATTTTTATCTTTATAAAATTTTTCTTGAATTTATGTCATACATTAATTTACTTATGATGCAATATAAATAAATATTTTATGCTAGTCATAATATGATCATTCATTAAGCAACAATGTAATTTATTAATCTTTCTCCATCCTTAAATTTCTTGCCCCCCTTTAGAAAAAGTTTTGCCTACGTGCCTGGATACATGGTTATACATAATTATAAGTGCCTTTATTTAAAATATAATTAATTAATTTACTGGATGCTCAGTTGAGCATTTAACATATTTGACAAAATGTTATTCATTTCGCCCCGCATTGAGTAGTGTTTGCATCAATAATGTTCAAATAATATTAAGTTTTAAGTTAAAAATGTATTATATTCTTACAACGAAGTGTTTTTACATCTTTTAATTATAATAATATTTTTGAGGTAACATTTTATTAAAAATAAAGCAAAATTATTGTTGCTTAAAACATAAATTTGAAATAGCATTTTTTCTATATTTGAGATTTTCTAAATTTTTTCAAATGGATGTATATGTAAAAAATATAATAAATCGATAGCTTGTTTAAAGATCTACAACATATATAAAATTTATATATATTGAAAAATTTTTGTCAGAGATATATCCATTAATCATTTCACCCCACCAACCATTTCGCCCCGGTCTCCCCTACTTGAATATAACCATTTTTATTATATAAATTCATTACATAATTGTATCATTAATATAAAAATTTATTGCATATAATATATCAATAATATAATTTTCTTAATACCATATATGTCTGTTTATATAAACATTATTTATAAAAGTCCTTAATGATTACTTAAAGTTTAAAAAGCAAAATTAAGTAACAATCATAAGAATTAGTAGATTTTAAACTAAAACACTATGACACCACCGAAGGTCGTGCTCGCACTATGCCGCCGAAGGAGGCAAAAAAAATTTTGAACCCTCTCCCCCCCCCCCCCCCCCCAAGCTTTACAACTTGCTACGCCCTTGATTGGTGGAATTTTAAAAAGACTATTAAGATTGGTTATAAGTGACTTCGACTGTCCGTGTTGTAAATCAGTAGTTGATGACCCACTTGCTAATTTCTTTCTCCACTGCTCTGCTTTGCATGAATTTAAACGCTTATACTTGCATGAATTAATCGCTTCAAATAAATGTGATAATATATTGTTAATTGATATTTTAGGGCTTTCTGATCAGTCTCAAATTTTAAATATAATTAATTATTGTCATTATGCTGGCAGAAAATTTAGCTCTTGGTCTAGGTTAAGTACTAGTACCCGACAGGGCTAAAAGGGGCTATGCCCTGACGGGTAAGCCGATTCAAGAGATGTAGGGCAAGGGGGCATTGTTTTAGCAGGTGAATGACTCTGGCCTTCGAGTTTTGCCAGATGTAAAGCCTGCACGCTATAATATTCCATTGAGAACGGCGTCATTTTGATGACTATTATGGTATTGGCGGAGAGACGCGCTTAATCCTGTTGACCCTAGGGGCTATGAACGTCGCCGCATAGCAATTTCAATGCTCCTCACCCAATAAAAATTAGAATATGAAATCAAAATTTTAGCTAATGCCTGCGATTTTTAATAATTTGATGTCAGAAACAGACTGGTTTTGGGGGTAATTTTATATCACAGGTCAACAAATTTTTGAGAGTTATAAGCTATTTACAGATATTAAACCTGCCATCTAAGGGAATATTAAACAAATCTGTTTACCGTTCCTAAACAAACTTAGTTAGAGGGTTATAAACATGGAAAATGTCAGAAAAAAAGGTTAAAACCCAAAAAATGTAAAAAAAAATGAACTGAAATTTTATTTTAGCATTTTTACAATAGTTAAACTGTTAAATTTAAACTTAAAATAATATTGTCATTAAAACGATATTATATCGTGTCGTGTTTAAGTTTGGACGAGAAATATTTTGTATCATATTTATGCGATTTAAGAGCTTGATATATTAATTAAATTTTTTTCATTATTTGTGATTAAAAATAAAAGTAAGGGTTTTTTATGTGCAAAAAAAATTTTTAAATTTTTTATTTATAGGGTTTGTTTAGATCTGTCAATTTGGACAAATAAGGCCATTTTTCGTAATAGACGGATCTAAGGAGCCAAAGGCAAAAAAAATAAGAAAAACAAAAATATATATGAGATTAGGCCATCATGGGGATGCATTCTTTGGTGTTTTCATAAAACTCACGTTTCTGACATTGATATTTATTGACCTGTAATAAATGTTATAAATTCGACAGGGTTAAAAGGTGGCATGCCTAGATGAAATTCTACAACTACCTTCTTATTTTACAGGTCAAATTTTGAGAGTTTTGAGTTAACTAAAGAGATCAAACCTGCCCTCTTAATGAATATTAAATCCCTTTACCCATTTTCTTAATCAAACTTAGTTAGTCAGTTATATTAAAAATTTTAGAAAAAAAAAATTCAAAAACAAAAATAAATTAAAATTTTATTTTTGCATGTTCACAATGGTTAAACATTTAAATGAGATTAAGCCATCATGGGAATGCATTTATATTTTTAATTCACGTTCATTGATGTTTGTAACCTGAGTTTGCTGACATAGAAAATTAGTATATCATATAATCTGACACTAAACTTAAACTCAAACAACTAATCAAAACCTAACAATAATTTCAAAACATCTCTAGCTTTTCCTTAGCTTTAACTAAATCTCAAACTAACATATAACTAATCCAAACCAAATTTAGATAAATGCAGTATCAGTAAAAGTAGAACATTTTTGCTGCCCTTTGGGTATGCCGTCCATTTCATAAGATGCAGGAAGGGATGGGCAAGTTTCTGCATACAAAAAAATATGGTTTTCGACTCTTTCCAGGGTATTAAAAAATGCATGCATATTCAAAAGAATGAGTCTTATTAATAAATGTTTTTTGGCTAGATTGACTCATCTAATTTTTTTTATTTCTAGGGTGTTAAAACCTTCGCGCGCTACAATCTAATAGACCGAATACTGTTTTTTTAATAATGTTCGCACAAAACTTTTAAATTATAAAATTTACTATATAAATGTCTTTCTGGCATTGGCATTCCACAGGGTCCGTTACAGTGGCATCCATTATAAAAACCGTGTCCGCTAAAAAATCAATAAAATATATTTAAGGTTTTATATGGAAAAAATAATCATACCCTTAGCAAAATTTAATATTCAGGTCTCACGGTAATTTAAAAAGGTGATGAAAAAAATTTTGGAAGAGAAGATCGGCCATTTTTAGTTTTTACATCCAAAAATAAATGGGTACAAAAAGACCTGAATAACACATTATTTAGGGTGAGTGGTGTTTTTTTATTATTGTCCTGGGGCTAAATATGTTATAAAATGCGTTAAATGGATTGATAAAAAATTCTGTTATCAGCTCAGATAGCTCAATGATTATCATCCATGTCTAACACGCCGGAAAGTTAGAATCCGTGCAAAATACTATTTTTTATTTGAAATAGTGACCTGCTTAAGCAGTAATTCTACGATACGCCTCCAATGAGGGCCCAGGCTAATAAACTAGGGTCGCCTCGTGCAAGCAATGCTATTTAACCCGTCGACAATATTAATTTGCGTTGTTTTTGTTAATAAAAGAGAGTATAGGCCTTTAACAAGGATGGAACCCTTTAATGATGAGGGAAACTTTAAACCCATAAAATTTATAAAAAAAAATTTGTTGCGAAAAAAGCAGATTATTACAAGACAGGGCCTACGAATTGTTTGCCCAATTTATAGGAATTATATGGTTTATCCAAACTCAAACATTTTCTCAATTTTTTTTAAACTTTTGTTAAAAAAAACGAAACTTAAGTTTAACCTTGACCCCTGTGCCTAACAAATAAGAGTGAAAAACAAAATTTATATACCTGGCGGATTAGGCATAGTTAAAAGGCCCCTATCTATCTGATTACCAATAAGCACAGAATATATCTCCGTAGCATTATTGCCTTCATTCTTTTGAGCTAGGTACAGGTAACATTTTTATGGTTTTCTTAATTATATCTTAGTATTAATTACCATAAGCCAGGTAGATTGTTGACACACACACCTTTGTATTTATTTTTTCTTATGGCTTGTAATGACCATCGCAAAAATGTGACCTTGAAAAGTGAATATAACATTAATTATATCAAAATCGTATTGTCATACATCCAAGATATTTGTTTATTTTTATATTAATAAAATTAAATTTAAATAACAAAAAATCGCTTTGCATAAAATCTGGCAATAAAAAACATCTTTCAAAAATGTCTAAGGCTCATTGATTAAAGAATAAAAATAATAATTTATTTTTTACATTAATAGAATTAATTAAAAAAAAACATAAATTTTTTAGTATGGACGAAGTGACGTGACCTACAAAGTTTATATTTAGTTTAAATAAATTATTGTATATTAGTATCAAAAAATCAAAAATATATCAAACTCAAATTATTAAAATTTTCCATGTGAAGTGAATGCAGAAAAAATATGACAATTATGAGACTAAGCATTTCTCCCAAAGTACTATTTTCACCCTCACCCCCCCCCCCCCCTCCTCATTTAATCTGTAACAAAAATTCATGCGACATTGTTAATATTTATTTATTAATCACCCCAATCGTTTTTTTCCTATGGGCACGTGCAAAGTGAGGTAAAATAAGAAGCCGGTTGTAGAATTCCATCTCGGCATGCCACCTTTTAATCCTGTCGAATTTATAACATTTATTACAGGTCAATAAATATGTCAGAAACGTGAATTTTATGAAAACACAAAAGAATGCATCCCCATGATGGCTTAATCTCATATATATTTTTGTTTTTCTTATTTTCTTTCATCTTTGGCTCCTTAGATCCGTCTATAACAAAAAATGGCCTTTTTTGTCCAAATTGACAGATCTAAATAAACCCTATAAATAAAAAATTTAAAAATTTTTTTTGCACATAAAAAACCCTTACTTTTATTTTTAATCACATATAATGGAAAAAAAATTATTAATATATCAACCTCCTAAATCGCATATATATTATACAAAATATTTCGCGTCCAAACTTAAACACGACACGATACAATATCGTTTTAATGAAAATATTATTTTAAGTTTAAATTTAACAGTTTAACTATTGTAAAAATGCTAAAATAAAATTTCAGTTTATTTTTTTTTAACATTTTTTAGTTTTTAACCTTTTTTCTAACATTTTCAATGTTTATAACCCTCTAACTAAGTTTGTTTAGAAATTTGGTTTTTAACCTTTTTTTCTAACATTTTCAATGTTTATAACCCACTAAGTTTGTTTAGGAACAACGGTAAACAGATTTATTAAATACTCCCTTAGATCTCAAGTTTAATATCTGTAATTATAACTCTCAAAAATTTGTTGACCTGTGATATAAAATTACCCCCAAAACCAGTCTGTTTTTGACATCAAATTATTAAAAATCGCAGGCATTAGCTAAAATTTTGAATATATTCGTAATTTTTTTTGGGTGAGAAGCTATCCGGCGACGTTCATAACCCCTAGGGTCAACAGGATTAAGCGCGTCTCTCTACCAATACCATAATAGTTATCAAAATGACGCCGTACTATACGGAATATTATAGCGTGCAGGCTTTACATCTGGCAAAACTCGAAGGCCAGAGTTATTCACCTGCTAAAACAATGCTCTCTTGCCCTACATCTCTTGAAAGAGACGGCTTACCCGTCAGGGCATAGCCCCTTTTAGCCCTGTCGGGTACTAGTACTTAACGACCAAGAGCTAAAGAATTTTCTGCCAGCATAATGACAATAATTAATTATATTTAAAATTTGAGACTGATTAGGAAGCCCTAAAATTCAATTAACAATACATTATCATTTTTTGAAGATATTAATTCATGCAAGTATAAGCGTTTAAATTCATGCAAAGCAGAGCAATGGAGAAAGAAATTAGCAAGTGGGTCATCAACTACTGATTTACAACACGGACAGTCGAAGTCACTTATAACCAATCTTAATAGTCTTGCTTTTTTAATATTCCACCAATCAAGGGCGTAGCAAGTTGTAAAACTTGGGGGGGGGGGGGGGGGGGTTTAAAAAATTTTTTGCCTCCTTCGGCGGCATAGTGCGGGCACGACCTTCGGTCGTCCCATAGTGTTTTAGTTTGAAATCTACTGATTATTATGATTATTACTTAATTTTGCTTTTTAAACTTTGAGTAATCATTAAGGACTTTTATAAATAATGTTTATATAAGCAGACATATATATTAAGAAAATTATATTATTTATTAATGATACAATTATATAATAAATTTATATATAATAAAAATGGTTATAATCAAGTAGGGGAGACCGCGGCGAAATGGTTAGTGGGGTGAAATGATTAATGGATATATCTCTGCCAAAAATTTCAATATATATAAATTTTTTATATGTTGTAGATCTTTAAACAAGCTATCGATTCATTATATTTTTTACATATACATCCATTTGAAAAAATTTAGAAAATCTCAAATAAAAAAAAAATGCTATTTCAAATTTATGTTTTAAGCAACAATAATTTTGCTTTATTTTTAATACAATGTTACCTCGAAAATATTGTTATAAAAGATGTAAAAAACACTTCGTTGTAAGAATATAATACATTTTAAACTTAAAACATAATATTATTTGAACATTATTGATTTTGCAAACACTACTCATTGCGGGGCAAAATGAATAACATTTTGCAAAATATGTTAATTGCTCAACTGAGGATCCAGTAAATTGATTAATTATTTTAAATAAAGGTACTTATAATTATGGATAACCATGTATCTCATATATCCATTAAAGCAGTGAACTTTTATAAAGATAATGGGATTAAAGTGGTCACACTACCACCTCATTGTTCACATATACTACAACCCCTTGATGTTGGGATTTTTGGGCCACTTGTAATTGATTATGAAATAACTATTAATAAAATGATCTAAATCTATATTTATTTTTTAATATATAAGGTTTATTTGAGATTAAAGCTGTAAATTTAATAAATTTTACACATTTTCATTTTGCCCCATGGAAGGTGTTTCATTTTACCCCGTATATGGGGCGAAATGGTTAATACTAGTGAGTTTAAACATTGTTTAATATCTTTTTACAGAATCATATTTTTTTGGTTAAACAAACTATTTTATAAAATATAATGAATTATCTCTAAAATAAGCCATTAGTTTTTTCTTTTGGATTAAAAATGTGCCAGCAGAAACGATTTTGCAAAAATATGTTCATTTCGCCCCGGTCTCCCCTACACAACAAATATTAATGGAATATGCTTTATATTAATGCTTCAACTTGGATGTAATGAAGGTTTGAAGATTTAATAATAAATGGTTATATCTGTTCAACAAAGAGCCAAGACTGATAAAATGGCTTAGCCTTGCTTGTATAATTAAATTTGTTATAATTTTTTGTATGTCGATAAAACTTCCTCAACGGAGGGTGCTAGTTATCTGTGTAAATTAAGCTAGGCTAAGCCATTTAATCGGTCTTGGCTCATTGTTGAACTGATGTAGGATTTGAAACGTTTCAAAGTAGAAAAGGTCCTTTCTGCTTCGCATGTTGTAATTGGTATTAAACATAAGATTTTCAATAAAATATGAATGTTTGGAAATGTGTAGTTCGGACAAAAACAAATCTATTGTATTTTTTGGTTTAAAACTTGATCGTTTCACAATTGGCATTCAGCTATAACTATAGTTTTAGAATGAAATAAATAATTTTTATATGTATTTAATAAATCATTAAATTTAGATAAATCAAAAACATGATATGGTAAAACAGATGTAAAATTATCTATTATATTATAGTGAGACAAAAATCTAAAATTTAATTGTTGTATAATAAAATCTTGAAAAATATATAAATAAATTTTAAAATATAAAGAGGTGTAGTTTTATTTTTTGTATATTGATTAATTATTTCAGACAGTTTAACTTTTTCCTCTACCTCGGTCCATATTAATTTAAAATGTCTTTCCGAGTTATTTTTTATTTCAGTGAAATCATTTACTAAATCTTTAACCGTAGATAAAGTTTCAACTATATCTTGATCTATTCGCTGAAGCAATGACATAAAATAAAAGTTTTCGCTAAAATACTATTTGCCACAAAAAGGTCTGTTAAATATTCTATATCGTAAAATCCAAGTGATAAATCCGAGGCTTCTACTTTCAAAGGTATATCCTTCAAATTTTCAATGTCTTTGAAGGAATGATGAATCACATCAATACAATCTGTAAAAGAATGTATTGAGCGATGTTTTTCGGTCCATCTTGTTGAACACATCTTTATTAATTTCTCTCCTCTTAAATGAGGATTGTTACGTTTTAGCTCCTGAGCAAATATTATTCTTTTAGGATATTTAAAAAAATCAATGATTTTGCTTATTTTATCTAAATTTAGCAATACATATGAAGCAGAAGTTTGCAGCCGAAAGAAAACTCAATGCAATCAATACTTTTAAATTTTTTTAAAGAAAAACAAAAAGGGTTACTGAACGATTAGCACCAAAAACTTGACCAAAAACAATAGTTACCTTAAATGATGCTTATGGTTTTTTGATTTTGTTGCGTTACGTATAAAATTTATATCAAAGTTTAACAAAACCTGTATGTAATAGATATATCAGTATTCAAACTAAAAAATTGCAAAATATTTTAAATTTTGATTTGCAATTTTTTTTAATTCCATCCATCTATAACAAAAAACAAAGTGATCCTTTAGGAGAAAAAAAAATAATTTTATATAATAGTCTAGAAATTCACCCCGATCTATTATGACCCAATTAGTCGGTGTTAACAAATTTTAGAGATTTATGATTTAACTACAGAGATTAAAAACTGATTTTTTAAATCCGTTTACCGTTTTAATCACATAATTAGTCAGCTTACATTAACAATTTCAGAAAAAATATCAAAAAAAAAATCGAAAGAAAAAAAATCACTGTAAAAAACATTTAAACTGTTCATATTTTATAAAACAGTACATCGCAAACTATACATATTCGCAATTGAAAACGTACGACAACAGATTTGGATTGATATCGTACGCCGATGCACCAATTTTGCTTTACCGGCTTGTTTGGCCCCTGAATTTCACGCAATGGAACCAGGTCGTTAATAGTATGAAATGCACAGGTCAGCGGCTAAACTTACGTTTTTTTTAATATACAATATTTATTTAGATTTTGAATTGAAAAAAGAGGTACAAAGATTTACAAAAGTTTTTTTTTAAAAATTAGATAGTTGTTAATTTCAGTCAACCTATAATATAATTTTTTTAAATACTTTTACTACCTTTGTGTTAACATCCCCTGAAAAATCTAAAATACGATAATTGTGAAATTTCCTAAAAGTTGTATTATGCTACATCCAGATTTTTAACAATATTAAAAAAAATTGTCCCATATGAAAGTTTTTGTAACTATGCAATAAATTTTCAAATTCTTAATAACACAGTACGGCAAAAATTTCTTTTTATTTACGCAAAATTTTGAAAATTTTAAAAATTTATTTTTTTACAAAATTTTTTCTAAAATTTTTTATATTAGAAAAAGCATTTTATGTGCATATATTAAATTTGGCAACTTTTTAAAAATTTGCGTTTTATTACAAAATAAAATTTTTCAAAATTTTAAAAATTTCACGAAAATAAAAACTCACTTTGCACGTGCCCTATTGTAGAGAATATTAAAACTGCCATGCGGCGACGTTTATATTTAAATAGAATCATGTTGTAATACTTTTTACATGCTATTCGTATACGCATTTACATTAATAGATTTAATTTAAAGTTTAAATATACTTTTTTAAATTTTTTTTGGGGTGAGGAGCATTGAAATCGCTATGCGGCGACGTTTATAACCCCTAAGAAGGATTAAGCGCGTCTGTCCGCCAATACCATAATATCAATTGAATTGACGCCGCACTCTCCGGAATATTATAGCATGCAGGCTTTACAACCCTGACAAAAGTCGAAGGCCAGAGTCATTCATTCATTTGCTAAAAAACACAAATATTACAAGTTATGCCTTCAATTGCATAAGACATTTTTTAAGGCTATGGTTATTATCATACGTATTTGTATTTGGACTTTGTTATAGGGTCAAATTTGTATGATATTCCTTTTTTTTTATCTTATTCATTGTACTTTTATTTATTCTAATATTTAATACCGGACCATTAAAACTAAAAAAAATGAAGGAAGAACATGAATAAACCAAAAATTTTGAAACCTTTTAAAAAGTCTAGTAAACATTTTTCTAATTTGTGCGCGAAACGTTTTATTTAATTTAGGTATAAGAGTTTTTTTTTTCGTTTCTTACAAAATTCTCAAAACCAGTTTTTTCACATAGCAAATGCTCCTCACCCAATGGAATCTTTCTTTTCCACTCAGCGCGACTGTTTAAATTTGAAAAATTTTTATTAGTTATAAGCATTTTAACTTAGAATAATTAATAATTTATAACTTCAATAGTTCTAACTACAAAATTTAAATTTCAAAATTTATCTAAAAAATGAATTTCAAATGTTGCTAATTATAATATTGATCGGAATACCTGTTCTTTGTAAAACAATTTGAATTTCTATTATTTATATTGATGAGTCTAAAAACATATTTTAAGGCGTGAAATACGATTGAGCAACTACGTTCAAATCAGTTGATTCCAATTGAGTTAAAATATTTTAAAAACATATCTAATTTATAATAATTTTTATAAAAACCTTTAAAAGTTTTAATATTTAGTTTTGGCGTTAAATTTAAATGTTAAAATGCAGCTATAACTGTATTATTTCTTTTTGTGAGGAGGTAGAAAAATTTGTCTATTTAATTTTAAAAGCTAATTCATAAACAGACTAAATTTTCATTTAATTGTAAGAAAAACATATTTGAGAAAAAGGTACGTTGATGGGAGAAATTATAACCTCTTCGAGCCATCTTTATTTTTAGAGCCAGCATTCCGATAGGCCTTTTTCACTAAGACATGTTTATAAATAGACTTAAAGTTATTTTCAAGTATTTAAGTAGGGGGGAGCGGGGCGAGATGGTTGTTTTTTCATAATTTGATCATAGCTTTTTTTTTAAATGATCTATTCAATCATGGTATATCTTAAAAAATAGGTATTTTAAAACTGTATTAAAATCATATAAAACTTTAATTCAAACTGTTATATTTTAACAGATATTTCGAGTCAAAAAAATTATTTTTTTCCGCCACTTCGTCCCAACAACGGGGTGAAGTGGTGTATAAAGGGGGCGAGATGGTTGGTTAAAAAATTAGTTCATAATAAAGAATCCATGGTAAATTCGTGCAGCTTCTAGTATATATTCTACTAGATCCTTATCTACTTTAGGTAAAAAAATTAATTTATAGTCCTTATTAGGAGCAGACTTACATCTTCTTCTTATAGTTGATTCGCCAATGTTATATCTTAATATAATAATATGATAGATTACTTTTTAGATATTTGGGCAATATTTGTACTATTGCCGGTTTTTTAATTCCTTTAAAGCTAATTGTATGGTATTTTCGTTTGGTAAACACGTTTTTCGTTTGTAATTTATCATAATAATACAGCTGATAAAAATTAAAAAAACCACCTCACCCCCAACCACATCGCCCCACACCCTCTTTAATCTATAAAATCAATATATTTTAAATAGTTTAGCGTTTTTAGAAGGCTTACATATAGAATAAAATAACATTTTTTTTTAATAGAAAAACCCTATTTTAGTTATTTATTTTATTGATATTTTAACCAAGCGTGAAAACAATTTAAAATTTTTTTAATAAAAAGTGCCCAAAAAACAAATCTATTTACCTTATTTTTTTATTAAGAAGTTTTTTAGAATTTTTTCCTCATATTCAGGCTATGCTTATAAAAATATATTTTAGAACCCAATTTCAACCAATTGAATTTTACAGTTTCCAAAATATTTGAAAAAATCACTTCGCCCCATCCGCCACCTCGCCCCGCTCTCCCCTAAATATAAACAAGGATTGATAATTTTCGATGTGAGATCTAAATTACAAAAATTAAAAAAAAATTAATAAAAGAATTATAAAACAAAATTATGTCTAGACCCGGATTGAAAAATAAAAATCCAAATGCAAAGCAAAAATGCACATACTATACATTTTACTGATATTACATCTATCCATGTGGTTTGGAATATATGGGTTATTTTGAGGTTGAGTTATAGTTAGGGAAATGTTAGGCTAAATTTTTAGGGTTTAATTTTAATAAATTTGATAGTTAAAGGTTATTATCAGATATTAATTTTGCATTTGAGATGAATTGGTCACACATGCATGTAAAATAGAGAGAAATTTTGTAGCACGTTTGCCAAATTGCGTTTTGCGATAATTAAAATAATTATACACAGCGACTTAAGTATTTGAAGACGTCGATTAAGGCCAAATTGTATGAGTCTGAATAACAAATGGAATGCCTTAAAGGTATTTTGGACACCAACAAATTGACATGTTTACTAGGTTTTGACTTAAATTTTATATAAAACAAAATCATTTGAGGTCTACATAATTATTTAAAAAAAAATTTTTCCCCATTCTCTGAATTTTTGATTTTAAGAAATTATTTAGGATTAGCGAGATAAGGAAAGATGACAACATTGATATTGATTCTTTGCACGATTGCTGCCTTAACATCCAAAATGGCAAAAATATGTGCTTTAACAGGTAGTAAGTAAATTAATTGAAAAGTATTTTTTTATGGGTATAATTTGATAATTATATGTCTATTTATTGGATATACTAACATCATTTAAACATATTTTCCACCTCTACTAACCTATCCAAAAAAATTTTTTTTTGATCTGCAAGGTAACATCGATGTAACTTAAAAAGGGCTATAAACCATTTTATTCTATTTAAACAATTAGCAGCTGACACTGTATTCGTTATGGATGCTTCGATATCTGATTCCGCTGAATGCATGTGCCAGAAAAACATTATCAAAGTAAAATATAAAACATTTTTTAAACACTGAGCAACAAAATTTGGACGAACCTAAGCTCATTTATGTCAACTATAATTTTTGGTCAAGTTTATGGCTGATCACAAATATGAAATAAGAATTTTAGCCAATGCCTCAGATTTTTAGTTATTCGGTGTCAAAATTAAGATTTTCGATTTTTGGGGTATTTTGGGCTTTTATGTCATAAAACCTATGGATAGTAACAAAAGTTTTATATATTTAGATAACGGAAACATTCATTATTAACCTAAGGCGTTTAAATTTTTTTTAAATATTTTAATTTTTTTTTTATTTTTTTATTTTGTAAAATTAGTGGTTTTTGTCATAAAATTTATTTTTTTCCTAAATAACTTGAAAGTAAATTGCTAATAATTTTAGGTAATAACCTTTTTTAGTTATGTTTTTTATAAGAAACCTGAACAATAGATTTTTTGGAAAATTAATAGTTTTTTTTTGATCTCAGACGCGGTTACAATGGAAACATTGGAAAAAAAAACTAAACCCGGAATCGTTATCGTTATCGCAAAAAAAATTCTCTAAAAAACCATTAAATCGTTGATGCTTTTTTTTGGCTCAATGGGCAAATTAAGATGTGGGTATTTCGATAGTTTAACGTATTATAACACGATTTGAATACCACTAACTTTGTAGCGCGCTAATTTGTGAAAAGGCAGTTTTGTTTTCTAAAAATAAGATTTGTCTAAGGAAGCGTTCAGACTCGTTTAATTTTTTTAAAAAATAATGCTTATTAAAAAACTTTTTTTCCAAAAAAAAATATTTAAATGCCAATTTTTAAAATTGTCGTTGTAAAATGCGTCTAAACAAATAGAGTAAATTAAAAAATTAAAAAAAAATCAAGTGAGTTTAAACGCGTCAAAAACACTATCCTGCCAAAAATAGAATTAAAGAATGTAAATCATGTTTTTTTTCGTTTTTTTTAATCATCGTTGAGGCCAGATCTCCAAAAATTAAAAGATTGGCCAAATATAAGTTTTTCGACATTGAGTGAGGCCAGTGAGAAGAAAAATTGAACGCATATGATTAACATTTAGATGACCAGTTTAAAAATTTTGGGCGTAATTAAAACGCTCTTCACAAAAATTTATTTAAATATAGCCGATATTTTTTTTTTAAATTTTTTCTAAAATTATCGAATTGGTATTGACCGCAGACTATGTACAACAGCAATTTTAATTAAAACTAACTATGTGATTCTCCAATCCTATTTTGTTTTTAATTCTCTTGACATTCTCAATATTTAATTCGTAACCTTATCTGTTGCAATATTAAAAATAATAAAAATTTCTTTTTTTGAAACAATGTTTTTTATAGTAGTTTTACATTGAGAGCAACATTATCGGAATCACAGTATATATTTGTAATGTCAAAATAAAAATTTCAAATCGCACACGTAAACAATATTATGGAATCATGAATGACAAAGAATTTTAATGAAAGAAATTCAAAATGAATCATATTTTTTAGAGAAGTGTTCTTATTATTATATTTATTTTATATCAGCGGTGGTGTATATACAAGAAACAAAAAAATATGATTTTGAAATGAGAAAACTACACAAAATAGATTTGTGAGTGGCATCGAGGAAGACAATTTTTTTTTGGTATTTGAATTTAGTGGTGTTTGTGTTAGATTTTGGCGATTAAATGTTACATTCAAATACATACCAATAGAGAAGCAGGTCGTAAGTCTAGTTTTTTTAAAACCATTATTCAACGGCAACAAATCAGCTAACGAGGAAGTTATAGTATGGAGTGAATATCAATAAACTTTTAATATATATTTTTTAGGCCCAAAACCAAATATATATATTATATATATTAATTAGTATCTCGGTACTTCTACACTCAGCCTTACAATAACCGCTTGGGACTGATAGCTTATGGAAATGCGCCTATATTAATGTACCGTCTGGCTTGGCCATTGAACATGACCCGCTTTAACGAGGTCGTAGATAATATGAAATGCACAGGTTAAAATTAATTGCTTTGTTAATGAAAAGAATTTAAAAAAATTCGAAAAAAAGGAGAAAACATAAATTTTTTGTTTCATAAATTTTATAAAAGGGGCTTGTTTAAAATAAATTTAGTTTTTTAACCAATTTATAAAAAAAAATATAAAAGTATTTTTTGAGCTGTTTGCTACAGTCATCAAATTTCCAACGTAATAATTTTCATTATGACCTATCCTCATAATTTTACATCTTTTCCCCCATATATCATTACAGCTCTTCTATTTTTTTGGATACAAATAAAAGGACCAAATTTGGCTATGATTAATTTTTTTTAACTCAAAAATACATAGAGAATATAAAATCAAAATAGGTATATCAAGCCCTCTAATACATTTTACAAAATGTTTTGCACTTCAACCTAAATAAAACAGACCATACATACTTGTTTTAAAAAGTATTAAGTTTTAGCATCTTAATTTAGATAAAAATTTTACACCATCCTTTTTAATTTTTTAAATGAAAATTGCAAAATTTTTAAATTAAAATGGCTGGGTAAATGATTTTGATTAAAAAAATTAAACTGAATTTAAAACACGTGTGATAGCAGGTCTGTTCTCATAGTTTATATATATTTATCGAGCTATGCAGATTTTAACAACTTTTTGTAATTTGTAAAAATGGCTTTTTTTGGAAAAAAATTAACTTACTCTAAAAGCCGTTTATTTGCTCTTTTAACTCTATCTTTTGTTTATGCGCTGAGCATTTGTAAACTGTGTCAAGAAGTTGCGTCAGCCTGGTTATTTAAAAAGGTCAACCCCAACAATTGCAGAGCCGTCTAAACTCTGAAAAGTTACTTAGAATTTTTACTTAGCCGAGCTCTTAATTTAATATAAGCCAAATTCCTACCAGAAAAGCCGTTTACGAAATAGTTTGGTAAAAAAAACAACTCGACCTTGTTTAATTCTCAATTTTGTTTTTCGAATTTTTGCTTTATCACGAAAGTAGATTTTTTGAGCGTTCTTAGCGTTATTGAGTCTATGGAACTGTCTCCTGTGTGGATAGTCTCGTCTTCAACGCAAGTTCAACCAATTTATATTAAAACTAAATTTTTTTTGCAATAACATGGGGTGATTAACAATCCTGTCAACTAAATCTCAAGAGCCTATATAGGCAAGTAGCCTCACACGATGTACTTTAAAGTATTAGACTGGGTTAAATACCTGCGTCGCCAGCGTAGGAGCTAATCTCTGAAAAAAAGCCTTAAATTGATAAGGCGTTGATAGATGGAGAATGATAATGGTATCTCAGACACAAATTGTTTCTCTTATATTTGTAACATCATATTTACTCAAATAAAGGTGAAGATCCCCGGCTTGATAGAGCCTTCTACCTGGTTCAACAAATGTTTAACAATGCAGGTAGGCCCAACTCCAAGAAGGTGATGGGTGTCGCTGTTTCCCAAATACCTGCCTTCTCCTTCAAAAATAATTTTAACAAGCTTATTGACTCAGGTATCGATAGATTAAATTAAAATGTTATAATTATTTTTAATTTTTTTTAAAGTGATTATATATGTTACACTTACACAAATTAAAAAAATAGTGGGTGCTTTTTTTTTGTATTCGGATACATTGTTTTTCCTATCTTCATTTAATTACATGTTTTTAATTTTTTTAGTTTTTTATAATTAACTCTTTTTATAAGACCAACGGCATTTCTCCCTTTCAGATCTTCATTGGTCCCTATAATTGCAACTTTTGACTATTTGGACGATTAGTTTTGTAAAAGAAAGTGCAATAAAAATGATAGAGTTATAAGTGTCGGATATAACACAGGTCGACTAATATTAATGTCTAAAAAAAAGCATTTATGGTTTGCGCTTAATGTTTTTTTTTATGTATTCAACGTGAATTCTTAGATCATTTTTCTCAATATATTTCTAAATTTTCCAAATTTTTTATCAGTACAAATAAAAATTATTTTTATTTAACAAATAGGAGTTATGCCCTTCTCGATAGTCAAGACTTCCAACCTAGTGGATGCCATCAGTTTATGGGTACTGAGCACAAAATTTCCATTTTATACGTCTACTAGCTATTGCACGTTTGTTCAATTACCTAGCCTGTTTCCCTTATAATTTTGTTGAATATTAGATTATTTGTCATTATTATTACTAATTTCCTTATTAATTTTATCTTACATGTAATTGAGACCTGTGCATCATTTTGAAGACCAGAATTGCAATCTTTAGGTATAGCCTCTTACCGGTTTTTCTAATCAACATGGCAGCACATTAAATTGCAAAAAATGATGAAAATTTAAAAAAAAAAGTAAAAAAAAAATATTGGTGTCGTGCGCTTTCGCACACCTTAAGCGCGTGCCTCACGCATGCACGTAACCTAAAAAGAAAAAAAACATTATTATTTTTTGATATTTCTAGCTGCTTTTTTTGGTGGTGAAAAGTAATTATTTGCGGGTTTGGTGCTGGTAGGAATTGTAGATGGAGATTCAATATTTTAATGCATGAAAAAAATTAATTGAATTGTTTGAAATAAATATAAAAGTCTATAAATACTAATTATTCATTATTATTAATGTCCATTCTTCAAATAAATGATAACAATTGGCCCCAATCTCCCCAAATGTTAAAGCCCGAATAATAATAATACAAACAATCACCTCTTTTGGCCCCCGGAACACTTCAACTTTAAATAAATGCGACAATATGTTATCAATATTTTAGATCTTTCTGATCATCAAATTTTAGATATAGTTAAATATTGTCATTTTGCTGGCCGATTCTTTAGCTCGTGGTTTAGGTTAAGTGATTGCCTAGTATTGACAGTGCTTAAATGGGATATGCCTTGACTGGTATGCCCTCTCCTTCAAGAGATATAGGGCAAAGGGGGGGGGGGCATTGTTTTAGCAGGTGAATGACTCTGGCCTTCCAACTTTTGCTAGAAATTTAAAGCCTGCATGCTATAATATTCAGGAGAGTGCGGCGTCATTTTAATGGATATTATAGTATTGGTGGAGAGACACTCATAATCCTACCTGGTTATGAACGTCGCCGCATAGCAATTTCAATACTCCTTACCTAAAAATAAATGACAAAGCGTAATAACCGTGTCCACCTTGGGCTATAATTTTCTTCACTGTCTCGGTTTTTGTCAAAAAATTTTTTTTATAAATTCAAAACAGTCATACTGTTTAAATTAAGCACAAAATGTTGATTAGAATACCATAAAATATTGTGTCCTATTAAGGTAAGGCGTCAAATATTTTGTATAACCAACATGTTGATGTTGCTTTTTTTTGGGTGAGGAGCATTAAAATGGCTATGCGGCGACGTTCATAACCCCTAGTGTCAATAGGAGTAAGCGCGTCTCTCCGCCAATACCACAATATCCATCGAAATGACGCCGCACTCTCCGGAATATTAAAGCATGCAGGCTTTACAACTCTGGCAAAAGTCGAAGGCCAGAGTCATTCACCTGCTAAATGCCCCCCTTGCCCTACATCTTTTGAATGAGACGGCATACCCGTCAGGGCATCAAAATTTCTTTTACTATTAATTCTACAAATACTATTGGCATATTCAGATTCTTTATAAAAAACATATCTCATTACATAAAATTTCTAGCAATTTACTTCAAGTTATTTAGGATCAAAAAACGGAGTTTATGGCTAAAACCACTAATTTTACAAAAATAAAAAAATCAAAGCTAAATATTAAAAAAATTTAAACCCCTAACGTTAATTATGAATGTTTTCGTTATATATTTTTAAACTTTTGTTATTATCCATAGGTTTTATGGTATAGAAGCCCAAAAAACCCCAAAAATCGAAAAATCTTAACTTTGACACCAAATAACTGAAAATCTGAGGCATTGGCTAAAATTCTAATTTCATATTCGTAATCAGCGCCAAAAACTTGACCAAAAATGATAGTTGCCATAAATGATGCTTAAGGTCGTCCAAATTTTGTTGTCCAGTGTTATTATATGAAAAAAAGATTCTTAAATTTTTTCTCTGTAGGGTATTCTCGACCTGCCGTCAAAAGGGGCATTTTTTTGTAAGGTGCCAAGGCCGTGAAAAAACTAATACGAAATATATATATGAGATAAGGCCATCATGGGGATAAATTCTTTTATGTTTTCATAAAACTCACGGTTGTGTCATTGATATTTGTTGACCTAAGTTATAAAAACATCAATAGTTTAATTTTATTTCTTTGGTACGCCCTCATTGTTAGTAAATCGCTTCGTTAACAATTATTTAATTTAAACGTAAAATTACATTGATTTACTAGATTTTCAATGGACTTTAATGGACACATACAGTGTTGAATTATATATTGATGTGTTATGGTATGGTTAAAAAAATAGCTTGTTTCAATTTAATTACTACCTATATAAATTAAAATTTCTAAATACAAAAAAGTATAAACGCCACTATACAAATAGATAAAATCGTAATGGATTAAATGTTTTTTAAAAAACAACCGTTACCGCAGTCGGCAAGTATTTTAAAAAGCTAACTGATAATTTTTCTTTTTGTAGGTTGCCTATTTAAGCCAACATATAAGGTAATCCCCGACGTTTTTATTTCCCGCAACTGCGATATACCCGCAAAACTGAAACGTGAATTCGGCATAAGTGCGTATAGTCACATTAGCCGTATAGGAATATACGTTTGTGAGCATAAAATATAAACATATTAATTGTATTAACTGAAAGCTAAACACACCCGCCTTTGTATGATTTATATAAGATAGGTAACAATTAACTTTATAATAAAAAAAAAATAACAGGCCGGTTGGATGATAAATAGATCTTCAAGTCAAACGATAAACAAACAACACCTAATTACAATTAAAATTCCATCATGTTTCGATATGCAAAAGGTTGTTTTCGAATGCTATTTTAAGATAAGGTCAGATATATACATTAAATATACATCAATTTTAATAATTGTATTAATAAATGGCTTATGCTAATAATATAATATCATGATAATACTTCATTTCAATTAATTAATAACACGAGTCAACAAATTTTTGAGAGCTATGAGCTAACTAATCAACCTGCCATCTGTGAAATTCTAATACGCTTAGCGTTTTATAGTCAGACTTAGTAAGTCAGCTACAAATATTAAATATTTTATATGATTGTAAAAAAAATCAAGAAAGATTCTGATTTTTTTTGCTATATACAAATCATATAATATTTTTAACAAACACCGATAATGTAAAATGTCGTTCAAAATCGGCCGCGAAATATTTTTTATTATTTAAGTGCTTATATAAGAGCATGTAAACTTTTCATCTTCAAAAAACTCCTTTGAATATATAACACCTGTCAACAATTTTTTGAGAGTTATGAGTTAACTACAAAGATTAATCTAAGGAAATACTATAACTGTTTACCGTTTTTCCCAATCAAACTTAGTTAGTCGAGTATAAACCTTAAAATTTTAGAAAAAAAGGTCAAAAAAACAAAATAAGTTTCAAAAACAAAAATAAATTGAAATTTTATCTTTGCATATTCAACAAGGTAAACCGTAATTCAAACTTCATATAGTATTTTCATTAAAAACCAATATATCGTGTCTGATATATTAATAAAACTTATTTTTTATTATTTGTGATTAAAAATACAAGTTACAAGGAAAATATAGATTTTTATAATTTTCTCCTTAGGGTATATTTAGATCTGTCAATTTGGTCAAAAAAGGCCATTTTTCGTTATGGACGGATCTAAGGAGCCAAAGACGGAAGAAACTAAGAAAAACGAAAATCATATATGAGATTAGGCCATCATGAGGTTGCATTTTTTTATGTTTTCATAACAATCTTGTTTCTAACATTGATATTTGTTGATCTGTGTAATGATATATAAATCCTCGATAAAAAATAATAAATATCGATACATTATCGGCTCAGATTGATAAAATATCATGATTTCTAACATTTTGCGTTTATATTAAAGTTAAATTAATTAAGAATTGGGTGTGGCTCTTTCTAATTTTAAAATTTTAAGAAAAAGATTTTTAAAAAATTTAAAAGCTAATATTTAAATTAAAATAGTTTATTTAGGCTGTTTTAGGATAAACTAAAAAAAAACTGGCCCATTTTTATTTTTTTTACACAAGTCACCACTACACAAATTAGTGTTCTCAACGGGCCGAATTTTTAAGGCCCGGCCCGCCCGAAATTTTTTTATGTGTGGCCCGGCTAGGCCCGAGACCAAAATTTTTATTTTTGGCCCGGCCCGGCCCGATTTTTTTTTAAAGGCCCGGTCCGCCGAATCTATAAATATGGGCCCGTAACATTTTTGAATACTATAAACAATTAAAAATCAAATACATTATTGCTATTATTTATTTTAAATGTATCATTTGATTTATAATAATCATTAAAAAAAACAATGGAATAACTCTAAAAAATAGTTTCAATACAAAGTGGTGTTAAAGGTTAAGGGTTAGTGTTAGATTAAGTTAGGTTCAGTGTTAATGTTAAGATTAGTTTTCATTGCAAGGTTCAGGCTTAAAAAGTTCAATGCGTTTTGTTATAACCAGCAATTTTTTTCAACTGTCATATTTGAACTTTTGAGGGCAAATATACCCAAAACTAAATAAAACCAGAGAATTACAATAAGGATTTGCGCTATGCGCTTAAAATGGCTATATTACAAAAATTTTTGGCCCGGCCCGGCCCGAGTCCAGGCTCGGCCCGCCCGACTAAAATCTTCTATTTAAGCCCGGCCCGGCATTTTGGGCCGGGCGGGCCCAGGCCAAGCGGGCTTTTGGGTTCAGACTGAACTCAAATGCGTTATTTCTTGCCTTCAAATTATTTTTCTCATTCAATGCAAAATATTTTAGATTTAAAAATTAATGTTTGAGTTAAAATATAAAATTGCAAATATTTTAAATCGTGTTTGAGTTTTTTTAAATTATTTTTAATATAAAGGGTTAAATTAAAATGCTTTACAACATCAAATCACCCAATCTAAAGCGACTGTCTAGGGAGGGTGGAAGAAAATTTAGTTAAAAAAACAATGGCTAATAATTAGTGCATAATTTTATATTTCTAATTTAAAGAGGTTTAAAAAATAAATTTTTGTGAAGACGCAGCTATTAAATTATAATATGCCTTAACTTAAACTTACTCTCAAAACGTGGCAAATTATTAAAAATAATTACCCATATACTCAAATAGTCTAAAACGTTTTCCAAACACATCTATTCATTGACTTTGTATAAACCACCTTTTTAATCGATTATCGCGCTTTCAAACGCGACCTAAATTCATATGCTTAGTTGTTATCATTATAGATATGTAATAAATAATTTGGTCTTAATTCTTTAGTATCAATGTAGTTGGATGGCATTGTCGGCATATTTTTTTGGACATGCTTACTCTATCATATAGAACCAAAATCCAAAAAAGTTTGTGTTAACAACTCTATACCCAACCCAACAATACAGATTAATATATAGTGTGCTACAATGTCAGTTAAATATACAAAATATTTGATTTGACCTACTTAACCGGTATATTATATACAATTGGCTCATCACATTTTTATTAACTTGTAAATCGGCTATTTAACCAATAAACTTTTATAATAACGCAGCGAATTTTGGAACGGGCAAGGCAAAATGACTCTATGTAGAGACACTGAGTTGACAAAAGTTTTTGTTTTAAACGAGTTTGCTCAAAAATCAAAACTTTCTAATTTTCCCGATATATTCATAAATATAATAATTAAAATAACATTTTAAATCGCGTCCTAAACTCCCATTTTCTATGAAATTTTGGATTAACTGGTCAGGTAACAAGTACTATTGGTTAAATGAAAATGAATTTTTTCGGGGTAAAAAAAAGTTTAAAATTACTTTTTTTTCTATTTTAACTAAATAGATCCAGCAAAATTTTAAAATCTATGTTTACGCCTAAACCAAACAAGTTTTTAAATAATTAATTTCCAAAAATGTATGCGCTAACGAGTTTATTTAATTGTTTTGCTCGTTGTATAAAGATATTTTTTTTTTGCTAAAAAAAAAATGATTTCTACAATCAAATAATTTTTCTAATAATTTTGATTGTAAAGCTAAAAAAAAATTTTAGAAAAACCCTAAAATACAAAAATTAGTTCGGCTTCACTCATATCGTTTTTCAAATATGGCCGCCATGATCATATTCAAAGTTTGACTCTTTCAACCTGAACAATTAACATGGCCAATGAGCCAAAAATTTCTTCTTGTTTAGATCTTAGCTAGGGGTAGCTTAGGCTTTCATTTAAGGTGTATTCTTTAGGGTCCGCGGATCACTAAGCAGCTTCAGAGTGTTTGCGCTCATTTGCTTTTTTACCCAAAAAACTATCCTCGTTGACAATGAACTATATGAGCTATGTTTAATAGGGTATCATTTTTTGGAGAAATTATGGAAAAAAAAGGAATTTATGAAGGAACAGTGTAAGTTGTTTAATTCAAAAACATTTAAAAATAAACGCTTAAATTACTCAATCCCTAATTAATATGATAAAGCAAGCGTGTGATCAACAATCTTGCTTTAATCAGTTTGCATCGGTAAAAAGACTTAAACGCCTATTTTCTTCAATCTAACATTTATAAATGATCTATCTTAAGATATTTTAGCAAATTTTTATTACGGGGCTTTTTATGCATAAATTCGACAATAAAATTGCTTTTCGTTTGGCTGGATATAGGATTTTGGCTATGTTTGCTTACATGCACCTATTTTGCACAAATACTTGAATGCCATAACTCGCCCACCAATCGAAGGGCTGTGATTAACAATTCGACGGTATCTGCGTTAGCTAATGCTCCATTTACCATCGTATCCAATACGATGGTCTCGATATGCTTAAAGAACGGAATTAATTTGGGCTTTGGAAACTACGGGATAACGGCAAACCCGGGAGACGCTTGGACTGGACCAACCATTCATCTCTTCTATTACACGCTAATAGGTTGCTTTATTGCGTGAATGCGTGTTTATTTTTTATTATTAGACATAAACAAACAATTGTTTGTAAGGTTTTGTAATGGCCACACTTAAAAATAAAAAACACCCGATTGAAAATGAGCGAGATTTATATTAGGATTAAATTAAAGTTCTCTTACTAAATATGCTGAAGGATCCAGAAATTATTTTATTAGGAATTGCGCTAACGCTGTAGCAGTTCTTTTCAAGTTTTTTATTTTTATTTTTTTTTAAAAACTTTTTAATTTTGTTGATGTTTATTTATTTAAGTCTTTTGCATTTTCCATTTTAATGATATTTTTATTGTAAGCCAAAATAATTGAAATGTATTCCGATAGAAACAGGCTCCTTAATACAATTTAATTTTTTCGCATGAAAAATACTGAATGTTCATGATTAAATGTTGTCTTTTTTAATGAATTTAAAATGCTAGGTTTAGCATCTTGTGATAAGCGCGTTTATTTGTTATAAATTGAAAGAATACGGTAAATTTATATATAAATACATTCAGTACACGAAGTAATTTAAATATGTGCAAAAAATAATTAAAAGTAAAAGTATTGATCCTAATATGGCAAGAATGAATGACAAACTGATATTTCTAATAACGCACATTTACAAAAATTAATGGATGTTGGCAGAATTTTACAAAACTAACAATAAAATGTCTTAATAATAGCTTTAACTTTAATCTCTTTAATGTTTTTCGATGGTGCAATGGGAAAGGAGTGGAAGGATGTGGAAAAAGCAATTGAAAACTACTATGTAGACTTTTGGATAGAACTTATGAAATTTAAAATTAGTTTAAACCAGAGCTGGGAAAAAAACCATTTCAACTAAACTCAAATTTTTGTTTTTTAAAAATTTTATGACAGATAAAAAAATCAATTATTAATAAATACAGAATATAAGCAGAAAATCTTAAACTTTATAAATATTTTCTTGATTAAAGCTAAAACCCTTTATTTTTTCTTAATTTCGAAAAATAAAAAAATGAGTTTGACCCAAAAATGGGCATATTCCCAGCTCTGGTTTAAACTTTCAAATAAATTAAAAAGTTCTAGTTTTTTGCGTTTTATAACAACTTTTTGCAGTTTTAGTTTAATTAGCACAACTGTCCCAAGATAAAATATTAGTTTATCAAAGCATTATATATGTTGGCATTTTGTTCTTATATTGTTGACACGAACGCTTTTTGTAGCTTTTTAAATTACTGACTAACTACACAGGATTATGTCCTCCTTTCCACAAGCTTTATTGATTTTGACTCTCGTATGGCTCCGCTGTGTAATTAAAATACACACTGGTAAAAAAAAATCAAATTTAGAATATTAAAGTTGTGATAATTAATAAATAGTCAATAGAAAGAAATTTTAATAAAAATTTTATTATCTAAATGGGTGTGGAAACTGTCTAACGTAACACTGAAGAAAGCAATAAATCGAAAATTAATGAGTGAAAATGAATACGAGAATTTGGAGACAACATTATTTATAAAACTTTTTTGTTTTTTTTTATTTAAAAGACTACTTTAGTTGAAATTAAATCTAAGTATTTATATTATCACCGGAATTGTATGACCTTAATTATCATTTATGGCAATTACTGTTTTTGGTAGTTTTTATAAGAACATTACATTAAAATTTTAGCCAATACTTCGGTTTTGATGTCAACAATAACATTTTATTTTTTGTAATGTTTTTGGCTTTATGAGTCCAAAAGCTTAAATGATTAAAACTAAAAAAAATATTCATTATTTTGGACAACAAAATCTGGCCCACCTTATGCATTTATGCAACTGGGCCTATAGTTGAAATATAGAAGCCGAAATTTTTTATTCGACATCAAATTACTAAAAACTTGATTGAAATTCTAACTTTAAATTCGTAATTACCACCTAAAGCCCATCCAAACCAACTCTAAAATAATTTTTAATAATTTTCAAAGATAAGCTTTTATTTGTTTTTTCTAAAATATAACAAATATGCCAATATATATTTTAATAAATTAATAGTTTCATAAATTTTGTTTCTTCTTTTACATTATATTAGACATTTAGGAAAAAACAAACTCGGAATTGTTATTGCAAAAATTGCTTAGCAAAGCCCTGTCTCATTGTTGTTTTTTTATTGTTCAGGGTTATTAAGGCGAGACTATCCAATTTTAATTTTTTAATAAGTATTGCTAATAATTATAAGTCATAACTATTGCTAACTTGTCTAATTTTTTGTAATTATTATGGGATAAAAACTAACTCAGGATTGTTATCGCCAAAAAAATTTTCTAAAAATTTGTAAAAATCATTGTTTTTTATTGTTCACTGTAGATGAGTTTTTATATTTAAACATTTTAATTTAGAAAGTAAATTTGAAGCAGCAAACCTGTTATGACATTATGATCTTTATAATAAGATGCCTGATAAAACACAGGTAAATATAATATAGAAAAAAAATGTTTATAAAAAGATAAAAACATCCTCATAATGCCTTAGCTCGTGTATATTTTCTGTTTTACGTAATTTCTTCCATCTGATCATTAAATCCATCCTTATTAAAATATGATTTTAATTAAATAGTCAAATTTTGCGACTTAGAGAACAGGGTCATATCAAAACCTGTAATTTATATTTGTCATCTCAAATAATAAAAAATAAATTTTCTAACATAATAATTAAGATTATATATTTTTGGCACCTGAAACCTATATATGACCTACTTTATTATAATCTTTATAAAAATTATATTTAAGGTTTAAATTTAACAATTTGCCTAAAACTGATAAACTAAGTTTGATTATTGAGATTCTTAAGATGGCAGGATTGATCCTAAATGGCTTAAAAATAGCAAAAATCTGTTGACCTATTTATACATAAGAATCTTAATTTTAGTGAATATATATTTATTCCATTATTTATAATAAAAGTATATATACACTTGGTATAATTTCATATATAAATTTAGGTACAAGGTATATATTTACATTTATTAAAACTTATAAATGGACAATTAATGTCTAAAAAGTTTTGCTGAAGGATTTTGAATATAATTTTAAAATTATTTTTATATAAAGTTTTTTATGTAATAATTAATGGTCGCAACAAGCGAAATAGGGCATTGGTAATTTTTTTGTTAAAAACTTACTTAATTAAATTTTTAACAACATATAGAAACAGAATGCTTTGCAATTTAGAATATGTTTATTTTTAAAATTTGTTCAAAATTTAAAATAAGATTCTCATTTTCTGTCAATTTATTTTTGTATTTTACTATTAAAGCAAATTAGTTTTAATCGGATAAAATTGTAAAAATGAATATTTTTTTAAATGATTAGCTATCAGACATTTAGATTTTTTAATAATATAATAATATAAGTTTGGTTAGAAATTTTATAAATAAAGTTAATGCTTATTAAATTTATATTTTTTTTTTTAGATTTTTTATTTTATTTGTTTTTAACTTGCATTAAAATTGCAACATGTTTTTGAGTGCAAAAAATATATAAAATTATTAAATTGTAAATAAATAAATAAAGTAATTAATAAGTTTAAAACTTCTGTATCTTTTTTTTGTTTCTCTCTTAATTTTTATAGGCTGCGCTCGAAACTAAATTTAAAAATAACCAAAACTTTTTAATTTTACGTTAACTACATGAGAAATAATTAAGTTAAGATAATATTTAAATTTTGGCTATGAACAATATTTTTAAAAAATTTACATAACCGATAATTAATTTTTTCTCATTAACGCATATTAGACAATAAACCCATTTTTAATTGCATTTAACTCGTGTTAACAAATTTAAAAAATAATTGTTTTTTTTAAATAAGATTTAAATTAAAATTATAGGTCTTTAGGTTATAATAACGACCTTTAGAATTATTTTATAGATTATTAAAATAATTTAGTGTGATATAGAAAACATAATGCAATACATATATATGTTGTAAAAATAAACAGTCTAAGCTAAATAAAAATTGAAATGTTAAATAAGAAAAAAATTCAATTAAGTCTAAAGAATTTCAGGCCATTTATTTTTTGTTTAAAACGATATATCTGTAGGCCATCAAACCAGAGTCAGCCATCAGTATATGAGTCATCTATTTAATAGGGCCTGAAGGTTATTAGCTTAAACATCGGGACGAAATTATAATTTATTTAAACAAAATTTTTACATAATCAATCTCATCGCTAGGTTTATGGCCAATGCTCGTCCCGACGAATGTCACTAACGTGTATAATCTAAAGAACGGAGGTGTTCCTCAATTTGGTAACATGACAATCCATCAACAAAAAATACGCACGGATTTAGATGCATCTACGACTCAACAAAACTTTTCGGTATCTTATGTCCATATATCAAAAAATTTAATCAATAAGTTAATATATTTAAAAAATAAAATAAAATTTTTTTCCCTACATTTTATGCTAGGTGTGAGGCGTTATAAATCTTTTCGCATAGTTTTAAATTTTATTATAATTTGCGAAAAAATTGGCCGTGCAATTGACCAGCGCCTAAAAATGTTTAAATATTATTTGATTGAATTAATCTTCTCAGCTTTTTCCGAAATTTTTTTGTTTATTTTAATGTTAGGCCACTTTTAGTTAATTTTCGTTTAATTTTTTAAATTTTAACAATTTTTTATTTAGTATAATAAAACGAGATTAAAATATTTAATATTAGTAATTCATAAACTCGTGAATAAAAATTGTAACAAAATATTATAAATAAATAATAAATAAAAAATTTCGGCAACAGTTAGTAGCCTTTATCAGTTTAAATAATAAAAAATTAAAAATAAAAGTTACATATGTAACTTTTATTTTTTATTTTTTAAACTGATGGCAACCAACTGTTGCAGAATATTTTATTTATTATTAATTATAATATTTTGCTACAATTTTTTTAACGAGTTTATGAATAATTTTTTATTTAATTTTTAAAGTTTTTTATGGAATTAAATGTGTTTAAATTAAATAAGGTTGATACATTTGAAATTTTTTACACGAAAATTATTTATTCTGCACGTGACCTAAGCTAAAAGTATAAATGTATCTTATAGATTTGCGATATCTTTCCTTTTAAATAAATATCATAGGGTTTGGGTATTATTGACTTTGAAGAATACTTGCCTTGGTGGACCCAAACAAATTATGCTCCCTACCTAAAATATCAGGTTAATTAATTTAACATTTCTTTATACATATTAAGTTATAATTATATTTAAAGTCAATACAAATTGTTTAAAAATCTATTAATCATTAAAAATTGCCAATTGAATAGACCAATTTTTGGTCACTTGAAATCCCTACGCGTTTGTTAAACTTGAAAGCCAATTTGAAAAATTAAAACATTTAAAATAAATTTTGATGGTAGAAAGATTATTAAGTCAAAACTCTGTATAACACGGATAAATTATACTATTATTTCACAGGACAATTTTTTGAGAGTTATGAATTAACTACAGAAATTAAATCTGCCATCTTAGGGAATATCAAATCTATTTACCGTTTTTCCTAATTAAACTTTGGTCAGTTTAAACATTAAAAATTTTAGAAAAAAAGGTGGAAAAATTAAAAAAGATTTAAAAACAAAAATAAACTGAAATTTTATCTTTGCATATTTACACAGGGTAGACTATTAAACACTTCAAATAATATTTTCATTAAAAAGTGATAATATATAGTGTTATGTTTAAGTTTGGACGAGAAATATTTTGTATTATCTAAATGCCGATGTAAGAGCTTGATTAATAAAAGTTATTTTCCATTATTTGTGATTAAAAATATATGTTACAAGGATTTTTTTTTTATGCAATGTAGATTTTTATATTTTTTTCTTCTTAAGGTATATTTAAATCTGTCAATTTGGTTAAAAAAGGCCATTTTCGTTATAGACGGATTTAAGAAACCAAAGAGGGATGAAACTAAGAAAAACAAAAAGTATATGGGGTTGCATTCTTTTAAGTCCTCATAACAATCTCGTTTCTGACATAGATATTTGTTGACCTTTGCTTTAAGCGAAAAAATGTGAAAATGGCCTGTAAAGTATTAAATGAAAATCGATGAACAATTGAATTCTAGAAAGCTGTAATTTAAGATTTGGGGATACAACAGATAAGCTACCAAATACCTAACTAAATTGAATAAGATATGTTATTAGATTTAATTTTTTTTAAAGTTTTTATAACCCATTTTGTGTTAGAGTATGGTCTCTACGCTTTATACCCTAGTCATTATACCAAACCATGATAAATAAATATGCTATGTTTAATTTGATCATCTTTGAACAAAAATTAACGGATAAGGAGAATTTGTTTTATTTTATAAAGCTTATTAAATCAATCATATTATCATAATTTTTATTTTAAATAATCTTTGATGGGGCTTAAAATAATAACAAAACTTTTCTTGTTTGTTACGCGTGTCGATAAATTACATACCTTCATTCCAGATAATTATTAACTAAACGATTTTTAAAAAATGTCTCCTTCAAAATTTGCTTTACATTCAAACACAACATTGTTTTTGATTTTTACTAGCTAATTATTGGCAACCAGATTTATAATAATTAATAAATATTGCCAAAGAAATAATACTTTTGGGTAATTTTGACTTCATATATTGTTGTGATATGTCCAAACAAAAGTTTGATATTTTTAGGTTATATTCAATTGCAAATGATTGTTTCAGTGCTGGGAAAACAATGAGCCAAAAACTTTGGCTCATTTTTTCCCCCAAAACATAAAAAAAGAAAGGGGGCTACAAATAAAGGGCCAAAATAAGAATTCAAAAAAAGCCCTTACTAAAAAAAGGGGCGAAAAAAAACCCACAAAAAGTTGCTCTTAAAAAGAGCCCTAAAAAACCCATTTCATGTTTTCCTTATAATAATTTTGAAAAATTATGATTTTTTCTTTATAATAATGATGGGTGGGTTATTTTTTCTTAAAGCTCCTAGGAGTTTCTTTTTAAAGAAAAGGGGCTTTTTTTAAACATGCCCCTTTTCTTTAAGCAAGAAAAGGGGCTTTTATTCTGCCATGCCCACGAGATTGTGGGCATTTGGGGAAAAAACTCAAAAACTTGTTAAAAAAAAGCCCATTAAGTTTTTTTCCCCAGCCCTGGTTTGTTTATGACCATTTTATTTCATATTATTTCATTTTTGTCGAAGAGTATAAAAATTAATTTTCAAAATTTACAATTAAAAAAAATCTAAAATTCTAGTTAATTATTTGATTTTTAATGTCTTAAATAGCGCTTTTAATATTAGGTAAAGTATCACTTACAATATTTCGTCCACATCGGTATAGATGTAAACATATTATATTTTAAATAATAATCTTTATAATAAAAAATCAATTTTTTTATGACTTAAAATATAAGTTTTTGTGCGCCCTTAATTACACAGGTCAACAAATTTCAATGGCCCGACCGTGAATTTTATGAAAATAAAAAAGAATTTATTCCATTGCCTTATCTCATAAATATATCTTGTTTTCCTTAGTTTCGCCTTGGGTCTTTAAATCCGTCCATATCGATAAAATGACCTTTGACTAAATTGACAGAATGAGAATACCCTAAAAAAGTTTTAGAATCTTTGTTCAAAAAAAATTTCTTGTAACTTATATCTATCATCATTGGCTTAGGAGAGGGGGGGTTTGGGGATAAAACCTCCCCCCCCCCCCCCCCCCCCCCCCCCCTAAGTTTTGTTATTATTTTAAGCCCCATCAAAGATTATTTAAAATAAAATTTATGATATTATGATTGATTTAATATATTATATAAATTCATTGCATAATTGTATCATTAATATAAAAATTCTTTGCATATAATATATCAATAATATAATTTCCTTAATAACATATATGTTTGTTTTATAAACATTATTTATAAAAGTCCTTAATGATTACTCAAATTTTTAAAAGCAAAATTAAGCAACAATCATAAGAATCAGTAGCAAAAATTTTTTTTTGAAACTCCCCTTAAGCTTTAAAACTTGCGCCCTTGTCTATCATATCAAAGAATAAGAAATAAAATCTTTTAGTATATCAAGCTTTTACATCAGCATTTGGATAATAAAAAATATTTCGCGTCCATTTACGACATGATATATTACACTGGACAACAAAATTTGGACGACCCTAAGCATCATTTATGGCAAATATGGTTTTTGGTCAAGTTTTTAACGCTAATCAATATGAAATTAAAATTTTAGCCAATGCCTCAGATTTTTATTTATTCGGTGTCAAAGTTGAGATTTTTAAATTTTTGGGGTATTTTGGGCTTCTATATCATAAAACCTATGGGTAGTAACAAAAGTTTAAAAATATATTTAGATAACGAAAACATGCATTATTAACGGAGGTTTAAATTTTTTATAAATATTAAAATTTTTTTAATTTTTTTATTTTTATAAAATGAGTGGTTGTTGTCATTAAAATCGTTTTTTTAATCCTAAATATTTTGAAAGTAAATCTAAAAATTCAAGGTATACCTTTTTTAGATATTAATAGTAAATTGTGAATTTTTTTCTGACCTTTAGACGCGGTTTAAATAAAATTGAAGGCATTGGAAAAAAATTAAACCCAGGATCGTTATCGCAAGAAAATTCTTCGCAAAACCCTCAATCGTTGTTGTTTTTTTTGTTGTCCAGTGTTATCGGTATTTAATAAAATTTTTATTTGAAGTTTGAATTAAATAGTTTAGCTGTTGTAATTATGCAAAAAAAATCTTAATTAATTTTGTTGATTTTTATCAGTTTTTTTGGCATTTTTCTAAAATTTTTAATGTTTATAGCTGACTAACTAAGTGTTATTATAAAAAGCGGTAAACGGATTTAAAAATTAAAATGGCCGGTTTGATCTCTTTAGTTAGCTCATCTTACAAATTTATTGACCTTTATTTTAAACTTAAAAAAAGATGTTTGCAGTCAAATCTATTATTTTGTTGCTCTATAAAATGCGCAAAATGTTTGAATTTTTTTGATTGACAGCAATTTTTTGAATAAAAAATTAAAACGCTTTCAGTGTTTATTTCTTATTTTTGAGTTTAAAAAATTTAATTTATAGAAAAAAACTGTTTTTGATGATAACACAGGTCAACAAATATGAGACTTTTAAGCTAAACAGATTAAACCTGCCATCATATTATTTTTAAAATTTGTTCACCGTTTTTTCTAATCAAACTTAGTAGGGCAGCTATAAACAATTAAAACGTTAGAAAAAACGTCAAGAAAACAAAAAAGAAACAAAAAAAACAAAAAAAATGTTGGATAAGAATTTTATTGTATTTTAAAATGTTATCAATCCTTGTTATTTTTATTAAAACCTGATAATAATTAGGTCACATATGGGTTGGGGTACAATACATTTATAATCTTAAGGTTGATGTTATATTGCTCCACATTTTTTTATATTTCAAATTATTTAATAAATATTTGCAAAAAAATTCCTTATTTTTTTTTTTGGGGTATTCTCGAGGTCGCAAAATAGGCTAATTTTGTTAAAATAGATTTTTTTATATGAACACATCTAAGGAAGCCAAAGGCGGTTACAAACGGAAAATCATATACGATATGTAATTTATTTTAATTTTTATTTTTATATCTGACATTGATAGTTGTGTGTGTACTATTTAGATTTCACGATTAATTAGGTTTAATTATAAAAAATATGATATCACATAAAAAATTAAGCAATCTAGAAATGCGTCCTGATATATATAATTGATGATTATTGGTAAATAAAGCACAATGTCTTTAGGTTTCAATAAAGCATAAACATTCACCTTTAAATTTGATAACAACTTTATCATTATTAGCAATACTCAATTAACCAGCTAAACAACCAAAACATAAGTATAGCAAATACGACTAAACTAAAAAGCTTGGCTCAGGTCCAATTCGAACAAGGTGCAAGAAATTTTTTTGAGACCTCCTTAAAATACACTATCTCCTTAAGACCTTACGGCGTTTGGGGATACTGGGGCTTTCCCGATTGTGCCAGGTGAGCATTTTAATTTTTAACATATTTTTTTAAATAGAATGTTTTGATAATGAATGAATAAAGTTTTTTAGGTCAAATATAAAGCTTTTAAAATTTAAACCCTAAAATTTATATTTTTATATAATTCTTGCAAAAAAAAACTATACCATAAAATAGTTCTATGAGATTATCAGCGAAATTAGTTTTAAATCTTGAGGTTTTTAAAAACGTTACCTTTTTATCATAAACGAGTTAAATATTAAAAAATTTTTATTACTCATCAAACTTGTTAAAAAAATTTAATGTTATATAGAATAAGAAATAAAATGTATAAGATATTTTAAAAACAAGTGCATATTTTTTTAATTTAAAAAAGATTAAATAATAATTACCTATGTATTTTATTTTTATTTATATTTTTTATCTAAAAATGCGTGAAACATTATGAAAAAGAGTTTATCATATCTTTATTTTTAAATTAAATTTACAAAAATTAAACTGAAAGAAGGGGGAGGGGGGGGGGGTTATAACCTTCTAGATTTGGAGAAATTAGTTAAGCTAAATTAGTAAACGCTCATCAAATATTTAATTAATAATATAAGAAAACAAATCAAAATTTTTGAAGGCACTTGTAGAGTTTATCTTCGTAAAATTCTAAAAATTTAAAAAAAAATTATTTTTTTAATTTTTTCATAAATTTTTCAATTCAAAAAAAGCATTTTAAATGCATATATTAAATTTGGCAACTTTTTGTAAATTTGCGTTTTGTTACAAAATAAATTTTATTTTTGAAAATTTCACGAAAATAAAAATTAACTTTGCACGTGTCCTTAAGCGCAAAATTTATATATAGAATACTATTGTATTTTGATAAATTCAACGATTTTAAAATAAAAGTTGTTATTGCCGGGTAAAAAAGCCTTGTGAGATGTATTAAGCAATTTTTCACCGCAGTTAATTAAAATTCCAAGAGGCATTGTTGGGCTAATACAAAATATAGGTTAGATTACAATACATTCATTATGCTGATACATTTTAAAGGTCATACCCTTTTTTAGTCTGATTATCAAATTAAAATTTTAATATTAAGACAGGTCAACAAACATCAATGTCAGAAGTGTCAATTTGATGAAAACATGAAAGAATGTATGCCCATGATGGCCTATCTCATATTTTTTCTTTTTCCTAGTTTCATCCGTATTCGGCTCCTAAGATCCATCTATAACAAAAAATGGCCTTTTTTGACCAAATTGGCAGATCTTGATACCCTAAAAAAAAATTTAAAATCTTTTTTGCATATTAAAATCCCTTGTACTTTATTTTAATCACAAATAATGGAAAATGAAATGTATTAATAAATCGAGCTCTTACATCGGCATTTGGATAACACTGGACAACAAAAAAAAACAACATAAACGATTTTTTGAGGGTTTTGTAGAGAATTTTCTTGCGATAACGATCCCGGGTTTAGTTTTTTTTCCAATGCCTCCAATTTATTTTACACCGCGTCCAAAGTTAAAAAAAACTCACAAATTTTTTTTTACTATTAATTCTACAAAAAATCTATTGGCATATTCAGATTCCTTATAAAAAACATATCTAAAAAGGTTATTACATAAAATTTTTAGCAATTTAATTTCAAGTTATTTAGGATCAAAAAACGGAGTTTATGACATTAATTTTACAAAAATAAAAAAATAAAAAAAAATAAATATTTAACGTTAATAATGAATGTTTTTGTTATCTAAATATATTTTTAAACTTTTGTTACTACCCATAGGTTTTGATATAGAAGCCCAAAATACCTCAAAAATTGAAAAATTTCAACTTTGACACAGAATAACTAAAAATCTGAAGCATTGGCTAAAATTCTAATTTCATATTCGTGATCAGCGCCAAAAACTTGACCAAAAACTATAGTTGCCATAAATATTGCTTAGGGTCTTCCAAATTTTGTTGCTCAGTGTAATACAAAATTTTTCGCCTCCAAACTTAAATACGATATATTATCGGTTTTTAATAAAAATATTATTTAAAATCAGTTTAACTATCTTTATGCAAAAACAAAATTTTAATCTATTTTTTTCTAAATCTTTTTTGTTGACCTTTTTTCTTAAAATTTACAATTTATAACTGTATGTTTGATTAGAAAAAACAAAAAAAGGATTTGATATTCCCAAAGATGACAGGTTTGATCTCTAGTTAACTCATAATTCTCAAAAAATTGTTGACCTGTGTAATAAGAGACAATTAATTTTTAATTTTTTCCCTTGTCTTATCTATGTAGCCATCCACCTTTAGGGCTGTGATTAGCCCGAACTGCAAACATTTTTTTTGGCGAGTTAAATAGTTAGATGAGTCGTTTGCCTTAAATATTTTTTTAGGCACATTGTTTAGGGCCTAAACATGTGCCGTTACGAAAAAATATATGACACCTAGGGAATTTGAAGGCTCACCCTTTGTCATGTAACATCGGATTGTTTGCAACTGAGCTATCTGGTTTGATAAATAACCTATTTAATCAAGATTTTGGCGTATAATTTTTCTCATTAAAAAAAAACACTCAACAAATTATAATAGGGATAAAGTTTATTTTTTATTGTTTTCAATCAAACCTTTCTCAACTCAGGGTGCAAACGTTTTAATTCTTACAGTTTTGCCATTTAAACAGGAATTTTTCAAGCTTTTTCTGCAACACTGGATACCAGATTTTAAACAACGCAATTCCTTGGCTCTTTAGTGGCAGCTCAGCCTATTATCCAAACGTATACATGAATACACAAGCCATACCAAGTGCTGACGATAGGGCCACCTACATTTTGAAAAGTACAACATTTGAAAAGAAAAATACATATATATTTAAATATATACATTCGATTGGGGATAGCCCACTTTTTAAAACAAATATGTAGAAATCAAAATATTACAAGACACGCCCTAAAATTGCATTTAAATGTCTTATTTTTTAAGAAATGAATGAAGCTAGTCGCTTGAAAAAGGTAGTTAACAACCCCAATGCATTGCTTTTCCCATACATGAGGTACCAATATGAAAACTCACCGTATACGGCCTTCCTTTCAGCCGAAGATTTAGCAAACACTATGGGGCAAGCTATCGACTCTGGCATGAACGGCTTAGTAAATAATTTCAATTTAAATAATTTAACACAATGGTTTTGACAAAACTTAAGAGTAGTTCATAAAATATCATATAGCTATCTGACAATTTTTTGTTGGTAGAGAGCATAAATAGATTCAGCGACTATACTAATCACTGGGGTCCCCAGGATTAAGTGTATCTCTTCGCCAATGCCATAATAATTAATAAACTAATGCGAGATTTTCTGGTGTATTGCAGCATGCAGGCTTTACAACCGTGGATAAGGTCGAAACCCAGAGTTAAAATTCATCGGCTTCTCTGTAATTAAGGGCAGTTAGTAGTTTATAAATGATATTAAGTAATCGTTTAAAAAAATTGTGAGTTCTATATAATAATGAGTAAAATTAAATGTAAAAATGCAGTAGAGTTTTGTATTTGTATTTTGTTTATTAATATTAAATAACTATTATTATTACAAATTTGGAAAATATATTTCTTGGGTAATTCTTTGAAATACAGGTATTTTTTAATTTTTTTTGCAATTTATAATAAATTCTGATCTAGGATAGGTATAGCTTTTAATTTTCGTCTAAAATATCTTTTCAGACCAAGTGCGTGCAATTATGTCAATGAAAAGGCAAAAGTGGAGAAATACCTTCAAATAACTAAAACGCAATTTCTATAACATTAAAATTTAAAATATTTATATCAAAATAACTTTATAATTATTTTAGCATAAAAAATAATAAATATTGATTCTAGGATAGGTATCCCTTTTACATTGAATTAAAATATCAAAAGTACCATTAAATGTTACGTCCGGTATAATTTTATAATAAAAATGATAACGACCACTATATAGTAGTTATACTGTCATCAATTATAATATATAAATTTGACTGTAAAGGAATTTTAATTCTGTCAGCTTGATGAATAAAATAAATATTCTTAAATATTTTTATTCTTTACTATTTCCTAAATAAGACATTGTTTAAATATTCTCACAGTTTGCTACAAAGAACGATTGCCAAATTTTTTTATATGATAGTCTTGATTTTAGAAATAAATCACAAAATATATTTTTTGTGAAATATAATTTTTAAATTTGCTTAACAAACTTAGATTTACTTGTTTGTGATATGAATAAGGTGTTATATTTTGTTTATGATGGCCGAAATAACATTTAAACCTAATAATATAGCAATTTAAAATAAATGTAGAAGAATTCTTTAAAATCAAGTTATGTAAAAAAAATATTTACAAAATTTTTCAAGCAAAAAATAAATTTTAAACTTCTTTTAGAAAAACGTTAATGGAATTAAATTGCAAATTTTATTTCTGCAGAGCTTTATCTTATTAGTCGCTGCTTTTTTAGCCACGTTCATATTAAACTTAAAAAAAAAAATTTTTTTTACTTTTCGATTGATTTAAAAAAGAACAAGTTAGAATAAATAGTTATAGCCTTAAAGTATGTTTTTTATCCTGTATGCCTTAAAATTTAAAAACGATGTCATGTCAAAAAGCCTTTTAACAATCTTTTTCGTCACATTTAGAAACAGTTAAAGACTATATCGATTTTGCAAAGAATGAAATATTTTTTTTAAACGTTTACTTTAACAACATCAATAAATAATAGCCATATAATCCGTCATTGCCGGTGTCAGAAATAAAAATGATGAAAAAACAACGAAACAAAATAAATATATTTTCTAAAAAAATAAATTCAACCAGCCTAACTAAATTACGTAATTATTAAATGCATTAAACATTTATAAAAAGGCGAAGATAATTTATTTTAGTGCTTTTTATTAAGTTGAATTATATATAAAACTCAACAATTTAAATTAAAAAACAAGCCTTGTTTTTTCATAAATATTGTCTTTATTAAGGCACATCCCTTAGACCTATTATAGAGTGCCTAATATTGATTTAAATTTGCACATAAGGGCACGTGCAAAGTGAGTTTTTATTTTCACAAAATTTTAAAAATTTTGCAATTTTTAATTTTTTCTAAAATTTTTTGAAAACTTTTTATTTCAGAAATGGCATTTTATGTGCACAAATAAAATTTGGCAACTTTTTAAAAATTTGCGTTTTATTACAAATTTTTTTTTTCATAATTTTGTAAATTTTACGAAAATAAAAACCTAATTTTGCACGTGCCCTAAGACATATTCCCAATATATCTTTACCCAATCCTTTGATGTAAAAAAATATTTGCCATCATAAGCTTTCTCATCGGCGTTTTTATTCATATAACAATTATTAAAATAGGTTATTTGGGGCTCGTTCATTAATGTTACCCAATGCCTTCAATTGAAAAATTATATTAACACAACCTTGGGACCAATCGCTCGAAACATGTTAAATTATGCACGAGGTATGACCATAAAATCTTATAAAATTAAATATATAATCAAATATTTTAAAGCAAATTCACTGGGCTTTGTTTCAACTCGGGATTACAAGCGTAAATGTTTCTATCTTAGCGTATTTTAAATTTTGCTAGTAAAATGAACAATTTTATGATACGTAATAGGACATAATTCAAAACACTATAACCATATTAATAAAGTTAATTTGATTTAATTAAATTAAAAACTGCCCGTTTTAAAATTATAAAATTTTTAAAAATATTTTTATTTTTTTTCTTTTTTACATTTAGCTCAGGAGTTTTAGGTGCCGTTAAGCAATCCTCGAAAAATAACACCTTTAATATTTTATATAAAATTTGAGCTTATAAAAATATATCCCATTTTTATAGTGATTTTTATTACAGAAAAATTAATTTTAATATATATTTTATTTTATTCCTGATATCTGTGCGAGGTGTAATCTTTTCACTGTTTGTATGTTTACAAAATATAAATTTTTTATAAATTATTTAACGTTAAGTCTGCCTAAAGAAGGATAAAATAGCTAAAGCATGATCAATTTATTTCCTAGTAAAACATATCCAAAATCCTATTTGGTGTGACAAAAAAAGGAAGATTTATAAACGATTGGTCGTTAATAAATTCGTAATTATAACAATTTTTAATTTATCATCTAATTTTTAATGTGAGCAGCATGCAGTGGGGTGGTTTGTGGAGGAAGGGGTCGATGCATTAGGAAAATATTTGCGGCTCAAACGGCCATGGATTCTGAGGCCCAAGGAATCGGAGTGAATTACTACAAATTTTGGAAAGCTGGCGGATATGCCAAGTGGCTACCTCAAATTAACATTTTCAATTACCAGTGCATATGTAATAAAGGGTGGAGTGGAACTTATTGCCAAAAATACGTGGTAAGAAATTAATCCAATTCTGTTGGCCAGTTTTAATTTTTTTTAGTGATTCAAGTATAAGCCTTCAAAGTTCTTTAAAAAAATTTTGTATTATAACAATGAAAAAATTATTGGTGTTTTTAATTTTAAAAGGGTTAAATTTGTATTTCCTTAAGCAATGATAAATTTTTTATGATATAAATACATCAATGTAATATATATTGAAAGTCAGCATTCCTAGTTTTTTTAAAGATTAAAAGGTATAAAATGTTAAAACATAGATTTTTAATCAGAGCTGGGAAAATGCCCATTTTTGTCAAAATCATTTTTTATTTTTCGAAATTTGGAAAAAATAAAAGGTTTTAGCTTGTATCAAGAAAATAATTATAAAATTTAAGATTTTCTCCTTATATTCTGTATATATTAATTATTGATTTTTTAAATCTGTCATAAAAATTTTAAAAAACAAAAATTTGAGTTTAGTCGAAAAATGGGTTTTTTCCCAGCTCTGTTTTTAATAATATAGTATATTTTCATAACTTTTATATAAACCTTGACCAACGGGCCTTAATGTACTCATGGGTGCGGGACTTATTTTAAGTTTACAAAATTTTGAATTTTGACGACATTAAAGGCAACAAATAGTCACCAATCTTTCTAGAATAAATCTATCAAAAAAATCAAAATAAGGTCTAAAAAAATTTTGAAATAAAATAATTCTAAATACACGATTGAAGTAACACGCCCAGATAATTTTTAAGACCTAGGAACTAACAGATATCAAATGGCCATAGGATTTTTGAATCTAATTACCGATACTTCGAATAAAACTTATAGTAAGCCAGCTAAAAACTACGAAAATTGCAGAAAATATAAAATAACAAAATAATATAAAACCTAAAAATCAAGATAAATTATGGTCAAAACAAAAAAAACATTTAAAAATTTTTTTATTATATTTTAAGATAAATTTTCAATTAATTTTACTTGATATTTTTGTTCCACTGATGCCTTATTTTATGTTTTTGAATGCTATATTATTCTTAGAAAGCCGAAAAATATTAAATTAAAACTGTTATTGCCAAACATTTTAAATTAGCTCAGTTTTTCCCTATAATTAAAAACAATTTATTAGTTGTATTTATTCATTCTCATTTGAATACTAAAAAGCTGGCTAACAATTTAATTACAACTTAGTTGGTTATGGGACATTAGGTTCACCCTAGATTAATACTTTCAAAAACTTAAAACGTTTTTTTTATATTTTTAAAAATAAAATTGCAAGAATTTTCAAAAATTTAAAATAAATGATTCTAATAAGTCTTAAAAGCACGTGCAAAGTGAGTTTTTATTTTATAATTTTAAAAATTATTAAAATTATGATAATTTTTTTTTAATATTTTTTTATATTTTTTTTTAAAATTATTTAAAATTTTTAATGTGCATAAACAAATTAGTGCGACCTTTTATAAATATGCGATTTTCAAAACAAAATTTTTAAAAATTTTAGAAAATTTTTTGAAAATACAAATTCACCTCGCACGTAGAGGAAAATTAAATCTCGTTGCGTATAACAAAACTATTGTGGAATTAATTTATGATCTAAAGGCTTTTATTGGATAATTTGTTTATTAAAATACATAAATTATTTGGATTTGCAGGAATAATTTATATTAAATGGTGACAAAAAAATGGTTTACAGGGATAATTTTGGAATTTTATTGATCAAATGTTTGGTTTAAAAATAAAGGTGCGCCCCAACGAAAACTAATGTATCCCGAGTTATTTTAATAAACTGTTTTAATTTTTTAAAAAACTTAGGTTTCAAGTTGGTCATTATAACAGAAGTAAGTTTAAGTTTAAAAATTATATTAAAAGTGTCGGGATAACTTTATTTTTAATAGCTATATTATGATATCGATAGTAACATATTATTATAATTAAAAGCTATAATTTATTAGGCTTTAGGTTAACAATTAAAAGTAGTATATGTAATCACTATTTTTAGTTTTAATTCAAAAACTAATTATTCTAATCAAAAATTTGTGATTTTTATCTCAGTAGCTGACTATTGTTTGTTTTAATGAGTTGTGCTTTAACACCTACATAAAGATATTTATATTTAATTTATTTAAAGTTTCATATTTACTAGTTCAATTTTATAACCTGCTCATAACTGTAAAGGTAAAATTTTTAATGTTTTCAGCAGGCATTGATTGCCCCCCTCCCAAAAAAAACTAAATCCCCCCCCCCCTCGCCCCCAAAAAATACGTATAAATTTTATTTTTGCCCTTCCACCCCCCATAAATTAAATTTGCTCCCCAAAATGTCTAAAAATTATTATTTAAAAGTGTGTTTATATCAACACTTCGCATACGCTAAAGAGACCTAACTAATACAGAAATTATTTCTGTTGTTAGATATATAGAAAAATATGATGTTAAAGAAAACTGTATATTTGTGAAAGTCATATATCTGATGCCAAAGAAATTGCCGCACTTGTCAACAATCTTTTGTAAGAATATAATCCAGAATTAAAGAACCTGATCGCACAATGCTACAATGGGGCGAACGTAATGTCCGGGAAAATAGATGATTTTTAAGTATTTCTAAGCAAAATGGCTGGACACTATTTCCTTCACTGCTTTAACCACCGATTGCATTCTGTTGTAAAAGATTGTCTTGTTTTGAGTGAAGTGAAAGATTTTTTTGATATTTTTTCTTTTCTTCATAAATTTTTTTAACATAATTCAATCAAGGAAGTAAGTGAATGCGGGACCATACCCCGGCTATTGCCCCATCGGTGGTGTGGTACGACGCCATTGTTTTTTTTAATTATATAACAATATCAAATACTCTAAAAATTAAAAATAAAAAAACTTATATCTTCACATTATAGTGCCGAAGCGTCGGAGTTTTTTGATTACATTTATAATCAATTTATTTTTTTGTATTTGTTATTTAAAAATTATTTAAAAATAATTAAAGATCAATTTTAATGCAAAACAATTTTATCTAAAAATTTTGATTTAATACACCATTGTTTGTTAGAAATTAAACTATTTAGAAATACAAATACATTTACAGATGTATTTTACTATTTTGATATATACAATATTTTTTTTGACAAAAATTTATTTATAGATAAAAGAAACACTAAACCTAAAGATTTTTCTGATGTTTATTTATCTATTCATAAGTTTGAGAATAATTTGAATGTTAATGATAAATTAAGAAGTATTTATTATAATACTATTTCTTTTAATAATATACTTTTTACCGATAATATTTAACTAAAGTCTTTTGATGCCCTTTTTAAAATTGACTATCCTATTTTTAAGATATAAATAAATTAGAGCCTCTTTTAAAAATAAGTAATATTGATAAAAATTCTTTATCTAAATAAATTAATTAAGCAAAATTTTCTAATTATAAAACCTTAATAATTAATGTTATACGAATGATTTTGTTAAATTTATATAATTTCAACTAATTTGTTTAATATTTTATTTCTGAGTTTGTTATTTTTTTCTGCCCCCCACGAGTTTTTTGCTTCCCCCCAAATTGGAAGAGCTAGCATTGGGCCTGGTTTTCAGTAATACACTTTGTATTTAACAGGTCAAAATTACATATTAGATTAACTTTAATATAATATTACGGTCTCTCCAGCATAGATAAGTATATTAGTTGTGCGGGACTAGGTTATTCATTAAGCTGGGCTAGGAGGAATCTTAAAATAAATTAATAATTTATATATATAATTTATTGACAGGGAAGTAATTGAAAGAGGCCATAACTTGAATATAAAACCCCACACCTTGTGTACAACGATGATCATAACGGAACTAACACAATTTTAAATTTCTAATTATCTTAACGATTTAGAACAAAACATCTTATTCCTTTAAATCATTGAATACCAAACCATCTATTTTACTTTAAAAATTTTTGATGCTAATATGGTAAGATAATATTATAAATAAACATTTTTCCACTTTCACTATTATTTAAGAATTTTTTAATCTTTACCACAATTAAAATTAATTAGGTTAGCACAAATACAGCTTAAATTAATTCAATTAAAAAAATAGTTTTGATAATCAATTTTATTTTACAAAGCTCTATGGAAAGAACTTAGGCCGGTTGTAAATATCTCAGGGCAGCAAGCTATTGCTCTAATTGTTTTATATACAAACAAATAGAGATGAGCGTTCAAGCTTAAATTTTTTAACTAAAAATTTTTTGTTTTGTAAAATAAAGACCTCACAAAATAATAATTTGAATGTATGTTATAACCTAGAACAAAATAAATATTTGCTTTTTTAAAAAATTTTAAAACCTATAAAAAGGGTTTAAAATTTTAAATAATCATAATGTTTAAATCAGTGTTACAAAATGTTTGAGCGCTTTTTTATATAATCATTCATAATTATCAGCTATGTTTATATGCTTGTATATAAGGGCACGTGCAAAGTGAGTTTTTATTTTCGTTAAATTTTCATAATTTTAAAAAATTCTATTTTGTAATAAAAAGCAAAAATTCAAAGTTGCCAAATTTAGGATATGCACATAAAATGCTTTTTCTGAAATAAAAAATTTTTAAAAAAATTTAAAAAAAAAATAAATTTTAAAAACTTTTAAAATTTTACGAAAATAAAAACTCACTTTGCAGCCCTAAATAAGAGTTTCAAATAATTTAAACTGTTTTTAAGAATAACTTATAGACATTGTTTGCAATTTTTGCAAAAATACCAAATTTACATTTACGTATATTATATTTAATATAAATTTAAAAAATCTAAAAAAACTGTAATTTTTTATTTATTTTATAGCAGCGGCTAGTGAAAAAAAAAATTTAGAAAAAAATGAACTCATTTGAATACAAATGTGGCTATAAAAAATTTAAGAAATTAAATAGCTTATTTAACCTGCGACTAGCACTGTGGGGCTCATAATTACATTTTGAATGTTGAATATCTTAAAAAATTTTATATATTATGGGTTTAATGTGTGACTTAATTCTTATATACAAAACTAGCAACTAAAATATAGTTAAAGTCTAATAAAAATTTGTTTGGAAATTAGATATTATTATTTATTAAAATTTATTGTAGTTTGCAGATAATTTTGTGTTAGAGATTAAAAAATTATTTAAATAAAATAAAATATTATAGAAATATAATACGGTATTTCAAAACTTTCACTTTAACTTTAAAATTAATCTGCGTTTACAATAAAATTTTAAATATAGACGGCCATTAAAAAAATTAAAAAAAAATTTGATTAATCAAAAATGGCAAAGAAATTTAAAAAAATACAAACTTGTTTGAAAATTTTTGTCAGGCGTATCCTAATATTTTTAATACGTTAATTCTGAAAATTTTTTGAGAGTTATGAGTAAAATACAGAAATCAAACCTGCCATATTAGGGAATATCAAATCCGTTCACCGTTTTTCCTAATCAAGCTTAGTTAGTCAGTTAAAAAAAAATTTAGAAAAAAAGGTAAAAACCAAAAAAAATTTAAAAACAAAAATAAAATGAAATTTTATTTATTGCATATTCACACTAGTTAATCTGTTAAATTCAAACTTCAAATAGTATTTTCATTAAAAACTGATAATTTGTCGTGTCGTATTTAAGTTTGGACGCGAAATATTTTTTCATTAAATGCCGGTAAGAGCTTGATATATTAATTATATTTTTTTTCCATTATTTGTGAATAAAAATTTAGGTTACAAGGGATTTAAATATGCAAAAAAGATTTGAATTTTTTCTTTTTAGTGTATTTTCAGAGGTCAATTTGGTCAAAAAAGGCCATTTTTTGTATAGACTGATCTAAGGAGTCAAAGACGGAATAAACTAAAAACAACACTGAACACATTTGAAATTAGGCCATCATGGGGATGCATTTTTTTATGTTTTCATAATAATCTCTTTTCTGTAAACAATGACCTGTGATATAAGCCTTAAATTTTATATTAAAAAACTATTATGGAATTGTACCCAGCCAATAATAACACCGGTATACAAACTTGAGAGTTTCGAGTTAACTTAAATTAAACCTGCCATCTTAGGAGATTTAAATCCATCCGTTAATTTAATTAGTTAGCATAAACAACAAACATTTTTAATTATAGGAAATCAAAAAGAATCAGAAACAAAAAAATTAATTATTATTTTTGCATATTTACAACAGCTAAATTGTTAAATTCAAACTCTAAATAATATTTTTATCAAAACCGATAATATATCGCATAGTTTAGATGCATAATATTCTTAAATATCTAAATGTTGGTAACTTTTAGTTTAAATTATTTATAATATGGGTTAAGTCTATTAACAATGTATAAAAATTGAAAATTCTATTGGGGTCCGTATGGACACAACATGTTAAATTTTAATTTAAAAAGATTAATTTGCCTTTAAACCTCAATACCTTTAATAGCTTAGAACTTTATTTTTTTATTTTTTTGAAGAAAAATACTAGCTTTTAAATTACAGATTAATGTAAGTTATTATTAATGTAAATCGTAAATTTTATTCAATACAGACTAAAAAATCTGAAAAATGAGAATTTTACATTATTCTATATTCCCTCAGATAAATCATGTCAATAAAATATATGATCAATATTGTTAAATTAATAGTATTTTTGGGTCTGGTAGAACATTAGGATTAAAAATATTTTAATTATACTTTTTGATTTATTATTGACCTTTAGAACTTTATAGTTTAAATTTATATTGAGGCAATATCATAGTTATTAACAGTGAAATTGAAAGTTTGGGGTCTATACGGACCCTAATCTATAATCTAATTTCAAAACAAATTTTTATTAGACTTTAAATAAATTTTAGTTCCTAGTTTTGTTAAATATGCATTCAAGAAAAAAGTCACAAATTTGACCCATAACATATGAAATTTTTAAAGATCGACATTCAAAATGTGCTGGGTTTCATAAGGAACTCACAATATTTTTTTAAATTTTTTATAGCTATCTCTGTATTTAAAGCTCAAATTTTTTCTTAAATTTGTTTCTCACTAGCCGCAGCTAAAAAATATAGGAAATTACAGTTTTTTAGAATTTTTAATTTTATGTAATAACTTATTTTAATTTAAATTAACCCGCGAATGCTAAGGTAAGAAACTCAAAACGTAAATGTTACATTGGGGCAGACCCCAATTTTAACCCCTATAATTTCAAGTATTTAAAAGCTTTAGACTTTTTTTTTAAATAGTATAAAGAAAAATACGTGTTTTTTTTTATAAATTAATATAAATTATTATTAATGTAAATTGTAAATTTACAAAGTATAAAAATCTTGAATGGCACTTCTTATTTTTCTATTTTACATTAAATAAATTTGGTTTATAAACTTAAAATATTAATATTATTGATTAAATCGTGTTTTTTATAGTAGAGCGTTTTTTAAAAAAACTTATGTTAAATATATTTTTGAAATAAAAAATTATTTTTGGCTCTTATTTATTATAAAAACTATATAATTTAGAGGGAAAAAATAATTCATATTCATTTAAACAATAAAAATATATTATAAAAAAATAAGGTTGCAATTATTTGATTTTTAATTTATATCAATATCATGGTATTCAACAGTGAATTATTTTTTAATTTCAAGACAAAATTGGTTTTTAAGATTTAGACCAAGTAATAATTACTAGATTTTTTAATTAGGTGAAAGAAAAATCACAATAATTTGTTTTGGTGTCCATGAATATTGCAAATCGCGAAATAAAGAGCATTTAATATATAATTTATACTTTGATAACTTTCAATAATTATGTTTTTGACCCTGACTTTCGCGGGTTAAAAGGTATTAAATCAGATTACAAATTTGTAGCTGTTATGATCATAAACTAGTCCAAAAGTAATTCGACATTAATCTGACTCTAAGTTAGCTCTTGTAACACAGGTCAACAAATATTTATGACAGAAACGTGATTATTATGAATACATGAAAGAATGCATCCCCTTAATGGCCTAATCTCATATATTTTTTTCGTTTTTCTTAGTTTCTTCCGCCTTTGGCTCCTTAGATCCGTCTATAACGAGAAATGGCCTTTTTTGACCAAATTGGCAAATCTAAATATACCCTAAAAAGAAAAATTTAAAAAACTTTTTTTGCATATTAAAATCCCCTTGTTACTTATATTTTTAATCACAAATAATGGAAGTTTTTTGCTATTAATCTATCAAGCTCTTACATCGGCATTTAGATACTACAAAATGTTTTGCGTCCAAAATTAAATATGACACAATATTTCGGTTTTTAATGAAAATATTATTTGAAGTTTAAATTTAACAGTTAATTGTGAATATACAACATAACTGACTAACTAAGTTTTATAAACACGGTAAATGGATTTAATATTCCCTGACAGGTCTATTATCTGTAGTTAACTCATAACTCTCAAAAAATTTTTGACCTGTGTAATAAGCTATTCTTTTAACCTTAACCCGCGATTAGCACTGTGGGGTCCATAATCTCAGCACATTTTGTTTTATTATCTTCAAAAATATTATATATTTACACAGGGGCGCAGAAACCTTTCTAAAGAGGGGGCAAGAAATGAGGAAAGGGTTTAGTATTAATTTGTATCCAGACCCGTAGCCAGGGTTCAAACATGGCTCAAGCCCCCCTATTTATGCGGAATTTTCAGTTAACTAGTAATTGCAATAAAAATCGACTGGCCGCGCAAACTTATCTAAAAGGTAAATTTGCTTGGGACCTTTAATTCGCAAAAACTTGGAAATGCAATATAAGAAAATTTTATGTAAGTTAATTTCTAGACCAAGACGTCCGTGATCCGTTGACACCTCTAGCAAATTATTATTAGGCGCTCATAATGCATTTTTAATATTTTTGCGTATCAATCTTTTTATTTAGTCAAATTATTTTGACGCCTAGCATTGCTTTAATTGTCCATATAGATGACCAGTTTCATTTATAACTTTGATTACTGATCAGTCATATAAATCATTGTATTGTTTCAAGCCATTATAATCACTTAAAAATTCCTTGAATATAATTTATTCCGATCATTTGCCCTATTTGCTACTTTAAACGCTACAGCGGGCCCCGCAGTATTTAGATTTGATGTGTGCTAGCAACCCAAATTTGTCTAGCTTCTCAGAAAAATAGACGGCAGAATTTGCCTGTACCAATTTAATTAATAGCCGAAACGCTCAACAATTTAAAACCGGATTGAGCTAAGTAAAATAATAATTCGGGTTGACTCGTAGGTTTAAATAAAATGAGTCTAGCGGACTGGGCCAAAAATCAGGTCTCACTTTACAATTCAGTTTATTCTTAATTATGCAAAGAAATATCTAAAATCTAAATATACTTTTTATTTATTTAAACAAAGAATATTTTCTATTGTTTTATTCCCTGTTTGCCCACCCACGCTTTTTTAATAGTGTGAACAGTTTATTATTACATTTTTGTCTATCATTGTTTACTCTCTGTTTGACCCCTTACTTTCTAATACCCACTCCAAACTCCACTTTTATATAGGCTTCTTATATTTTTGGCCATTTAACCTAACAATTTTTGAGCCTTTTTTATATTAATTATAATACATTTGGACGATAATGAATTTCTTATTTTTTTAGTTCATCAGCTTATGACCACGAAAAACCGAATATATAAAGGTATGACAGATGTTCACGACTAGCCTATGTTATTTCGCACACCCTAATCGATATTTGTAAAAAAACAATCTGAATTTAAACAATCATTTCGGGCATACGACGGGTCTAGCGTATTCGCCAGTCATATAAATGGTGTACAGAAACAAATTTATATCCCAAGGCGACTTATTTTCATTGTACCTCGCGAAAATTAAATTTGGAGATGGAAAATTTTTTAATACTATATAGTGTCGTATTCTTATCGGTTCTTCTAAAATAAGGGTTAGATGTACCTCTTCTGTCCTTAACTAGATTCGTCAATAATTTTATAACCATTGATAATTTTTTTAGCTTTTGCTAATATAAGAAATTTTTTTTAAAGGAAACTCTAGAGCTTTAACAAGAAAATCAATACATGTCGATTCAATTTTTATTATATGCATAATTTTAGATTAATGTATCTATTAAAACTGTCAGTCAAAAATTTCAACAAAGTAACAATTTATATTAAAGCCGCTCCTTACCCAAGCAACTAACGCAAAATAAATCAAACAATTAAATAGTGCAAATTATGAAACTTATAAAACAAATTTTTGTAGGACACCTTAAACGGCTTATTTATATATAACACAAATTAACAATCAATATTAGATAAAAGAATTTTTGGAAAACATCAAAGATTTTATTGCAATTATTACATCTCTGAGAAATGCTAAACCATCACTAGTGCTATAGCTTACCGCCAGTCTAAATAACATTTATTTCCTTATTTAATATTAAAACATTTTATTTTTAATTTGAAAAAAGTTTTAAAAATATAAGAAGAAGATCCGTTAAGTTTTAAAATCATTAATTTTAATCATTAAGAAAATAACTTAATAATTTAAAAGTGTTTTAAACCACGTTTAGGAATTATTAAAAAAAATGATTGCAAAATACATGCAGATATCGGTTAAAAATATAAAATACAGTTATTCAACTAGCCCTTGCAAACTAATCTAAGTTGTAATTTATTAACTGAGTGTAATGAATTATATCTTTATGAAGGCAGGCAAGCATAAAGATGATTATGGATTGTTTTTCATTGGCGATCTAATATAAGTTTATGCTCCATGCTGAGACTCCCTTCAATTGTTCACGTGGTAACGGTAAAAGGACATTGTTAATCCTTTTCTATACCACATAGTTGTGTAAAATTAGTTGGGTTATAGTAAAATCCTCAGAAATAGATTTGTTCTCAATAAGTTTTTCAATTTTTGTTTTAAATAAAGATTTTGCATAAGATTTGCTTAATAAAATTCTCGTGGCACAAAAAATAAATATCAGAAAGAAACCGGCCTGATTTTAGCTCTTCCAATGGGGGGGGGGGGAGAGCAAAAAAACTTGTGGGGGAGCAGGAAAAAATTTGTTGCTGCCTTCGGCGGCAACATGTTCACCATTTGAATCCATGTTCAGACTTTTTATTATTAAAAATAGGGCCTCACAATTCATCGTTGAAGAACCAAATAACAAACTTAGAGGAAACGTTAAAGAGATTAGGAAACGCATCTTTGTAATTAACATATTTTTGTAGTTATTAAGTTTTTTTATTAAAAAGTTTTTTGCTACGTTAATTTCTTTAGATAATAAATTTTTACTAATAATTTACATTTATAAAAAATATCATATTTATAAAAAGAATTTAAAGATAATTGTATCGATGATATTAATAAAAGAATCAATAAATGAATCATTAATTTTAAAGTAAATACTTTTTAATTTATCAATAATAATTTTAACAAATTCATTAGTAACATATTTTTGTAATTATTAAGTTTTTTATTAAAAAGTTTTTTGCTACGTTAATTTCTTTAGATAATAAATTTTTAACAATAATTTACATCTATAAAAAATATTAAATTTATAAAGGGAATTTAAAGATAATAAATTGTATCGGCAATATTAATAAAAGAATCAATAAATGATTCAATAATTTAATTTTAGAATAAATACTTTTAAATTTATCATTAATTTTTAAATTACAAATTTATGAGTAGTAAATAATTATAAATCAGAAAAATTTTTAAATTTAGCTTTTTTTTATCTATAAATAAATAGTCATTTTTTTAAATAAATCTTTAATGTATTTGTATTTATTAATGGTTAAATTTAACAATCAATGGTGTATTAAATCAAAAGTATATGGAAACATAAATCATATTGCATTGAAATTGATCATTATTAAAATAATTTTTCATAAGTACAAAAATTAAATAGATGATTATCCGACGCTTTGGGCCTGTGAACTGAAGAAATGAGAACTTTTATTTTTAAAAGAGTATTTAATATTTTTATATAATTTAAAAAAAAAAACAATGGCGTCGTAGTGACCACACCAACCCTCGGGCAATTGGGGTTTGGTCCCGCATTCACTTACTTCCTTAATAGCATCAAAAAAATTTATGAAGGGAAGAAAAAATAACAAGAAAATTTTTTCTTTAATTTTAAGACAATCTTTTACAACAAGATGCAATAGGTGGTTAAAGTATTGAATATACGGGACATGGTGTCCAATTTCGGGAATACTTACTCACCACCAGAGGCGTATTTAGGGGTAGTCAATGTATTTCTACACTATTAATAAAGTTATTACTATTGTTATTATAATCATTATTCATTATTATTATGATTTACAATATATTGATATACATCATCTGTACTATATATACATTCATAATCATGATTTGACAATAAAGAATTATTACAGTCAAAAGGGGGCATTTGTCTCCCTTTAGATATTTTTTTAATTTTTATGCTGCATTCGCGGTTGAATTTAAATATTAAAAATATAAAAGGTTTAAGGAAAATATACAGCCTTATAAATTAATTCGCAAATAAAATATCAGCATTGAATTAAATTTGTAGTTCCTTTCCACCAAAAAAATTTCTTGTCCCCCTTTAGAAAAGTTTCATACGTCCCTGAACACCACCTTTTTTACATTACGTTTGCCCGATGTAGCATTGTGCGATCAGGTTCTTTAGTTCTAGATTATATTTTTACAAAAGATTGCCGACAAGCAACGTACTTTGGGGTTGTCAAATTGGCAACTGTCCCCTTTTAGAAAGTTTTTAAATTTTTTATGATGTATTTTGCGGTTAAATTAAAGTTATAAAAGGGAATAAAAATCAATTAAATTGCTATTTTTTGGAAAACACTTCCTTATAAATTAATTTTGCAAATAAAATATCAACATTAAAATTAAATTTGAAGTTCACCTCCTACAAAAAATATGTTTGCTCCCCATTAGAAAAGTTTCTGCATACGCCCCTGTTGACAAGTGAGTATTTCTTTGACAGCAGACTTAAAAATTGCTTTCACAAAATACAGGTTTCTTTAACATCATATTTCTATATATCTAATAACAACAGAAATAATTTCTGTATTAGTTAGATATCATTAGCGGAAGAGAAATGTTGTCATGAATGAAAACACTTTTTAAAAAAGTAAATTTTTTAAAATAATTATTTTTAAATATTATTTTTGGGGGAGATTACGTATTATTTTTTTTTTTTTGGGGGGGGGGGGGGGGGGGCTTTGGGGTCTAGAATTGTGCCTGAAAAGAAATATAATCCTTGTAATTAATTTGATCTTGGTATCAATAACTTTCACATAGCAATTTAGATTTTTTTGCTTGTTCAACATCTTTTAATTGGTCTATAACAAAATATAAAATAATTATAATTGCAAAAGAACAGTTATGTTTTTTCTTCACATTGAAGCTCTTTTTTCTGTAGTCCTTCTAAACACATATTTAAAAATTTTGAGTTTTAAAAATAAATATATTTTGTAAAAATACTAAATATAAAAATAAATTATTTAATAACCAAAATATATTTATCATAATTAAATATAATTTATTAATGCAAATTTAATTTTAATATTGATATTTTTTTGCAAAAATATTATATATTTTACAAAAAATAGCAATTTTATTGATTTATATTACCCTTTATATGTTTGAAAAACTTTGCTGATAACAATTAAAAAAATAAAAGAGAAGTTTATTAAAAAAAACAATTCCTCTTTTTGCCCCGCCGGATAATAAAAATTTTACGGGACTTTTTTCTTAAATATATAATAAACAAAATTTGTAATCAAAATTTAATCTAAGTCTAATAAAGAAATTACTAACTTCACTGTTGAAGAACACGTTTCCGTAAATTTGTATTAAAATACTTGGAGCCTAATTTTCTAGTTATTGATAAAAAGTGTTATATAAGTCTATAAAATATTTGTATTGTATAATAATCATCAAAATATATTTTTTGATAAAATCTTGTAGGTGAACATATGCCTATTTATCTTAAAAATAATGAAAAATTTTGACACATGAATATGATTGTTATAATAAAACGTTTGGGAGGTTAGGACAAGGTTATATCACACATGTCCCTAGTTGCTTTAAGACATTGCAGTTGAAAATTAAAATTAATTATAGAATTAAATACATTTAGTTATAATAATTAAGGTATATTTGATATATAGCTGCATACATATCTATTTTATTTAATTACTTATATATTTGCAAAAGCCCATCCCTTATTTTAGTATGTTTATTGCACAAAATTTGGTTGAACTTTAATAAATTAATTTACACAATATATTTTGTTAAAATTGAGAAGTTTGAATTAATGGCATTACAAAAAAACGTTATAGAACAAAGCATGTATGTCACCTCACATTACCACATGGTTATATCAAATATAATATCATAATGACCATTTGTCAAATTTGCCAAGGGACAAATGCAAATAATCACATTATTAAATGCGCAAATAAGGAATGTACGGTATCTGTTCACCCAAGTATAGCCTTGTTTGATTATCATTTATAAGAATGTTTTGGTGTTTTAGAAATAGCAGGGTGGAAATGCCCTATATGTAGAGAGTTTGGCAGATATAAAACGCAAGTAATTTGTAGATATTTAATATCTTAGACATGCATCCTGTGTTCATATGCTACAATAGGTCCAATGAAACTGATTAAAGGAGGTTTTTTTTTATAGTTATAACTTTTTTATCTAACTTTTTTATTGTATTTTCTTTTGCTTTAGGATGGGTTCATCTTCTCTGTTCTATTTATTTACCAAATGTATACTTTCTAAAACCTGATTTACTTGAAAAAATTAGCATATTTAATGATATTGAAAATAATATGTGTTATTGTTATATTTGCGAGAAACGTGGGAAAAAAGATCATTTTACCAAGGGTTACAAAATTAAATGTGCTTATGAAGGTTGTGAAAATCATATGCATGTAAATTGGTATATTTTATATCCGATTAAATTTTTAGTTGCATTAATAAGAGTTTGTTGACTTATAGCACCAAACACCCACTTAAGGATAAATATTTTGATAAGTTACACGAGGACATTTTTATTGACTATATTGCCTACTGTGAGAATCATCATTTCAAAGTATATCATATTTTAATAATAATGTTTTTCCTTTTATATCATTTATTTTTATTTTTTTTTGTATTCAGGTAATCACATATATTAATGTTTTTTATGCATGAAAATATATAATAATTTAAAGTAGTTAAAAATAAAGCTTAATTTATACATTTATATTATATTCTGTTAACACTATTTGTAATTTGTATTTATTAGATGCCAAAGCAAAATTTTTTTTTAAATTTTTTGTCCTTAGCCATTATGAATTTTTATTCAATAATATATAGAGTTCTTCTACTGTTGCCTTTGAAACACCTCCAAATCTTAATAGCTTGATTTATAAAATACCATATGGTAAGGTACATGATGAAAAACTTAAGAAAACATATTTGCAAATTCAAGAATGCTTTTTCCCAAAAAGTTCTAGAGTAGAAGGTAATACGTAAATTGTTAAATATTTGCATTTTTCATCATTGTTACATTTCTCAATATACATAGCTCTTTTTTAGTAGCAAAAAAAGGACTTTTAATTAGAACTGGAAAAAAGCCTAAAATTTGTGTATTTTAAATATTTTATGACAAAAAAATACACTATAAATAGATGCAAAATATAAGTAGAAAATCAAGTTTATAAATTTTTTATGATTAAAACTGAAACCCTTTATATTTTATTTTAATTTATATAAAGAAAAAAAATGAGTTTATCCTAAAAATGGGAGTTTTTGTCAGCTCTGTTTTAATTTATATAAAGGCCTCTTAGAATATTTATATTATTATAATAGGGGGTGGGGCATTTAAAGTTCTTATATTTTTTTCAATATTGAAATTTCAAATTTTTGAAATTGAGTTTAATATTACAAAAAAATATCAACCGTTTTTCACAATGTTTATTTATGTTATGACCATTTGCCCTAAATATATGTATAAATTTGAATCAATATATAGCTAATCGGTAACAGAGTTATTAACCCCTTAGATTATTATTTAAATATTAAGATTGTGTAAGGCAAAACCAAAATTTTTTTAGTAAAATTTCGAAATAATTAAAATAAATAGTGATTTTTGAACGGGCATGATTAAATTTATTTTTAATATTTATCAGTCAATTAACAAGATTTTCATTAATCTAAAAGAATTTTAAATTTTTTTTCTTAGTGAATTTTTATTTTTGGAATGTTTACCATACATAAAAATTATCGATTCTAGATTTTTACATTAAGTTTAAATACAAAAAAAAATTAAGTTTTAATATTTCATAATCTAAAATACAACTTTATTTGCATTTCCTCCGTTTAAAATAATAGTGACATCGTTTATTACCTAAGTGTTAATTTTTTTGTATAAATTTAATAATTTGAACGTTTTAATCGTTCCAAAAGCGCCTTTTATTTTTTTCCCTTTTTAATCTTATAATAATCATTTCTAAATAAAAAACTATTGCTTAATTTCCATAAAATATAATGTATAAAATGTTTTACTTATAGTTATTATTATCATCAATATTATTTACATGAATGTGGGAGTAGATTTATCAAAACTCACTTAGAAATAACAAATTTAAAAATATAATACATATAACACAGGTATAACAAAAATAGTCACGAGTTTTATGGTATTTTTATTGAACCAACTATTACTCATGAAATTCTTAGCACTTTTCAGAAAAATATAATGAAAAAATGTGTTTTTGCCAGAAGGTTATTGAAATATAAAAAAAATTTTTTTTTGCATATAACCACATGCAAATTAGAGTTTAAAAATTGGTAAAATTTATTATAAAAACATTTTTTTATTTAGTTTATGCCTATAAGGCCACCGGCAAATTTAATTAATTTTTCGTTTTTAAATTTTTAAAATTTTATCTTGTTAATGATCGCACAATTTTATTTGTTATGGTTTATAGACATAAAAAAAACAATGAGTTTAAGGTTTCCCCCATATCTTTTCCCATTAAGAGGCGCCATACCCGTTAGGGCTCCTTTTTTAAACCGAAAAAAGCAATTATTACACAGGTCAACAATTTTTTGAGAGTTATGAGTTAACTACAGAGATTAAACATGCCATCTTAGGGAACATCAAATCCGCTAATTTTCCCTTATCAAAAAAAACAAACATAAATTGAACTTTTATGTTTGCATTTTTACAATAATTAAATTGTTAAATTTAAACTTAAAATATTTTTATTAAAAACCGATAATATATCGTGTCGTATTTAAGTTTGGCGAAATATTTTGTATTATTTAAATGCCGATGTAAGAGCTTAATATATTAATAAAATTTATTATTGATTATTTGTGATTAAAAATTTAATCTACAAGGGATTATGCAAAAAAAGATTTTTAAATTTTTTTTTAGGATATACTTAGATTAGGATATATTTAGATTTGTCAATTAGGTCAAAAAAGGCCATTTTTTGTTATAGACGGATCTAAGGAGCCAAAGACGGAAGAAACTAAGAAACACGAAAAATATATAGGCCATCATGGGGATGTTGTCTTTTATGTTTTCATAAAATTCACGTTTCTGACATTGATATTTGTTGACCTATGTTATTGCCGATGGGTTAAATAGTAAGATTTGCTCGCACGCCGACGACCTAGGTTTTTAGCCCAGGCTTTCACTTTAGGCATACAGTAGGGCCCTAAGATAGCCACTCAGCAGCTTCAGAGTGTTTGCACATGCATGTTATTTTTTAAAAAAAAAAGCTTCTTGTGCACGGCCCCGAAAGCACCCTTTTGCGTTTATGACACGAAGGTATGCCTCTGAGCTATTTAAGCCGACGTTTATACACTAAAAATACTTTTTCTGAAATAAAAAAAATGAAATGAAATGAAATTTTTTTTGAATTTTTATAATTATACGAAAATATAAATTGACTTTGCACACGGCCTTAATTACTTTTTCTTATATAAGTTAAAATCTTGAAAAACATGATATTATAAATAAACTTTAATTTTTTTTCTTGCCATATACATATAAAAACGCAACCTAGTTTTTTGATTTTAAATAATGCTAATTTTGCTTTAAATTTGCCACCAAATTTTCACATGATTTTTTTGCTTTTTGTAATGGTATTCATGTAAGATTAATTTTCACGCATGAGATTTTATTTTATATATAGAATTATTTTTTTGATATTTTAAATTTTTTAATTTCATTTATGCTTTCAAAACTTTCGATGTTGATTCAAAAAATAAAAAATATACATATAAAAATACCCATACTGGATAGTTTTATAACAAACTTTTGTTAAATTTTAAAAAAGTTAATGTATTTTAACTTATACATTTATACACGTTTTGGGCATAATAATTATTTATATTACCGAAAGTGTTTTTTTAATTACAAACTAGCTAATTGTATTTAAACATGATTTGGTGTTTAAAAAACATTTTAGCTTATCATAAATTTTCATTTTTTTTTGTTTATTTTTGCTTTTAGCCTTTTCCATTTTTTCATTCACATTTCTTTTTAATTTTTACTTATTATTTTATTTCACATTAATGTTTTACACGTTAGCTTACGTAGAATACTTCGTCTTCATATATCCGCTGTGCTTGTAAATAAATATAGATTGTATATTTTGATTGTAATCTTTTAGTAAGTTAATTAATTATTATATTTATTTCACATAGCTCCGCATACGTCCACGTTTTTAAAAGAGGGAAGTGGCATGAAATCAATTATTATTAAACCCGCCAAACAAAGTTTAACAGATGGTAGCGATAAACAGCATTCACCCACTTATAGCACCTGTAAAAACGACGGTTCAGATTTGTCTCTAAAACACACAGACGTTGAAGCGAAGCGTGAAGTGAAATATAGTCAAGGTAAGGAAATTACTACCAAAAAGCATCATTGTAAAGACTCTTTATCATCTGCTCTCAGCGAGAAGCCGCACAAAAAATGTGCTGCACATACCGAACACGAGAAGAGTGCACACTTGGGGAAATCAAAATCAGTCGAGAAAAAAGTCGGAGACACTATTTTGAATGACGGCCACAATAAAAAAAGGACGCATTCTACCGAAAATTTAGGTCGTCAGGAAAACAAGGTTAGTGTGTGTGTGGATTATTAATTTATAATTTTTGTTCTAGTTTAAATAATGTATTTTTTATTGTTTGTATTTTTTGGAATTTTTGTTAAGAAAATAAATAGTACAAGTTTTATTTTGATTTAATGCTACTAGGGATTGTTATACGTATTTCAAATGTATTTTATTAATATTTAGAAGGAGGGTACCGACGAAAAATCTTCCAAAAAGTTCAAAAGTGGAAACGAAGGTTTTTGTTTATCCTATTTGCAAGCCTTTTTTTTGGCATATGCTTAGAAAAAAATATTAAAGTTATTGAGTATAGTTCCTATCTTTATGATAAATTTATATGTTTATATTTAGAAATTTATACGACTACTGGGAAGCTCAGTAACGAAAAAATTAAGACTGGCAATGAAATACATGAAAAACATTCTAAAGGCAATTTAACTCCTCCATCATCTATTACCATAAGTTCAAGTTATTTTCTCCCTTCAATCGTAGTATCTATCGCAACTAGCACAAAATCCGCGTCTCTCGCGGAGGGCATTGATCGAAAAGCTACTAAAACTTGCGATGATTACTCTGATACAAAGCTCAAAAAAGCCACAAAAGATTCTTTACATGCGCAAAAGGAGCAAGAAGGAACGGTTACCCAAAAAGTATCCAAAGACAACCACAATACGCGAAAAACCGGGGCAACTAACGATATCGAACCTAACAAATCTGAGTTGCCTCGAGAAAAAAATAATTGGGTAGAACCACCTTTGGATTGGAGTAGCTCGGAAGACGCAATTTCCTCCTACTTTGCCAAATTTAAAAAATTTAAGGACGGACCTCCTGAAAGCTTTGTTCCGCAGACGATTAGTAAAAATTCCTTAGTTTCTACTAGGCTCGATTCCACGCACAAACCGGAAGAGACTCTCGCAACCAAATCTAGATTGTCGAATTCAAAAACTGCTTTATCGGAAAAAACTGGCATTACGGTTGTCAAAGAAACATTTGAATCAGATGACGCTCCACTCAAAAAAGACATAATTGTTGACGTAAAAAAAACCTCCAAAGATGGCGTGATTAGCAAAGATATTTTACCGGAACAAAACAATGATTTGAAGAGTGTAAAAGATACTGTTTTAATAGAACCAGATTGCACGTATAATAACACTCTCCTGAAGGAATCAGCTCATACTGATGTGTTGCACGGAGGAAGTTTGGAAATAAAGGGGGAATCGAAAAACATAACAGTGCAAAATGGTAATTCTGACATGAAAACGAATCCCGAACCCCTTGTTGCGTCCAAAGGGGACGAAAATGTTGATATCGCTACTTTGAATGAATCTCCTCAGGATCACGTGTCGGATATGGAGATATGCGATAGCGAAGAGATCAACGTTGATATTCAAACTAATTTCACGACAATCAAAACTTCAAACATTCAAGACTCTAAACTCAACAATAAAAAAGATGTTGCATCGCAACCTGTACAAGAGATTTCGACTAATGACAATATCATGAAAAATTTATATGACCCACATAATCAAAAGGATGTAAAATTTAAAAAACCACCTATAGGAGACGCCGTATTAAATGAAGTATTTAGCCATACAACTTGCGTAACAACCGTTAACGAATCGAACATTCAATTTGATTCTAAAATAATTATTAAAACCACTACGTGTTCTAACATCGTTGAAGATAATACAAATATCGATGAAAATAATATTAAAAAGTCTTATACTTGTAGTATTTTGAAATTTTCAGAGCACTCAGATGCGTCAGAAGTTGCAATAATTAAAGTTCAAAATAACAGTGCGGACAACGACGTCAAAAGTTATACAGAACCCGTTAAAAAAGGTTTGAAACCTAACCTCGTATCTAAAAATGAGGACGATTACAAATCAGATTTTAATGTCCCCAAAGAATCCCTAAATACAAATGTATCCATACCAAGCGATGTTTATGATATAAATGACGAATCTCTAACTCTATCAAATGATCGAACTAAGACATCGTCGACAGGGGCTAATTTTGGCCCAGATAAAATTACAAAAACGTTCCCCAATGTCCTGCAAAATTTCGATAACGATCAAACCCTTAACGAACGTCCGAGGTCGGCGGCTCTGTTATCCACAAGCAACAGTATCAATAACTATAAAAGGAATTCCCATAGCCCGCTAAAATCTAAATTGTTTGATTCGTACCCTCGACAAATACCTTATGAAGGTGTCGAAACATCGGCTGCAACGCCTAACACAGAAGAAGTTCATATAACTTCATCAGCAAGTTTAACTTCTTCATCGGTTGCATCTACAAAAGCAACTAGCTCAACTGTTCATTTTAACGTTTCGAGCGCATTCAAAATACTGAGCAACATCGATCTCACAATCGATTCTGTCGCAGGTGCCGGTAATCTTCTCCCTATGTGGTCCTCCTCCTCTAACTTTTCTCACGTTTCGAACACCGCCCCTACGGATTGTTCTACGAAAAAGGAGCATAGTTATTCGTACAGTTTAGGTATTTCATCTGGATCCAAAACTGCTTTAACTTCTCCCGTTCTCGGCTCGGCGTCTATTACTCCTCATTCACGGCATCACGCGTCAGCCCAGCAACACGTTATCATCAAGACGGAAGAACACGCTTCAAGTGCGATGCTGCAACACCACCAAGCCGGTCCGATTAATCCTTTTGCGGCTCTCTACGGCGGTCTCGGGCCCGGAATGACTCCATCACTCCCTCCTCACGTTTTTGCCTCACCATACGGGAATATGTTGGGTAATCCACCACACCCCTCTGAACCTGGTCTCGCCTCAAACCCCGCAGCTTATTTTGGCCCTGGGGTTGCTCAGCACCCTGGTATGCTCGATTATCAGACGGCTTTTATGTACAACCTCGCAGCTGCGGGCGGTCTTCAACCGCCTACGGCCAACGAAACTACTACGAACTTGGCGGCCGCGGCCATGCTTATGTCAATGGATAAACTGGTCGGTCCTGCTAGCATAACCCCCCACGGAACCAGTGGGAATGTTCACGGCTCTTTACCCTCTTTGATGGACCCTGCAGCGGCTGCCTTGTTTAATTTTTACGGTATGACGCCTCCTAACCCTTACCTCGTTGATCCGAGCGGGTTTTACCTTTCCTGGGCCGCTAACGCAGCTGCAGTTGCCGCTTACTACAATAACCCGCCAGGCGTTACACCTCACCCTGGGGCAGGTAACGCAGGGCCGTATGACCCGCTTTTTGGGGCGGCAATGAGGATGCCGCAGCCTTATGCGGGGCTCGGGTTAGGCGCGCAGGCCGGATCTTCCGGAGTAACTACTCCGGCCTTGTCGCCGCCTTATATTGTTGGTCCTACTAGTGGTGGTGTTTACTATAGGGACCACACTTTGCACGGAATTGCTAAAGACGGCACGACGAAAGAGACTTTGGGGAGTGGCGTCGGTCACGGAAAACGTGCTCACCCGAATAGTGGCGATGTCACTCCTAAATTACAGTCCAGTAACTTTATTGGTTCAGTGAAAGGTTCAAGTAGTAGTGGGCCAGGACGTCCACACAAAAAATTGGCATCCATGACCGTCAGTTCGACGAACGACTATTATCACATATCACCCATTTATTCACCTACCGTGACATCGAGTTTGGCCCTCAAAACTCCGCCCAGCGGTTCTTCCACCACTTCGGGGAAGCATGGAAAAAGCGCCACTAATTTCTCGTGGGGCGCTATGGCTGATGGGGGCGGTGATAGCAACTCCCAAAAAAATACGTTCTTTAGCGACGCTTTTTCGGGTAACTATGTCTCACTGGCGATAGATGTTAATTACTCTTCGGACCCCAAAACATTGATTGATGGTGTTAGTAATGTGACCGCTCACCACACAGCAAATCGCAGGGGAGGCTCAATTTCGCCCCATAAACGTAACCTACCAGGCATAACGATGTCTGCTGGCCGTGCCCTTTCATCAAGACCTAAGCCATCTTTAACAACAAATACCCCGAGCGTTAGGGGTAGTGAACTAACGTCTCACCAGCTCGATCGAAAGGGGCAGTCATCGGCTGATATAGGATGGGTTGGTGGGCCAGGGTCGGTCAATTCGGAACAAACGGGGTACCACGCTGCAATTGCAACTGCAGGACATTCGAACATAATTGCGAGCCGTTTTGGCGGCAACTCCACTAATTACAGCTCTTACAATCCCTCAGATAATTCCGCAACCTCCTTCCCTAATAGTTCCAGATTTAGTTTTCCCGCCTTTGGGCCGTTACCTGACACTGCCCATAAAGGTGAGATGGGGCGTTTTAACTTAGCCGTAGGCGGGGATATGGCAGGCGGAGCTACTGCATCGAGTTTTATTTCAATCCATAACATGTTTCAGGAGATTATGTCAAAACACGCAATTGGAAGCACGGCACCTCCTTCATTCGATCAGACGGCTATGGGGCTGGAGCTGGTAATTGAATGATTGCCTATTTTTTATTTTTTTTACATAATTACATTTGAGTTCTTACAGCAAGTCAAAAATTAAGCGTTTCTTTGCAATTTAAAATTGTTTATATTTTTGGCATAAAACACCTTGTGTGATATTTAATTGAAGTATGGAGTTAAGGGCACGTGCAAAGTGAGTTTTTATTTTCGTAAAATTTACAAAATTTTTAAAAAGTTGCCAAATTTTGTTTATGCACATAAAATGCTATTTCTGAAATAAAATTTCAAAAAAAATTTGGAAAAAAATAAAATTTTTAAAATTTTAAGAATTATCAAAATTTTGCGAAAATTAAAACTCACTTTGCACGTGCCCTTAAATATTATACTATTATTTTAAGTTCATAATGTTTTTATTTAATTCAATAAAGTAAAATTTTTTTTTTAAATCCAAATTTTAAATGACGAAATCGGGTTTGAGTAAATAAAGGTTAGTAATTTGCGATCTTTGCCGTTATTTATTTTATTTTTTTAAATTTTAAGTCCATTGACTCAATTTAGTTTTTTTTATAAAAAAAAACTTCTGTTTAGCCCATTTGTATTGGAGTAAACACTTATAAGACAGGTCAACATATATCAATGTCAGAAACGTGAATTTTGTGAAAACATAAAAAATGCATCCCCGTAATGGTCTAATCTCATATTTATTTATCCGTCTATAACGAAAAATGGCCTTTTTTGACCAAATTCACAGATTTAAATATACCCTAAAAAAAATTCAAAAATCTTTTTTGCATATAAAAATCCCTTGTAACTTATATTTTTAATCACGAAAAATAAAAATAAATTTTATTAATAAACTTACATCGGCATTTAGATAATACAAAATATATCGCGTCCAAAATACGACACGATATATTATTGGTTTTTAATTAAAATATTATTTGAAATTTAAATATAACTGTTTAACTATTGTGAATAAAAACTTCAGTTTATTTTTGTTTTTGAATCTTTTTTTGTTTTTTTTAACTTTTTTTCTCTAGAATTTTCAATGTATACCTGACTTACTAAGTTTTATTAGGGAAAAACGGTGAATGGGTTTGATATTCCTTATGAAAATTGGTTTGATCTCTGTGGTTAACTCATAACTCTCAAAAAATTGTTGACCTGTTGTAATTTTCTTAAAATAGGTAGGTAAGCCAGTGTCACACCAGAAATCGCTCGGTTTTGCGGGCGAGAACAAACCATCGGCTAAGACTAGTAAAGGTAAGAAGCATCAACATCATACGGCAGCTAGTCGTGCCCGTAAGGATGTAAAGGGTATATCATTATTGACTTCATAACATTTATTTCATTCGGGAATTTCGTTTCATTACAAGATAGTCCTACAATTTTTACAGAGTTATGAGCTTTAAGTGATCCTACCTGCAATCGTAAAATTTTTTATAACCGTGTACCACCCTCCTTTTACAAATAAAGCCATATCATATGGGACCATTTCTTTTTTAATGTCAAAAACTCTTTTTTTGGAACATGGATTTGTTGACCTGTGTTTTATAGCGAAATCTGGAGAATAATTTTGGAGTATAAAACTTTATTCAAAATAGTTTATTTTAATTGAGTGGATTTTTGATGATTACCCATTGATTTGTTGACCATTATTGTTATATAAATATATATACCTAATATTTAATAATATATAAATGTAAATTTTACACAGGTTTTCATTTTCATAAAAACTCGTCTGTCCCGACTGCTCCTGAGAGCGATAATAGCACGGTTAGCTTAGAGGAGCCACCAGACCTTGAACAAAAAGCTGTCTCTACCCTAAATGTTATTGTTGGATCAAACGCCCAAAATGTAACCAAGGTCGAATTTTTTTTTTTGTTAAAATTTTTTCGCCAAAAAATATTTGTATAAAATTTTCCTGAATATGGATAATTTAATTAATATACAGTTTGCCGTTTTAAAATCTGATAAGGTTATATTGTTGAGTCTGACTATTAGTTACTGTATGCTTTATAGTTAATAACTCTTCCAATTACTGCAACTTTTTTTTTCTCTGTTTGTAACTCCCATCAAATATCAGCTTAGAAAATTGATTACAGCGAAATTATTGCCAAACTTAGTCAAAATCAGCGGTTTTTGCAAATTACCATTAAAAATTGGATAACCCTTGTCATTTGAAATTTTGAGATATGAAATTTTTATGTAAAATTGATAAACATGATTATACAAAATATTTTGCTTTCCAAAATGAATTTTGATAAAAATATATTTAAGTAAATTTTAATATAACTTTATTGGGCTTGTTCTGACTTGATTCATTTTGTTTGTAAATTATAAAAAAAACAATTATAAAATTTTTTAAACACTTTTTTAGGAAAATTATTTGAATGTTATCAATTAAGATTAGCGACTTTTTGAATCCAATGTCGAAAACTGAAGATTTTTTTAAAATTTTACACCAATATATTTGAATGCGCCCTAAATAATTTTTTATTAAATTTTGTTCAAAAATTTATTTTTTAGAGACAGTTTACAATTTTCAAATGAGTAGAGCAGTGAAGCTTATATTCTCAAAGGGAGTTTTTTATTTAATATTAGCTTAAAATATTTGTATGGCTGTCTAATAAATTTTCATTATATTAAATCTGTTTGGAAATGTTTTAACAGCCTTCGTATTTTTGTAGGTCGGAGGAGGTATGGAACATCAAAATGTCAAATTGCACTTGGCAGAAACTAAAGATACATTTTTGGATTGGAATTCTCAATCGTTCAGCAACCAACTCATGTCATTTAATAAAAAGTTTTAAGAGAGATTATATATATATGGTCACACCTCAAATCGACAAACTTTTTCCCTTGAAGTCTCGGTTTTGGCTGAAAATTGGCACACCGGTAGGGTCCTAAAGTGCTGATAAAAACCTAATTTTTTTGATCGGAAGTGATTTTTGATCGAGATATGAGCAAAGATATTTTTCATTTTTTTTTCAAAAAAAAATTTGAGGCAACTTTGCGCGCATCTATCATCAAAAGTATTGTAGCTAGAGTCATAATTTTTTTTTATTTTGAAGATCGAAATAAGGGCTACCTTAGACGCAAAAAATATTTGATTATATTTTTTTTAAGTTACCAAAAAATTAAAGTCAAGTTTAGACATAAATAACTCAAAAAACGTATCTTTGAATTTTGTGAAAAATTTATATAATATGACCCTTAATAATGTTAAAAAATATATGATTTTAAAAGTCTAGGACCGGCATGACTTATTACAAAATATACAAAAAATAATTTTTTGCCTGAATTTTGGGACATATTTATGCCCTTTGCACTATATTAGAATATGCCAATGTGCCAAATTTGTCAGTATTCAAAAACAGAACATATGGGCAATTATGTTAGACCCTAATAGTTTGATTTAATTGATTACTACTATTATTAAATTTACAATGACAAAGTGAACCTTAAAACCGGAAAAAGTAAAAATTCGCCTGTTTTTAAAATCGACTTTCTGGTTAACCAGCTAACGATTTCTAAATATTTAACATTCATTTTATAGGTAAAATATCGCTTAATAATATATAATAGCCCCACCTTTTTTCATTCGATTTTGACGCTTCTACAATAAAAATACCTAAATTTGCCAAAAATCAGAAAATTTTAAGGTTTCAAAAAACTAACGCAGTTGTATTCGTCTGTACAAGCTTATTTTTTTTATTATTTTTGCATAATTATCTAATAATATTTAGAACCTATATAATAAATCGTAATTTGCCTGTATAAGTATTAAAAAATAGTATAGGTTATGTATAGAAAATCTTAAAAAAACGAGATAGGTAAATTACAAGGAAGTTTTGAAATCATTCCATTATTTTAATTAAATTTACATTTTATTGTATTTATTAAAACATATTTTTGTGTTAAAACTCGTTAGGAACGCATTTAGTTATAAAAAACTTTAGGTCAATGCCCAAATTCATATGTTTATAGAATCAAGTAACAGTAATATTTCCTCTTTCTTTAATAGGTCTAGTGCGTCTATATTATAAAACTAAGATGTAAATGGAACCAAAATTGTTGGTTTTTTAACTTTATTAAGGTCGGTTAGATATATATTGTACGCCTTGTTCTAAATAGTCTTTCAAAAACATATTTGGCATTTGTAAAAATTAGTAAAAAGACTAATTGTTTATATTTTATTTATATTAAATTGGGTCTAATATTTAGCCCTAAAATTCATCATTGAAGCTAATTCTGCCCGTTATAATCGTTTAAAGTTGTTTAACCCTTAAGCTGACTTCTTTTATGTATTTATAATATCAAAAAACCATATCACTATGTTTTATAAAATAATTGACTTTTTACGTTTATTTTAAGTTTGTTGATGATCAAAAAAAGAACATCTGTTAAATCATAATATTTTAAATGGGCCAAATATATTCTATTTTAATTTTTTATCAGATTTAACTTTGTTGAGGCTGTTTTATTTAAAAACTATTGAATAAAGGAAAAAAATAAATTTTTACATCCTTATTATTTTTTCTAAAATACTCCCAAATTTTTTTCATACAATAAATTTAACAAATTTTTTAAATTTTGCCGAGGATAAATATTGAATATTATGTACAATTTCTAATATTGTTTATCAAACTAAAGAGGACTAGTAAAAGTTAACAAATATAAGCATACAAAATTTAAGTTTTTATTTTTTACACCTTAAAATTTCAAAAAACTTAGCAAACTTTTGTTTTTATTTTATAAAAAGCTATGGGTACGTTAAAAAATGTTGGGGGAAATTTATGTTATATAGTGATGTTTTATGTATAAAATGCAATTTTAAATTTTTTAAATTGGTTTGTTAATGATCCAGAAAGTCGGCTTTGAAGCTAGTTGTAAAATACTGAAAATTACCAATTTTTTTAATCTGAAGTTCCCTTTTTCACCAAAATTGACAATAGTATGAATCAAATAAATAAAATTGTTATAGCCTAACGTAATTGCCCCTATATCTAACTTCTTATATATAATTGAATTTGGCACTTTTAAATATTTTAATATAGTGCAGGGAGCAAATTTTTGTCTAAAAATGAAAAAATAAATTATTTTTTTGAATTTTTTAAAAAAAGTCATGTCGGTCCCAGACTTTTAAGTTCGATTATTTATAAAGAATGTTAATATATTTTAGCAATTTTTCAAGAAATTTAAAAAAAGGTTTTTTTAGTTAGTTAAAACTGAATATTCTTTCATAAAATTGTAAAATTTTAAAATAAATTTTTTAAAATAATAAACACATGCAAGATAGCCCTTATTGTCTTCTTCAAAATAAAAAAAAATTAAGTCTCTAGCTATAATACTTTTTGACTTACAACCTCCCAAAGTTGCATCAATGTGGAAATTCACTTTGCAATTATTTTTTCTTTTGCCCCTATCTCCGTCAAAAATCACTTCCGGTCAAAAAAAATTTCCAGATTATGACCCTTAGATACTACCTCCATGCAAAATTTCAGCCAAATTAAAAGGGGTACCCCTCCCGGACTTGTTGGATTGAGGTGGAATTGACCATATATATTTTTTATTCCGGCAGATAGTTATGTTGCAAGCCATCTTTTGAGGCTGTTTTTATTGAATGCCAAAAAAATTGAATTTAAAATCATTATTCTCGTTTTGAAACCCTAGTCATTCCTTGTTATGCCCTCCATTTTTAAAATCATCAGCACATATTTGATTTATAGAAACAATTTACACAAGTCAACAAAATCCATAAGTGAAAAAAAATAAAATTATGACGTTTGAGAGGAATAATCCACAATATAGCCTTATCTCACATATAAAAAGTTTTATTTCTATATCCTTAATTTCAATATAACCAATTTGATCAAATTGACTATTGCGCCTCAAAAATAAAAATATTTTTTGCATATATCTTAGTATCTTATTTTTTTTACAAATAATAAAAAAAAATTTAATTATACTAAACTTACATCAACAATTAGGTTATAAAAAGTATTTGGCACCCTAACCTAAATAGGGCGTGATTTATTGAGTATAAATGTATTTTTTATTATTAAATTAAATTATTTTAATATATTTTGTTTTTTTTTTAATTTATCATGTTTACGGCTATACAAAGTTTGATTAATAACGTTAGATTTAAAGATTTTTTAAGATGGTATGTCTGGTCTTTAAAGTTACCTCGAATAAATTATTAAAAATTGACATAGTTAATATTTTAATTTTTATTTTCAAAATTTTCATAATTATTTGTACAAATTATATAGCTTGCAAAATTCGTTGAACGCGTCAGCAGTTAAAGCGCCCAAAAGTAGTTTAAGTAATCCCTTTAGATTAGTATTATTTTTTTTTATTATATAAAATTTAATTTCATATTTTGTAAGGTTTCTTGGTATTTTAATATCTATTTAACACTAAACAACAAAAGAAACATAAGAAATTAGTTATTCTTCTAAACTTGCGCTATGAAATAAGATTTTATGTCGCTTATTTTTTTAATGTCTAATAAATTGTTATAATTATTTATTTGCCATTATATGTTATTACTTAAAATTATTAGCAATTTACATTAATAAAAAAGCTCTAAAAACGAAATGTAGGAGGCATAATAACGAAATAAAAAATACAATTTAATAAAAAAAAACCAAACATTTATTTTATTAATAATTTATTTTTTATCAAAATCTGTTTTTAGAAATTTTGTTTTTAGAAATTTTGTTTTTAGAAATTTTGTTTTAAGTAATTTTGTTTTTACCCTTGGATTTTTTTAGCCCGAAATACACAATCGATGAATTTTATTTAGGGTTATTGAATAATTTTAAATTTAATACGTTAACTAAAATAACTATATATCCTTAATCAGCAACAAAAGTTTAACATATATTTGCCATAAAAATTTCCTGAGGCCGCCGAAATTTTGTTGTGCGGTGTTAATATAAACAACTACAAAAAATCCTATTACAGGTAACTTTACTCCCCTAGAAGGGAAACCTGATGTTTTGGTCGGTCCTGACTTGACTAATGGTGCGCACAATGACTTTGTTTCGGCTGGAAATGAAAATTTGGAATCTATCAACGGCTCTTTGAATGGACACGGAAACGTTAAATCGACGTTGAGTTCAACCTCGAGGTCGCAATCTCCCCTTAACACGTATCTAATTTTGACTGTTATTATATCTAATCTATTTTATACAATTTTAATTGGATAGATATTTAAGTGCGAGTAGTTACCCTTAATCATTCCTTTTAAGCATTCATTTCTCGTTTTCATGTGTCCAAATTATTATTAATTTATTTTTAGCAAGAAACTAATTTTCAATATTTAAAAGTTAGTTTTAAAAATTTCGGGTTAAAAATAAAAATTGGTAGGATATTTATTATTATTATTTTTAACTCTCGCTTATGAGAATTACAGGTGCTTTTAAAATTTGCGATTTACCTGTATAATTATTTTAACTCGATATATTTCAGATCCAAAAAGTTTGCTGCTGGAGCCCAGGGCAATAATTCTTACACCAATCCACCCGAAACGTGGGAAAATGTAATACAAGCTCACGTTGATTCCTTCATGAAAATTACGCCCGGCGAAAAGGCCTCTTTTGATTGTAAAACTCTTTTATTCAAGAATATCAAATTTGTTTTTAAATGTTAATTACATCCACCTAGGTTTGTTTGTTTTACGCAGAGCTGGGAAAATGCCCATTTTTGGGTCAAACTCATTTTTTTATTTATCGAAATTTAGAAAAAATAAAGGGGTTTAGCCTGAATCAAGAAAATATTTATAAAATTTAAGATTTTCTGCTTATATCCTGTTTTTATTAATAATTTATTTTTTTAAACTGTCATAAAATTTTTGAAAAACAAAAATTTGAGTTTAGCCAAAAAATGAGTTTTTTCCCAGCTCTGGTTTTATGTTTTAATATGTGTTGATAGGTAAGTTTTTTAAATGATGTAAAATCTTTGTTACTCTAGCTATTATATTTGTGTTATTTATATTTATTTTTAAATACTCTTTCATCAAAAATATAGAATACCATAAAATAGTTGCATTTTTTCATATATAGATTTTTTTTATAATGTTTTTTATTGATTAAAAAACTTGAGCAAACGGCGTGTAAAGGGGACATTCTTGTAGTCTATATAATCAAAACGCTACTTTCCCAACACTATTCGAATTTGCTCATCATAGATGTCATACTTTTAAAAACGCGCCACTTAAGTTAATTTGGATCGATTTTTTTAAGCCAGATTACTTTGATTGGTCAAATTGTTGTCCTGTGTTTTGCAATATTTACATTTTACTTTACTTTTGAATTACGTTACTTACAGTGAACACCTTCCTGCAGAGTTTGTCGGCCCAAGTCGAAGAAAACCAGGTGAACGAGGTCAAACTTAACAAGCTTCGCTTCAAGGCGACGCAGTTGGCTCTCGAGAACAACCAATTGGTCGAAAGCCTCAAACAAATCCTGATTGGCTGTAACAACAACCCCAATAATAATAATAATCCTAACATGAGCAACCTAAACGCCTTTTTCGGTTCGCCTTCGGCAACCTTCCCGAATTCATCGATCAACCCAAACGCAACCATATCTCCTCTGGCCGCTTTTAATAGCGCTCACAACAGCGTTAACAAAATGTTTGAGAGTTTCTTTGCAAACGCCAGCAGCAATTACAATCATGATAACTCCGTTAACTTAAATGCCCAAAACACAGGGAATAATAATACTAACAACGCCTTATTGACATCCAAACTACCGCCGTCTTTGTTAAATTTTCCCCTTCTATCACTACCTTTGCCCCTTGCGCACAATTCTTCGGCGGCAGCAGCAGCAAATTTCCTCGCGAAATATAATAGTAACCCAAGTAGTAGCACTCTTGTGAGTACAGTCGTGGGTACCTTGGGGTAATGATTTAGTCTCAGACAACGGTGTGTTTAAATTTTTTAAAAATTATTGATTGATATGGTCTTTCTGCTCTATTCCTTTAATATCCCATTACAAAACAACTCAAAATTAAAACTACATTTATGTTTTTTTTTCAAATATTTTTTTGAAAATTCTAAATAAGCCATCTCTTTTTGGTTATCTTTAACCATATTTATAATTTTATATTTAAATTATTTTATAAATCCGTCTCTCTGCACTATAAAAATTTTTAAATATATGTATTATTTATGTTTATTTTGCAATTTTTTGTATATTTATATTATCTATTATTTGGTATTGTTTGATGTTTGTTTTAATAGGGTAACAAACAATTCTCTATGTTTTAATACCTTAACCTTTAATTATAAAATTACTAATTATTATTTTGCGTTTTTTTAAAGGTTCGTCATTATTTCTTTTTTTTAAAAAAAATTTTGATATTGGATCTATAAATTAAAAATTTTAAATATTTCTTAAGAACTTTTATTTCAAAAAAATTATTTTGTATGCTAACAAATAAAATTAAAGTATTTTTGTTATAATTCGATTATTATCAGAGAGAATTAATTGTGAAGTTTTAAAAAAAAACTAGTTTAAGTCTAAACGTGCCCTAAAAATAAATTAAAAAAATTATTCAACACCTTAATTTTATTTTTTTAGTCTTTAGGTAATATTTTTTTAAAATTAATTCCCATCTTTGCTTTTTTTTGATTGTTTTTTATTTAAATACTTACTTTGAAATATTTATTTTTTTTTGTAAATAAATGTGTTATGTTTGTTCGTAGCATATGTCAAATAAATTAAATGTATAATTATGTTTGCTCTTGTATTAAGGGAAGCCAGCACTCATTTTGCGAATTGATTGTAATTTGCAATTTTTTTTTAAATTGGCAAAATATTCAAAATAATGGAAGGCCAAATTCAAAATGTAGACGTAATTTGATTCAAAAAAACAACAAATTATTTTACATTAAAACTTTCTTATAAGTTATTGATATAGTTTATGTAACTTCTAATAAAGTCAAAATTTACTTGTGGTTTAAACGCGGTAAAGCTCATGTATTTCAATATTTTTTTTTAAAAACTTTTTCAGGTTCATCAGACTAGTTCTAATCTAAATTTGGTAATATAAAAATAAGGCCATATTGTAGATTAGTTATTTGGTGCAGTTCCAAAACGCAAAAACTTCCTAGATTTTTTAAACAATTAAACTAATGTAACAATGAAAAATTACTGTAATTATAACTGGTTTTTTTTATTGAAAAAATAAAATTTTCCATCTACTTTACCGCATTTATCGATGCCAAGGGGGCATTAACGCGTAACTCCTTTTAAATGTTTTCTTCATTATTAGAAGACTATATCTAACGACTTAATTTTAATATTTTACAGTTTTTAAATCTCAAAAGCGCACAAAATATATTCCGACAGGCATATATAATTCGGTAAAAATTTGGAAAATATGATCAAATTAGGTCATTATGTCTTAGAATTTACGCTTGTTTTACTGTTTAAGAGGAAGCAAAAAATTTTGAAAAATTTTCACGAGATTAGTCATAAAACTTAGTATTTATAAGGGGTCGCCATATCAATGACAGCCTTATCTCATATATATTTTCAATTTCTCATATTTCACTCTCTATTTAGATTTGCTTATGATAAAAAGGCTTTTTTTGACCAAAATGACAAATTTTGCGACCTCGAGAAAACACAATAAAAAATTTAAATTTTATTTTCATAAAAAAAATTTTAAACTTTATCTTTTATTACAAATAGAAATAAAATTTTAAAGCCTATTAAGCTCTTACATCAAAATTCAGATTATACAATAAATTTACACCATACTACCCAATTTATTATCGGTTTTTTGTAATTTAATTTAACAGTTTATTTCTTTTAAATACAAATAATTTATTTCAATATTTTTTATTTTTTTTTTACATTTTTTTCTAAAATTTCAGTGTTTATAATTGACTTGGCTGGATAATGAAAAACGGTAAACGGATTGGAAAATCAATGATTATGGTAGGGTTGGTCTCTCTATTAAGCTCATAAATCTGCTTGGTCTAAACAACTAATTATTACAAGGTATTTTAATAAATATATATTATTTTTCAAACTACATTAAACCTGTTAAAAATTTAGTTAAAAAATATAAACAAAGAAAATTATAAGGTTAACGTAGCTCTAAGATTACCTCTAAATATTATTTATATGTGCGTTAACAGATGTTAAAATGTCATTTTTAACTTATAAAATAAAAATTAAAAATATAATTCACATGATTAAAGTAAGATTGGATATAAAAATTACAAAAGAAAAAAGCGCACTTAAACCTCAAAATATTGTTTGGCAAAAAAATATTTTTAAGCTTTTATTCCTACTATATCAAAAAAAAAATTACAAAATTAATAAAGTAAGATTAATAATAAATTTAAGAATTATCCAAAAAAAAAGGTAGTATTTTAAAAGAATCGTTTTATCTTATATTTAATGAAATGTTACAAACAAGATTCCACTCAAGCTGAGTAGGGTGCCAAGAAATGCATTTAAATTAAAAAGGATATAACATAAATTTTTAAGTTAATAGAGGCCCATACATTTGCTTTAGGTATTTAAGGGATAGCAAAATGAGGTTTTTGATCCATATAAACGAGCAAGGTTGATAAATCGAGATCGTAATTAAATGCATTTTTAAGTGGAACGGACCTAATACCTAATATAATTGTAAAAAAAAATATTAATCAAAAACCCCGGATTTATTTTTTCTTTAACAGCTACAAAATCATGTCAAATTATAAAATGTGTCACAGCTCGAAATTTACAAATATTAACTTACAAAAAAACTTGCGACGGATTTCAAGTCCATTTACACTTTTTCCTAATTAAACCTTGTGAGCCATTTGCAAATATTGAAATATACTAAAAAAAATGTTATAAAAAGAAAACAAAAAATATAAAGAAATTACTACTTAAATACATTAACCAGATAAATTGTTAAAAACTTAAAATTTTTGTAAAAAGTTAATTAAACATAAAATATCTAGGTTAAACGCAGAATGTATTATATAAACCAAATGTTGGTGTAAAATCATAATGTCCTTGACTTTTTCATAATTTAAATATCAGAAAAAAAGAAGTTAGGGGTAATTATAATAACTCCTCAAATATTTCGCAGTCAATTTAATCGAACTGGCTATTTAGTTTATTGTCACGATATTCATTAGGGCGCGTGCAAAGTGAGTCTTGTTTTTTGTAAAATTTTAAAAATTCTGAAATTTTTATTTTTTATTCCAAAAAAAGCATCTTATGTGAATAGAGACTATGGCAACTTTTAAAAAATTTGCGTTTTATTTCAAAATATAATTTCTCAAAAATTTTTCACAAAATAAACTCACTTTGCACGTGCCCTGAGCCGTAAGGGTAAAATAATTTGAAAAACCAAAAAAAAATAAGAGATAAAGTTATCGTGTATTTCGCTGTTTATTATATTAATCCAGATTATCATTTTTCTAAAATCAAAAAGGTTTTTAATAAATTTGTTTGTTATACTTTTAAACTTCTGATTAGTAACTAAGTTATATGCTAACGAATATAATTTTCAATTTAATTTATTGAATTTTAAATTAAATTTAAACAGGTCAAATAAAAATAAAAAGAATTTAATTTAAAAATACATAATTTCACGGTTGAATTAACTTATATGTTCTTTTGCAAAAAAAACGACAAAACTAACATGAGTAATTTACAAAATTTATAATAAAAAAAACAAATATCTTTGTTTTTTTATGTAATTTACTTAAAAAATCCTTAAGTTATATATTAATACATACAAAAATTTTACTTTTAAGAGACTTTAATAATTTATTTATTTTGTTTCGCTGCATACGTTTTAGATAGACGATTTTGCCAAGACTTTGTGATAGTAACTTTTTCATCTCATTCCCCAATAACATAGGTCAGCTTCTCCTAATTTTTATTTCTCGAAAAAATAAGTAAAACCTTAAAAGCGGTTTACTAAAAAAACACATTCAAAATCTTACAATCCTCTTATATTACACAAATAAAACGAGTGACAAGTTTTTTCCTACCTAAGGGGACGCCATACCTTATTAGTGCTTTGGCCCATTTCACCTGAGCAAAATATATAATATTCCTAACGGGTTATAGAGCTCACGCTAGCGACCTAAATTTCCGGCCTTGGCTTTACCTATTCTGCAAACGAGCCACTTAAACTTTTTATGATTCAAACAACAAACCTCCGGCTTGTAAGACAAGGATGTTTGGGCCATACAGACACACAAGCTTGTAAAAAGTACATTAGGGCACGTGCAAAGTAAGTTTTTATTTTCTCAAAATTTTCAAAATTTTAAAAAAAATTTATTTTGCAATAAAACGCAAATTTCTAAAAAGTTGCCAAATTTAGTTCATGCACAATTAAATGCTTTTTCTTAAATCAATCTTTTTTTCAGGATGCGTTCAGACTGAGTTTTTTTTAAAAAAAATTTATAATTTTTAAAAATTTAAAATTTTTTTCTTTTGACATTAAATGCTTTTTTACAAAAAGTCGCCAATTTTTGTTATTAACACTTAAATAGTTTTTCTGAAAGAAAAGTTTTTAAAAAATTTAAAAAAATTCGATATTTTTAATATTTTTCAAAAATTTGTAATGAGTCTGAACGCACCCTTAAATAGTTCAAAAAAATTTAAATTTCAGAAATTTTCAAAATTTTACAAAAATTAAAACTAACTTTGCATGTGTCCTTATAAACAGTTTTATAAAATGAGAAACAAAACCGTTTCTTATAAGGCTACCACCAGAACCTAGTGGTAGTACGTTTTGAGCAATCAAATGTGCATCTGCAAAATCGTCTGAATGGTAAACGGCAAATCGTAGCAGACAAAGGTCAGGATTTTGTATGTGTATAGCGCCGAAAGTTTCATTCCAAATCGGGTTGAGACCGTTATCATCTGGAAAATAAAAAACAAAAAAAAAATATTTTTTTTGATTATGCTTTTGTAATCCCAAAAAAGTTAGCTATTCTCATATAATAATAATTTATTTGTAATATTCTAAAAATTTAAATAAAAATTGGATATAAATTATCTTCAAATATTAATTATATGTAATATTCTATAAAGGACCGCAAATTGAAGTTTTAGCCTTATAGCAATCATAGGGAGGCCCAATTATTTCGATTTCCACGTACGGACAACAAATTAAAGATTTCGCAGATGATCTTAAAAAAAGGCAAAAATATGATTATTATTAAAATATAATAAAAAAGATTAACAAAAAACAAAATTAAATGACCAATATCTTATAATGTTAAAATACAATTAAACAAAAAAATACGTAAAAATAATATAAAAAAACTGAAATTAAATAAAGCAAACAAAAAATAATTAAACAACTCGAAGCCTAAAAAACTAAAAAAAATCATTTAAAATAATGGCATGCATTTACTCTAAGTTAAGGTTTGAAGGGAATTGACTGGGAAGTTGTAAAGATGATTCATTAGTACTATTAATATATTTTTTGTTATTCTGGGTAGTCGAATTATTCTCGTCGTCAACGTCCATTTGACTCTGAGTGGTCGAGTCACATTGAGAAATTTTTGCGTGATGACCATTGATCGAAATGTATTTATTTGTTTGCAAGCTGCCACCATTTTCCTTCGATCTACCACCCAGGAGATTAGGTAATCGACGGGATTTAGAAAAAATACCTTTAGATTTTTTGTTAGGTCGCTTTAAATGGTAACCGGCAATGATCTGTTATGAAATAAAAAACAAAAACAAAAATGTAATTAAAACCAAAAAAAGATTGAAAATAAATCAAAAAAAAAGTCTGCTTTTTACATTAGACTCAATCAAACTGTACGTAAGTTGGGGCAAAAAAAACTAAGGTTTATATATTACGCTTGTCATCAATATAATTAAAATTGTGCCAAAACTTTAGTGAACCGTCGTACCTAAATTAAATTAAGGTTAGTGCCCATATTTAAAATAAATTATAAGTTAAAAAACATAAGTTGATGTGAGAATAAATGTAGAGTAATATTCATACTGTCAAATTCATAGTTATGGGTTTATAGGCGGGATTATTTGGACAGTAAGGGTCGTAGCTATCTTGTAGCATGAAATCGGGTTTTAAAACGTAACCACAGCTAAACATATAAAAAACAAATTCATATCAATGTATGAAATCATATATTAATCAGGTCAACAAGTTTTAGAGGGATCAAACTTACCGTTTTTTCTAATCAAAATTAGTAAGTCGGATATAAAATTTTAGAAAAAATGTAAAAAAAATGATTTAAAAACAAAAATAAATTGAATTTTTTTTCCATATACAACAGCTAAACTGTTAAAATTAAATTTCAAATACAACTTCTATTAAAAATCGATAATATATCGTCTTATATTTAAGTTCGGGCGCGAAATATTTTGTATTATCAAAATTTTGATGTAAGAGCACGCTATAATTATTTCTTAATATTCGAGATGAAAAATATAAGTTACAAAAAAATTTTATATGAAAAATAGATTCTTAAATTTCTTTAGTCCAAGTCACAAAAATTGTCAATTTGGTCAAAAAATGCCATTTTTGATATAGACGGATCAAAGAGCCGAAGGCAGAAAACGCTAAAAAAAGGAAATATTATAAGCTTCCGCCATCATGAGGATGTATGCTTTATGTTTCCATAAACTTATTTATTCTGACGTTCATTTTTGTTGACCTGTGTTTTATATCAAAAATATATAGATTCAAAATGTAAGCAAGTTCTAAAAATATTATAGTTACATAGGTCGACAAAAATTAGGGACAAAATAAATGGGACACTTGGGAGGTGATTTTCTCATATGCATTCTTTGTTTTACAATGTTTCTCAAAACTTCAACTTGTTTTTTATACATATATAACAAGTAAGGACCAAATTTGAGGAAGTTGACTAATTTTGCGACTTTGTACTTTACAGGACACAAAATTAATTTTCTAGATTCCATCATATTACCTGTCTAAAATAATGAGATTTAAAATTTTCCAAATATTTGGTAGGCCAACCAATAGACACAATATTTTTTTAATTTTAACAGATTAAGTTGTGGTTGTTTTATTTATATGTAGTTATTTATATACATGTTTTTTTTTTCAAAAATTTTTTTTTGTTCATAGCCAGCCTAAAAAGTTTATTAAAAAAAAAGGTATAAACAACTAAAATGGGATATTTTGTTCTTCAAAAACCAACTTTATAACTAACTAAAATTTGTCGAGCTGTGCGTTATATATCAAAAAATATTTGCATTACTGTCCGTTCCGCGAAAAGAAACCATGATTTATTTGAATCGATTTATCTACCATGAAAATAAAAATTACGACAAATTAAATTGAAATTATTCGAAGGCGTACCCAGGGTGCTAAAGGGTATAGAATATAGGAGAGAGAAATATTTTGGAGATTAATGAGAAAGGGCACGTTATTATATATAGGCTTTTTTTTAATTAAATTACACTGGACAACAAATTTAGGGCGACCCTAAGCTACATTTATGGCAACTATGGTTTTGGTCAAGTTTTTGGCGCTGATCACGAATATGAAATCAGAATTTTAGCCAAGGCCTCAGATTTTTAGTTATTTGGTGTCAAAGTTGAGATTTTTCAATTTTGGGGGTATTTTGGGCTTCTATATCATAAAACCTATGGGTAGTAACAAAAGTTTAAAAATATATTTAGATAACGAAAACATTCATTATTAACGTAAGGGGTTTAAATTTTTTTTTAATATTTAATTTTTTTTTATTTTTACATTTTTGTAAAATTAGTGGTTTTTGTCATAAACTCCGTTTTTTGATCCTAAATAACTTGAAAGTAAATTGCTAAAAATTTATGTAATAACCATTTTTAGATATGTTTTTTTATAAGGAATCTGAATATGCCAATAGATTTTTTGTAGAATTAATAGTAAAAAAAAATTTTTAAATTTTTTTCTGAACTTTGGACGCGGTTTAATAAAATTTGGAGGCCTTAGAAAAAAAACTAAACCCGGGATCGTTATCGCAAGAAAATTCTCTACAAAACCCTCAAAAAATTGTGGATGTAGGTTTTTTTTGTTGTCCAGTGTTATTGAACTTTTCAAAAGAATGATTATTTTTAACCCCTATCGCTTCAACGACATTCATCATCCGGCTAATCAGGTAGTATGAAATTAACAATTTCAACCCAAAATATCAGATACAAATATTAACAACCAGCAGCTTAGAATATCAAAATTTCTTATGAAGATGTGTAAACGTCTTAAAATTTGTGTTAAATTAAAAATTTTTTAATCATTTCTATACACATTATTTTAAAATTTTAAGTTTAGAAAATCTTAAAAAAAAATATTTTTTCTTCAGACTTTAAATCATATTTCAAAATAAAATTATATAAAAAATATTAAGTTAAGTGGAATTTTATAAGAATTCTTAATTAAATAAATTTAAATAGCTAAGACAATTTGCATATAAAAAACTAAAATTAGTTTTAACGTTATAATTTCTTATTACTCTTATTAGGGGCATGTTTATAGATGATTTTTAATTTTAATAAGATTCTGAGAGTCATTTTGATAATTATCCGGTATTTACAACGATTTAGATGTAAATTTTACAAGATTTTTAAAAAAACTAATAGCAATTGCTTTGGGTATAAGAAAAACTATTCTAGAATAATAAATTTGTTACTAATTTAACAATGTAAAAACCAAAGTTTTTAAATAAATAGATGTTGAAATTTTTAATTTTTTAGGTAAATAAGCTCTGAAAGCGAAAAAAATTCAAAAATATAAAGACTTATACCCGGCGTTTGAAAATTAAGGGCCACCATTTGACACCCGAAAATCCAAAAAGGGGTCGGGTCGTAGTTGGAAGAGTCCATTCTTTGACCCTTTGGATATATTCTCATAAGTTGGTTGTTATGGTATGCGGCAAATTTAACGTGACGGGGTTTAATAATAGAATTTGTAGTTAAAGGAGCTTTGTATTTGAGATTGCAACCGTTTTTATTGGAATTCAATCCACTATATAATATATAAAGAGATAAAATACAAAAAAAAGACAAAAAAAGATAATGAAAAGAAAATAAAAAGGTAAGTTAAAAAAAAGCATTTTTAAAAGGTGTTAATTTTGAGAGTTATGAGCTAAATTTGAAGACAAAGCATTCCGTCAAGGATTTTCAAATCCGCTTACCGTTTTCTTTAATTAGACTTTGTTTTAAGCTACAAACACTGGTATTTTTTTAAATATGTTAAAAAAGCAAACCAACAAAAAAAATTATTTACATATTTAAATTAAGTTAAATAATAAACTTCTTAGGACATTTGTATTTTAAGTAGGAAAATATATCGGTTTCTATTTAAAAAGCGTTCCAATTACACTTTAAGGCAACGTTGATGTGATAACATGATTTAATATAGAATTTACTTTAAGGCAACGTTGATGTGATAACATGATTTAATATAGAATTTAATTGTTATAGATAAAAAAGGGACAATTAATTTTTAAATAAAAAGAATTTTTTATTTAATTTTTTTTTCAAATATAGTTGAAATCGCACCTACAGTGGCCATTTTTCGCGTTTTTTCGAGGTTTTATATAAATTATTTTTGATCAAGCTTCGTAAGGAATTAAATATTCAAGTTATGGCCCTATATTATTCCCCAGATGTATCATAATTTTTGGGGATTTTTTATTAATGCTAACTTGTTTAATTAAACTAAAAGATTAAGTTAAAATTAACAAAAATTTTGCAAAAAAAAGTTTTTATACTTTGCATCGAGGGAATTTTTATTTTGAATTGAAGACGTTTGGGTTTTTTCTTGATGACAGGCGTTTTCAAACATAGGTGTTATATATTTTTCGGCTTTCAGTTCGGAAAGGGAAGACATTTCTATCAATTTTCCTTTTCCTGTGTTTAAAAAAAACATAATAAAATTAATTGAATAAAAAATATCATATAAAAATACAAAAATTTTTTTTATAAATATAATAATAATTATGACATTAATCTAAAAATAAAACGCTTTCCAAACAAAAAAGGATTTAATTAGTTACACGTTGATTGTCAATAAAATTTGCAGTTGATTTAAATTATAATGGTATGGGCGCAGAATTATAGGAGAGGTGATTTTTAAATTTTTACCTCTTATACATCCTTAAAAGTCCTATATTAATTTTGCTAATATTTAATTGAACAAGTAATTTAAAGTTTATATAATTTTATCAAATTTGTAAAAAAAAGTGAAATATTAAAAAAAAGGAAAGAGCTAACTATTCAGGTTAAAAGGAACGGGTTTGCAGTACACAACGAGATCAGACATCTCTTTCGCTATGTTGAGCCTCGTTTCTGTCTTAAATCCGGCAATTTCCTATTGGAAAAAAATGGCATTTTTGATATAAATTTGGGAATATACGAAAAAATTTGAGTATTACAAAAATAAGTGATCGACGAAAATAAAGATAGCTAAAAAACTAAATATTGCGACTTAAGCATATATATAAAAAAGAAAAACTTAAAAAAAATATTTTCTAATTAAAAGCAATTGTAATTATTTTTATATTATAAATAGGGGGAATAAATTTTTGTTGTAAATAAAACTTACATATTCACGTTTTGGACACGGATTATTTGACAAGGCAATTTATTTAATAATATAAAAAAATTTTTTTGAGTTTAAATTTTTTTTATTTCGCTATTTTCTGTTTTTAATCTTTTTCCTTTTTTTTTAATTTTTTTTTCTTAAAATTTATAGCGCTGGCTTAACAAAAAAAATTTTTTAATGTTAACAACCGTAAACTCCTAATATCCCCAAGACTATGGTAGTCTATAAATATGGCTCGGTAGTATCTCTAATCGAGCTGTGTTGTTTATAATAAAAAAGGTACCACTGGAACTAGTTTAATTCTACACCCTTCGGTCTTTTTCAAATAAGATATCTAAAAAGGAAATTAAAACATATACTTAGCACAACCGAAAAACTAATAACGCATATGTAAACGCATCTGATATGCGTTTGTATAAACTTGAGCATTTAGGCCATCAACAAGGGTACGTATATGCCTTATCCATTGATTAATCTCGTTTTCCGAACTCGTTGCAATTTGAAGCCGGACACTAGGGTTACTACTGTTTTGCATCGTGCCTGAGTTACATATACTAAGGTCGAAACTATTTGGTGCTTTGGCCGTTGAAAGATGACATTTTGATGCTTTAGCTAGATATACAGTTATAAAAATATATGAAAATTACAAAAAAAATTTCAAACTAATTTGCAAAATAAAAAATACTTTATCCCACTAATTTCATTACCATTTACACTGGGGGGTAAAAATATTAAAAATAACAATGTGAATTTTTTTCTTGCAACAACAATTCCAAGATAAGTATCTCGAAGCCTAAAAATTCATTTTATATTAAATTCAAAGTTAAAAAAAAATCCTTGTGATAATACTAACAGATTTAAAAAATTTATTACCATATTAAATAGCTTATAAAAAAATTGGCTTAAAAAATGTTAATTACATAAAAAAATATAAGCTATTTATTATCTATAATAAAAAAAACTAATATAATGAAAAAAATCACTAAATATTTAAAAAAACAAAAAAAATATTTTTATATAAAAATTTCAATAGCCTTGTATAAATAATAAAATTTTATTTACATGTTTTATTTGTGCACAAATATAAATAAAAAATTTGATTGGATTAATGGATCAGATAGAAAGAAAAAAATATATATGTCAATTTTTTCTAATATTTCCGCTTTTTAGCCCAAGGAACAAAAAAATATAGGTCCATAACTGTCGAGTAAATGAATTTTTCTAGCAACCTAAATATTCATGTTTCTATGTTGTAATCAATTGTAATAAATACATCCCTGTAATGCCTTCTGTCGCAGGATGTTGCGAGTTCGTATCCGCACACAATAGCTTTTTTTTCGGAAAAATAGCATACATGTGCAACCACTTTAAAAAGCTTCTGAGTGGCCTACTTAGGCCGTAGGTCTTAAACGATATGTCTAAAAGTAAGAGTAGGCTAAAAACCTAGGTCGCCGGCGTGCGCGCAAATCTTACAATTTAACCCGCCGGCGATACTAATTGCTTTGCTCAGATTAAAAGGGTCAAAGCCTTAACATGTATGGCGCCCCCTAAGTGGGGGAAAGGTATGGGGGGGGGAACCTCAAACCAATCGTTGTAAATTTTTTTATCCCACACATATTATTACACATTAAAGAGGAGCAAATATATTGGGACGTGCCCTGAGCGCAGGTAAACTTTATTACGTTTTACGCATGTATATATTTAAGCAACGTTGAGTCTGATTAGTAGTAGTTGAATGGGTGCCCGACCATCAACAAACCCAGACAGCTTTTATTTCTCTCCTGAGAGAACTTGGTACTAGTATCTACGGAGTGCGTGTTGAATCTTATTCACGGAACCTGGTGTGGAGCTAAAAGAAACGAAACCCTGCGAGGGTAAACCGTTCCCTAGTAGGGAAAAAAAGTCACCCTAGTAATTTCTTGTTAAAGTAGTGATGTAATGTTAAATGTAAGAAATGTAACTGATAAGTTCGATTTGGTATAAAGATGTATGTATCTTAGGATCGTTTAATATGCGTCCATCTGTCACATGGGTCGGTGAATCACTACTTATCTGTACATTTTCGTCATTCGGATTATTATGTAGAACGTGGGGAGCGGTACCATTTACCGTCAATTTTTCTTGAAATTCGGTAAGAGACAGGTCCATATCTATTTTAAAAGATGTTTTATAATGTAACTCTTGATTTTTTTGGGCAAAAATACAAAAAAAATGAAGTTTAATTAAATTATTTAAAAATGAGCGAATAAAAGAGGTAATTAAAACTTTAATTTTTTGGGAAAACACGGTCTTTATAAGTATACACTAAAAAATAATCTGCAAATTTATAATTCAAGGTCGAAAGAAGTAATTTATTATATTAATTTTATCTATTTCGTCTATTTTTAGTTTAAAAAAATAGAAATATACATAAAAAATGTTTATTTTTCAAAATATGACTTTGAACGCGCAATTGAAAAAAATAATTTATATTAGATGAATAAAAAATTAACTAAATTTATAATATTATATTTAGTTATTATCAATATAATTTTCAGAAGAAGAAAGAATTATAAGTTAGCATTTACAAATTATATAAAAATTTTTACATAAGTTCAGGTATAAAATAAATATTCAATCAAAATTATATATAAATTTTTATAAATATTAGTTTTATTAAAAAAAATGCCAAATTATGTTTAAAGCAATTAAAAATACCATTTTAAAAAAAAACATAAAAAATTTTTTTAAATTTTCAAAACCTTATAAACTCGATTTGAACGCAACTTAATTAAAAAAAATGTAAAATATACCGTGTCGCCTATAAATCAAAGCTATAGAGAACAAAAATTAAAAAATTTAATATGCGGACTTATGTAGCATCCATTAAGTGCCATCTCGTATAAGGTTTCAAATAACTGTTTTTCCTCCTAAAAATTAGATATTGTATATTTATAGATGCATACTTTCTTAATGAAAAATAAATTTTTTGAGTTTTTTATAATATATAAAAATTAAAAATTGCAAGCATTCATATAGAAAAATAATATGAATGAAAAATAAAATTTGGGTAAAACAAAAATTCAGGAGCTGAAGATATAATTTTTATAAATTTTAGGGCACTTTCAATAATCAATTAAAAAAAATTTTCAATAAAAAGCAAATTTTACTAGTATATTCCTTCCATTCCAACATAAAGTTTTTTAAATAAGTTTTTTGCAAAAATAAATATATGAATGCGTCCTATAGAAAATAAACAGCTTAATTATACTAGACGTAAGTTCATAAAAATTGTACTATTATAATGCCGTAGCCCTTAATACTAAGGGATTACTAGACAATTGATTGATTGATGGGCTAAATTCATCTGTGTCATCACAACTTGCAAGCAATAGTTTTTCATAATAAATTAGTTTTAAAATATAGAATATAATATTATTTTTATCCTTCTTAACTTAATAAATTATTAGTTATTAAATAGCACATATAAAACCTTTTTATATCTATATTCCTAAGAGATATCCTGGTGGACTAGCCACCAGGATGTAAATTCCCTAAAATTATACCACAATAAAATTTAATAATATATTTTTTTTAATCCTAATAAATAGAAAAAATTGATTTGAGACAATATGCGTTTAGAATTAAACTTAAAAAAATAATAAATTTCTAAAAATTTGTATTTTTAATTTTTAATTATTTTTTCGACAATTATTATTTTCACAATACTATTTGTATCCTGAGCAAATGGTTTTTACAGTTTAAAATCTTATTTACACCACTCGTTTAAAAATAGTTTAAATATTAAACAAATATATATAGATAAAAAATTTTTTTTCCAATAAACAAATGAACTTTAAAAAGCTCCCTTATGCAAAAAAACGGACCTCGTCAGGATCTCCTGATTGAGAGTTCATAGTTAGAGTTTTATAATTCGCAATTTTCCTAGCGTGATTTGCTGGAAACCAATGCTGTTTTTTGCCCCGCAAATCGCCCTTCCACCTATATATATGATATATATTATATATTCAGTAACAAACATAATCGTACTACATGCAGGAAATATGGATTTTTCGAACCGGTGCAAAGGCCTCTATATTCTTGGGATAGTGAAACATATGAGCAGCTGAGTTGGTCCACATAGGCAGGAGACCTCAAACAATGTGCCTGGTGTGAGAGAGCCGTGACTAAAAAAAATCTAGATCGCCGACGTGCGAGCAAATCTTAATATTTAACCGATATTGGCAATATTGATTGCTTTGCTTAGCTGGTAAAATGAGTGAAAGCCATGAACGATCATGTCAATGGGAAATGGTATGAGTAAGAAACCTCAAATTTGATTGCATTTTTTTCGTTTTTCTTCAATATAAATGGGGTCATGTTCAAAATAACATTTTTATTTGCTTAAAAACAGTTATAAAAACATAAAATTACTAAAATAAACTCATTTTTAAATTTATTTTCTTAACGAGAATCAAAAATTCACACTGGGATTACCAAAAATGGTAGTCTGGCTTTCTGTAAGTAAAGGCCTCTGCCTCAAATGTTACTTCCGTTTATCGATAAATCCAGGGCTGGGAAAACAATGAGCCAAAAAACTTTGGCTCATTTTTTCCCCTAAAACATAAAAAAAGAAAGGGGGCCACAAACAAAGGGATAAAATAAGAATTCAAAAAAAGCCCTTACTAAGAAAAGGAAGAAAAAACCCACAAGTGGCTCTTAAAAAAATCCCCAAAAAACCCATTTTATGTTTTCTTTATAATAATTTCAAAAATTTTGATGGGTGGGTTATTTTTTCTTAAAGCTCCTAGGAGTTTTTTTTAAGAAAAGGGGCTTTTTTTAAACATGCCCCTTTTCTTTAAGCAAGAAAAGGGGCTTTTCTTTTCCCATGCTCACGAGTTTGTGGGCATTTGGGAAAAAAACTCGAAAACTTGTTAAAAAAAGCCCATTTAGTTTTTTTCCCAGCCCTGGATATATACTCACCTATTTCAAAAATCGAAAAAAAGGATTATATTTAATTTTGCGTGAGAAGAACTAAAGAGAAAAAAATATGTAAAATACATTGCAATTTCACGTAGTATCACCTTTAATTAGTATTTTTCATCTTAAAATAAATTATCAAGTTTATCAAATTTATAAATCAATTAAGATAATGTTCTTTAACCCGTGATTACAAATGTGGGGCCCGTATGGAAATGTTGTTAGACAATTATATAAAAATTGACCGAATATTACAACGTATAACGTGGTTAAAAAAAATCCGATCAAAAATCAAGTTATATTATTAAGATTGTAACCAAAATTTGGCACCTCAACCTCATAAGGACACGACATATGGTCAGTTAAAAATATTGTTTGAAGTTGAAACGTTTCGATGTTTTTTTAATGTTTTTAGAAATTCTTTATGTTTATAGCTAATTTATAATTTAAAAAAAAGGTTTAATTTTGAAAATCTTTTCTATGGCAGGTTGTCTTGTTTTTAAAAGTAGCCCGTATACCTCAATTTGTTGAGCTTATTATATAATGTCCATGATAAAATAAACAATTTTAAAATTTCAAGTCAAATTCTAAAATAGAAAACTAGATTCAAACGAGGCCAGGTTAAACGTGAGTTGTAAAAATTCCGAAAAAATGTATCAATAAAATCTTTTATATAAATTTTCTTTATGCTTAATAAAAACAAATTATAAATTGCATCAATTAAAAAAAAACGAGCTATTTGCTAAATAATTTTTACAAAAATATTGATAATTAAAATGTTAAATTTGAACTTGTGCCTCGTATTTTATAAAAACTATACCAATTTTTTTCGCAGATATTAACGTTAACTATAATGTCGTATTTCGAAAAGCTGAGTTCATCAGCTCTTTGGGCTTTGTATTCGAATTGGGCTTGAACAATTACCTAAAATGAATGAAGAAATATTACAAATTGTACAATATGAGGCGCATTCAAACTTCTTTCAATTTTCAAAAAAAAAATTTTAAAAAATCAAAAAATTTTTTTAGCTTAATATAGATTAAAACAAAAAACTTGCATATTTAAAATGAATGCGTTTAGAGTTCCTTCAGGTATTTAATAAATTCTACAATTTTATCTTGATATAAAAACCGCATTTTTATAAAAAGTTGTCAAGCCTAATTACAAGTATATGAAAAAAATTTTTTGAAACAAAATTTTTCGCAAAAAATTCGAAAATAATATTATGAAACATAAATTTTTTTTGGATATTCCCTAAATTAAATTTTTTTATAATTTATACACTTAGAACGCACACCCAATGGGAAAAAAATAAAATTGACAATCTCCTAGCAATTTAAATTATGCCTTAATTTTTCCATAAATTTATGGTTCAAAAAAAAAGTTCTGTATGTTTCGGGGGCGTTTTAAAATCCAGTTTTTTTAAATATTTTTTTCATGCTTGTAATTTAAAAATTTTAAAAAATTCATATGCAAATCCATTTAAACATATTTAAGCAACGATTCAAATAAAATAACTCCTTCAAAATTCTAAGGCTTAATTTTTTTTTAACAGATAACAATATTTTTTTTAAAATTCAAAATTTTTAAAATTTTTTTTCCAAATAATAAATGAAACCATTAACGCGTCTATCGCGAAAAAAATATAAAATTTAATTTTTCCTACCACATTTATATTAGAGGTTTTAAAAATTATTATTTAAGGTAGTACTTCATTTTCAATAAAGTGCCGTTTTTAAAAAAAATATTATTTAATCTCAATAGAAATATTTAAAATAATTTTTGCTAACCTAAATTATTGTTAACCATAAATCATAAAAAAAATTTTTTTTTTAAATTTGTTTTTTTAAAACAATGACTTTAAACGTGGCCTATATATAAAAAAAGGCAATTTTAGTTTAACATGCTCTATCGTTTAGTATAAAAAAATATTTATTTAGATGTTGGTTATGTAGCTTATAAAAGAATAAATTTTGGTCCCAGAGAACATAAATCTAAAAAAATATTATATAAAAATAAAAAATTAAAATTAACAACGTAAAAATTTCAAAATAGCGCCATCTAAACGAATACAAAAAAAAATAAGTAAAATATGATTTTAACGTTAGAAGAAAAGGTAATAGGATCGACGTATAAATTGGTCAACATATAGTTGCTGTCGCGTGTAGAAATCGATTTAGAAGGGCAGCTTGCGTTTGAAAAGGAGAGTTTTAGAGTTTTCTAAAAAAAAACATTTAAAAAATTAAAATAACATATGTCAACAATTTTTTATCAAACTTGCCATTTTAGGGAATATCAATTCCATTTACCGTTTTTCCTAATTACACTTAGTGAGTTACAAACATTGAAAATTATAGAAAAAAAGGTCAAAAAACCAAATAAAATTCAAAAACAAAATTAAATTGAAATTTTATTTTGCACATTTATAATAGTTAAACTGTTAAATTTAAACTTCAAATAATAGTTTTAATAAAACCCGATAATATATTGTGTCGTATTTAAGTTTAGAGGAGAAATATTTTTTATTATTTAAATGCCAACGAAAGAGCTTGATAAATTAGTAATAATTATTTTTAATTATTTAGGATTTAAAATATAAGTTACAAGAAATTTTTATATGAAAAACAGATTTTAAAATTTCTTCTTAGGGTATATTTATAACTGTCAATGGCCAAAATAGGCCATTCTGCATTACAAACGGATCTAAGGAGCCAAAGACGGAAGAAACTAAGGAAAACAATAACAAATATGAGATTAGGCCATCACCGGGATGCATTCTTTTATGTTTTCATATAATTCACGTTTCTGATATTGATATTTGTTGACTTTGTATTATGTAAAACTTTGCCTATGCGGGCGCGCGTTAAGATTTCGTTTCAATAATATCGTACAATTTTTAAAAAATTTTTGAATATAGAATTTTAGATATTTGGAATTTCGTATAAAAAGCAAAAACCCCGGAATGAAAACAAAAAATGGTATCACATGTTTAAATATACCATTTTATAGTTAATTTTTCAAAATAAGTAAATTTTCCAAAAATAATTTTTTTTTGTTCCCAAATTTTACATGTGCTTTAAATTTAATCTAATAATATTTTTCATCACGAGTTTACAAAATTTGCCATGACTCCCTATCAATAATTTTAAATGAATAGACTATATATAGATATTCTGAAGGCCAAAAAAAAGTTTGTAAACATTTCTATTAAATTAAAATCCCTTTATAACCTACAAAGGTATTTTTCTTTTTGTGAAATTTTTAAAATTTTGAATATAATTTTGTTTTGTAACAAAACGCAAATTTAAAAAAAAGTGGCTAAATTTAGTTTTTTGCACATATGAGAAATGCTTTTTCCGAAATAAGAAATTAAAAAAAAATCAAATTTTAAATTTTTTTTAACATTTAATAAAACATTACTTTGCTGGTGCAAATATAAATTTTTGAGAAATATTAATTTTTAATGATTTATATATACTCTTTTATTTTAAAATGTATCCTTTTAAAAAAAAATGGAACTCTGTTAAAACCATTTCAGCTATCATAAGAGACAATTTTAAATCTATGTAACATAGTAAAAAATTTCTTAAATAGATATTAAAAAAAAGGAGAATATGAATATCAAACAGTCAATTCCTTGGGCAAGGGCGTAGCCAATACGTGTGTCTTATATAAAGGGTGCGTTCTATAATGGTCAACTAGGTCTGAAAGCTTATCGAAGGTTTTATCACACACGGTGTAGGATGTAGAGGTAGGGGCAAACGAATTCGGCAAATTCAGATCTAACGTTCTATGATTTATTTCATGGTGATTTGTATCGGTTTTAATACCTTGATGTAACTGGGACGTTTTAATTCTACAATGTTTGGTAATCCCATCAATCCTGGACAAAGTTACAAAAAAAGATTATAATGTAATTAATTTTGTAATTTAAAACAAAATATATATGAAAATAAGGAAACTAAAACAAGCGAATTAATTCGCTAAAAACTAAAAATATTTATTCAAAATGCCGAAAAATTTAATATTTATGGTTAGGGGGACGGGAACATAAAAATTTTGGCGACGTTGATAAACCAGGAGGTTACAGTAATTAGATACATCTCTCCGCCAATACCTAAATATCCATTGACGACTTATTCTCATGTAATTTTATACCTAGCAGTTTTACAGCCACCTAACACATGTCAAAATCACCGGCTAATTCTCACCTTGCCCTAAGGATTTTGGTAGACGGCATACATTCCAGGGCACAGCTCTTTAAAAATAAGTTATATTTTTATTTTTTTTAATGATTCGGGGATAATAAAAATCGAAATAAGGGAGTTTTCCATATTTGCTCGGGCCGAGATGAGTCTAGTTTACAATTAATCGAGCTAGTAGTAATGTCGTGGAAAATCGTCAATGCCCTATAGGCCATCATTAATAATATTATGCTATTATTTCAGGAATAAACCGGGCTGCCTAAAATAAAATTAGCAGAAGATGTATGGTTTTCCCATTTTAAACATATAAGAACCCCACCCCTCCCCCAGAATTAATATGGCTTTAAAAATCAAGCAGGGACTTGGTTTAAAAAACTCTAAAAGGTGAAAAGAATATAGAAATTATTAAAACTGTCTACTTTTGTAAGCTTGAGTGTGTAAATATTTTAACTCACTGGAAAAATTTTGTATTTTATAATTTTATATAACCCAACCCACCCAAACAATCTAAAATCTACATCTAATCCTAGCATAACTTCCGACAAACGTTCCCCTTACGATAATTTAAACTTGTTATAGCACATACCCTATCCCAATGAAGAGAGAGATGCAGGATGAAAAAAAAACGCAATTAAAAATTTTTAACCTAAATGAAATCGTATAAAGATATGGGGTATCTCGGTTCCCACTCGAAGAACGCCGGAGTAAGAAAGAACCGTCGATGTCGACTGCATCCAACAGAGCTTCGGCATTGCTTTGTTTCATCTCCCCGAAATAATAGCTTAGGTGAAATAAGTTTGCAAATAATTATTGCAAATTTTTGTTTTTTTAAGTATATTAAATAATTAAATTAATTTATAAAATAGGTAAAGAATTAATAAATCCATTTTTTGAATTTCATTTTAAACTCTGACGAGGTATTTCTTAACAAATATTAATACGCATTTTTAACAATCATAGAGAACTAAAAATGGTAAATAATCTATCTTATTAAAAATATTATTTCTACATTCTGTATTGTACTAATACCGTTGGACAACAAAAAATATTTTTTAAAGGTTTTGTTGAGAATTTCTTGCGAAATGATCCCGAATTTAATTTTTTTTTATCAATGCCTTAAATTTTTTTAAACAGCGTCCAAAGTTCAGGAAAAATATTCAATATTTTTTAAAATTTTAATTTTTTTAAAGGCATCTTAGAGTTCCTTATAAAATACGTATCTAAAAAAGGTTATAGCTTGAAATTATTGGTGATTCACGTTCAAGTTATTTAGGATCAAAAAACGGATAATTTTATAAAAATTAAAAAATTAAATATTATAAAAAAACATGTTAATAATTAATGTTTCCTTAATTTAAATATATTTTTAAACTTTTGTTACTACCCATAAGTTTTATAATATAGAAGCCCAAAATTTTTTAAAAATAAAAAAAAATTTCAATTTTAGCACCGAATAACTAAAAATCTGAGGCATTGGCTAAAAATAAATTTTAATATTCTTAAAATTGTAGCTTGCAAAATAAAATTTCCGGGGGAATTTGTAAATTTGGATGGACCGGGCCATAAAAAAAAGATTTATCTCGAACCTAAGCTAAAAAAATGTGCGTGTGGGGTGGGGGGTCGGGAAGGAAATTACTGCTTGATAACTCTGAAATGTAAATTATTTATTAAATTAGGTATCGATCACTTAAACATCTTTTTTAATTATCTCACATAAGGGCATGTGCAAAGTGAGTTTTTATTTTCGTAAAATTTTAAAAATTCAAAATTTTTTATCTTTTTCATAATTTTTTAAAAAAAATTTTTTATTTCAGAAAAAGCATTTTATGTGCATAAACTAAATTTGGGAACTTTTTAAAAATTTACGTTTTATTTCAAAATAAAATTTCTCAAAATTTTGAAAATTTCACGAAAACAAAAACCCACCTTGCACGTGACCTTAAACAGAGTTTCAAATTAGATAAAAGAACGATCTAACTAAGATCATAGAGCTCATTATAACGGAATTGCAGAATTGGTGTAAGCCTATATCTAAAGTCAAAAAAACAGAAATAAAATGCCTTATTTTGAAACTTTTTAAAATAAATTATACAGTCTCAATAATTATTTGTGAGTTTAAAGGGGTGTCTAAACTGTAAAATTAAATTCGTGCAATTTTTTATTTTAACAAACCATAAATACATTTTTTCAAACATTACTTTTTAGACTATAGTTTAAGGCTAACCCAATAAATATTAATACAAATGTGTTAATATAAAATTAAATTTTCTAATTTAAAAAGTTGTATAAAAAAAGAGCATTTTTGGTTAACCTTAGGTCTTCAAGATTTTCGTCTGAAATTGCGTTTTTTGTATTAATAAGTCGTTGTTGCTCGGTGGATTCTTTTGGTTTGTCCGTATTACCGGAACATTTTTTTGCGTCTTTCAAGGATTGAGGATTAGTTAAGAGTACATTTAATTCAGGATATTTGGACAAATTGTTTGGAATATCTTGAGGCTGTATCAATTTACCTATAAGATAAGTTACGTAAAAGTATATATGTAAATAAAACTATATTCATGTTACAGAGACGGCTCTAATAGCTTAGGGGCAAACAATTTCGTCTTACATGCATGAGGTTGATGGATTTGAACTAGCGCATAGATTGTGTATTTTACTTCAAAAAAAAGAACACATTTGCAGCGATTAAAAGCAGCCTGAGTGACGTACTAAGGCAGCAGGCCTGCCTAAAATATGTTTTTAAAAACCAAGGTCTCCAAAGTGCAAAAAAATCTTATTATCACAGGCAACAGTTATGTCAGAAACGAGATTATTATGAAAACATAAAAAAATGCACCCACGTGATGGCCTAATCTTATATATATTTATTTTTTTTAGTTTCTTCCGTCTTTGGCTCCTTAAATCCGTCTATAACGAAAAATGGCCTTTTTTGACCAAATTGACAAATCTAAATGTACCCTAAAAAGAAACAAAAAATTTTCTTTGCATTTTAAAATCCCTTGTAACTTATATTTTTAATCTTTAATAATGGAAAAAAAATTTTAATAATATATTGAGATTGGCATTTAGATAATACAATATAATTCGTCCAAACTTAAATACGACAAGACATATTATCGGTTTTTAATGAAAATATTATTTAAAGTTTGAATTTAATAGTTTACTATTGTTTATATGCAAAAATAAAATTTTAATTTATTTTTGTTTTTAAATCTTATTTGATTTTTTGACCTTTTTTTAAAAATTTATAATGTTTATAATTGAGTAACTAAGTTGATTAAGAAAAACGGTAAATGGATTTGATATTCCCTAAGATGGCAGGTATGATCTCTATAGTCAACTCATAAGTCTCAAAAAATTGTTGACCTGTGTTATGAGTGAAAGCGGTAAAAGGGTATATAGCGATATATGAAGAGGAAACCTCAAACCCAATTGTTTCTTTAATATACATTTTTTAACTTCCCTCGAGGTTAAAAATTTTGTCAATTGGGTCAAAATTAGCCAATATGGACGTGGCCTAAAGAGTCGATGGCGAAGTCTGAAAGAAAATATGTATGGAAAAGGCCATCTTAGGGATCATTTCATTTTTGCGTCGAAAACTTTATTTTCCGACAGTGTTACTATAAAATATTATCAAAAATTATTTATAAAAATGTATCGAACATTACTTTAAGGATGTTTAGGCACTTAGTTTGATTGACAAAACCAAAATGCAAGCTAATTAAATAAAAATTTTTTATTCTAAATAAAAAATTATAATAATAATATATTACCCAAGAGCATTTTGTATTTTTTGCTTCGAAAAACATGCTTCGTGTAATGGTTTGTCAGGGCCTTTAGGTCAGGGAAATGTAATAGGCTGTGTGACAGGTAATAGGCAACGCTTGAGTTTTTCGTGTTCACAAATTTGTTATTTTCACTGCATTCCACATGTTCAGTGCCATTTTCCGAAGATTTCAACATAGAATTCGGTAAAATTTTTCCATTCTTTCCTTCCGATGTACTGGCCGATGGTGAAGCTTCACGGATCCGTCGAATAGTTGCAGACTTGGGATTGTGTTGAGTAGGAGGCAAATATTTTTGCCGGATCCTACAATGTTCGACTGTGTCTTGCCATCTAGATATTTCATGAAAAAAAAAGTAACCTAGGTTAGAATCTCCTGCAAACCTTTCTCCCTCCCATAAAGTAAACGGCTTACCGGTCGGCACTTTGCCTATTTCAACTCTGCCGCAATAAAAATTCGAAGATTTGATGGTCAAATTATATTAACGCGCAAACCATTTTTTACCCTACCTCACATAAATCTTTATTCAAAAATACGATGGAAGTCTAAAATAAAAAATTAAGGAGTTTTCTCCACATAATAGTAAACGGCTTACCTGTAAATGCTTTTCCCTTTTTAACTTTACGGCAGGTGCCCCGAATATTTAAATGAGATTTAACACAAGGGCCGTTAATGCCCCAAGTTTTTAGGGCCTAAAATCTCTCTCAGACAATTGGAAGACCGCACTGAGTTTCGTTAACGGTAACCCAACTAACTATTAACCACGCTCAACGCTGCTCAACTTGGATGTAGAGAACCACAATACGAAGGTGTCATCCACCTGGGGGTTATAAGAGATTAAGATAAATGAATGAATCAACTTCGTAAGTAACGTTTAAAGATGCAACAGTAGTTAGGTGATTAATTATCTGATTTTCAATCAAATAAAATCTGTCGATGAGTGTTTTCTTAATAAAATATCAAGGTATACTGATGTTTGCCAAAGCAGTTGAAATTTAAAATTTGAAATTTTTGATACGAAGTAAAACCTTAAAAATCAAATTATCTCATTCGGTTGTGATGGTGTGCTTCTCAATCATAATTAATGAAGGAACTTTCTTCGGTATGTTATAAAAATTTTCAAGGTTAAGAACAAAGTATATGTATCTCTACGTGATGTATTTGAGAATCTTCTTTATAGTGTTGCTTTGTACCTTTCAAAAGTTGTTTATAACTTACAACAATATACGGGACTTCATATATATGTATGTGAAAAAAATATGTTTTTTTTAATATAAGAGTTACCTTACGCACAACACTAAGGCATTTTTAGAAACTTAATCAAAACATCTTTAATCTAATCAAAAATTGAAAAAAAAAATTTTTAATTTTTTTATATTGTTGTTTTATATATTTTAATAAAATAATTAGTAACTATAAACCAAGAATTTTGTAAATTTTTAAAACTATAAAATGCATTTGCAGTGGTTTTTTAGTGCATTGATGGTATTTTTATTCCAAATTGGTATGAAGGAGGCTTCAGTTCTTAATGGTAACTCATATTTGTATAAGCCTTTTACCCTAATTTTTTTTGGTAAGGAGGTGGAAAAATTTGATCGTTTGATTCCAAAGCTAGCCTATAAATAAACTGGGATTGGGATCATAAAGTACATAAGTAGGTTTTTTGGGTGCTTATCGGCCCTTTATGGGCTTCTGAGCACGCCACTTTATTTCAAATCAATCAAAAGTATGTTGTAAACAAAATAGGATTTCTAATAAATAACTAACTATATTAAAAACAAGTTATGGACGGAAGAATCTGCGCATACATAACTATCCTATAAACCGCTATCATTTTGAGAAGACGTGACTTTGATCTTGTAATTGATTTGATATAAAGGAAAGTTCCAAGATGTTCCACGCCTCGAAGAGGTCGTCTGTAGTTGATTGATAAAACGTCGAAGGACGTGTTTAATATCAATGAAGGGGGAAATTAGCGCAGCCACAGTTGTGGAGATTAGAGTGGAGTGGAACTCCCATCGAGACGTGAAGTCGGCCTAGTCTTCTTCCAAAGCTACCTATTTGATGTTTAAGCATGTTGCCCTAAAATATTCAAAACCAACCCAAGCGAGTAGTTTTGTGATTATGTTTTCAAGAGCCAAGAACCTCGGGCCTCCCTCCCTTTCTGAGGGCCCAGACTACAGCTTGTGGCGGAGACATGTAGCCGGATGAGCCTCAATATACATGTGTTTGAATAAGAAGAGCGCGGGCTACCAGGCACTCCTTATAAGTAATGTCTCGAAACTTTCCTTTATATCAAATCCATCACAAGATGAAAACGTCAGGTTACCTTAAAATGATAGCGGTTTGTAGGATAGATATATATACGCAGATTCTTCCGTCCATAATCATTCGTTTTAAGTTGTTTATAATAAATCCTATTTAATTTAAAACATACTTTTTGATTGTTTGAAGAAAAAAAACAGTTGTTTTAGATTTGTTTTTTTATACATCCAATTAATAAAGAAATAACGTAGAATAATAAATATTTATATAAATACATTTTATTTGCAAAGGCTTGATTATATTATTTTTAAATATTAATTTTACTATTATAAATTTTATCGTTTAAAAAGGGCGTTTTAAAAAAAAAATAAAAATATGAAAACAATTTTTTACAATATGTTTTTAAAATACACAGCAAAACAAACTAAAAACACTTTGCACGTGGCTTAAACAAAAAAATGAATTCTATAGTTAACGGATATGGATTAAATTTTAAAAATATTCTATTCTTATGTATGGGCCTAATATGAATATGGTGGGCGCGTCCACTCACAAAAAATTTTTATTTGAAAAAAATTGTTCAGTCAATCTAATCGACACACAAATATTTTTAATATAAGATCACATAAATAAAAATATATTTTGGCACATCTTAAATCTTTGAAAAAATATTAATTTAATTATTACATTTAAAATAATTTTAAATGTAAACGAAGGACCGTTTTCTAATATTTTTAAAAAACAAGTTCTGCTAATAATAACGACAAATTTAAAACATAGTTATTAAAAAACAAAGTTTTAATGGGCATTTAATCTTTTTAAGTATAACCGCGGATTGACCTCAAATTCAAAAAAGGGGATAGGATTTATAAATAATAAAACATAAATTACGAATATATTAGGTATAAATTGCAAAAATTTTGTGTTTTTATGCGATCAGATGAATTTTATTTATTTAACAGAAGAAAATCCATCCGAAGCATACACTAGAGCTCTCCATTCGGACGAGAGTGCTGATAGCGGGGTCGTCGAGGTTTAATTTTCATATTTTTTTTTCAGAGGGAGCGTTCAAACTTTATTCGTTTTTTTTGCAAAAAAATTATATTAAACATAAAAACTGTTAAAACTTACTCAACTAATGTCAGTTTGTAAGCCAAAAACTTTTGAATTATAAAAAGAGTAATATTTTGTGTAAATTGCAAACAAATTTCTATGTTGTCTAATTTGGGAAATGTAAGGCAATGGTAGGCATTGTTTTAGAGGGTGAATGGCTTTGGCCTTCCATTTTTGCCAGTTAAGTTAAAAGCCTGCATGCCGTAACATTCCGAATGCGGTTTTTCAATGTGTATAAATTATTATATGAGCTGAGAGATGCACTTACCTAACCTGGTTTTAGGAATTGGGAACTTCGTATGCATAGCAATATCGATGCTCCTACCGCCTTTAAAATATGTTTGTGTATGTGTGGGAAAAAAAACCAATAGGGCTTTTTTTAAACAAGTTTTTAAATTTTTTCCCCAAATGCCCACATCGCGGGCATGGTAAAAGGAAAGCCCCTTTATTTGCTTTAAGAAAAGGGGCATATTTAAAAAAGCCCCTTTCTTTAAAAAAAAACTCCTAGGAGCTTTAATAGAAACTAACCCACCCATCATTAATATAAAGAAATAAATTTTTCAAAATCATTATATGGAAAACAAAAAAATGGGCTTTTGGAGGCTTTTTTTAATAGCCACTTTTTGAGGTTTTTTTTTGCCCCTCTTCTTAGTAAGGACTTTTTTTGAATTCTTATTTTGGCCCTTTATTTGTAGCTCCGTTTCTTTCTTTAAGTTTATCATAAAAAATTTCACCTTAAAAAAGAACCCTAAAAAATTTTTTTTTAAATAACCGCGATATTTAAATAGAACGATAAATGGAAAAATCAACCCCAGAAAAGTAAATTTACATATCTAAGGGCACGTGCAAAGTGAATCTTTATTTTTGCGTAAAATTTTTTAAAATCTTTAAAAAAATTAAATTTTACAAATGCATATTTTTAAAAAGTTGCCCAATTTAATCTATGTATATAAAATTCTTTTTTAAATAAAAAAATTTATAAAAAAAAATTTTAAATTATAAACATTTCACAAAAATACGATCTCATTTTTCACGTAATTTAACAAAGTATTTTTTGGCACTATTAAACAGAAAGTACATGTTAAAGATATCCTAAACACGAATGCTCCGATAACAAAAACGATACCCTACGGATACCTTTTAGTGGGGGCAATACGCGATAAAAAGTAACAGAAAATAAAAAAAAACGGTAACGGGAAATTGAAGTTATGAAAAAATTATCCAAAACTAACCCACCACTTTTTTTTTATTTTAAAACAAAAAACTACAGGTGCAAAAGACCAATACTTATAAACAATTATTAACAATTTTTTTAAATTTTTGGACTTTATTTGCTTAAAACACCGGTCAACAAATATCAATGTCACAAAAACTAAATTTATGAAAATATAAAAGAATACATTCTCGGGAAAGCCTTATTTCATGTATATTTACCGTTTTTATAGATTTTTCCGCCATCGGCTCTTTAAATACGTTTATAACAAACAAATAACATTCGACCAAATTGACAGATCTTACTTAATATACCCTAAAAATATTAAGAATCTTTTTTCCATTTAAAAATTTTTTGAAACTCATATTTATCATCACAAATAGTAAGAAAATATTATTAATATATCAAGTTCTTACATCAGCTAGATAATGAAAATATTACGCGTCAAAACTTAATATTTTTTGTTTATATCTTTTTCGTTTGGGCCATCATAGGGACATTTTCTTTTAAATTTTCATAAAATTCAAGGTTAAGCCATTGATATTTGTTGACCTGTGTTATAACAAAAAAAATCTTTTTACAGCCAGTTCAAAATTATATTAAAAAAAAAGCTCTATTAACAGAACAATCCAGTTTACTAATAAATTCATGCAACTTCTTATTTTTTTTTCTAATATAACGGTTTATTGTATAAAAAAAAATATTAAATTAAAAATTTATTATATTTTTAAAATCAAAAAAAAAATAGAAACGAACTTACATAAAAAAAGTATGTATAAATGTATAAAAAAGTTGAACCTGAAAGACAAAGTGTAATCACCCGGGAATATCCCGCTATTACGAACAATATAACAGCCTTCCCCTAGCTCAGCCCCAAAAATTTTCAAAATTTTTTCGGCATCTTTCCTCGGGTTGGCCAAACTTTTGAATATCCAATCTTCTTTATCATTATTATCGTTATTGTCATCATTATTATTATTATTGTTATTTTTATTATAATTAATAATATTATTTTTATTATTTTTGTTATTATTATTATTATTAATGAAAATATCACCAGTGTGGTTAGATCTATTTGCATTGGACATGTAAAGCGGATTATTAATATTTGAGGTATCATTTTTATGTAATGAGAAGCTGTTTATTTTGCTTAGCATGCAGTGCAAATCACTGGTAAAATATAATTTTTGAGCAGTCAAGACAAAGTAATAGGGCGTCCAGTTATGAATCTAACACACACAAACGAACATGTATAAAAAATGGCAAATAAATATATTATCAAAATAAAAAAATCATTAAAACGCCTTATTCATAAATTTTGCATTTTCATTTCACGTTTATGTAAAATTTTTCGTAAAACTTTAAGGTTTTTATCTAAATATTGAATTTACCAAGATTCTTTTAAGTAAGACTGATAAGGGGGAACACTAATTGCTGAGGTTAAGTGGTAAGTTATTTTTTGTTTTCGCAAAATTTTCAAAATTTCATTTCTAATATTTTAGAGCTAATTTAATTAATTTTTCTAAACTTTTAAACTAATTAAAATACGTTCATTTACAAAATAAAATTAAATTTTTGAAATTTAACGATAAATATTGACTAAGAAAAATTATAATGTATCTTAAAACATTGATTTTTATGGCAATTTACAGAATTATTTGATCCCTTGTTATAATATAGGTGTTATTACATTAAAATGTCCAGATTTTAGGTATAAAATGCCATGTTTAACGATGCTTGAGAGGTGAGATTCAAAACCTGAATAAAATAATTAAACAAGATGTATCTGCAATCTCAAATATATTTTAAAAAAAATAACTGAGGCATCTAGTATTCTAGGTTTGCAAAAATCACTTAATTTTCGGCCACAAAGAGAAATTACAATACAGTATAATATATTTTTTCCATTTATCACCATCGCTAACAGATCCCAAACCAAAAAAATGGTTAAAAATGGCAAAATTGACCGATATGGCGACTGTGATGTTAAAAGGGAAAAACAAGGAATTATTTTTTTTCTATTAAGAATAACATCTACAACCTCATATGACAAATGATAGTAGAATGTCGAAAAAGTATTGCATTAGAGCTTTAAGCATAGGGGCCCCATACAAGTTAATATTTTTTATTTCTTTTAAACCCTCGGGGAGAACGATTAATATTGACGACAAGGGGTTAGAATTGGTAAGATTTGCTCGTATGCCAGCGATCTGCGTTTTCGGCCTAAGCTCAAACCTTGGCTACGGTTGTAGAGCTGCCTAAGCAGGCCACTAAGTGCTGCTTCAAAATGATTGCACGTGTCTATTGTACCATGATCCGGGAAAAAAGGCCTATGCTTAAGTAATGAAACCTAGACCTCGTGACTGCTACCTCTTTATAAATGTTAATCATATTATACAGGTCACAAAATATCATTGGCAGAAAAATGATGCTTGTGAAAACATAAAAGAATACGACCCCATGGGAGCCTTATCTCATATATATTTCCCATTTTTCTTATTTTCTTCCGTCCTAAGCTATTTAGATCCGTCCATAACGAAAAATGGCAATTTTTTACCGAAATGACAAATCTTACTAAGTATTTTAAAAAGAATTAATTTAGTAATCTTTTTTTTACTAAAAAACTCCCTTGTAAGTTATCATTTTCACAAATAATGAGATAGAAAAATTTTTAGTTAAAACTCTTCCCTCATCTATTAGATAATACAGAATGTTTCGCGTCCAAATTTTAATACGACACACTATAATATTGGTTTTTAATAAAATTATTATTTAAAGTTTGAATCTTGTTTAACAGTTATAAAATGCAAAAAAAAATCAGTTTTTTGTTAATACATCTTTTTTGTTTTTCTGACTTTTTTTTCTAAAACTTTCAATGTTTATAACCGACAAAGTAAGTTTAATAAAAATCGGTAAACGGATTTGATATTCCCTAGATGGCAGGTTTGATTTCCGTAGTTAGCTTAAAACTCTCAAAAACTTGATGACCTGTGCGATTCATATGTAATTAAAAAAATAATTAATAAATACGAACAAAATATATAAATATGAAGAAACTTTCTTCGCGAGTCATAACGGCCAATTTTTCATCTTTTTCGTTTTCGGGAAGTTTTGCGTGCTAATATTTTTAGGTATGGAAAAATTGAAACTGACTTTTAAATATATAATTTAAATTTTACTAATATTTTTTTGAACATTGTAGAAGGTAACTATTCCAAATAGGAGCGCATTCAAAGTTCATTCAGTTTTTTAAAAAAAAATATTATTTAGCGGGGGCGTAGAAAAATTTGCTAGATATCAAAACTGTTTAAATATAAATAAACTGGAAAAAACCTTTTTTCTGAAATAAATGTTTTCAAAATGTATAAAAAAAATTTTTTTTTAATATAAGATTTTCAAAGATATATATAGTTTGAACAGAAGCCCTTAACAAAGTAAAATATAAATAAAGGTAACAAAAAACCGATTGAAGCAAAATAAAAATCATATTAAAAGTGAAAAATGCACATAGTATAAATATAAAGGTAAAATAAAAACTTTTATTATAAATTTTCGCTTTAGTTGTTCGGGCGACGGTAATACCATATTAGCGGTTTTTAAATTAGAAACGGGAACCATGAGTAAGGAATTGCCTAGGATTTGCTTGAAGAGGGCGGCCATGAGTTTCATTTGAAGTAGTGAACAATGATCTTCGATGGAAAGTATAACCGGGAACCTGTGATATAATAGGGAAAGAAAATGAATATTGTAGCAATTATAGAGGAAATAACCTACGCATCTTTATTAAATTAAAATTTAATTAAAAACGATAATGTAATAAATTGAAAAAAAAGGAAATAAAGAAAAAAATGGGCAAATATATAAAAGGAATGTAGGAAAAATAAGATTATTTGAAAAAACAAAAGCATACCCATAAGAAAATAATAGTTTAAAACAAAAAGTAGGCTTAAGTAAGGTATTTATTTAATTCGTCTCACGGTCCCAATAATATCCGTGCGTACAGGTCAAGTTTTTGAAAAATCTTATCAAAATTACACATATATTAAGTGAAAACAGGGGCGTCATATCAAATTTTTTACACATAATATACATTCATGGAAAAAATAGAAGAATTAAAATAAAACCAGAACTGTTAACTGAAATCCATTCTAGCTTATATACTAGCCGGACCCTCTACCCGAAACAAAAAAGGGGCGAATATACATAAATATAAACGAAAAATTTCAATGTCGCCCAATTAATATAATAAATTATGGACCAACGAAATTTTTAGAAGTAGTTTTCCAATTTTTTTGCTTTTTTTTGAGTATCCTCCAAGTTTTTGATTGTGAATGATTATAGGAGAACGTTTAACAGCATATTTTATAATAACGTTAAACAATTCTTTTTATACCTTTTTTATATTTTGTCAAATTAGATTGAAATTAGGTTCATTGGACTGAATAAACCTCTATATTAAAACGAATAAAATATATTGGTAGGGCTTTTTGTAATTAATTATTAAAAAATGACAATTTTTCGTAATTAAACAAATCATATGTTAAAAATAAAATTTCTAGAATTCTCTAAATTAAAAAAAAAATTATAATTCCCTTTACGTGGCTTCGTGGAAAAACTTTGACTTTTAAGTGTGTTATAAAAAAATTAATTCAGCAGGCATTTACATAAGGGGCAAATGGTTTTAGTTTTCATGTGTATAGTCTAAATAGGCGAGAGGAAAAATAAAAAAAATTGACTAAAATCAGATAAAATACTCTGAATGGGCAAATGCCGTTCTTTTAATAGCGAGCAAAGTATCAATCAGGGAAATTTTGGTGGTCAGTGTTAGCCCGTGATAGATGATGGGGACTGGGAAGGTTTGCCAACTCAGAGCCCCGTCAAATTCTTCAGCCAAGTTAAACCGGTCCACGGTATCCGTCAAGAGTTGAATGCGTGAAAGTTGGTGAGAAGTGTGAATCGAGCTCGAGGGGCTGCGTGCCGCCGTATTATAAAAAGATGACAAAAAAAACATATTTTTTTGAAATTTTAATGATATAATTAACTGATATAAATGGGATTGTTGTAAATAGTAAAAAAACACGTGATTCATCGTTATTCAATGGCAAATTGCATTAATGTCTCGGCCTCAATGGTAGAATGCATTAAAAACGCGCTTTAATAGAGTAAAAACTCCAATTTTTTAAAACAAGACACGACCTTATTTGAAAAAACAAAAAAAATCATATTTGATTTACACAGGTCGACAGATATCTATAAGAGGAAAAAAAATGATGACTTAAAGAAAGATAATCTTTATATAATAATCTTTCCTCATATATATTTTTCGTTTTCCACAGTCCTCCGTTTCGGGTATTTTCCTTGTTAAATATCAATAAAATAACCAAATTTAACAAAGATAGATTGTGCGACCGCGAGGATACCAACATAAAAATTGATAGTTTTTAATTTTATAACATGAAAAATAAAACTTTAAAGTATATCAAGCTTTTACATTAACATTAAGGTTTAACAGAATATTTGGCACATCAACCTAAATAAAACAGAATATTGTTATAAGAAGAATACGTGACAATTTTATTGAATTTTCGTAAATATTTCAATATTTTTGTTTAATCATTTTTTTCAAAAATTTTAATGTTTATAGCTATACGGTTTTGAAATCTCCTAAAAATGGCAAAGGTTTTATTCGGATGTTAGCTCAAAGGTCTCAAATATGATAGCCTATGTAATTATAACAACAACAAAAGTAATTAAGATGAGAACTTTCGAGTCAACTTTGTAGCAGAAGGAGTGGCCCGTTCTTTTAAACTATTCGCGTTTTTCTTTAAAAGAGGCAGTTTGTTTAATAATTGTTTTTTGGTGTAGCCGAGAAGCGATGAGAGCTGCTGAGTCGAAGATGACGATTTTAGGGTAGAAATATTGCATTCATTCGTTTCACTGGAAGATTCACCTAAAAGATGTGCTAATAATTAATAACAATTATTTAAATAAGACAAATAAAATTTTAATATTGATACAAATTGACAACAAATCAATTAACTGAACTACCAAAATATAAACTAATACCTTAGAATAATAGATTCATTTAAATCAATAAATTTGTAAGGATTATATAATAATTAAACAAACCTAATACAAACCCTCTTTACACTGAGATAAACCAGAAAGGCCTAGCCCAATTATATGCATAGTCAATTAAATGTTAAATTTTAGTAATTTAGTTTAACAAATAAAAAAGGGTTTGTTTGCTAATGAATAATATTAAATTCACATTATATTAAAAATCTTTCACTGGTGAATTGGGCGAATTAAACATTTACAATATTTATATCTCATAAGCAGTCACCAAATAAAAAACATTTAAAATTGTTTTTTAAATTCAACCCCCCCCCCCCCCTTTTCATGAAACATCAAATAAAAGCCATAGCCATAAATAGCTCATAAATATTCACGTACTTAAAAAAAACCCCATCAATTAGAAAAGTGTTTTTAAGGTGTAAGCAAACCCCACATTAGCCATCGCGGGTCAAAAAAGGAGAGTATTACAAATGTAAATCTATTATAACCGATTGAAGTGGTGGAGCTTAGTTGAAGGACCGAATCCATAAAAAGCGGAAGCCCGTCCCAGCAATCGAGCTCGACGCAGCGACAATTGTTATTGGCGAGACTTAGGGCAGCCACGTAGGCATCGGGTGAAGATTCGCTAGAAATTTGATCACCCGTCAAGTATCTGCAATCATTCACGTATGTGTTTTATTATACATTTTAAATCGTGGTTCAGTGAGCGAAAAAAATCATCATTTCACGATTGCTTTCTGTTTTTAGGTGCTTGTATGATTATACAGGCTCACGGGAAAAAATTTAGTATTGATACTAATCTTATTCTTAGACCAAACATTAGGGCTTATAACGGACCTCAAAAATAAAAACTTCTAGCAATGTAACGCCAGCACAAATCTAACCTAAAACTTGTAAACACGTATTTAATCCAAACATGTTGAATCTATGCAGTATTAGTCTGAAAATGGATATGGCGCCCTTATTTATAGAAAGGTAGGAAGAATGTTTTTTTTTACAAAATTCTAAATTTTGTGATATTTAATATTGAGAGGTTTATTAATAAATTTAAGCTATTTTTAATATTTTGCACTTATGGTCATATTTTGTAGGCCTGCTCTAAAAACAACGGATATTTTTTTGAAGGAAAAAAAATGATTAAAAAAAAGAATCATACAAAAAACTTTAATAAAACTCATATTTTATTTATAAAATTTAATAATATGTGGTAGTACTTCACCTCGGTAAATCGTATTTTATACAAACTTAATGAAAACATTTCAAAATACTTAAATGTGGAGTTTGGACTTAAAAATTTACAAATAAAGATTTATAATTTTTTATATTTCTCACTTTGAAACTTAATATTTTAATATTTTTTTCTCATATTTGTTTTTTAGAAATTACTAAAAGTTAAAGAGAATATTTAAAAGAGCTAATCATGTCAAAAACCAAATAAAAATTTTTTTTAACCTCACCAAAAAATTCACCGAACAAACAAGACTACTTTTTAAGTTTAAACAAATTTTTCTTTTCACAAAAAAAAAAAATTCTATTTAAATAAAAAATAAAATTTTGTACAACAAATTATGCAAAAAATATTTTAAGCTCTCTCTCTATAACAGTAATTAATGGTACGAAAAGCCACCAAGGAAAGAATTTGATATAAATACTGAGTAAGTAGGAGAAATAAGACCTTGATAACAATTTTAAATTCACATGTAAGGTAAGTTATATATGTTTAATTATATTTAATGGACAAACGTGTTATGCGAGGAATTGATCCAGTAATGGGATAGGGGTTTAGTCATATCCTGATTGACTGTTTTACATATTGGGTCGAGGAGACTATTGGCTTGATCAAATAAGTATTGCATAAACTAAATGTATCAATAAAAATATATAATTATGATAGAAAATGCAAAATTTAGTTTAAAAGAAATGATTTAGTTGTTTTCATATAAGGCCACGATATAAAAAATGTGTTTTTTGCAAAAAAAGTAAAATTTGATTATTAAGAAAGAAATATTTGCTTAAAGAACGTTATGTATTTTTAAAACTTTATTTTTATCTTTAAACTCAACGATCAACAAAAAATTTTTTGGTACAGAGGTCAAATATTAATGACAGAAACGTAAACTGTATGAAAACATAAGAATGCATTTCCATAATGGCCTATTCTCATATATATTTTTCGTTTTTTTTAGTTTCTTCAGTCTTTGGCTACTTCAATCCGTCTATAACGAAAAAGGGCCATTTTTTGACCAAATTGACGGAGCTAAATGTACTTCGAAAGAAAAAAATTAAAAATCTTTTTTGCATAAAAAAATCCCTTGTAACTTATGTTTGTCACAAATAATGAATAATAAATTTTATAAATATATAAAGCTCTAAAATCGGCATTTAGATAACAAAATATTTCGCCTCCAAATTTATATACGATATATATTATCATTTGAAGTTTGAATTTAACAGTTTATCTATTGTGAATATGCAAAAATAAAACTTTAATTTATATTTTTTTTAACCTTTTTTGGTTATTTGACCTTTTTTTTAAAAATTTTTAATATTTATAAGTGACTAACTAAGTTTGATTAGGAAAAACAGTAAGCGCATCTAATTTTCCCTAAAAGTGCAGGTTTGGTCTCTGTTTTAACTCATAACCCTCAAAAAATTGTTAACCTAGATGGAAAATTAAATGAAATTTTCATTTAATTTATTATTTATTTTCAATATAACAAAATAGAAAAAAAAACAATTCATTTTTCGAAAAGTAATTCGAATCTTAGGATTTTTTTACGAAATAAGGCCAATCCAAATTTACGCGCAATAAGTATGTTTTACTAAAAAAAAATAATAAAATATAATTTTAAAATTCAATTTCTAAACATACTTTATAAAAAAACTCAAAATTAAATACAATTTTCTATTTGCACCCTTTACTTTTTTTCAGAGCACCAGAACTAATATAAAAAAAAGTTAAAAGTTTTTTGCAAATTATAGGCTAAAACTTATAAAAATAAATAATATACCGATAATTTAGATATATGTTTCAAGTTTTTTCCCTTGTCCTGACCATCTTCTTCACTGTAATTTCCAAAGATATCTTTAAATTTTTGATTTGAAACGGTAGATTCCTGTAACATGAAAAAAACAAGGAATTAAAATTAGATCAGAATTTATATTTATTTAGAATTAAAATATTCAATTATATAAAATTTTATTAATTTTCTCATTAAAGTTTTAATATAAATAATTTCAAAATTACTTAATAAAAAATATCTTAGACCACTTCTGTTAAAAATAATTCCAATAATAATGTTAATAATTAATAAAAATAATAATAATATTATTATTATTTATTATATTAACAAAGATCAATAAATTTGTAAGAGTTAGGAGCTAACTACAGAGATCAAACCTGCCATCTTAGGAATTTACAAATCCATTTACCGTTTTTTCTAATCCAACTCAGTTAGTTAGCTAGAAACATTAAAAATATAAAAAAATGCCAAAAAAAACAAAAAAGATTCAAAAAAAATGAATTAAATTTTTTTTGCACATTCACAATAATTAAACTGTTAAATATAAACTTCAAATTATATCTTCATTAAAAACCAATAATATATCGTGTCGTAATAAAAATGAGAGAAATATTTTGGTAAAAGCTGATGCAAGAGCTTGATAGATGATAAATATAAGTTACAGGGGATATTATATAAAAAAAAGATTTTTAAATTTTTTTAAGGTATTCTCGAGGTCGCAAAATTTGTTAAAAATGTCAGTTTTGATATAAAAGAGATTGCCGAAGGCGGAAGAAACTAAGAAAAATGAGAAAAGGTCGGCATGGTAATGCATCATAATATGTTTTCAAACACTTATTTTTTGTAACATTGAAATTTGTTGACCTGTTTAATAATATTAAAATAAATTATAGAGGCAATAAGAATCGTAAATTAAATTATCTTGAATCAAATTTCTTAACATTATCTTAACGATTGTTTTAGAGTGTTTCCATAATGATTGTAATGCATTCATAATAAAATATTGTATATTAGTTTAATAAAGGCGCGTTTAGACTTTATTTTTTTTTATGAATTTTTTTTTTTAAATTCTGATAATTTAAATATTTTTTATATTCAATATTATTCATTGTGTTTAAATATTTACCATAACTCGGTGCAGTTGCTTTTAATAAATTTAGATATCTTAATAAATTTACCTTTTAATCGTATCAACACCGATGCCTTTTTTTTATAAAAATTGCAATAATTCTAAAAGCTTTTATGAAAATCTGAACGCAGCCTAATGAAGGATCTAAATTTTAGGTGGATGTCCATTAAGGATGAAAAACTCTTCCTTTTGGCTCTGGCAAACCTTCCTGTCTTACACGCAGGGGGTTGCGACTTTTCCGTGAGCAGGAATATTTTTTTAGAATATAAAACTAGTATGCATGTGAAACCCCTTTGAAGCTATTAAGTGGCCTCCTTAGGCGATAGGCCCTAAATGATATGCCTAAAGTGAGAACGTAGAATAAAAACCTAGGTCACCGGCGTACAAGTAAATCTTATTTAACCCCTCGGCAATAATTGCGCGGTTTATAAAAGAGTCAAAGACATAATGGCGCTCGCAAATGGTCATAGTATGGGAAAACCCCCAAACCCTGCATTTTCCCCTTAATTTAAATATTTTGCCAGTGATTTAATATGCTGAAATGACCACTCTTTGTTTAAGAATAATACAGTTTCATATTAAATGTTTATTGGTATAATCTATTTTTTAATACAAATCTTTATTCGTTTGTCAATTTTTTTCAAAAATTACAAAAAACCTTGGTTAGGGCACGTGCAAAATGAGTTTTTATTTTCGTGAAATTTTTAAAATTTTAAAAATTTTATTTAATAAAAGGCAAATTTTTAAAAATGCCAAATTTAATATATGCGCATAAAATGGTTTTTATGAAATAAAAAATGTTTGAAAAAAAATAAATTTTTAAAATTTTTAGAAGCGAAAGTTTTAATTTCATTAAGTTTAAAAAAAATTGTAAATTTAAAAAATTTCCTAATTGACAAAAATTGCATTTTAGGGATGCAAGTGAGCTTTTATTTTCATAAACTTTTGAAAACTTATTTTTTTTACAAAATTTTTCCAAATTATTTTTAAAAAAAGCATTTTATGTGCATATATTACTGTGTAAATAAGACATAACATTATTTATATTTAAATTGAAATTTTCGGACAAATCATCTATTTTATCAAATACACATATGGTTATACAATCAACCTACAAGTTCAATTCATAGTCTCCATTACATAACATAAACTGGTTAGGCCAAGTTGGCCTAACCCACCAATTCAAATTTATATATATTAAATTAGACATATTAAATAAATCATCCATCTTTTAACCATCTACCCTAACAATTCCTGCAAAGACTCAGAATTAAAGCTTAACTCAAATTCATCATGTAGGCCACATTGGCCTCTCCCACCTACATGCAAATTTAACTCAATGTAATATCAATCCACAATATATATTTTATTTACATCTTAGAAAATATAATTTATACAATTACATTTTAAAATTTGCGTTTTGTTACAAAATAAAATTCAAAATTTTGGAAATTTAACGAAAACAAAAACTAACTTTGCACGTGCCCTTAACAAAAAACCGTTAATCTTATTGTTAATAATAAAATGTTTTTTAAACAAAAATTTAAAATTTTTCTTAAAAATGAACGAATGTATGCGCTCTAATAAGAATAAATGTAATATAATTTTTTTCGTTCCAATAAAAAGTTTTAGAAAGTATACATAAGAGGCACAATCATAGATTATTTAAAAATTCTACTTTATTTCAAAATTTTTTAAAAATTTAATTATATAAAAATATTTTTTTCTTATAATTCTAATTTACACAAAATTTTATAAAAATGCTATCTCAAAAAATATCTATCAATATATTTCCATTCTAGCTTTTATGTATTTAATCATGGACAACTGTTAGCCGCCAGGACCAAATATATATAACAGACAATTAAGGTTTAAACAAATTTAAAACAGTTAACATATTAAAGGCCGTTGGCCATTTTAACAATCAATTATCATCAAGGTCATTTAAACAATCAATTACCAACAGTTATAAACTGGTTTATCTTTTAATTCTAAAAGACCGGATGGAAAAACTCTTGTTCAATTTTCTGAGGGGAAACCCTTATTTTGGGATCTCATCTGTGTTGATCCTCTGGCCCCTTCATATTATAATTTTGATCCAATTGTGAATGCCAAAATTTTAAAAACAAGAAAATATTGTTTTTTAAATACCGATATTTTTATACCAATTGTTGACACAACCTCTGGTTGGTCCTGAAGCCTTGAAAATTTTCAAACAAATTGGTAAACTAAATAAATAATTTTATTTCACCAAGTTTTAGCATAAAACAAAAAATTTCCATAAAAAATTTTGAAAAATAATTATTTTCTTTTTATAATACGTGGCCGGAAGACTCTAAAATTTAGTAAATATAATATTTTTATTATTTATTTTAATTTATTTTAATTACTTCTTTCATATGTTACATTTAATATACTACCTGTTTATAATTTATTAATTATATTTAACATTGTTAATTTGATATTATAATATATTAATGCTGAAAATCTCATAAATAAAATGCTTTTAATTTAAAAAAAAATATTTTCATAAATTTATAAACTATTTTATTTTCTTTTGCTTAGATCAAGTGCAAAGTAATTTCTTATTTTGTACAATTTCGAAAATAAGTTAAAACGAGGCATTCCCAATTTAGTTTTAAGCATAAATAATGATTCTGAAATTTTGTAAAAAAATTTATTAAACTTTTTGACCTTACTACCTATATTGAATTAAACATATTTGCCAGGGCATGGGTTTGGGCATGAAAAAAATTGTTAATAAAAATCTATGCCTTAAAGAACTTTTTACAAAAAATATGATATAGAAACTTGCTGTGTTTCTTGTAAAAATTTGTTATAATCGTCAATTGAGATTTTATCATCATCATTGATATAAGGTGAAAGGTATTGATGATATATCTAATATAAAATTCATTTGATAAAAGATAAAAAGTTAATGAAAATAAATGTTTCTAGTATTTTTAAATTTGATTTGAAGTGTTAAAATTTTTAAATTAAGAAAAATTTGTTTAAAAAATAAGATAAAACAAATATAAAAATATTAAAATTTACTGGACTTTCAAACACAAGGTAGTGGTATATATAGCAAAAATCTTCAAAATTAAATGCAACTTTGTTGTTAAAATTTTCATCTTCCCCACAAAAGTTAATTAAACTCATTTTTGAGCTAAATAACAAATTTTTGATGTGTTTGTATTGAAGAATTGTGCATTGCAAATTTAAAACACTCAGCATTGTCACAATATCTTTAAACCTGAGAGCAACTGTCCTATTGATTATAATTGTCAAATATGAAGATTGTTTGATTTAAAGAAAAAGAGGCCTAAATGAGATTTTATTGTTATTAGTAGATAGATTTAAAATAAAAATAATAGTAAAGAATTAAGTTGTATTTGTGTAGCAAGCATAAAAATCCAATAAATTACCCTTTATTTATGGTAGAATACAACTGTATAAATTCTCTTCTTAAAAATCTATATAATACAGTTAGACTAAAAAGTTTTGCATCATAATAATATTTATTATTTATATAACCTCAAGCTCTTTTGTTGTATAGTCAAAGATTTATACAGTTTTATTTGATTGGACAAATTAATGAAAAAATCATTAAATGTTTCCTTATCAAGAGCTAATAAACATTATTAATTTATTCATGTAATTAATAAATCTTTACAAAAATATGTACCTATTAATGGAAATGTTGAAATTTTAAACTCATTGCCATAATAAATTGATAAACACAAATGTGGAAGATAAGGATTAATTTCATATTCACATTTAACAAAATCTCTAGAGTCCTTTCCAATATACAATTTGTTTATATCAGATATTAAAACTTCAAAATAAAATAAAAAAAATTTAACTGTAGCCATCCAAATCAAATTTATTATTACAACAAAGTAATATATCAATGTCCGACCTAATAATAAGTTCCCGCTTTTCGACTTTTCTTTTTGTAGAAATTAATTTTAAAAACCTAAAACTTTTCATTCCAAAATTAAAAATTTGAAAAATTCTCTCTCACATGGGCGTGAAAGAATGTGTTATATTTAGTTTTTATTAAATCGCATAGCATGGAATCCATTTAGATATGAGCATATCGTGATTATTAAATATCTTAAAACATCATATATTTTGGGTCAAGTTTTTGTTTTTTTTTCTTGAATAATAGATCTATCAATAAAAATTTAGTCTCTTTAGAATTCGCTTAAATATTAAAAATTCTATTGAATTCCGTATATATAACACTTTCAAGATTAACATGTAAAATTTTCACAACGCCTTAATATTTACTTAAACCTAAATATTTCTAACTTTATTTTTTAGTTTTTTAATAGTTATATTTGTTATAATAAAACGATTTTTTTTCCTCTCTAGAATACATAGTTTTAATAAAATAAGCCAAAAAATTTTTATCTTTGAATATCTTTTTTCATTTATCGTAAAATGCTCTAGTAGACTTAAAAACAAGATTTAATTTATGTTATTAGAGCATTATTATTGATAAGATTTATTCAATGTAACATGGAATAAAAAATGTCTTCTATTATTTAGATTTTTCTCTACTTTGTGTTGAATAATATTTACAATATACATTTATATAATTTACACTAATATAGCATATATAGTATTAAAGTGAGGATGCGTCCGTAAACAAGAGGCTAAATCGCAAATCCCAAAAGCATAATCCCTAAATAATCAATTATTCTTTGGAAGTTTGCTTTTTGGAGTTTTCCTTTTTGGGTTTTTATTTTTCGGATAAAATATTTTTTGCAACTTCTTTGCTTTTTGAAGTGATATAGTAATTTTGGGATTTTGCTTTTTAGACAGAAAAATTTTTTTATGCCGGTGTTTTTTAATTTCTTTGATATTTTAAGTAATTTTTTAGGTTTTTACTTTTTGGTTTGCTTTTCAGACACAAAGTTTTTTATTTTTGGCATTTGTTAGTTTTGCATGAATTTTACGCAAAACCGAAAGTAGAATTAATCATTTTGCAAAAGATGGGCAGAGATTTAATTTTTTTTTGTATTTTGGTTATTTCTTTGATGTCTAAGAGTTTGGAATCTTACGCTAACGGGCCGCAATAAACACAAGAGGGCGTTCAATATGTTTTTATTCATATCAAAAGATCAGCTGACTCTATTATCGACTGATTACATATCTCACTAGTCCCTAAGTAATAAGGGGTTTTTCTTTTTAGGATTTTGCGTTTTTTGACCGTATTCAGCAAATTTTTAAATTTTTTTTAAGATTTTTATTTATTAATATGGTGTCCCAATAAAGTTTTAAGGTAAAAAGCCGCTTTTTCGGGATTTGGCATTTTTTGGCATTCAGTAATATTCAGACATTTTTTAGATTTTTTTTTTGATTGATTAATATGGTGTCCATATGAAATAAGGTAAAATTTTACCGCTTTTCTAAAATCTTTGCGTTTGTAGGAACAATTCCGTAACTTTTCAGACAAACTTTTTTCTCAAATTTTGATTTTTTAATAATATGGTGGCAAGGAAATCAGCTTTTGAATTACAATATAATATTTACTTTCCAAACCATAACTAATTCCGCACTAACACATAAAATAGAGCACATATGTTGCTTTGAACTCTATGCCTAAATAAAAGAAAAATAGCATTAAAAAAAGACTTTCTACGACAATTGTAGAAAAGGAACTTATATGCAGATCAACATTTTTAGTTGAAACTACGTTATATTATGAGCTCCAAGTTCACGCCCCCCATTTCCTCCCCTTCCGCCGCTGCTCATTACCTTTAATATTATTATTTATTATGCGATATAAATAAATAATTCCTTCACTATATCTCAATAATTTTCCATTATAGTTGGCAAATTTATTTGTGAATACAAAATTTTCATTTAATTATTTTTTTTTAAATATAAATGTGCTACTAAAAATATTTAGATTCTTGAAAAAAATAGTTGGCCGTGTTTTTATGGGCCATTTAACCCTTAAAATAAATATTGTCGACCGACCCTAAAACCATAAATTTTCGGCCTGACAGGATGAAGCCAACTCTCAGAAAAAGGAATAAGACCAGGGGCTTATTTAGGGGTTGTCAAAAGAAGGCAATTGCCTTCCTTTAGAATTTTTTTTTAATTTTTATGATGTATTTCGCGGTTTTAAATATTAAACATATAAAAGTGAATAAAAATCAATAATATTGCTATTTTTTTGGAAAATATATAGCCTTATAAATTAATTTGGCAAATAAATTATCGACATTAAAATTAAATTTGTAGTTTCTTTCCTCTAAAAAAATTCTTGCCCCCCTTTAGAAAATTTTCTGCATACGCCGCCCCTACTAAGACTGTAAAAAATTTGCAGGTTTGGTAGTCTAATAATACCATTTTGTTTTAAATGAGCACGGTTCTAGATTTTTAAAATTACAGCTCACAGGGGAGGAGTATACGACAGAATAATTGCAAAATTTTTATCAAAGTGGCGTTTTTGAGCGGGCGGAAGGGATCAAGCAGGGTTAGGACTTTAGTCTACAGTTCCTTTAGAAGAGAAGGGAGGAGTAGTGTAATGTAGGCTATATATAGACTTCAATTCAACCCAATACGTTGATCTTTAAATTTTAAGGAATGACAAGCATTTTTTTTTCAGAACAAAATCTTCTGTTATATATTAAATATAAAAAATAATAAAATTGCATTGTGTAGAAAATTCATTTTTTACAAAAATATAAATTGTTAAATAGTAAAAATAGGCCATCAACAAATATCAAAGCAAAAAAAAAATTTTGATACTTGAATATAAATTGCCTCGTGATGCTCTTATCACATATCCGTTAATACTAAGTTTCTTACGCCTAAGGGCTATTTTGCTCCACGCCCAGACCAAATAATCCAAACTGTGATATTTCACTACCACAAAACTGAGAAAATAAGATATTTTTTTTCCTTTTATAAACTCGTAACCAGTATTTTCTCAAACCAGGGATTGGGACCGGTACCAAAACCGGAACCGAAAACCGCGGTACTTGGAGGGTCGCTTGGTACCGGAACCGGTACCGGTTTTTAAATTTATAAACGGTTGTGCGGTACCAAAATATATTAATAGCTTAAAAATATTTAAATTATAACATAGTGCCTGTTTGATAATTGCAATTCACTCTAAATCACCTATTTAGCATTATAATTCTTCTCAAAAGCAGTTTCAGAAAAATCCAAAGTAGAAGCCTTGTTGGGATATATGCTGAGTTAGCCAATTTTGAAAAACATGAAAGAGTTTCAAAAGACAGGTCAATTTTAAAATTTTGGGAAGAGAAAACTCTGTGTCTCATCCAGAGTTGTATATTTTATCTAGACTTTTTTTAGCTGTCCCTGCTACTCAAGTAATTTAATTATATTATTTTTTAGGCAAGTGTTGAAAGAGCCTTCTCAACTTTGAAACATATTCTTTCAGATTAACGTAATCGAACAGAAATTAATTTGTTAAATTCAAATATTTTACTAAATAAAGATTTAAAATGATGCATTGAATACGTGTAGATATATACATTTGTCTAATTTACAAATAAATATAACCATAATAATTGAATAATTGTTGTACCCCGTGGCACCAAAACCAGTACCAAGTATCGGTACTTGAGCTAAGCTGGTACCTGAACCGGTAGTACCGGTACTAAAAATTTCAACGGTTCCCCTGGTTACAACCACATTTTAATAATGCAGATTATTTGTAACTCCGGCTTAAAGAAAGCTACTTAAAAAGCAGTAAATGGATGAATTCCTAAAATGTATGTTTTGTCTTTGTAGTTAACTCACCAATCAAATTTTGTTGGCATATTTGATATTAGTAACAGTAACACCTAGTGATATAAATAACCCGACACAAATTGCATTTATTTACAACGTAGTGCTATCAAGCTATTCAAAATCCTTCAAATCGGGATTTAACGAATCTGCTAAATCAAGCGAAGTTACAGTTGAAAATGATTCGGTCGATCTTGCATCACGGATCCCGCAAAGACCTTCTTTCCTTAACTCATTGTTGATAGCTTCGCTCAAACTTTTATGATAGTCGCTTGAAATGTCGGAGAGCATAACGCCTCCAAATTCCATGCTACACGCCCAACGAGTCTAATAGGGGAAATATTAGTGATCAATCTATTTTATAACGTTTACCAAAAAATCGAAATTAGAATGAATATCAAAACTTAATTACTACTGCATAATAGAAAGCCATTAATTATGTAGATTCAAAATAAAATAGGTCACAGTCTAAACCAAAATAAAAATAATTTTTGTTTCATAATTTTTAAAATTTTATTCGATAATTTTGATTTGATGTCAAAATTGTAACCATATTCCTATTTCTATCATTATTAAAAAAATGTTTAAACATGATTTGCTGGCATTTTATTTATTCGGTAAAAATTTCCGATACAAAACTGCAATTTTTTGATAAAAATTTTAATGATTGAATCAAAATAATTTGAAACTTTGAATGGAGACAGCGTTATAAATTAGCTATTGTTAAAAAAACTCTTTGTAAACAAAATTATACATTAGGCAAACTAAATCTATGTTTCTTGCATTATACTATAGGTTTTCCACATTTTTTTATGTATTTATAATATGGTATCTTACATTGCTAAAACTATAAGTTTATATGTCGATCTACCTTAATTTCAATACTTCGCCCATCTTCATAACTAATGCGCTCACCATTTGGCCCTATGCGGTTGGGTACATTCGCGACAGGATCCCAGCTGTAATTCCAATTGTTGTTCAAATTAATTATCTACAGCAGTCAAAACAAACATCAATATTACAAATTCAAAACCGAAGATTTTTTGGAAGGTAATAAAGTACAGGCCTGATTTTTATTGCATTTTTGAGGTTTCAAATGAATGAAATTAGAAAATTTAAAATGGGTGGTAAGTGAACCAGGCTCTAGAAAATTTACAAAAATAATTATAAAATTTTATGAGAAATAGTCGGTCCGAAATGAAACTTATATAAAAAATGACAAAAACATTTATTGCTTGACAAACGCAGTTTTAAAACAAAATGAACAACCAATTTCAATTTTGAGGTTAATTATTGGAGCCAGAGCTAGAAAGAACCTCTTTTTGGGTAACAATAATTTTTTTATTTTTTGAAGTTTTGAAAAAATAAAAAATTTTGGCTTTAACCAAGAAAATATTTATAAAATTAAAGATTTTCTGCTTACATTCTGTACCTATAATAGTTAATTATTTTAATCCGCCATAAAATAAATTTTTTAAAAACATAAATTTGAGTTTAGCCATTAAATGGGTTTCAGCTCTGATTGGAGTAGTGACATTTTTGGCATTTTCGCGACTACATACGTAAAAAAAAGGGCAATGAAACTACGAATAGATTGTGCGTAGGACAAAGAAGTTTTATCAATCATTTAAGTATATAGTAGAAAAACCTCTTTAAATTTAATCAGCTGATCACTAAAATTGTGTAATTGAAGTCCATTAGGTGAAAGGTGCCATATCCACCCATGAAGGGCCAAGTTTAGTATAAGCTTTCTTTGATCAAGTTTTTCGGCCCATAATTTCATTATGTGATCCTTTATATATACATTACATTAGGGGTCGCGTTTAAGCTTTATTTTACATAGAATTGTGAAAATTCTAAAAATCAAAACATAGTTTACATTGATCTAAGTATTTAAAACTTGTAAAATTTATATCTAAATTTTTATAAACTTAGCTAATGCATTTTTTACAAAATTTTTAAAAAAATTGTGACCGTTCATAATTTTTTAACATTGAACTAATATTTTTTATAAAAAAAAAATTAAAATTTTTTAAATTTTGTAAAGTCTGAAACCGAGCTTATCAATAAAATTATTAATAAATATGGAGTTTTATTTATACAGGGGGGCGGGCCAAAATCGAATTATTTTTTCTAAAATTTTTATTTAAATGATTTAAATAAATGTTTTTTTTTTAATTTTTTTTTAAATGAATCTTAGCGCAAAAAATTGACTCTATCAAGATGTGTTAAAATTAATTTTGTTATATAAATTTTTATAATTTTTACAGAAAAACTATTTAAGCTTAAACTCGTCCTTTTAAATATTAATTTTAAAAATGAAGACTAATATCAAGGTTTTTTATGGTTAATATTTCTTTAATCAAGCCATGTTTAGTTTCATTTGCATTATTTCATAAGTATAAAAACACATGATTTCTGGCTATAGAAAGGTATTATGTCATATAGGCTCATTTCCATTTTTGGAACGAGTTAAAAACGCCTATTTGTTATGAAGGAAGTCATTCTAGAATTATACCAAAAAAATAAACCTTTATAAAACACGGGCTTAAGCAAAGCATAAAATGATTAATATTATGTTTCTGTATATTAAAACGAGAATAAATATTTATAATTTATTAATTCATATACTCGATAATAAAAATTGTTTTCAATCCAACTTCAAAATAAAAATAAAAAAAACTTTCAAAATAAAGCTTATTTCCTCAACTAGGTGTTAAAATTTAAAAGTACACTGAGGTTTTTTTCCTATTTTTCTTTTGGCCAGATAAAAATAAGCCCGAATTTTCTTCTTTCGGCCCACAACTTATTTTTTTCTAGCACCTAATAAAAATTAGATAAATGTTATTACAAATTTCATAATTTAGTAAAATTTGGCTTTTAAACATTTTGTGACAATTCAGTCTCATACATATTTCTAAAATTGATAATTTATTCTAATTTTAAACTTTGCAATCTAATTTACAACATTTTAGTTAAATTACATTAAGCACATTTTTCAGATATTAAAATACACAAGCCTTTTAAATTATAATTTGGAACCGGTTGTTTAATATTCAGCTATTTGCAATATAAAGACAATATTTTTAAAACATAAATATCGACTAGCCTACCACGGTAAGCATATTTCCTTCAAGGGCGGACTGCTGCTCGAATTTTTGGCCTGGACGAGGCACATACAAATTGAAAGCATTTACGATAACATAATCTGCATATCTAGTGTATAAATTAAGCTTTAAAAAATTTGAACCAATTTATAACATTTAATAACACTGGACAAAAAAATTTGGACGATCTTAAGCTTCAATTATGGCAACTATGGTTTTTGGTTAAGTTTTTGGCGCTGATCAAGAATATGAAATCAGAATTTTAGCCAATGCCTCAGATCATAGTTATTCTGTGTCAAAGTTGAGATTTTTAAATTTTTTGAAGTATTTTGGGCTTCTATATCATAAAACCTATGGGTAGTAACAAAAGTTTAAAAAGATATTTAGATAGCGAAAACTTCATTATTAACGTACGGGATTTAAATTTTTTTTTAATATTTAATTTTTTTTTATTTTTACAAAATTAGGTTTTTGTCATAAACTCAGTTTTTTCCTAAATAACTTAAAAGTAAATTGCTTAACCTTTTCTAGATATGTTTTTTATAAGGAATCTGAATATGCCAATAGATTTTTTGTAGAATTAATAGTAAAAAAAATTTGTAAATTTTTTGAACTTTGGACGCGGTTTAGAAAAAATTGGGGGCATTGGAAAAAAAACTAAACCCTGAATCGTTATTGCAAGAAAATTCTCTACAAAACCCTCAAAAAATTGTTGATGTTGTTTTTTTTTGTTGTCCAGTGTAATCGTAATCAGCAAGTTACAAAGATGCTGAGTTTATAAGAAAACACAAGTTAAAAATATATCAGATTTATGGGCTAACTACGAGAGCCATCTTATGGATTTTCAAATCTTTTTTTTTGTAAGTCGTACATAAATATTGTAAATTTTTGAAAATAAAAGTTATAAAAAATATAATAAACTAATAAGAAAAAGTGTTATTTACAAACATCTAAACTGCTAATTTTAAATTACATTTTTGTTAATAATAGATAATTTGGCGTATTCTAAGATGTGGTATCACCAGTGTCTCCTACTCCGGGGGGGGGGGGGGGGGGGGGGTAAGAACCAAGCGGTTTCAAAAAATCGGCCGAGGGGGTTAGTTATTCGAGGGGGGTAAATTTAGTTATGGGGGGAATATGAATAAATTAGGAAGTTTGTTACCCCCGAGATTTTGTCGAGGGGGGTAGCTCTTCCATGAAATTTGGGGAGTAGGAGACGCTGGGTATCACATATATATTAAATCACACTGGTCAATTTAACTAATATCAATGTCACAAAAAATGAGTTTATGAAAACGTAAAGGCATGTATCTCCATAACAGCCTTATATCATACATATTTTCCGTTTTTGTTATTTTCTTTCGCCTTTGGCTCCTTAGATCCGTCCACATCAAAATATGACTTTTTTCAACAGATCTTAATATACCCTAATAAGAAAAATTCAAGAATCTTTCTCAAATCTTTTTTGCTTGTATTTAACATCACAAATAATGAAAAAAAACTTAAATTAGTTATTATGCTCTTACATCAGCATTTAGATAATACTTGGCTTCCGAACTTAAATATGAGATGGTATATTATCGATTTTTAATAAAAATATAAAGCTTGTGTTTAACCTTTTAGGTGTTGTGGATATGCAAAAAACAAATTTCAATTAATTTTTTGTTATTTTGATGTTTTTTCTATTTTCAATGTTATAGCAGAATACTAAGTTTAATTATAAAAACGGTAAACTAATTTAAAAATCGCCACGATGGCAAAAGTTTGATCTTTGTAGTCAGCTCTCAAAAACTTGTTGATCTGTGGCAAGATTTTTTTATATGCTTGATACACCTTGTTTTTTGACATAAAAAATATAATTTACGAGTATTTTATTATAGAAATTATTAAAATTTTATTCTTTTGTGTATTCTCGAGGTCGCCAAATTTGTCAATTTGGTAATGGTTGAACATTCTTTCAATTAAAAAATGCAAAAAATGGCTAAAGAAAAAAGAAATTTTGAAAAACAGATCTTATGTGTGTATGGGTATAATGGGGCTTATTTTTATTCATTGGCATTTCTTTTTTTCAATTGATATTATGCCGACCTGTAAATAATTAGATTTTTTTATAATTCAGCTAAAGTTATTTTGTAAAACTAGACATAAAAAAATACGTTCATTGCTTATGTGTATATTTTGATTTTTAAAAGTTTAATATTGAAATGTCTATACAGTCCACTTCTCCGTGCAATCCAGTCTTAATAAGCTAGAAATTGAAATAAATTCAAATTAAATTTTACTTTTTTTGGCAATAAAAATTTAATTTTCCTTTATTTTAATAAAGTTAAAAATTTTAAATTGTTTTTCTCAATTATTGATGTATGAAACAAATAAATTTTATTTATTTTTTTTCTACATTACTTTCTGCAAACCCCGTATGCGTAGATTCCTGTTTTAATCTGAATAAAAATATATAAGGTTCAATTGTATGTAAAAAAATATACTTTTTAAGGGCCGATATATCATAACCATTTGCATTTAAATCCAAAGGTGTTACTTCGGCCATCAATGTTAAATTCCCCAAAGTTGATTTGAAATACTAATGTAACAAAACTGAATTGTAGTTAATTAAAGGATATTTCTATTCACGTCGTAAGGTTAAGATTTGGTATTTAAATATTTATTATATATCAATATATTTTAATTCTAGTTTGTATACCTTTTCAGCACATCCATTAAATCAAAAGGACAACTATATATATATATATAGCTGCCAAGGCCAATCCATATAACAAATAATATTCAAAATAGTTTAAGTACAATTTATAATATTAAAGTAAACCTTAAAATAACCAATTAAATTAGTAATAAAAGGCCACAACATTTAAATTAGTAATATATGGGCACCGATTACACCAATTACCAACAATTTCAATTACAATTTTAAAAACAAAAACTAGCATGCATTTTAAATTATAGGAACTAATTTATTTTTTCACACAAAAAAACTTGAAAATATAGAAGTTTTATTTACCTATCGCCGCGTTCAAATTCTATTTATATTTACAAAAATTATTGTTCAAAAAACATTTTTAGAAATTGAGTTTTTTAGGAATCAAACTAACCATTGTTTTTACAATATTTTCTAATATTTAGAGCAGTTGCTCTAATTACATTTAGATAAGCTGATAAATAAATATCCAATAACTATATAAACATAGCTAATAATCACTTTGGCAGGACTATTTAGAAATTCTAATTCTCAAAATGTTTCAGCTTCAGACAAATATACAAATAATATTAAGATTTTTTAAATTAGAATTGAACGAAAATAAAGAAACTTTTTTCATGGAAAAATTTTTAAAATGGGTTTTAGCCAGGGTTGCAAAACCTATAGCTGTAATATTTCAAAGACGGCATCATTTCAATATGTTTTGTGGATTTGACTAAGTGAGGCTAATCCTACTACCCAGGGGTTACGCCGCGGCAATTTTATTGCTCCTCACACCCCCCCCCCCCTTCAATAAATAGATAAAGAAAACCTTTAATAATTCTCCATATTTTTCTATTTCATTGACATAAGGGTAATCCCAAAATATGTTGATGCCATCGAACATGTATTCGTCGAGAAGTTGTTTGCAAGAGTTTGCTAATTTTTTCATCTCATCTTCTGATAGCAATCTGATAAATTTGATATTTTCAAGATGATTATCAAATATTTTATTATTCAATTAATAATATAAATATATATAAATTTAAAAAAAAAATTAAAAATTAGAGATATATCGGTAACAAGTGGTTACATGCTTTAGTTATGTGAACACTGTTAAAAAACTAAAAATTTAAAAAATATAATAATCTAACAAACTCTTTTGTTTCTAATTTTTTTTGTTTTTTTTTACATTTTTTTTAGAATTTTTAATGTTTGTAACTTACTAAGTTTGATTATAAAAAACGGTATACGGATTTGATATTCTTTAGGTTTTATCTCCATGATCTCAAAATTTATTGACCTGTGTAATAAAGCCGTAAAAATTTGCCAGGATATGTTTAAAAAAAGATAAAAAGGTGAAATAATTTTTATAGAAATTGGTATAATTACATATTTATCAATATTATTATATAAGTATAAGGCTACATGTATAAAAGATAATTAGTTCATTGGAATTACACTGAATAATCTTTTCTTCACGTTTGAATATTGCACTCACATCACCTTGAGTGACTAAGAAAACAAACAACTTTAATTATAAATTAAAACGATGGCGAAAAAAATTGAGGAAAAGGTCACTACCCCAATAGAGTTTTTGACCACGAGGAAACTGGCAAAACAACATTGACCAGTTAGTGTCATTTTTTGATACAGATTCGCACTCTAGAGGTGATCCACCTTCCCAAGCGTTGTTCACATACAGGAAAGGAAATGTGAGTGTAACATTCCAATACCAAAAAATTACAAAATGTTATTCTAAACAAATAATTAATTGTATAGTGACTCATTCTTTATAAACATTTTCAAGGATAATTAAAAATAAAGGAGTTAACCTAAAATTTTTTGATGGGCCCAACGTGGGAATGATCGTTATGTTCGATCGCGATTTCAAAATTTTTAGCTGCTCCATTTCATCTAACCGTTTGATAAATAGTTATATTTTCAAATATTAAATTTTAAATTTATAAATATTAGGTTACATCCTAATTTTAAATAACTTTTCAGTTGCAAAAGTTTCTTATTAAAAAGATAATTTTCAGACCCAAGAAAACAATAATACAAGTTTGGCAAATTAGATCATTTTTTTTAATTACTTTTTCCGTTTTCACGGCATTATTTCTTTTTTTATAAGTTAAAAAAGATTTAAAAATTGACACTTTTTTCCACCTCATGGCTGGAAAAATAATGTAAAATGTGTTTGACTTATTTTATAATTCTGTAATTTATATCTGCAGGCTTTCAAAAATTTATGTAAAATCGGTGAAATTTAAAATTTTAAATAATCAGGAATCAAGACTGGCTTCTTTACCAAATAAATTTTCCTATTAACCGCGATCGGGTTAGTTGGGATTCGGGCAACACCCCATTATTATTTTATATTTAAAATATCTTTTAAAAACAAAAATGATTATTTATGACTACTATTTAGTTAAATGTTATAAATTCAAAATACGAAAAAAAACAAATTTATCAAATTAATGTATAGGCATGTTAATTTTTAATAATATTCGGGTCGTTCAGAAGCTCACTGTGATTTTTTAAAAAATATACTAAGGCCTTGTATATATTAACTAAATTTTTATTTTATAGAAAATGTATTCCTTACAATATATTGCTAAAAAAATTAACATAAAATTGTATACCCGTATTTTAATAATAAATTTTTAGAGTTAATTACACAAAAATATATTAATTAATGTTTTAAAAGGTATATATTTAATTTCAAATTTCAGCATTTTTTTAATATAAAATTCTGTTAAAATTTTAGAAATTTATTTTTTATGTCTTATTTTAAAACTCGTGCTTGCTAAATACGATATAAATGTTTTAAGTGTTGTTTATTTTTATAAAAATTTTTTTATTACATTTTATAAAATTATTTAACCACAGGGAAATAATTTATGCGCATGTTGCAACTTTTTTGGTAATTGGTAGAATTATTTAAAAAAATTCATAAATCAAAAAAATATATTTTTGTTAATTTGTTACTGTATTTTGTTAAATAAACAAAAAAGTGTAAATGAAATAAAACGCCTTTGTAAATTAAACAACACATAGTTTTCTTTAAAATTTTGATTAAAGCTTTATTTTAACTTTCTTTACTTTTTAAAACATACCAGTTTTAAGATTAGAATTCCATTAAACAACTATTTTCACTTACCCAATCGGAAGGTTAAATCAAAAATAATAATTATAATGTATATGGCGTATAGATTAACCGATATCAAAAGTAACGTCTCCTTTAAAATCAAATGTCCAGTTGTAATATACCAAATGTGTATACAAAGATCCATTTATATTGTTAATATCCATCGACTTCTGTGCCAAACCAGCAAAAATCACGAGACTTCTATCAATGGGTCGGGCTAACATAAAATATATTAAATGATTTTCTAATAATAATTTGTGTGCATTTATTTGCATGTCATATGTTTTATACTTCTGTTAAAATATTATAATTTAAATTAACCTATAAATAAGTTAGATCAATACCTCTTTTTTTTCTGACTATTAATCTCCATTAAGACAAATTGTTGTTGAAAAAAAAGAAATTTTTTAAATTTATGTCCAATTAGCTCATTGGAAGGAGGGGGGAGGGGGTAGGGTGGGATTATTTTGTATTTTTGTGAAACGTTAAAAAATGCAACATAAATTAGATCTATATGACAACATGCCTCATCCACCCTATTGTTTTTCCAAAACATTTTTCACATCAATTCTCATCAATCAAATGGTATTTCGCACTCTATTATAAAATCGACGTCATTTTGTACAGATTTTATGCGTACAATTTCTGTGTTTTTTATTGGTTTAAGATTATTTTAAAATCATAAAACATCATCTTATATTTAAAATATGTAAACTAGGTGATTTGATTAAGGATATATGTATTAAAATCATATGCGCCATTTTGTTTTAGAGCAGAGATACACCATTCCAAAAAATTCCTTAAGATTGCATTTTTCATTTTTTTTCCCAGAAATCAAATTAAAACTGTTCATCATATGTTTATCATTGGACAATTATTTAAAATATTGATGGTTTAGATATCCCTTTTAAAAACTATAGTAGTTTTTCACTTTCTACTTATTATAATTTTCTCTCCGTTAATCTCGTTCCCTTTATGGAGGCACATTATAATTATTTAGGAATACAATTAAAAAATATATATATATTTTTTGGTTAAACAAATTGCACAGGTCAACAAAGATCAATCACATAAAAAGAAGTTTACGAAAACATATAGATCGGTTGATCTTGAGGGTATGTTAAGTTGTTTTTATACTTAATTTAAGTAACGTTGAGTTTTGTAGTTTGGATGACCGCCAAGGAATTCCAACCGTTCATTTTTCTGAGAGCCTAGGCCTAACTCATTTTCTAATATTTGCCCTATAATTTTAATATTAAGGCATTCATATAAATAGGTGGAAATCTAGTTTGGCTATTTAGTATGTTAATCAAGTCAAACATTGGTTAATTCATAGTTTACAATGAATTCAATTTAATGGATAATATTCATTGACCGGGCAAAGTTCAAGATAAAAACGTGCCTAACGGTTGCTGGGTTTTTGAAGAAGGACGGGTGGTTTTATAACAAATACTTTTGACTAGCATACACCGGTTTTTTTTTAAAATATTACCGACATCAATTAGGACAAATTACTTTCTCTATCCTATATATATAAACCTTTTTTTACATTAATCGCTGATCCTTTTCTTGGTGCATTACACAGGTCAGCAAACATCAATGTCACACAATATAAGTTTATGAAAACATTAAAATATGCATCCCCATGATAGCCTTATCTCATATATATTTTTCGTTATTTTAAATTTTTTCCTTCTTCGGCCCCTTAGATTCGTCCATATCGAATAATTGGGCCTTTTTGATGGAATTGGCAGATTTTGTGACTTCGAGCCTAGAAAGAAGAAATTTAAGAATTTTACATAAAAATCCCTTGTTAATTTTTTTTATCCATTCAACCCTTTGTTAATTTTAATTATCAACTCACATGATGAGATAAAGTTTTTAATAAACAAGTTATTATATCAGCATTTGGATGATACATTATTTCGCGTCCAAACTTAAATAAGACACAATATATTATCGGGTTTTATAAAAATATTATGATTTGAATTTAACAATTTAGCTGTCGGGTTTATCCAAAATTTGAATTTATTTTTGTTATTTTGTTTTTTTGACATTTTTCTAAAATCTTCAATGTTTATAGATGACTAAATAGGTTTGATTAAAAAAACGGTAAATAGATTTTAAAATTCTGGATGGTACGTTTTATCGCTGTATTTGGCTTACAACTCTCAAAAATTTGTTGACCTGAGGATAATTTTAATTTTAATTTATTCTATATCTGCTTTGCCAAACATACCCTTCTCACAAAAAAAGCCGGATTGACTTTTTCGGGAATTGTTAAATAAATTTTTGATATTGCGCTGAATATCATATGGACCGCCAATAAGGAACTCTACAAAAAGCTCAAGTCTTAAAGTCTAAGTCGTCGAGGTATCTTAATTCATCATATTGAACTTTACAAACTGTTGGGGTAAATTAGGAAAATTGGATTTCAAAAATACGTTTAATATAATACTGAAATATAAGAATTCCAAAGAATTCGCAATAGTATCATATAGGATGATTATCGACAACAATAAAGATAATTTCATATTCGCACAACTAGATAAAAAAAACTTTGGTTTTGAAAAAAAATATATTGATTTATTTTATGACCCACCCTTAATTATTATCGGTATATATTACCTTGTTTGAGCAAGTGCATCAATTTATTAACAATAGCTTTGTTTTTATTACATCTACAGTGTGCTGTATTTATACAAATGTGTGCTGATTCATTATACATACCCAACAAATTCCAAAGTCAATGCGATCTAATTTTATTTTTCACAAATTGGTTTGAGGTTTCCCCTATACCTTATTCCTTAGGGGCGCCATACCCGTTTCGGCTTTGACTCTTTTAACTCAAGCAAAGCAATAACGCTGACGAGTTAATTAGTAAGAATTGCTTGCACGTCGGCGACCTAGGTTTTTAGCCTAGGCTCTTACTTTTGGACAAATCGTTTAAGACCTACTGCCTAAGCAGGCCACTCAGAAGCTTTAGAATTGTCACATGTATAATATTTTTCCCCCCAAAAAAAGCTACTGCGCACGGATTCGAATTCGCAACCTCTTGCGTCTAAGGCAGAATATTTGCCACTGAGCTATCTGAGCCGACAGTTTTATTTTTCATTCACCCCAATTATGCTAATGGCATAATACATTTTACTTTATAATTTACTTTGCACAATTCCTCACACTACCATTTAAATATTAGTTTAGAAAATTATAAGGAGACTAAAAAATTCTCGAAATAAATGGATGTATAATTTATTTTATTTTTTAATTGATTTTATTTCTATGTTTGCGCTTTTTTTTAAAACTATATGTTGATGGTTCGAAGGAATTAGTTTATACAATTAAATATAACTTTTGGATACTGATCCTTAAGTTTTCCCCGGCAATTCAAGATTGAAAATTTATTAAAAGATACTTATGAGTATGCTTTAGCTGTGATTTGATTTTATTTTGTATTTACTGTTTGATATCAGTTTAATTAGTATTTTTCCCGAGCAACGAAAATGTCTGAATGTTTTTCAAAAATTATTTCATGTACTGGAAAAAATTTCCCAGTAAAATTTGAGAGAAATGTATTACGTCGCGGTGTTAAAAGAAAAAACGTTACGTAATGATTACAAATCATTAAAATTTATTAATTCATAAACTCGTTGATTAAAATTTAAAATATCAAAATTAATAACAAATAAAAATACTTTAGTAACAAGTGTTTAGAAATATTTTTATTTATTATTTATTTTTAATATTTTGTAACAATTTTTATTAACGAGTTTATGAATTAATAAATTTTAAATATTTTAATTTCGTTTTATTATATAAGATTACAAATCATTTTTATGTGTTAGCAACTTAAAATGTAAAAAGGACATAAATATAATTATATAGGTCAAAGAACAATTTTGGTAACAAAATATTAAACGGGGTAAAAACTTATAATGACTTGGGCTCGAGAAAAATTAATAAAAAGTGTAAAATAACTAAAAAGAAGTGCTTCAAACGTGGGGAAAACTAATAGAAATTTAGAATTACCTAACTTATACAAAGATATGAATCTTTAAGTAATACAGTTTTTATAAATGTAATTAGTCTAAATAGCAATGGGTATAGCCTATAATGAATTACTAGTTGGCATTTAATAAATTAGTAATAAATAAATTAAAGTTGACTGTAAGATCGTTGTTAGCAAATAGTTTAAAAAATGTTCCATCTCTTTGAATCGGTTGTTTTGTTTAGGCTGCCCAACGATCTTACAGTTAACTTATTTAAGGCTATTCCCATTACTATTTCGTCGATTATAATTACATTTATAACAATTGTATTATTAGATAATTTAGCAGTTTTAGTTCGGTTTAACACTTTTATTTTAAGTTAGAGGGAGGTAGGATTGGTAGTTAATTCGTTGTTTAAACAACCATATTGGGTATCGTAAAAAAATTTGAACCCTGTAATCTTGTTTTAGTTAATTTTTTCATTTATAAATTTTTAGGCGAATGAGTTTGTTTTTAATTAAAAAGTTTAAAATATATATGGTCAATTCCACCTCAATCCAACAAATCCGGGAAGGGTACCCCTTTTGATTTGGCTGATGCATGGAGGTAGTATCTAAGGTTATCTCATGATCTGGAAATTTTTTTTGACCGAAAGTGAATTTTGACGGAGATAGGGGCAAGAGAAAAAAAATTGCAAGGTGAATTTTCACATTTTATGCAACTTTGGGAGGTTATAAGTCAAAAAGTATTTTAGCTAGAGACTTAATTTTTTTTTATTTTGAAGAAAATAATAAGGGCTATCTTTCATGTGTTTATTATTTTAAAATTATTTTTTTTAAATTTTACAATTTTGTAAAGAACATTTAGTGATATAACAAAAAAAACGTATTTTTGAATTTCTTAAAAAATTGCTGAAATACTCCTTAGTATTCATTATTAATAGGTGAACTCAAAAATATGGGACGACTAGACTTTTTGAAAAATTGAAAAAAAAAATTTTTTTTGATCAAAAATTTGCTCCCTGTACTATATTAAAATATTTAAAAGTGCCAAATTTGTTTATATATAAGAAGTTAGACATAGGGGCAAGTATGTTAGGCTATAACAGTTTCATTAATTTGATTCAAACTATTGTCAATTTTGGAGAGAAAATGGGTTTCAGAACAAAAAAATTAATAATTCTCAGTATTTTACTCCTATCTTCTAAGCAGACTTTCTGGGTCACTACAAGACCAATTTGAAAATTTAAAATTGCATTTTATACATAAAACATCACTATATAACATAAATTTCCCCCAACATTTTTTAACGTACCCATAGCAAAAAACCAATGTTTGCCAGGTTTTTTTGAAATTTTAAAGTGTAAAAAATAAAAACTTAAAATTTTTATGCTTATATATGTTAACTTTTACTAGTCATTTTTAGTTTGATGAACAATATTAGAATGTACATAATTCTCAATATTTATCCTCGGCAAAATTCAAAAAATTTGTTAAATTTATTGTATAAAAAAAAAATTTAAGAGGATTTTAGAAAAAATAATAAGGTTAAAAAATTTGTAAAAATTTATTTTTTTTTATTATTTAATAGTTTTTAAATAAAACAGCCTCAACAACGTTAAATCTGACAAAAATAAATAAAATAGAATATATTTGGCCTATTTAGAATATTATGATTCAACAGATTTTCTTTTTTTATGATTATCAACAAACTTAAAATAAACGTAAAAAGTCAATTATTTTATGAAAGATAGTGATATGGTTTTTTGATATTCTAATTACATAAAAGAAGTAAATTTTAGGGTTAAACAACCTTAAATTATTATAACAGTCAGAATTAGCTTCAATGATGAATTTTAAGCCTGAATATTAGACCCAATTTAATATAAACAAAATATAGACATTCAGTCTTTTTTACTAATATTTACAAATGCCAAATATGTTTTTGAAAGGCTATTTAGAGCAAGGCACACTATATAAATCTAACCGACCTTAATAAAGTTTAAAAACTAATTTTAGTTTCAATTACAATTTAGTTTTATATAGACGCACTAGACCTATTAAAAGAGGAAATATCACTGTTACTTGATTCTATAGGCATATGGATTTGGGAATTGACCTAAAGGTTTTTATAACTAAATGCGTTCCTAACGAGTTTTAACACAAGAATATGTTTTAATAAATATAACAATTTACAAATTTAATTAAAATAATGGAATGATTTAATAATCTTGTTTTTTTTATAATTTATCTATCTAGTTCTTTTAAGATTTTCTATACATACCATATATAATATTTTTTTAACACTTAAACAGACAAAATATAACTGATTATATAGGTTCTAGATATTTTTAGATAATTATGCAAAAATAATAGAAAAATAAGCTTGCACAGACGAATACAATCTGCGTTAATTTTTTTGACACCTGAAAATTTGCTGTTTTTTGGCACATTTAGGTATTTTTATTGTAGAAGCGTCAAAATCGAGTGAAAAAAGGCGGGGCTATTATATGTTATTAAGCGATATTTTATTTATAAAATAAATGTTAAATATTAAAAAAAGGTTGGCTGGTTAACCAGAAAGTCGATTTTAAAAATAGGCAAAATTTTCACTTTTATCGGTTTTAAGGTTCACTTTATCATTGTAAATTTAATAATAGTAGTAATCAATTAAATCAAACTATTATGGTCTAATATAAATGCCCATATGTCCGGGCAGGTCTATTCGGTGTAAAATAAACTCGTGTAAAATGACCTTTTACACGAGTTCATTTTACACCGAATAGACTTTTACACGAGTTCATTCTACATCGAATAGTAAAAACGCTTTGCAACATATTTATTATATTAAAATGATGGTTTTCTTATGTAAAATTTTATGAGGATTCCAAATATGTTATTCAATTTTGTCTAACTTTTTTAGTTTTCAAATAAATGCAATTTTAAAATTTAAATAACTATAAGAGATAGCATATATGAATTCTTGCAAATTTATTAATTATAATAGACCAATCTAATATTATAAAACTAAATGAATTATTTCATTCGCAAAATTATATTCTCTAACTTATATTTCTGTTAAAATATAGATAAATAAAGCCCAAATGTTAGTTCAGAATGTTATTATAAATATATGAATTGTGACTCTTTAATTTATAACTCTTGTTGCCGAATGGCTAGAGTTTGTCTCTCCAGCCCAATCGTGCCCCGGTTCTACTCCCGATGGTACACTTTTTTAATTTTTTTTTTAATATACCAAAGCGTTTATCAAAGTGTTGCCTGACTTAGTTTAAATACTAGCAGTTCCTAAAATGTTATTTTGAACACTTAAATGTTATTATTATTTTATCCCTGGAGCTGCGTGCATTTTTATTTTATTATATGACCCATAAACTTTACTTCAGCTGCTTTCTGCCGTTTGAGCCATTCCTTTTTTTTCCCTTTTGTCGCTACCTGCTTCTAGAAACTTCGGTTGTTCTCAAATGACTATATAAAATGCGATTGTATTTTTGAATTATTTATTATAATGAGCAATATATATTTTGATTTATTATTGAAAATTAAATCTTTTCCTTACCAATTTAAAAATAACAACAATTTAATTATACCAAAGCCAATTAATGTGCACCCAGAAACTTAAACAATCGATTCGGTTTCGGAGGATTTATTAAAAAGGTATTCCCAAACCACTTTCATAGCTTTCCTTACCGATAAACAAGGTTGCAACAAAACCTTAAGGATAGCAATTGTTAAAAAAATTATCGATAATGATGGGCTTTTTTTTTGCTAAAACAGATGAGGACTTTGATTTAAAATTTTTAAATATAATTCAATATTGTCAATATAATAATTTAAACAAATTTTCAGATTATTTGTCATCTTCAAAATTAAAATTATATAATAATGTTTATAAACCTTTAAATTTACATATAATTAATGATCTGTTTACAACCAATAATTCAGAAAGTATGAACTTTGTTTTGAAAAATGAATTTGAATGGACGGCGCACCCACTAGGGGTTGTTATTAAGAAATGTACCAAAATATATGATAACCAAAAAAGAGAGGTCGAGCGAGCCTCAACTGGGGAGATTTATTTTTATGATGAACAACAAAATATTAATAATAAAAAATTAAAAACAACTAAAAGTAAAATTGTAAAAAGATACGTAACCTCTTCTACAAAAAACTTAAGCTTAAAAATTTCCAACACTAAAAAGCTTAATCAAAAAACTAGAGACCGTGGTCATCGCACTAATTAATAATTTAATTTATAGAATTTGAAAAAATATACAACACAAATTGTCCAATATTGCCCTTTATTTGAAATTATAAATGATGCATTTATTTTATCTATAAATATTACATTACGATATTGATATACGTGAAAAAATAAAATAAATTGTAAATATGATGAAAATGTATATGTTTTAAACTTTAAGGGGCGAACTCCCTTTTTTAAGAAACAACCATTTTAAATGTAAGAATTCTTAATCATCGCAGTTTGAGTAGGATCTTTATTTTTATAGTTAATTAAAAAAATTTTAAATGAATGAAACAATTTATAATAACACATTAATTGTTCAAAAAATGGCGTATTATTATTTAATGAGAAATATGTGGGTCACCTTTTAATAATAATTAAAATAAGAAGCTCTTAATCTACCAGTGAACATATTTACAAAGTTTCCTAATAAAGGTATCTTTATAAATAAAAAGTTATTGACAAAAAAATAAGGTTTAAAAAAATTATAATATTATATCATCTTAATTACCTAAAATAACATAAAAACACTCCAGGAACTACTAAAATATTTTTAATCTAAGTCAGGTAACATTTGGGTATATTAAAAAAAATAAAAAAAAGTGTACCACCGGGAGTAGAACCGGGGCACGATTGGGCTGAAGAGACGAACTCTAGCCACTCGGCAACACGAGTTATAAATTAAAGAGTCACAATTTATCTATTTATAATAACATTCCGAACTAACATTTGGGCTTTATTTATCTATATTTTAACAGAAATTATAAGTTAGAGAATGTAATTTCGCGAATGAAATAATTTAATTAGTTTTATAATATTAGATTGGTCTATTATAATTAATTAATTTGTAAGAATTCATTTATGCTATCTCTTATAGTTATTTAAAATTTAAAATTGCATTTATTTGAAAACTAAAAGAGTTAGACAAAATTGAATAACATATTTGGAATTCTCATAAAATTTTACATAAGAAAACCATTTTAATATAATAAATATGTTTTAAAGCGTTTTTACTATTCGGTGTAAAATGAACTCGTGTAAAAGTCTATTCAGTGTAAAATGAACTCGTGTAAAAGGTCATTTTACACGAGTTCATTTTACACCGAATAGACCTGCCGCATATGTCCTGCTTTTTGAATACTGTCAAATTTGGCACATTGGCATATTCTAATATAGTGCCAAGGGCATAAATATGTCCAAAAATTAGGGCAAAAAATTGATTTTTTTAAATTTTTATAAAGAGTCATGCCGGTCTCAAACTTTTTAAATCATAAATTTATTAACAATATAAAGGGCCATATTTTATAAATTTTTCAGAAAATTCAAAGATACGTTTTTTGAGCTATTTGTGTCTAAACTTGACTTAAATTTTTGGTAACTTAAAAAAATTTTTTATTAAATATTTTTTTGCGTCTAAGATAGCCCTTATTACGATCTTAAAAATAAACAAAAAATTATGACTCTAGCTACAATACTTTTGAGAACACATGCGCGCAAAGTTGCCTCAAATTTTTTTTTGCAAAAAAAATAAAAAATATTTTTGCTCATATCTCGATTAAAAATCACTTCCGGTCAAAAAAAATTTAGGTTTTAATCAGCACCCAAGAACCCTACCAGTGTACCAATTTTCAGCCAAAACTGAGACTTCAAGGGAAAAAGTTTGTCGATTTGAGGTGGATTGACCATTTGTTTTTCCCTCACCTTTAACCGTATTATTAAAAATATGCTATGATTAAACTAACGTATTATTCAAACTTAATTCTTCTCATAATAGGTAATTTACTAACAAGTAATATTTTATGGATTAGTTTACGTTGGATAAAAGCAACCTATAAAATAAAAAAAACATGTTAATACTTTGGACCGTTTGCCACCCGATTTTAGACAAAATGCCACAGTCCTTAATGTTAGATAAATAAAAAAATAATTTTAAAGTTTTAAGCTTAGAATAATTTGCTCGTTTGATCACAAAGCTAGCGTATAAATAATCTGGGAATGGGATAAAGTTAACCAAGCTTTCTAAGAAAAGCAGATGAATCAATCCGTACATAAGGAAAAGATATGCTAATATGGTAAATTGAATTTTGCGCACACTGATGTCCTTTTTTCATTAAAAATTCATCGGTGAATCGAGGGTTAGGAGTACCTGCTAAAAAACCACTGCCTCTTTTTTTAAGGCCGCCGTACCCATAGGGCTTTGGCACTTTTATTATATTTAAAGCGAAATTTGGGTTATAATTAAGCTATTATTATAAATTTTTCCATTAAAGAGTTTATATTTAGATAAACGTGTACCTTTACAGCGTAGATGCAATATTTGTACTGTATTATTATGAAAAAAATAATATTTTTTGTAAAATCTGAGGGTCAGATGCAACGCTTTACTCATGGCGAGAATTTTCGAAAAGGTCAATAATATATTGACCTTTCCAAACGTTGGCTGAAATTAATAATTTTGTCGAAAGCAAAATTGTTGCCTTCCTACGGACCATTAATCTATTAGCAACATATATGGCAAAAATAGTTTGGTGCTGATTGCGAATATGGAATCAAAATTTTTGCCCATGAGAAATTTTAGTTATTCATGTCAAACATGAGATTTTTCTTTATCGGGAGTATTTTGAACTTCTATATTAATATAAAACCTAAGGGGAAAAAAATATAAAAAAATATTTAGATTAAGTAAATATTCATTAACATAGGAAGTTTGATTTATTTATAAAATTAATTTTTTTTTAGTATATATGTTTTTGGTAAACTAATAGATTTCTTGGGTTTTGATCCTAATTTGCTAATTATCTTAATTTTATTTTATATATTTCTTATAAGGAATCTAAATATGCCAATAGATTTTTTGGAAACTTAATAATTTAAAAAATTAAAAATTTTTTTCTCTGAACATTAGACGTAGCATAAATAAAATTAAAGACAATGTTAGAAAAGTCGAAATAATATGCCATCTAGAACTCTGCAAAAATCGTTTATGCTGTTTAGTTTTGTGTCCATTTTATAGATCGAGCTAAAGTGATCACAAAATTACATTGAATCATTGATTATTGTAAAATAAAACAGTGTAGCATTTATCAATTTTGTAGAAAAAAACTTTGACAATCTGTTAATTTTTTATGAAATTATTCAATTAGAAATGTGAAGAATTTTTTTCTAATATAAGTGGCAAATTAAAAAGGGTAGAAAAAGTAGACGTAATAAAATTTTTGTTAATAATCGGGTGAGATATGTTGATTCACGGGTGATGTTGATTCTTAAAGAAACAAAATTAATAATTTTTATATTCAAAGAAATAAGGTTTAGAATATTAGCCATTTTCATGGTTTATTAGCCGTTTTCTAATTGGACAAAAACTGGAAAAAAATGTATAATATATGTCAACTGTTCGCACCCACTTTTGGCTCAAAATCTCAAGAGAAGAAAAAATGGATTTTATTAGATAACACTGGACAACAAAATTTGGATGATTCTAAGCATCATTTATGACAACTATGGTTTTTGGTCAAGTTTTTGGCGTTGATCACGAAAATTAGAATTTTAGCCAATGCCTCAGATTTTTAGTTATTCGGTGTCAAAGTTGAGATTTTTCAATTTTTGGGGTATTTTGGGCTTGTATATTATATAACCTATGGCTAGTAACGAAGTTTAAAAATATATTTAGAAAACGAAAACATTCATTATAAACGTAGGGGTTTGAATTTTTTAATATATTTAATTTTTTTTTATTTTTTTATTTTCATAAAATTAGTTGTTTTCGTCATAAAATCCGTTTTTTGATCCAAAAGAATTACTAATAATTTTAGGTAATAACCTTTTTTAGATATGTTTTTTATAAGGAATCTGAATATGCCAATAAATCTTTTAGAAAATTAATAGTTAAAAAAATTTTGTAAATTTATTTCTAAACTTTAGACGCGATTAAAAAAAATTGGAGGCATTGGAAAAAAAACTAAACCCGGGATCGTTATCGCAAGAAAATTCTCTACAAAACCTTCAAAAAAACGTTGATGTTGTTTTTTTTGTCCAGTGTAATTTGGTTGTTTATCACAAAAATTTCACTTCCTTAAGCCAAAATTTTTTTTAAAGATTTATTCTTGGTCAATTTTGTCATTACCATTGAATATTAATAGTTATATATTATTACAAAACAAGGATATATAACTATATATTTTGACATACGTCCAACATTAAAAATAAAAAAAAATGAAAATGTCAGGTGACAACTATTAATCAAATGCACAATTTAAAACTAATACTGAGCATTTATTTGATTATGTAAAAATCCTAAACTGCAGAAATTTTTTGTAATACAGGATATTATTTTGACCTAAAGGCAATATTTTTTTCTATTGCAATAAAATAGAAAATTTTATATGCTGGTCGGTCATGTGATTTAAAGATATATATGTATATTTCAAGGTTAGTATATGACAGTATAAAAATATTTTTGGATAAATACACGAAACAAACACAGTTACACATATATACATTTTTGTGTCCTTTTGTTTTTGTCATCTTTACTAAAACAAATAAAGTTTGGAACAGTAAAATGAAATTAGAAATAACAATGATTGGAGTTGTATGTTTAGCACTGGTGACGGAAATTACTGCGTCTTATAAAGGTAAATGACCTAATCATTGGCCCACCTAATATGAGGGGGAGGGGGGATACAAAGCCTTGTTTGCTCAAAAATTATTTTCGTGAAACGCGTAAAAATGCATTAAAAATTGGGCTTAAATAACTACCCCAACTGATATTGATGCACAAATATATTTTTGACGTCTCCTATATTCTTCGCTTCCCTTTCTCCCTATTAAAAAAATACTGGGCATACGCTTTTAAACATAGTAAGTGCTAGGGAGATTGAAAAGGGTTGAAGGAATAAAAAATAGATATTGTAGGGCAAAATAAAATTTTATGAATTGCAAAGGCGCGCCGATGACGAGCCAACTCACCTGGCGCTTCAGGAATTTTTATAGTTTGTATCAAATATGTGAAAATTATTGTCGGAAACGAGATCATTTTGGTATATAGATGTTTTTGGTATAATAAATTTCAATAAAAACAAAAATTAAAATTTTTAATAAACGGTTTTATTTTGCGCCAGATTGACATCCCAATATTTATATTTATTTATAAAAACAATATTTTTGGGCTTTTTAATTTATAGGAAAATTAAAAAAAAATAATCGGGAATGCATTTTTGTATATTTTAGTCATTATCTTTATGTACAGGATAAGTCACATGATTGAAATACCTAAGTTTAGAACAAGGTTGATAAAAGAAAATTGAGATTGGTTGAAGGTGAACGCCTTAACCCTATTAAGTTATTTTTTGTTTTAATTAGGTAGACCAAAATTTTTTCTTTCCTACTAGATATTTATGAAATAAAGGTCCACGAAATTTTGAGAGATTTAAGCTAACTCCAGTTACTAAATCTGCCATCTAAGGTATTTATCAAATCCTTTTGCCTGTTTTTCTGATTAAACTCTGTTAGTCAGCTATAAACACCGATAATTAAAAAAATGTTAAAAAATATCAAAAAAAATTTAAAAACAAAAAAATATTGATTGTTTTTATATGTTCACAAACTTAAACTGTTAAATTAACACTATTTTGCCAGAGATTACAGCTTACAGTTAACGAGAGCAACAAAAAAGATTATAATAGTGGGTGTGGGGAAATTGAGGCAAATGGCCTAATATTTTTAATAAATTTTTCTAACTTACATTACTTTTAAGGAATTAATAAGATTTGCTTCTTTTCTCAGGTTAAAAAAAATGATAAAAATTGGGATTACGCTAATACCTTTGTCTAAATAAGGGTATCTACACTGGGACCTTTACTGTTTCATAATCACAAAATTTAGTATTTGTAGGTTAGATGAGAATTATTTAACGAGATTTATATTTTTGGCATTTCTTTTAGGCCCGATTGCCTAAGTGGGTTTCCCAGCAGCATAAAATTTGTGGTGCCCTTTTGCAATAGGCAAAAACCCGACCGCGGAATCTAGCGGCAGATCATTTGCTTATAGATAGCAGATATTTGCCAACTAAGCTCGGTTCTGAATCATGAATCCTAACAAAATTATATAATTTCTGTACCGAGATCTATGCACTTATAATCTACAATAAATATATATTTTTTTGCATATAAGTGTTAAATGTACATTTATTTCTAGGATACAGTTCCAAGGACAAAGGATATTACTCCAATTATTATAACAAAGGAAATTCAAACATGGGCCACAACAGCAACCAAAGAGGTGATTTAGGGTGAAGTTTTTTCCTAAAGTCAAAAAAAACTTCATCCCTATTAATATCTTATTGCTTTACTTGATAATTTTTTTAATAGTCAATACTATCTTGTTGGTTTATAAAAATTAGATTTATAAATACGGGTTTAGATATGATCTCACATTAAAACATATAATTTTCTTTCTATACAATTTTTTTATTTGAATTAACAAGTTGGTAGAACGAGCAAATTACTTATTTTTCCAAAAAAAAACAATTTGAATTAAAAAATAAATCTATATTTAACAAAATTTTTTTTTGTTTTATTTTTAATTTTTTTTAATAACTTTTATTTTAAAGATGGTATTATTAATGATGCCTTTACAATAAATTAACAGCCTTTTAAATATGCAATTTTTGCAAATATGCAATTTAGTTAGAAAAAAACACAAATTTTTTCTTAAAATCTGAACAAACTTTGAACGCGTCCCCCAAACAAAAATTATTCTTGTTTATTCAGGATACGGTTACAATGGTGCCAAAGGAAGCTATAATAAGGGTCAGAATGGATACTACGGGAGCAATTACAAAGGAAATTCGTACTCGGGTTACAACAGTGGCAAAGGAGGTTTATAAAATTGTTTAATACGAACAAACGACCATATTACACAAAAAATATATTTCAATATAGTTTCAATTATTTATATAGGCAGGTGTTTTTCATTTATTTGCAAACCAATAATATTTAGATACAACATATATACCACTATAAAAAATCTATAAATTTTAAATTTAAGCTTTTTAACACATCGTTAATGCATTATTATTCACTATGTCCATATAGACCAGCAATTTATATTTTGAATATGTTCAAAAATACGCGGTTTTTTCATTTAAATTTGCAATTTTATTCTTAAATGTACAAAAAATAAAATAAGTATATAAAATTTGCTCTGTATCAAATAAATAAGAGTTCAAAATTCAATTTGGGTCGTAGGCCAAAAAATTAAAAAAAATTAACCACATTTTGAAAATGTTTCTTTTTAACCCACGATTAGCAATGTAGGGTTCAGATACACATCCCAGTACATATTATATTTTAAATCTTACAAAAATATTACTATATATGACATTTTTGTGACTATTTGCTTAAATATATATTAAACATAATCAATAATTACTAATTGGTCTTAATCGAGTAACAAAATTTGTTTAAAAATTAAAAATTTTGAGGTTTGTGAACCCCAAATGGTAAACTTTAATGTTAAAAGCCATGATATTACTTTAATAAATATTTAAAACAAAATAATTGCAGTCTTATTAGTTAGTCCTTATAAATTTTTATTACCATAATGGAAAATTTCGCGACCTCGAGAGTAACGCACTTAATTTATTTTTTGATATGAAAATCACTTGTAACATGATATTAAATCCAATAAAACTTTTAAGGATTTTAAGACATTGACATTATACAGGATATTTAGTATTTTCTTAAAGAATTAGGCTGCAATACAAACAAAATTTTTAATTAATTTTTTATTTTAATCTTTTTTTTATATTTAGGTTTTTGTAAAAATTTTAAATATTTACAGCTGAGTTGAATAAATAGAAAAAGGGTAAAAGAATTTGGAATTAAATGGAATTTGTCTCTGTAATTCATTCATAACTCTCAAAAAGTTGTTGATTTGTGTTGTATAAAAAAAGAGATTTCTAATAATTTAATAATTTATTAATTTTTAGGATACGGTTACGGGAATAACAAGGGCGGGTATGTCAAAGGTCAATATTACTCGTCTAACTACAAAGGCTATTCCGACATGGGTCATAAAAGCTATAAAGGAAGCTATACTGGGTGAGCTTGGTTTGGACAGACCACCTCGCCCACCGTGTTTTATTTTATTTGTTTTTTCTTAAGGACACGTGCAAACTAAGTTTTTATTTTGAAAAATTTTGGAAATTGTAAAAATTGTATAACTTTCACATAAACGAATTAACAGCCTTTAAAAGATTGCGTTCTTTTAAGAGAAATTTCACAAAAATAAAAATTCATTTTGCACGTGCCCCTAAGTAGTGAAATTATTAAATCGTTCTTATAATTAATTTTGCCTTGCTATTACATTGGAAAAATTATAATATCACAGAGATTATGTTATGTATATTAATATGGAAGGTGAGCATCTCTTCCTTAAAAGTATAAGCATTCTATTAATTGTTCCCAATTTTGTATCATATGTTTTAAATTAAATGTCGATCAGTTCATTTTCGAAAAAAAACTTTAGATATTTATAAATTTAATGTCCCTTAATATAACAAAACCATTTTTAAAATAGCCATTTTGTTTTAAACTGTGACATCGAACCGACTTAATTTGACAAAATTTGGTAACGGTTAAGTTCCTTTTTCTAAATATAAAATCCTAAATATATATTTTAAGCTTAAATTGTGACTTCCCCTTAAAAGAGAATCGCACAATCAGCCGGCTGTCTGAGGTAATATAAAACAAAAAATTAATTTAAAAAAAGAAAATAAATATATTTTGAAATTAAATATAAAAATTTATATCGGTAACGAATTTGAAATATTTTTTTAAAAATTTGAGAGCGCATGCAGGAATTTATTTGCATTTTACGTTAAATCTTAAGGAAAGGGCACTAATCTTTTATAAGCTTAAAGTCCTTTTTTATATAACTATGTAAGGAGGTGGAAATATTTTCGTTTGATCCCAACTAGCCAATAAATAAACTGGGATTGGGATCATCAAATACACCAATAATTTTCAAGAATAACAGATTGATCAGTGCTTAAATGAAGTAAAGGAATGTTGATGTCAATTAAATTAACCGCACTGATGTCCGTATTTCACTAAAAATTCACCGGTGCATGCAGGGTTAGGAGTACCTGCTAAAAAACCACCTCCTCACAGCCTTTTTTCTATTGAGGCCGCCATACCCGTTAGGGCTTTGGCACTATGTACAGCTTTCGTCCTTTTAAATTATATATAACTTTACACATAAAAGTGTTTTATGAGCTTAATAAATTACCGCAATTAAAAACGATGCTATTAATTTTTAAAGATTGGAGGGGGTCAGGGTTTAAATGGGCTCATGACTCATGAAATAGGAATTTGTATTATTTTGAAAATCCGCTCGACAAATTTTTGAAATATATGTGCTAACCTTCAAGACTATATCTTGCTATATTAGCGATTTACGAGTTGGATTAATTTTTAAAATGAAATCTTGTAACCAAGCTGTTATAAATCTTTGATGAATGCAAAAAAAACAAAAGAGATTAAAAAAAACAAACAAAGTCAGTTTTAAAATTTAAATGCTAGAAAATATAAAAGAATAAAGAGAATTAAAATATTAAAATAGGAAACTATTTAAATGTGTCGTGCACCACGCCATAGGCGCCGGCACTTACGGCAATAGAGCTTAGAAAAAGTTTATAATCTATTTTTTCATTTTTAATTTCTGTTTATATATTGTATATTGTAGTTCATACAAAAATTTGAACTTAATTAAAAAATGGGCTCTTTCCCATACGGCGTAGGTTAAAAATAACTAATTATTTAAATTTTGGTTTTGCTTAAGATTGGCTTATGTAGCTTTTTTTGTGACGAGAGGCGATAACTTATGTATAAAGTAATTAAATACAGGCTTTTAATATTGTTTAGAAATCAAATTATGGTATCGAAGCGATTTACTGTATTATAATAAAATCTCAACTTACAATAAGCAAGAAGTTTCCTGTTTAAGTTGTTTTTTTGTTGTCCAGTTTGATCGACTGTCCCATCAAATCCTTCTGATACATTATCTCATATTACCCCATCTCAAGATCAACCCTTAAATCTATTGCCCGTTTTTACCTCTGGGAGCTGGGATTGTAGCATAGGCTAATTTTTGTAAAATAAAATACTTTCCAATATAATTATGTTATGTTCTATTCACGGGACTTTTTAGATATATTTATGATAAATGACAAAACTCGTATTGTATTATGAAATCTAAAATGCACAAAAAGTGATCATAATACATTAAGGCTATCACAAATGTAGAATACTAGCCAATGTGGCCCGGCTCCGCCCGGGCAACTTGACATTTTAATTAAACTGATTGGCTGTGTACACGACATTTTAAGTAAACTGATTGGCTGTGTACACGATCAGTCGATATATTTAAATATTTAATTTGATTAGAAAAAACATATATTTATAATTTGTAACTTGTTAGCGGAGTTCGTAATTCCCAAAATAATTAACTTAAAAAATGTTAGGCAAATCTTTCTCATAACAAATTTTGCTCACTGAGAGCAAAAATACAATTAGTGGATATATTAAAATTCTAAAAATGTTTTGTAATATTCATAATGTAAAAATCGTCCGCGGTCATTGAGAGGAAAAACACAATTAGTTGATATATTGAAATATTTATTTTTGATTAAAATATAAAAAACATAGCAAAATATAAAATGTATAATATTGTATATATTCATGATATTTATATTTTCCATCGTATTACAGCAAATTGCTCAATGAGAGCAAAGATTTATTCAGCTTTCAAAAGGTATAACAATAATAAAGATAAAATTTAAAAATAATACCATATAATTAATAATTTAACGTGATGGAAATTATTCCCATTGCAAGTATATCAACATTAAACTCATAATAGAAAGATATATTAATTAAACTGATTGGCTGTGTACACGACATTTTAAGTAAACTGGTTGGCTGTGAACACGATCAGTCGATATATTTAAATATTTAATTTAATTATAAAAAAAATAATTTAAAAAAACTTATTAAAATTTAAAAAGTTTTTTAAAAATATACATAAAAATTATAAAAAAAATTTTTAAAAAAAATTAATCAAAAATTGGAAAAATTTAAATAAAAATACATGAAAAAATATCAAATATTTAAAAAGTTTTTTTTAAAATATACATAAAAATTAAAAAAAAATTGTCTAAAGAATTAAATTCCAAATAAAATTGAAAATTTTTTTAAAGTAATTCATAAAAATTATGAAATAATAAAAAAATTTATTAAAATTTAAAAAAAAATTCATGAAAAATGAAAAAAAAAATTTAAAAAGAATTTAATTTTAAATAAAATTGAAATTAATCAAATAAAATTGAAAAAATATCAAATATTTAAAAATTTTTTTTTAAAATATACATAAAAATTAAAAAAAATTTGTATAAAAAATTAAATTCCAAATAAAATTAAATCTGATATAATCCAAATATACCAAAAGCTTTAATAACTAATTATTCTAATTACAAATTCAGACTAAATCTATTTAATTCAATAAATTAAAATAGTAACTTATAAATCCCTAAATACAAACCTATTTGGTAGCAAATACATCATATCAAAGATCTGAAGTTAAAAGAAAAGAATTATTCCTATATACTTTCCTAATGAAAATTAAAGCAAATAAAGCCCAAAAAAAATCAGTATTAAATCCAAAAACTAACTCTGAATGACTTTCCGACAAATCAAGACTCAAAGAGCCTAAAATTTATACTAAATGATTTAAGTTAATTGTTAAAAAACAAAAATCTAAACATACCTTCAAATGTATGGGGTTGAAATTTCAACAGGTTTTGGCTAAAATTCATTAAGGTTTAAACAAACATTATTAGGTCACAAATAATAATCAGAAGTTAAAAAGTAACAAAAACTTTTACTTTTGCAGTGTATAGGTTTGGACAAATATATTTTATATAAATAAAGACATTTAAGCTAAATTAAATATTTCATTTCATTAATAAAAAAATAAGGGTTAGGTTAATGTTAAAAATATTTATGCTCCTTATATTTTATATTTTTATTTCAATAATTCAATTAAGACAAACAAATAAAATATAAAATTTGAATATAAAAAAATTATTTAAGAACATATAATATAATTAATTAAAAAGTGATATCTGAGCAAATAAATTAATTAAAACATAGAATAAATCATAGGCTCTTTAAAAAAAATTAAAAATGTGCAACCAATTGTTCCTCCAGTAGATATTTGGCAAAATTTATAAAGGCCATCAAAGACAGGACAATCTTCACCTAAATTGACTAATTTAAATAAAATATATATTATATTCATAAAATGAAGGGTGCAATATTAAAAACATACATCTTTGCATTTGTTTTGAGAATTCATTTATATTATCTGGTCTAATGCCTTTCAAAAATTTGACATATTCATCACTATGATTAGTAATTTCTTCCATTAATGCCTTGTTGGGCCTCTTAATAAAATCAATTAAGTTGAATAAAATAAATATAATCAAAAGGGTTGCAAAACAAATGTTAAAATAATGGGTACATATACCATCTTTCTATAAAGGCCATAATTAAGAATCAAATTATGGGCCATTCTTATCCTGTGAGGTTTCATAGGGTGACCTTGCCCATAATAATAATTTCCAACGTCATCTAAAAAGCTTTTAAAGTTTAAAACAATTTACTGTCATAATAATAACTTAGGCGCTTTTTAGTATGAGGTTGAGTAGCTGAGGAAGAGTCATGTTTTGAAAAATAAATATACCACAAGGAAAAAAAATAAATTGTATAAAGTTAATTTTATTATAAACTGCAAACGGCTGCGCCTAAAAAATATCATTAAGTTTAATTAAAATTCCTATATCATCTACTATTTAATTTTCAAACTCGATTTTTCTTTGCTACGCTAGATCTCGGAGACGGTATATAGTTGAGTGGTGTGTTGGGTGGTTTTGTAGGTTAAGTATTTATCTGGAATAAAAAAAAATAATTAACATATGTTTAATATTAAATTCAAAAAAAGAAAAAAGAAAATATTTTTTAAATCTATTAATATTATATTGATTTAATATATACTTTTTTAATTATAACTATAAATAAAATAAAATTTATATATACATATATTTATTTTTATTTTAAATAATAAAAAATATTATTATTGCTTTTCTATTAATTTATACATATGTCTTAAATTTTTATATATCTTACATAATATTTTGCTTACCCTCTTAATTAAGACAGTTGTCTTAAGGTAAAATTATTCAGTATAATATTATTTTACTAAACAAAAGTGGTCCGGGCCCGGACCACTTTGGTTAATAATAAATTAATATAAACATTTCAAATAGAATATATATGTATTATAAATAAAATTTAACTTTTACGTATTGCCTGCTTATGTATTTTTGTACCTGAAAATATATGGCCCAATCTTAGCAAAACAAATAAAGTAGCTATGTCAATCACTTTATACCACGATAAAACTATCATTAAGGAATAGAATAAGACAAATTTTGATCGTTTTGGCGACCTTCTTGTGTGTGTATTTAATTCGTACAGAGCAACATGATTTCCAGGGTTTGGCGCCCTAGGTCTTTCACATCGCTATAGCTGAAGAGCTTCAATTTGCATAAATTTTAAGGACATAACTTGCTTACATATATTATGGATAAAGACGTTTAAAAAATATTTTTTAACTACTCTTTAAGACCGAAATCCTAAAAGGTACATTTATGTCCCTTTCGGTACCGGACCGCTAACTCGGCTCCTATGGGCTAAAAAAGTCTAAAATTTTGAGAAAAGGTAAAGGACTATACTATTAGGATTCGATAAAAATTTAAGAAAAATCTGTAGTCAGAATTTTTGTCAAACCGATCCCGAGTGTAAAGTTCACATTTTAATCCCCTGTTTAACCTTAAATATCTCGGTAACGGAGGCTGATAAAATCTCGAAATTTTCCAAAAACGTGGGCAATATTATAATAATTAACCTAAAAAAATTTCAAAATAAAACCTTACCATTTAAAGCGCTGAGAGAATTTCGTCGTTTAAACAAAAAATAAAACTTCCTAGTGGATAAAAATACAAACTCGACATTCCTAGGCACCTTCTCGACAAACGATTTTTTTTTTATCGCTACTGCTCGAAAAAACTTTTTAAAGTTCGGTTTTTCACACCCACCGGAAGTCTCGATCGCTTCCTAACTATCTTTCCGCACACCTTCTCAACCTACCCTACAAAACCACACCTCACACGTCGCTCAACTACAAACCATCTCCGAGATCTAGCGTAGCAAAGAAAAATCGAGTTTGAAAATTGTATAGTAGATTTGAAAATTGTATAGTAGATTGTGGCAAGGAATGCAAAACAAATTAGTTGTTAAACTACAACAATCCATCTAAAGATGATCCCAGCAAATCATTCTGAGGAGCTTTATAAATATTCACTACAAGTATTATACAAATATTTTTATCAAAACCCCAAAATAAATTGGCTCTTATTTTATTTTTGGTTTCCAAATATATTGTATAAATTTAAATTGATGTAGGATTAAAAGTTCCTAATTCTCATTATTTGAAATAAAAACTATAGGTTACATTATGAATATGAAGAAAAAATTTTTTTTTGATTTTTTCTCTTTAGATTTTGTGATTATTTCAAAATGTGTCGATTTGGCCTAGGTTATTTTTTTGATATGGACAGAGCATGATATCCTAAGTCGGAAGAAATTACGAAACGAAAAATAAAGGCAATCATGAAGATAATATTTTTTTAATATCACAAATGTTTAAAACCACACAAAGTCTAAAACCGTATTAAATTTATAGAACTCAGAAATCTGTTATGTGAATGCTATAATGGGATCCATATGAACACCAAGCCAAAACGTTTAAGAGCATTGTAAATTTAGATTAAATAAAAAATAAGTAACAAGAGATATAATGATAACAAAGCCTGTTAAAATCAAATATTAATTTACGCACGAGGGGCAAATATTTGTTTAAATATACAATTTTTATTAGGATATGTTGGTTCAAAAGTGTAATTGTATAAGGCTACATATATCATGTTTTTTATTGTAATAGTCAAACATTAATAAAGGCCCGCTTTGTAGATTAAATGCAAATCTTGACAAAAAAAGCTATTATACATCAAATGAGCAATAAAAATCAATAATTGTTCAATTTATGAACTGCAACAAAATTATATAATGTCCTTATCTCTAACATTCACGGGTCATGGCTAGTCCCGTGACTAATAAAAAAAGCTGTGTAAATTGAACGATTTCTCGAGCTAATAAAATAATAAAATTTGTTTTATAAAAATTACTAAATTTTTAAGTATATTTAGCCCATCAACATTAAAATTTCCAAGCCGTAACATTCCGGCTTGGCTAGCCCAGCGTATTTTTCTATGTAGGCCTGTAACGGCCTGCATGAAGTGGTTCGGGGTAGCCTATAAGTTTTTTTGCTTAATGCCAACCCGACTTTAAATTTAAAAAGAAATCTTAAAAATATTTTATTACAAGCTTTTTTTGTTTTAAAATTCTCAATAAAATACAAAGTAAAAAAAAATATCCTTAATTTTGTAAAAATAAATTTTTCATTTTTAATTTTTGTTAATAACCCAGGTCAACAAATTTTCGAGTGTTATGAGCCAATTAGTGACCGGAGCCATCTTGGTGATTTTCAAATCCGTTAAACTTTCTAATATAATATATACGCCAGCTATAATTAAAAAATTTAAAAATTGAAAGAAAAAATAAATTTACAATTAAAGAATTGAAAAAAAATAGTTTTTATATTTTAAAACAGGTTAATACTAAAAAATTTGAATTAATATTCTTAAAACCAAAAAAATGTCGGGTCCATAGATTATAATACATCATTCGTTGCTATACTACGAAAGGTGAGGCAAAAACGATCAATGGGAGGCTTACAGAAGAATTCTATTTTAATAATCGTGATTACAAATAGCCTGAACAAAATTATTTGATTAAAATAATTAAATTTTTAAATTTTGTATTCATAGAAAAATCCTTTTTAAAAATAAGTTATGTTTTTTTTTCTCAAAAATTATTTTCTTTTTGTGTTTTTTATTTAAAAATGTTTTGATCTTTAAAATAAATTGATTAAAATTGACCCGCAACTCATAATTGACCCATTTTCTTCAAATTATAAGTTCAATTGCACAAAATAACTCTCCATATTAATAGCCGCATATTTTTAAAAAGAATTGCTATCTTTATCTATTATAATCTTGTGTCCTACGCTAGTTGGAGGTCATATATTATGTATATGGTGATATAGGAGGCTCTAAATTTACTTAAAAATTTTATTTCTCGCATCATGTGAGATAAATAAACTACAAGGGATTTTAATACAAAAAATGTCTTACATTTTTTTCTATTTTAACAATTTATTTTTAATTCTTATGTAACATTATTTATTAACGAGTTTATGAATTAATAAATTTTTTTTTCACATTTGACTTTTGTCGATTTATGTAAAGGAGCTTTTTTGGCTCTTCCCGGCCCTGCCAGTGTTGATTTTAAAAAATGAAGTAGCTGATTCTTAATCCACATTAAGGTTTTACAACAAATTCCTGCCATGCAGCCGACAATTAATCCAGTATTAAAAAAGAAAGTTAGTTGTTGTAGTTGTTTATTGCCCCACGAAATAAGGGGAGATATAATTAATACCATTTGTGTTCTTTATAGAGAACAATAGCTCCACGGCGTAAACGCGGTATCATTAGAGCCAGTAAGTTAGCGCCTTATATATGCGCAGGCTATTTACGGGTGGTCAAAAGGGGGCAATTGCGTTTAGATTTTTTTTAATTTTTATGATGTAACTAGCGGTTAATTTTATTTATTAAACATATGAAAGTGAAAAGAAATCAATAAAATTGCTATTTTTTGGAGAATATTATAAAATAATTATGCAAATAAAATATCAAAATTTAATTTGTAGTTTCTTTCTTCAAAAAAATTCTTACTTCCTTTAGAAAATTTTCTGCATACGCCCCCGTATAAATTTTTTTCGATATTATATAACTTATTAAATTCATGTTGCAAAAGTAAGTTTAATCTTACAATAGCTTAGAAAATATTGAATAAACTCTAAAACTGTGTAATCTACCAGTTTAAATTACTTTTTTGAGTAATTGTTAAAAAAATATTACTAATTATTTTGGGAAAAAAATTATATGTTACATGCAAAAATAATATTAAACTTTGTCGCTTTGAGGTATCCTTGAGGTCGTAAAATCGGTCATATTGGTCAAAAAATAAGGTAATCTCGAGGTCGCAAAATCTGTATTTGGGTTTTTTTTATGAATTGAAAGTAGCAGGAGGCGATAAAAGCACAAAAACAAAAAATATATGTAAGACAAGACCATCATATAGATTACGTTTTTTTCAATATCAAAACTTATTTTTTTCTTAAGTATTGATTGATCTGTTATAATAGGTCTATCCAACCTAAGGGTAAACATTTAAGGAGGCAAGAGATTAACCTTATAACGTAATTGAAATAACTGATAATAATTTTAAAACTAACTACGCTTCTTTCTATAAAAAAAATATTGGAAAAAATATTTATCAACTTTAGGCTCGTCAGCGTCCAAACTGTTTCTGGCTGTGTTTTTTTTTAATTATTTTATATATCAGCTTCAAGTAAATTTATAGCATTAAGGCTAATTTTGTATATATCAAAATTACCAAAAGGCCATCTATTTTTTTTTGAAATGTTTTTATTAATATAAATATAATTTATATTTTGCCATAATACAAGAAATAGAAATTCAACGTAAAATAAAATTTAAAAGACTATCATTTTTACATTGTGTAATATTAGCAACCCTTTCAATGCCGTAAAACGGTAGCAAGTTGAATTAAACTAATTCCGGAAAAAATATAGCACTATGTTAATTACTACTCGAGTAAATAAACAAAATTAATTGTTAAATCTTTCTCATTTTACATAATACACAGGTCTACAAAATGTTATTATGTTCAGCAGTCCGAATAATTCCATAGGTGAACAAAAAAATGGCCGAATATGGCTAACCTCAATCCCTAAAGGAATTGTGAATGCAAGTAACTACATTCAATTTTAATTTAAAATAACCAATTAAATTTATGAGCCTACTACGGAGATCAATGCCATCCGTTTTTTCTAGTCAAATTTAATCAGTCAGCTGTAAACATTGAAAATTTTAGGAAAAAATAAAAAAAAATATTCACAAACAATAATTAATTAAAATTTTTTCATATTCACAACAGCTAAACTGTTAAATTCAAAATTTAAAAAAATATTTTCATTAAAAACCGATAATATATGGTGTCGTATAAGTTTGGACGCCTAATATTCTGTATTATCTAAATGATGATGTAAAAGTTTGTTATACTAAATGTTTTATTTCTCCTTAGTTTAGACGATAAATATTTACAAGGGATTTTTATATAAAAAAGGATTCTCAAAGTTTTGGTTTTTAGGGTAATCTCGATCAGTTGTAAAAAAAAGACCAATTATTCAATATGGACGGATGTAAGGAGCCTAAGCAAGACGATACTAAGTAAAACAAAAAATATTTATGAGATAAGGCTATTGGGATATAATTTTTTAGGTTTTTATAAAACACTTTTCTGTCATTGATATTTTGTGTAATCATTTTGGGACAATTAATATACAATTTTAGTTATATTGCTCCATTTCCATTTTGTCGTGGGTCATTTGTCAAAACAAATTTCTTATATTTAAAGGTTAATCATATTAGCTCAATTTTTTTTTCTTTTAAATCCCCATTCAAAGTAAGTTTTTTGTAAAATCTTTGAAATAATATTTAGTTTGAACGTATTTTTTCACAAAGCTGTTAAATTTATGTCAAAACACCACATGAAATACTTTTCTAAAATAAAATTTAAAAATATTTTACGAATTTTCTAAGAATTTACTTTGCAACTGGCCTAAGAAAAATTACAGCTTCATTTTCACCAACGTCTTTTCATTGAAAATCCTTATTAGCACCTATTTATTTATTTCTATTGTACAATTCTTAGAATATTATTAATATTGAGTTATCTGACTACAAAATATGGCTAAGAAATTTTTGCATTCAATTATGATAAAATTTGATGTTATAAGATTTAATAATTTCGCTTTTAAAATGTCTTTATTTGCATTTTCCTTCAAATTATGGGTCGAACGGTAAAATATCATATTTTGAATTGCCTGTAAAAGGGGTTTAACAAACCATCCTTAAGCTTAAATTAGAGGTAAAATGCTTCAAGATCTTATCTTTTGGGAATATGCACTTAACACCTAAACTAGTACAGAGAACCCCCGTTTAAATCAAACTCAATTTTAATGTAACAGTATTTTGAAGAATAATGCTCAAAATTCTCCTCAGAAAATTCTCCCACGCCTGAACCCCCCAAAAAACACTCCTAATAGTCATCCATCAAGGGGGAATGATAATTTGAAATTTTGAAGAAGCAAAAAAAATGACGTACATATACCATAAATAGAAAATAGCTTGCATTTTGCGCAAAAGGGGGAGGGGATAACCCTGATCTATTAAAACTGCTTCGATAATATGTTTAGCGCCCCACTGAGCGGGAGGAAACAAAATTTATGGAAACCCGTTTCTTAAATGGAGACGTATCCTTGGTCCATTTTCACTTTTTACTTTTGTTTAAAATTGAAGACTGTTTAAATAAAAAATGTACTTGAATGAAAATGCTACCTATAGCACTGGAATATTGGCAATTATATATTTGTTAGCGGTGACCGGTCTAGCCTTGAACTTTGATTTGCTCCTAGTTCTCCATAGAATTCGGAACTCGACCAAGCGGGCCACGTATTACCTTCTCCGGTGCCTGCTGCTCATGGATCTAGCAAAATGTTCGCAGCTGCTGGCAACAGCCTCCGAACATGCCGTACGAAAATGGGATACCCAGGCTAACGATTCCACTTGCCATGCCCTACAATGGATCGGCCGGATGAGTTACGTGGTACGAAACGCAATCACGGCAGAAACTATTTTCCTACTCACGTTTTACATCGTTGACCGGTACATGACGGTTACGCGACCCTTGAGTATTCAATCCATTCGCTCAAGTCTAACTTATAAAAGTATCCCCTGGTTATTTTTCCTATGCATTTTGGCACTCCAAACTCATAATTTCTCAACTATCCGAATTGAGCGAGCAACTCTGCCATCTAATTGTCAAGAAAATGAGACAGCCCTTAATTCACAGCACTATACCTGTGCAGTCACATTCCATATTCAGAGGTATAAGCCTTACCTGGGCGTCGCCACAACAATATTTCACCTATCGTGTCACGTTTTTGTAGTGGTAGCTTGCGTAGCCAGTATCATAAAATACTTTCAAGCTAGGAAACGGCTAGTTTGCAGGAGTAATAAAGTCGGTCCGACAACCGTAACACAATTAGAGTCGCTGTCGCAATTGGTCACTGGCGCAAACAAAGGTCCCCCTGGAAGCTTTATAGGAGAGATACAGGTATTTAACAATGGCCTTACCATATTTCCACTCAATACCTTCACCATTAACACCTTTTTGTATTTTATGTCACGACTTAGTTAGTGCTAAACAGGTTACCTTTAGTCTATTACAAAACGGCATCCCTGTTTAAGTTTTGACTTTTTTTAAGTTTACGGCTAGCTCTTCAGGATTAAGTAAGATGGTCAGTAAGTTACATACCTAAAAATAGGCTCTCAAAAAAATGAACGGCTTTGAGGATCGTTGGCGGTCACAAATCCTAATTTTGACTGTGATATATTTTTTGAAGACACCCGAAAATTTTTTCTATTTGAAGACCGGCTCGGTCTGAATTTACAAACGGTCCGAAAGTTTTATATTGCAAGCTAGTAATTCTTTCAGCTAACCAGGTTCAAAATTTGCTTAATCTAATTGTAAAACTCTCAATCAAGTTAACATGCCCTCAAAGCCGCCCGATCTAACTTGGTGCAATGCTAAGATAATTTTGTTTTATCTAGTTCGTAATCATTGCCGCAAATATATTTGAAGGACTTGGGAAGGGCAAGAAGTTACTCACGAAGTTTAGGGAGAGCCGAAATCTCAAGGCTCAAGCCTCTACCATCAATTTACGGTGGCGTACCGCAAAGAAATCGGTGAGTTTGATGCTGCAGATATTAGGATTTACCGTGCTACAGGTTTTAGAATATGTGCACAACATTGCAACGGGATTTTGTATGATTCATCAAACATCACATCAAAATTATTTCGATCAAAAGTCCGTTCCTTCCTTCAAAAACGAATCTTCATCAACGCAAAATATGCTCGTTTCTGACTTAGCGAGTCATATGGGAGACAGACAAGGGCCTTGCGTATATCTGACCTCGTTTCACGTGATATCGGTAGTGCTGGGAATGCTTCCTTACACCCTTTACCCCCTCATTTTTATCTATTTCGATAAGAATTTATGGTCAATGTATGCTCACGGCCTAAAAAACAAGATTTCAAACTGGGCATTTCTCAAGAATCCTTCCAGCAGAACCATATCCAGTCCACAGACTGATGGCATTTGATTTTGTATATTTTTTGTCAATAAATATTTTTTAATACGATGCTTCATATTTTATAAAATAACATATGAAGTGTTTTGTTTGTTGAAACTTAAATTAAGAATAATCTAGATAAATAACCTAAAATGAAAATAATTGTATCTAACCTCATGTATTCTCAAGGGCGTAGCAAGTTGTAAAGCTTGGGGGGGTTAGGGGGAAGGGTTTAAAAAAAAAAATTTTTCCGCCTTCGGCGGCATAGTGCGGGCATAGTGTTTTTTATGAAGTTTTAACGTGTAATTCGCCGCTTTTCAGGGATTTTGCATTTTTTGGCCGAATTCAATAATTTTTTAGACAAAAATTTTTTTTTGATTTAATTGATTTATGGTGTCCCTATGCCCCCTTTAGAAATCTTTTGCCCCTTTTTTGAAAAGGTTCTGCATACGTCCCTGATCTTTTTAGAGCGCAACAATTGTTCAAAAATATGGAAATTATCTTAATATTTTTATTAAACTAGTATTTTAATTTGAGGGGAAGGGAGATTATAAAGTTAAATATTTAAAAATATTTTAAATGTAATGTAATTTTATATTTAATTAATATTTTAGTTTGGGGGGGGGGGATATCCACTAAAAATTTTCAATTTGGGTGGGATATAGCATGCTTGGAGGGGGTTTTATCCCCAAAACCTCCCCTCTCCCACGCCAATGTGTATTCTTTATTTTCTTTTGCATTTTTTTTCAAAAACAGGAAAATACATATCATGGTTATGGGAAAGCCTTATATTGCCATCAGGTCTAAGAAAAAAACCAGTCAGCCCTTAAAAGAGAATTTATAGGCGATATTTTTAATGAATGCTTTTAAGAAGGGTACCAAAATCCATTTTTTTGTAATAAGAGACTTTATTCTAAAAAGCTTTTTGGGCTTTTTAATATTGGAAATTGACAAGCTCGTGGCCGTTGACAAAAAACTGGGACATTTATGAATACCGGGGTTTAAAGGGAAAAGTTATATTATTCGGGGGCCAAAGGTAGGTATTAATATTGGCGTGGTCCGCGGGGAAAAAGACGGGAATTATTATTAATAGGGCAAATTTGATCATTGGGGAAAAAAGGTCAATTATTTATATACTTAGGCATGGGCATTAAGAATATGATATAATTACTTGTAGATATTTATTTTCAAACAATTTATTAGTCCATTGCATTAAAACAATGTTAATAACCAATATTCCTCATGATTAGTCCCGGCACTCAGCCAAAGCTCCACCAAAAAACTACCTTTAAAAAACGAACTAAAATAATAGTTGTTTTCTTATTTTCTTAGGCTTCGTGTGCGTTGGCACGCGCATGACAGTAATGAATCCCATTCCAACTTTAGAATAAAGAAAAAAGAATTAAAAAAAGCTTTTATGAGTTTTTTTTACCCCTTTTTTCTCCCTTTGGCACAAATTTTTTTTAACTTTGATTGCCGTTTCAATGCCATTAAACGATTAAAAAACACGAGTTTATTGACTGCCGCTCAATGATTTTTACGAACCCTTGAATTTCATAAAAAATATTATCGGATGTTTTTTCTTTTAAAAAATTATTAGGATAAAAATATTTGAATATATATTGAAGGTATTGTTTTAATATATAAAAATATAATAATTATGAAAAAAAGGTTAAACAGTTTATTGGGAATATCTGATATATTAATTAGTTTATAGATTTTTTTAGGTAGAGTTAATTATCATATGATGTAATAGTTAAATTGTATTTTGAATACTAACCTCAACATAACAAAAATTGTTTAGATTATTATTGACTATCAGGGCTTCAACAATGTTAGCATATTAGTTTTATAAATATTAGCACTTAAACATAAGGCCAGGTATTATGGTAATAAAATAGACGAAAGTTACACACCTTTGTGCCAAAATTACCTTATAGGCAACTAAAATTGAAAAAATGTTAAGGCTAAAAAGAATAATTTAAAATGTCATTTTAACACCTTTTGGCATTACGTGGTAGAAATTTAACACCCTATGTATTGATAAAAGTAAAACATTTAAGTTATGGAACAAAAAAATGATATAATGTGTTTAATAACTGTCAAGGTGTAATATTTCCTGGGCTATGTCATCGTAAGTATCGTTGAGTTTTGTTAGATGTGGCTAGGGTTGGGCCATGCCTTACCCTAGGCAGTACAACAGAAGATATTGATTAATCTATATTTAGGTTTATTGGATAAACAAAGAAACACGTGATAAAAATGATAATCTGCAATCATAATAATCATATCTTATCTTGACAATTACCAAAACTTATGAATTTTTTGAATTAAAAGAAAACCATATAAAGGTGCGAAAATTAAAATGAAATATCATTAACTGACCAAACATTATTTATAAATCATCATTAAAACTCTTCACCTATATGAGGAGGTATAATTTAAATTTATATTCATTAACTTTCTTGGCTATGGCCATTAAAAAAGCACATACATATCCATCCAGGGGGCAGGGGGGGGGGGAGGGGGGTGTTATTATCATCACAATATACATGACCCTTTGTCTGGGACTTGATTTTTAAAATATATCAGCAAAAAAAATATTCCACTAAAAACTGTGTCATAAAACTGGCGGGAGCTTTAATAAAAATCAAAAATTTTCCCTCTTTTTTTTTCTCACTAAAAATCGGTCTTGGCTCAGCAGGGATTCCAATTTTACTATAAATTAGTATTTTCTGGGAAAAACTGATTTAAAATCTATCAAACATTCTTAAGGAACCTTCAGGATTTAGTCGTTTTTTAAATTTTACAAATTTAAAAGGGTTTGGTTTTATGATATAGTATTTTTATAGTGATAATGTTCTTATGATTACAGCATATCTCAAATATATATTTGGTTTTTCTTAGTGTCTTTTCTGACTTTGACTTTTTTGCATTAAAATTTGACCAATTTTGACCAAACTTACAGATTTTGCGGCCTCGATAATACCCCAAAGAGATAGTTTATTTTATTATTATACCTGAAACTTAAATTTTCAATATAAAATATTACTGTATATTGAGCTCTTGCATCAATATTTTGGTTATACACTATATTTGACAATTGAGACTTTATTTTGTACTTTCTGTTGTAATAACAAAAATTTAATTTTTTACTCCTTAAAATTCTTTTTTTTCAACATTTGTTTAACAAATATTTAATGTTTATAGTTGACTTAAAAACTTTAATTAGAAAACAAAACGGGTTAAAAGATAGCGGTTTTGGTAGTATTTAGCTTAGAACACAAATAACACAGGTCAACAAATTTTTAATAGTTATGAGCTAAATTCGGAGATCAAACCTGCCATCTTAGAGATTTTCAAATCCGTTTACCTTTATAATATACTTAGCTAATTGGCTATAAACATTGAAAAATTTAGGAAAAATGCCGAAAACAAAAAAGATTCAATAACAAAACTAAGTGAAATTTCTTTTTGCATTTTTGCAACAACTAAACTGTTAAATTTGAACTTTAAATAAAACCTTTATTAACCTATAATTTATCGTATCGATAAGTTTGCATGCGAAATATTTCATATTATCTAATTGCTAGTGTAAGAGCTTGATATACAAAAAATTCTATTTCTCATTTTTTGAGGTGATTAAGTTACAAGGGATCATTATATAAAAAAAGGATTCTTAAATTTTTTATTTTTAGGGTATTCTCGATCTGTCAATTTGGTCAAAAAAGGCCATTTTTTTGATATGACCGATGTAAGGAAGCCGACAGAAACTAAGAAAAACGAAATATTTATATGAGATAAGGTCATCATGAGGATATATTCTTTAATGTTTTCATAAAATTCACGGTTGTGCCATTGATATTTGTTGACTTCTGTAGTCGCTGTGTTATTGGCTAAGTTTAAATGAATATAAATATAAATGTTAAAATTTTTTTAATAAATTTAAAAACGCATCAAGATAAAAACATAATTTAAACCTAAGAGTAAAACCACAAGAGACAAGTGCCGTCTTAGGTATTTCAAATCCATTTGCCGAGTTTCCTAATCGACATTTGTAATTCAGAGCAAATAAATATGTGTAAAAATAAAAAAGTTAAAAGGATATAAGTCAAGCAAATATTAAATATTATTTTTATGTTTGGAGCAGCTAAATTGCTATAAATTTCTTTGTGGCATATTAAGACCACGATTTAACATCAACGCCACTGACTTGCACCATGGTTTAAAGGACAAATTCATTAACTCATCAAACTATATATTTATAATATATATACATGTTATTTCACTCATTTGGACATTGTTTTCATATAATAGTAAAGATTAAATATTATTTGCTTGAATAGTGCTGTTGTGAGTGCTCGGGTGGGGACATTCCAAGTTTTCAGGTATACCAAGGTAAAATGTTTGTTCTGAAAAAAATTTAAATTTTATTAAGAAAAAGGATCTATATGATACTAAATTAAGTAAACGTTAAGCTAAAAACATAGGCAAAAGTATTTTTGTAAAATTTTTAGAGTTTTTGATGAATTTTGGCCGTGCCAAAACAAAGGGTAAGACCCTTAATGTGTTTAAAGGACATGATTAAGCCATTATGGTGACAGAATCAGGTTGGATGTGTAGCCCAGCCCTAAAAACTTAGAAAGGGAAAGTAGATATTTGAAGTTTTAATTTTAGAAATTTTTCTTTTTAGAAAAAAAGGAACCAACCAAACTCTGTATTAAAGGAATAAAACAGCCAGCCAACTTGAGTTATTTTTCTTTTATGGACATTCCTTTTTTTATTTGAAAGAGAACTAAACCAAAAATTGTAGAATTAAAAGGGCTAAAATTAGACCCTTATTTGAAAACCTATTAGAATATTAATGGAACGATTGTTGCCACTCGTTTAATATTGAGGCCCTGATCATCAAGCTTACAAAAACTTTTGATAAGTAGAATTCGAAAGGTAGGGAAACTTTTGGGTTAAGGAAACGGTCCTTTTTACCTCAGAATCACCTTGAAAAAGGAATTATTCGCAATACCATAAAAAAAAGGAAATATTAAAATGTTTTTAAACCAAATATTGGGAACTATTAGTTAATATCAGTGAAGACTTTGTACTAAAATTATTGTTAATGCAAGAAGACCTTATGGTGTTCTGTACGAAACTCTGTTATGATAACACTGGTGTATGATTATTATGTATTGATAGGCAAACTATTTTGATATGACTTAACTTAACCATTTGTATTATACTGCGATTTGCTATTTATGATAGCTGATAAAAGATCATTATGAATTCGTGGTATTGAGAGGACTGATCACATTAAAGATATTTTAACTACACCACCTAAGAAGCCACAAGCCTCCGAGTAACTCTATTTGTGAGGGAAAATATGTAACAGGACAACGATTTAACGCAAAGGCCACTGTCTTACACCATGGTTTAAAGGACAAATTATTTAGCTCGTCAAATTACACAGGTTAACAATTTTTTGAAAGTTATGAGTTAACTACCGAGATCAAACCTGCCATTTTAGGAAATAGTCATTTATAAATATAAAAAATTTTACAAAAAAAAGGCAAAATATAAGATTTAAAACAAAAATAAATAGAATTTTTATTTTTGAATATATTAACCGATAATATATGGTGTCGTATTTAAGTTTGACGCAAAATATTTTGTATTATCTAAATGCCGATGTAAGAGCTTAAAACACTAATAAAATTTATTTTAAAAATAAGTTACAAGGGATATTATGCAATGTAGATTTCTAAATATCTTTTTTTAGGGTATATATAGATCAGTCAATTTGGTCAAAAAAGCCATTTTTCGTTCTAGCCAGATCTGAGGAGCTTAAGACAAGAAACTAATAAAAACGAAAAATATACATAAGATTAGGCCATCAAAGGGATGCATTTTTGTATATTTTAATAAAATTCACGTTTTTGACATTTATATTTGTTGACATATGAAAACATGGTAATTTAGTCACTTTGTCATTGTTTTTAAATCACCATAAATCTTCCTTTTTCTGTTTGTTACACTCTTCTTCAAATAATATTTTTATTTATAACAAATAATATAATGTATTTGATCGTCTCTGTGTAACCTAAATGTTGATGTAAAAGGTTATAATTAAATAGTTATTTCTCATTATGAACAAAAATTATAGGTCACGACACGACTTTAAAGAAATTTTTTATCTAAGTTCTTTTCTGTTGGTAATGCGCTTATCAATGGCTCGTATATTATTGCCTTGATGGGTAAATTTGATTTTCTATTCAAAACTAGATTTTAGACAAACATTTTATAAGTCTCTGTCTTAATTTATGGGTTTCTTATCATAAACTTATTTCTCAAGTTTTTTTTTGTTTTGAATTATCAAAAAAAATGTATACAATATACTGGATGGTAATCATTAAAAAACATTTCCTCCTTCTGCATTCGAATGCAATTACGGAACGACATTCAAAACAGAAACAGATATTTTTGTATTAGCTGACCTATTAATTAATTTTCAAGTTCTTTTTGATTAAATTTTAATGTTATTTTTGTTTAAAAACTATTTTTTTGTATATTTGCTAAGGCATGGCAGGTTGCTTCCTAATACATTTTATTTTTCGTTCTCAAAATTTTTTTAAAACAAGATATAAATCCTTGTATGGTATTTATATGTGATGCTATTAGCTTCAATATGTTCTTTAAAAAATTATAATTAAAATAATTATTTTTTAACCTTATTAGAAATCATTTTTTTCCTAAGGGCATGTGCAAAGTGAGTTTTTATTTTCGTAAAATTTTAAAAATTCTGAAAATTTTAAAAATTTATTTTTTTTGCAAAATTTTTAAAATATTTTATTTTAAAAAAGGCATTTTATGTGCATATACTAGATATGACAACTTTTTAAAAATTTGCGTTTTATTTCAATAAAATATTTTTTTTAAATTTTATAAATTTTACAAAAATAAAAACTCACTTTGCTCGTGCCCTAAAGTGAGTTGGTTTAAGCCATGTCTAATTTCCTTAAAATTTTTCCGGAAAAAGAAAAATACATGATGAATTATGGTTTTGTCTTAAGACCTGCCAGAGATTTTTAAATCCGTGTATTATGGTTAATTCTTTTTGCATTTATGCCTGGGCGTTGGATATGGATTGAGCAATCACACAATAATAACAATTGTACGTAACTATAGACAATATTATCAAATTGATAACTTTAATTATGAATCTAACAAAAACGGGGGATTGCATTACACAGGTCAACAATTTTTTGAGAGTTATGAGTTAACTACAGAGATCAAGTCTGCTATCTTAGGAAAATATCAAATCGGTTTTTCGTTTTTCCTAATCAAACTTAATTAGTCAGTTATAAACATTGAATATTTTAGAGAAAAAGGTTAAAAAAGAAAAAAGATTAAAAAACGAAAATAAATTAAAATTTTATTTTCGCAAATTTACAATAGTTAAACTTTTAATCTAAAATTCAAATAATATTTTCATTAAAAACCTATAATAAGTCGTTTCGTATTTAAGTTCGGACGCGAAATATTTTGTATTATCTAAATGCCGAAGAGCTTGATATATTTATAAAAAAAATTTTCCATTATTTGTGATAAAAAATATAAGTTAGAAGGGATTTTAATATGCAAAAAAAATTGTTAATTTTTTTATAGGGTATATTTAGACCTGTCAATTTGGTCAAAAAAGGCCATTTTTCGTTAAAGACAGATCTAAGAAGCCAAAGACAACTATGAAAAATCAAAAACATATATGAGATTAGGCCATCGTGGGGATGCGTTCTTTTATGTTCTCACAATAATCTCGTTCCTGATATAATTATTTGTTGACCTGTGTTATAGTTATGTGTTTAGGTGATCTATTCAGAAATTAACCAAACATAATTAATGCTATAAGGTACCAAAACTCTTCTAAAAATTAGTATATACAATATTTTATTTTTAATTATTTGATTCATATCTTAATATAATATACATCCTGTCTTTTTAAATTTATTAAATATATTTAACATTGTTGTTAATTATTATTGAACTATATAGGTGCTGGTTTTATTTAAAAATAAAATTTTTTTTTTGATATTAACAAATTTTATTAGGGCACGTGTAAAGTGAGTTTTTATTTTCGTACATTTTAAAAAAATTTAAAAAATTTTAGTTTGTAATAAAAAGCAATTTTTAAAAGTTGCCAAACACATTTAATGCTTTTTGTGAAATTAGATTAACATTGATTTTTTAAATTTTGCAAAAATAAAAATAACTTTTCACGCGCCCTTAGGGCGAAAAGTGCCTTTTTTTAAATAGGTTTTCGAAATATAACATATTAGCAGGTGGCCAAATATTTTTTCGAAATGTAGGAGAGCATGCAAAGTAATAGATCAATGTTTCTAAGGCGGCAATATTGTCAAATTCCAATTTTTTTTGACTATATAGAATCTTTTAGTGTTGTCCTGATGAGAATTTGTGCAAATACTTTTTCTGCTTTCAGACAATTTTTATTAGATTTTGTAGACTCTATTTTTATTTGTAATTCCATATGGAGATAAAAAAATTTGTTATACCAAAATTTTTTGTTACCAATTAAAATAATGGATGCCTTTCGCCTGATGCAATGTTTTATTTAAACATATATATATTTAAAATTTATTTTGTAAACACATGTGTATTAAAAATATTATTATTAAAATGTTATTTTTTGGTTAGTGTTTTACATAAGGTAGCGAAATAAAGAACAAAGAGAAAAATTATTCAGAAAACATATAAATGCCAAATTCTTCCACAAACACCAACACAGTTGCCAACGGCAGTGACTAGAAGTTTTGCTTTTTTTTCTCACTTTAACAAAAGATTGCACAAACATTGCCCATAAATTTTTATCGAAATATACAAATACGATGGGGTACAGGGTATGCGGTAGCATCCCTAATATAAAAGACACCAAATAAAACGTGTTAATGCAATTGAAAGAAGAGCCGATCCAATTGACTGCTGTAGTCTCTGCTACAAACTTATTCGACGGATCATTAACATCGCCTCCATTTTCTATCGTAAAAGATATGGGACTTGAAACTGACCCGTTTTCCTCCCGACGAACCAATTTGTGGATCGTACGGAAGCTTATCGCGATAAGACGAATGACCTCGGGGACTTGAAGCATAGTGAATCCCATAATTTGTAGCATTAGGCTGACCGATTTTTTTGACGTCTGCCACCGTAGATTGACGAGCCTTTTACGTTGGGAGTTGCCGTTCTTTTGTGTCGAAAACAGGCGTTGTCCTTTACGTATTTGATCGAATATGATTGGGCCGATCAATATAAACTATATAATCATAAACATATATTAACATATTTAAAACGGTCCTTTTACATTTAGTATTTTAAAATTCTGCACCACACGGATTTAGAGATACAAACGTACAAAAAATGTATTTTCGTTAAAACTAAGTTTTTCTACCGAATTTAAATGAAAATTAAATACGACCAAATTAATTAAAAATTTCTGACACAACGCCGTTCTTGTTAAATTGCTAATTTAAGTAGTTAGAAAACTATTTCAAATTTTTACCTAGCATTATTATTTTTTATGTAATTCAACAAAATAAAAAAAAAATAATTTACATTTTGTACTGACAAATATGGGTTTTAACGTGCACTTTAAAGGGTTTGCAAAATGCCTTTAGGTAGTTCTTGTCGGCTCATATAGCTCAGTGGCAAACCTTCTGTCTTAGACGCACAGGAGGTTGCGAGTTCGAATCCGTGCACAGTATAGCTTTTTTCTTTAAGAAAAATACTATACAAGTGTAACCACTTTGAAGCTTCTGAGTCGCCTTCTTAGGCAGCAGGTCCTAACTGACATGTCTAAAGGTAAGAGCCTAGGCTATAAACCTAGGTCGCCGGCGTGTAAAAGCAATTCTTACTATTTAACCCGTGGCCCCCCATAAATGGGGAAGGGTATGTGCTCAAACCAATTTGCTTTTTTAGGTAGCGTTTAAACTCAATTTTAGGCGCGTCCATATAAATGTATATTAAAAGAAAGAAACTTTTTTTCTATTTCCTTTTTTAATTTTTTTTTAAAAATGAATATAAAAATACACGAGTTATGGCAAAAGACATTTTGCAATGTTGCCTTGGCGGATTGAACACGTTAAAAACTCATTTTGACAGTTCAACATTGTGTTACACAGATCAATAAATTTTTGAAAGTTAAGAGCTAACTAAGGAAATCAAATCTGCCATCTTGCTTATTTTCAAATCCGTTTTGCAAAATATTTTGTGTTATCCATTTTAATGTACGAGCTTAACATATTATTAAAATTTATTTCTCATTTTTTCTGATGATAAATTTAAAAGAGATTTTTATTTGAACAAAACTTTCTCTTTTGAGTTAATTGAGAGCTGTCAATTTGGTCAAAACCATTATTCGCTATGGAAGGAACCAAGGAGCCGAAGGGTAAAAAAACAAAAACAAAAACGGAAAATATCTTTGAGATAAAGCTATCATGGAGATGCATGATTTTTAAATTTAATAAAACGTTCATACTTTTAACCTGTGTTATACAAAATAAACCTTTCACAAGACACGACCTAAATTGTATTTTTAGCAATGTTACCTTCTTTTTATCCTCAAATATGTGCTATAAATTTTAAACCCGTGTAATTTAAAAGCTATTGACAAATGATGTGAATTTACTTGTATTCCCAATAAGTTGCCACTACCCCCGTTAATAGCTCGATCTCGCACCATTATTTTAGAGGGTCCGCCGGAGCTGTTTTAAGGGACTGACCCTATTATTGTTCCCAATCCTTTTCCGTGCCTGGAAGTATTTTATTATGCTAGCTAAGCAAGCCAATAATATGAAGAAATGACACGAAAGGACCAGGCCCGTTACAGAAACTCCGAGGTAGGGCTATAACTTTGCACGTGAATGCTCACCTGGCAAATGTAATGTTGGCCATCTTCCACACGATGGTGTGCGATTGATGCGTTGTTTGTTGAAAAATTATTTCTGCCAGGAATGAGCCCAAAAGGTATCCGGTTGATCAAGATTGATCTAAAATGGTGACTCTGGAGCGCACCGGCGCCCAGAAAGAATAGCCAAGGGAAAACTCGATAAGTGAGACTCGAGCGAATGGACCGAATTACAAGAGGCCGCGTGACTGTAAAGTACCGGTCGATAACGTAAAAAAAGTGAGAATAGCTATAGTTTCGATAGTTATGGTGTTGCGTAGGATATAACTAATTCGGCCAATCCATTGCAGGGATTGACAAGTAGAATTCTTCGGCATACGTGTCCCATTTTCGTATCCCGTGTTCGAATGCAGTTATTTGAAGCTGTAAGCACTTGACGAGATTCACGAAGAATAAGCATCGTAAGAGATAATACGGCGCCCGTTGGCCACCGACCTCCGTTTCCCTCGGAGTACCAAGAGTAATTGAATATTTAGGAAAATTCCTAGACTCGTTAATATGCATATAAATACAATAATGCCAGTGCTATAAGTGTCATAATCATTCGACATTGTTGTAGAGACGTGGAATAAAATTTAAATATCTAAATAGAAAGTAGGGGTAGCAGATTAGGGGACTCTTGCTGTTTTAATTGCTAGAAATAAGACTTAAAAATTTTTTAAGAAAAGGCAAATTCTTTTATTTTCCGCTAGGCTGTGAATTATACATGTAGGCCATCTCATAAATTATTATCCATCTGTCAATTTGATATGTATAACGTCTTTGGTACAATTCCCAGGAACCCATTTCACCATTTCGCCTACGAGACTAGTCAATAGTATTCCTTAATCACAGTAAATCAAAAATTTACCCCGTCTCAATATAACTCATTAATGAGCCCTCCGCATTAAAATTTTATAAGAATTCTGGTACAAAAACAATGCTTGGAATTAAAAGGTATGTTTTCTGCGAAACATAGGCAAATCTTCGCTATCTCCTGCCCAAGAACTAAGTCCGAACTAACCCTTTGTATCAGGGGAATTCAGAATATCCAAAATTTAGTACTCTTTTTTTTAGCTGTAGCAGTAGTTTTTTGTAGGCTTTTAAAAAACTGCCAAAATACTTCACATTTGATTGAGATGAGAGCAAATAATAAATAAGCGCTTGTGAATATAATAAAAATGATTTTTGCGTCAGAATTTTAGCCAACGCCTCAGATTTTTGTTCGGTGTCAAAATCGAAATTTTTTAATTTTTGGGGTATTTTTGGCTTCTATATTATAAAACCTAGGGGTGGTAACAAAATTTTAAAAATATATTTGGATATCATTAACGTAGGGCGTTTAAAATTTTTTTTTATAATATTTAAATTTTTAAATTTTTTATTTTTATAAAATTAGTAGTTTTTGTCATAAAATCGGTTTTTTGATCCTAAATAACCTGAAAGCTGCTAACAATTATAGAAAATTACCCTCTTTTGGATATGTTTTTTTATGAGAAATCTGAATATGCCAATACATTTTTTGAAAATTAATAGTTGAAAAAATTTAAAAAAAAATTTTCTGAACTTTGGACGCGGTCTAATAAATTGGGGTCATTGGAAAAAAAAATAAGCCTTGTTATTACAAGAAAATTCCCTACACCCGAAAAATCGTTTATGTTTTTTTTGTTGTCCAGTGTTATCATGCAATTTAATCTATATAAGTCAAAATTTGATTTAGTAATTATTTCTCTTGTAAATTAAGACATTTGACAAGCGAGAGAATCCAAATTTGAGTGATCCGTAATATGGTAATATATTTATATTTACAAAATACTCATTCAGATCTCATTCAGTTTTTCCAAATAATTCTTAGGAATGTCAAAAATCTTGGAACCTTCTACATAAAACGTGATTTTAACAAAAAGTCGTCAATGTTTATTTATTATTAGCATTAAAAATATTTTTTTGAAATAAAATTTTTTACAAACTAAAGAAAAAATATATAAAATTTTTGGTCAAATATTTAAAATTAGGTTTAAACGCGCCGTATACTTAAGGTAAGAGCTGGGGAAAAGCACATATCTACAATCATTATACCGTATTTTTCAAAATTTTGACAAAAAAATAGGAAGATTAATTACAAATAAACGCAAAATTTTTGTAAGAAATAAGATCTCTTTTGAATCGCTTAAAACTATTTTTTAGTATTTTCTTTACAAAAAATTTAAAATAGAGTGTAGCCAAAAAAATTGGCTTTTTCTCAGCTCTGCTAAATACTTATTGACTTGGTTATACCTTACGATTAAAAAACAATAAAAACATCTGTCCTTATGCGTTTAAGGCATTTATATGGCGCCGGGTTGCAATATGTATTTTAAATATCCATGTTTCTATGTGTTATCATAATTTTGAAAAGAAAATAAACGGTTTAATTAATAAGTGAGATTTTATTTTCCCAAACATTATAAAATTATGATTTACTTAATTTTTTAGAAATTAAAATATACCATAATTTTTTATTTTTCAAAATAATGTATTTTTTCTAAAACTATATTTAGCTAATACTTGTAAAAAAAAGTCTTCATAAAATATTATTTTTGGAAAAATTTTTAAATTTTGGGAAAAAATAAAAGACACTCACGTTACAATTTGTATGCGCAGAAGCGGCAAAATTCTTTATGTTTATAGATTAGTTTTTGAGCTATCGTTTATTTTAAGTTGCCTATCTAAAATGTCATCAACATAAACAAGAATAAGTTGAGGTTAAATAGTACGAGTGCATTTAAAGATGGTTAAATTTTTTTTGAAAATTTAAAAAATTTTATCCTATTTAAAGCTAACTAATAATTAGGAATGGCAGCTATTTGTAAATATTGCAAAAAAAAATTTTTTTTTAGTTTATTTTTTTAATATTTTTAAACGTACCTTAAGCTGTGGGATCTCCTGAAATTAAAATTTCTTAAATAATGTTTTGCTATCAATAGCGTCCAAGGCAATAATACCAACAAATGAGTAAGCAGATTCATGTTAATCAATATTTGGAAAAGAAATTAAGAAATGATTTTTAACATTATTCATCGATTATTTGAATCGGTAGGTGGTGAGATCTGTTAATTATTAAATTTATTTTTAGAAAATTTTTTTGGCAAAAATTATCGAAATTACTGCAACTGTCCTCATGTCAAAATGTTGTTTTATAAATGGAATAGTTAAGCCGTTTTGTGCTGGGAAAAAGTATTAATTTTGAATTATTTTATAAATAATTGCAAAAAAATATTTTAAAGATCGCGTCCAAGATTTTATTCGTTTTAAAAGAGAAATTTTTTTAATAAAAAAAGGATTTTTTAGTTTTCAATATTAAAAAAAAATTTTTTTCAATGAGTGCCTTTAATTTATGCTCAAAATTAAAATGTTTAATATAGTTTTTCAAACCATGGATATAAAAACACATAAATTATGGCTTTATAAAGGCATTGTTGTCTTATTGCTTTGGCGCCATTGAAACAACAACTTAAAAACGAGCTTTGGTCGGGGAAGCCCAATGTTTCATATTTTAAAGGAAAAAAACAATTTCATTCCACGAGACACGATCTAATGCCAAGTTCTGTGAGAAACAGGCTTGAGAGTTCCGCCCACACCTTTTCCTATTTAGGGGCTTAATAACACCCGTTTAGAGCTTCGACTCTTTTTAATTTCGAGCAAGGAAGCTGATATTCCAGACGGGTTCAAGATAGGAAGATTTGTTCGCACGCTGAATTAGGGTCTCTTACTTTATCAAGGCCACTCAGCATTTTCAAAGTGAAAACTGCCTACGCATACGAATTTGAACACAAGCCTCGTGCGCGTGTAAACCATGAATAAAAATTTTGGGTGTTTTAATTTTCTGCAAACTTTTTGCCGATCGAAGGGAGGCGGCTGATAATCCATTGAGTCTTGGCCTTTTTTTTTTTATTTCTAGTAGCGCCACCGTTTTTCATGGCCGCGTTACAGGTTTATATCATCAAGTTTATTTATTACAAAAATCGAAAATCTCAATCTATTGGCGAAGTGATGCGAAAGGTCAGCTCTTTCACTTAGCAAAATCAATATTTTTTTGCAATTTTAATATAAGGAATGTTAGCATACGTTCTCAATGCCGTGCTTAAAGACTCGAGCCACTAAATAGGGCATTCAAGCCGTCGACGTTAATAATTTAAGCATAGATTTTTGGTAAAAAATTGACGGTTCCAACTTCCAAAATTCATTATAAAGTTATTCGACTCAACGAAGATGTTTTTGTTTAGCGAGGGGCCCGTCGAAAACATTAAATCTTTTAACTCATACCATGATATCAAACCCCGGAATAGTACAGCATGCGGACTTCACAACTCTGGAAAACGAAGCGATTCAAGGGCAGAGTTACTCACATGCTGTAACAATGGCCTTGACCCTCACGATCTTTGGAGGAGACGGTATACCCGTCAGGGCATAGCCCTATTAAATATTAATTTGGGTTTAGAAACTTAGAGCAGAGCTATATGGAGAGCTTTTGACTAAACTCCGTTTTTGTGTTTTTTTTAAACTAAATAAAAGAGAGAAAAAAAAAGAAATTATTCAATTACGTATTTTTGTCATTTTTCTAATCATTTTTCAGTTTTTTCCAATTATAAAAAAACAGATTAACGATCATTTAAAATCCGACAACTTGTAAAAAAATATATATAGAGAAAAATTACAATTTTTACATGTAACAGATCTAGCTTTATATTGACTCGAATAAAAATAGATCAAAACAAAGATTAAAACAAGTATTAATACGACAGCGCCTTGAAAGGACTTCAGATCTCGTTGACCATTAAAGAAGTTTATAAATTTTTTATTTAAAGAAATAAATTTAATTTCCATACCTTAGTGATCTGATTAAGAAAAATTTTAAGATTCTTAGGATATATCTATCAAATATCCACAGCATCCATAGTCAAAATATTTTTTTTAAGCTCAAATCATTTCAAATATTTAAAAATAATGGTTTGTACAAATTTTGCATGAATTTGATAACGTACTTACATTTACAATTAAATGTGATAATATATTAAGGGAACCTTCAGATCCCTCAAAAACTAAATTTTATTAGTTATATATTCTCATTATCCTGGCTGAGAATTCTTAAACTTGGGGGGTAGTTCCCCAAGACGCAACAGGAAAATGGAATTACCCGCAAGCCTCGAGTTTTGGCACGGTTATAAAACGCCTGCATGCCGTAATATTCTACGAGAATGCGGCGTCTTCAGTTTAATGATGGATAGTATGGTATTGGGGGAGATACGCTTAAAAACGCTTCTGAGCCTAGGATTAATAATCGTTACGGCATAGCAATTCCAATGCCTCTCACTAAAAAAGTATATAAATCTAGTAAAAACCCACCAAGATGTAGGTAAAAACATATCATAATATTTATTTGTCCCATTTTCAAACAAATACATAAATTATTCGAACGGGTATGGCCAGGAGTTTTAAAACGCTACTTTTGTAATCGCGGAGCAGAAGCTCTTCACTTTCCACAGGGATTCGTGATACTTAGCTACGTTGTATGCATATTCCTGATTTCAAAGAACGGTTTTGAGTAAGGTTTCTTTCGTAATGTTTGGAGTACTTTTTGATGTTTTTTCCCTCCCCTTGGAATTGATAGTATTTTCGGCAGCCTCATTCGTAAGTTTGTCCAGGTAAGCTGGATAACTAACATTTGTGGGAAGAGTTATATCGTTACCATCTTTATCCGACGTCTTTAAATTATTTTTCTATTATTAACAAATTAATATGCAAAGTTTTATAAATTTTAGTAGATTTATTGGTATTTTTTATGGGTCAA
>CM060245.1:7081560-7105670 GCA_030555515.1 Acutogordius australiensis
TGGAGCAGCTAAATTGCTATATAAATTTCTTTGTGGCATATTAAGACTACGATTTAACATCAACGCCACTGACTTGCACCATGGTTTAAAAAAAGGACAAATTCATTAACTCATCAAACTATATATTTATAATATATATATACACATGTTATTTCACTCATTTGGACATTGTTTTCATATAATAGTGCAAGATTAAATATTATTTGCTTGAATAGTGCTGTTGTGAGTGCTCGGGTGGGGACATTCCAAGTTTTCAGGTATACCAAGGTAAAATGTTTGTTCTGAAAAAAATTTAAATTTTATTAAGAAAAAAGGATCTATGTGATACTAAATTAAGTAAACGTTGAAGCTAAAAACATAGGCAAAAGTATTTTTGTAAAATTTTTAGAGTTTTTTGATGAATTTGGCCGTGCCAAAACAAAGGGTAAGACCCTTAATGTGTTTTAAAGGACATGATTAGAGAACATTATGGTGACAGAATCAGGTTGGATGTGTGGCCAGCCCTAAAAACTTAGAAAGGGAAAGTAGATATTTGAAAGTTTTAATTTTAGAAATTTTTTCTTTTAGAAGAAGGAACCAACCAAACTCTGTATCCCTAAAGGAATAAAACAGCCAGCCAACTTGAGTTATTTTTTCTTTTATGGACATTCCTTTTTTATTTGAAAGAGAACTAAACCAAAAAATTGTAGAATTAAAAGGGCTAAAATTAGACCCTTATTTGAAAACCTACTAGAATATTAATGGAACGACTGTTCCCCGTTTAATATTGAGGCCCTGATCATCAAGCTTACAAAAAACTTTTGATAAGTAGGAATTCGAAAGGTAAGGGAAACTTTGGGTTAAGGAAACGGTCCTTTTTACCTCAGAATCACCTTGAAAAAGGAATTATCACATTACCTTAAAAAAAGGGAATATTGGAATGTTCTTAAATTAAATATTGGACACTATTAGTTAATATCAGTGAAGACTTTGTACTAAAATTATTGTTAATGCAAGAAGACCTTATGGTGTTCTGTACGAAACTCTGTTATGATAACACTGGTGTATGATTATTATGTATTGATAGGCAAACTATTTTGATATGACTTAACTTAACCATTTGTATTATACTGCGATTTGCTATTTATGATAGCTGATAAAAAGATCATTATGAAGATTCATAGGTATTGAGAGGACTGATCACATTAAAGATATTTAACTACACCACCTAAGAAGCACAAGCCTCCGAGTAACTCTATTTGTGAGGGAAAATATGTAACAGGACAACGATTTAACGCAAAGGCCACTGTCACTTACACCATGGTTTAAAGGACAAATTATTTAGCTCGTCAAATTACACAGGTTAACAATTTTTTGAAAGTTATGAGTTAACTACCGAGATCAAACCTGCCATTTTAGGAAATAGTGATTTATAAATATAAAAAATTTTTACAAAAAAAAGGCAAAATATAAGATTTAAAACAAAAATAAATAGAATTTTTATTTTGGAATATATTAACCGATAATATATGGTGTCGTATTTAAGTTTGACGCAAAATATTTTGTATTATCTAAATGCCGATGCTTAAGAGCTTAAAACACTAATAAAATTTATTTTAAAAATAAGTTACAAGGGATATTATGCAATGCTAGATTTCTAAATATCTTTTTTTTAGGGTATATATAGATCAGTCAATTTGGTCAAAAAAGCCATTTTTCGTTCTAACCAGATCTGAGGAGCTTAAGACAAGGAAACTAATAAAAACGAAAAAAATATACGTAAGATTAGGCCATCAAAGGGTTACATTTTTGTATCTTTTAATAAAATTCACGTTTTTGACATTTATGTTGTTGACATATGAAACATGAAGTTAATTTAGTCACTTTGTCATTGTTTTTAAATCACCATAAATCTTCCTTTTTCTGTTTGTTACACTCTTCTTCAAATAATATTTTTATTTATAACAAATAATATAATGTATTTGATCGTCTCTGTGTAACCTAAATGTTGATGTAAAAGGTTATAATTAAATAGTTATTTCTCATTATGAACAAAAATTATAGGTCACGACACGACTTTAAAGAAATTTTTTATCTAAGTTCTTTCTGTTGGTTAAATGCGCTTATCAATGGCTCGTATATTATGCCTTGATGGGTAGGGAATTTGATTTTCTATTCAAAACTAGATTTTAGACCAAACATTTTATAAGTCTCTGTCTTAATTTATGGGTTTTCTTATCATAAACTTATTTCTCAAGTTTTTTGTTTTGAATTATCCAAAAAAATGTAGCACAATATACTGGATGGTAATCATTAAGCAACTTTCCTCCTTCTGCACAATGCAAATACGGAACGATGTTCAAAACAGAAACAGATATTTTTGTAGTAGCTGACCTATTAATTAATTTTCAAGTTCTTTTTGATTAAATTTTAATGTTATTTTTGTTTAAAAACTATTTTTTTGTATATTTGCTAAGGCATGGCGGTTGCTTCAAATAATACATTTTATTTTCGTTCTCAAAATTTTTTTAAAACAAGATATAAATCTTTGATTTGGTATTTACTATGTGATGCTTATTAGCTTCAATATGTTCTTTAAAAAATTATAATTAAAATTATTATTTTTTAACCTTATTAAAAATCATTTTTTCCTAAGGGCAATGTGCAAAGTGAGTTTTTATTTTCGTAAAATTTTAAAAAATTCTGAAAATTTTAAAAATTTATTTTTTTTGCAAAATTTTTTAAAATATTTTATTTTAAAAAAGGCATTTATGTGCATATACTAGATATGACAACTTTTTAAAAATTTGCGTTTTATTTCCAATAAAATATTTTTTTTAAATTTTATAAATTTTACAAAAATAAAAGCTCCACTTTGCTCGTGCCCTAAAGTGAGTTGGTTTAAGCCTGTCTAATTTCCTTAAAATTTTTCCGGAAAAAGAAAAATACATGATGAATTATGGACTTTGTCCTAAGAGCTGCCAGGGATTTAAATCCGTGTATTATGGTAACTTTTGCGTTTATGCCTGGGCGTTGGATCCAACTGGATTGAGCTGTAATCACACAATAATAACAATTGTACGTAACTATAGACAATATTATCCAAATTGATAACTTTTAATTATGAATCTAACAAAAACGGGGGATTACATTTCTAGGTCAACAATTTTTTTGAGAGTTATGAGTTAACTACAGAGGTCAAGTCTGCTATCTTAGGAAAATATCAAATCGGTTTTCGTTTTTCCTAATCAAACTAATTAGTCAGTTATAAACATTGAATATTTTAGAGAAAAAAGGTTAAAAAAGAGAAAAAAGATTAAAAAACGAAAATAAATTAAGATTTTATTTTCGCAAATACACATGAGTTTTAAAGAGCACCCTTTTAATCTAAAATTCAAATAATATTTTCATTAAAAACCTAATGTCGTTTCGTATTTAAGTTCGGACGCGAAATATTTTGTATTATCTAAATGCCGAAGAGCCTGATATATTTTATAAAAAAAATTTTTCCATTATTTGTGATAAAAAATATAAGTTAGAAGGGATTTTAATATGCAAAAAAATTGAATTTTTTTATAGGGTATATTAGGACCTGTCAATTTGGTCAAAAAGGGCGATTTTTCGTTAAAGGGTGATCTCGAAGCCAAAGACTAACTATGAAAAATCAAAAACATATGAGAGATTAGGCCATCGTGCGGGGATGCGTTCTTTTATGTTCTCACAATAACTCGTTCCTGATATAGTGGCTTTTCGGCTGCCTGTGTTATGGATTATGTGTTGGAGGTGATCTATTCAGAAATTAACCAAACATAATTAATGGTATAAAAAGGTACCAAAACTCTTCTAAAGTTAGTATATACAATATTTTATTTTTAATTATTTGATTCATATCTTAATATAATATACATCCTAACTTTTTAAATTTATTAAATATATTAACACATTGTTGTTAATTATTATTGAACTATATAGGTGCTGGTTTATTTAAAAATAAAATTTTTTTTTTGATATTAACAAATTTTATTAGGGCACGTGTAAAGTGAGTTTTTATTTTCGTACATTTTAAAAAAATTTAAAAAATTTTAGTTTGTAATGAAAAGCAATTTTTAAAAGTTGCCAAACACATTTAATGCTTTTTGTGAAATTAGATTAATATTAATTTTTTAAATTTTGCGAAAATAAAATAACTTTCACTCGCCCTTAGGCGAAAAAGTGCCTTTTTTTAATAGGTTTTCGAAATATAACATATTAGCAGGTGGCCAAATTTTTTTTAGAAATGTAGGAGAGCATGCAAAGTAATAGATCAATGTTTCTAAGGCGGCAATATTGTCAAATTCCAATTTTTTTGACTAGAGAGAATCTTTTAGTGTTGTCCTGATGAGAATTTGTGCAAATACTTTTTCTGCTTTCAGACAATTTTTATTAGATTTTGTAGACTCTATTTTTATTTGTAATTCCATATGGAGATAAAAAAATTTGTTATACCAAAATTTTTTGTTACCAATTAAAATAATGGATGCCTTTCGCCTGATGCAATGTTTTATTTAAACATATATATATTTAAAATTTATTTTGTAAACACATGTGTATTAAAAATATTATTATTAAAATGTTATTTTTTGGTTAGTGTTTTACATATAGGTAGCGAAATAAAGAACAAAGAAAAATTATTCAGAAAACATATAAATGCCAAATTCTTCCACAAACACCAACACAGTTGCCAACGGCAGTGACTAGAAGTTTTGCTTTTTTTTCTCACTTTAACAAAAGATTGCACAAACATTGCCCATAAATTTTTATCGAAATATACAAATACGATGGGTACAGGGTATGCGGTAGCATCCCTAATATAAAAGACACCAAATAAAACGTGTTAATGCAATTGAAAGAAGAGCCGATCCAATTGACTGCTGTAGTCTCTGCTACAAACTTATTCGACGGATCATTAACATCGCCTCCATTTTCTATCGTAAAAGATATGGGACTTGAAACTGACCCGTTTTCCTCCCGACGAACCAATTTGTGGATCGTACGGAAGCTTATCGCGATAAGACGAATGACCTCGGGGACTTGAAGCATAGTGAATCCCATAATTTGTAGCATTAGGCTGACCGATTTTTTGACGTCTGCCACCGTAGATTGACGAGCCTTTTACGTTGGGAGTTGCCGTTCTTTTGTGTCGAAAACAGGCGTTGTCCTTTACGTATTTGATCGAATATGATTGGGCCGATCAATATAAACTATATAATCATAAACATATATTAACATATTTAAAACGGTCCTTTTACATTTAGTATTTTAAAATTCTGCACCACACGGATTTAGAGATACAAACGTACAAAAAATGTATTTTCGTTAAAACTAAGTTTTTCTACCGAATTTAAATGAAAATTAAATACGACCAAATTAATTAAAAATTTCTGACACAACGCCGTTCTTGTTAAATTGCTAATTTAAGTAGTTAGAAAACTATTTCAAATTTTTACCTAGCATTATTATTTTTTATGTAATTCAACAAAATAAAAAAAAATAAATTACATTTTGTACTGACAAATATGGGTTTTAACGTGCACTTTAAAGGGTTTGCAAAATGCCTTTAGGTAGTTCTTGTCGGCTCATATAGCTCAGTGGCAAACCTTCTGTCTTAGACGCACAGGAGGTTGCGAGTTCGAATCCGTGCACAGTATAGCTTTTTTCTTTAAGAAAAATACTATACAAGTGTAACCACTTTGAAGCTTCTGAGTCGCCTTCTTAGGCAGCAGGTCCTAACTGACATGTCTAAAGGTAAGAGCCTAGGCTATAAACCTAGGTCGCCGGCGTGTAAAAGCAATTCTTACTATTTAACCCGTGGCCCCCCATAAATGGGGAAGGGTATGTGCTCAAACCAATTTGCTTTTTTAGGTAGCGTTTAAACTCAATTTTAGGCGCGTCCATATAAATGTATATTAAAAGAAAGAAACTTTTTTTCTATTTCCTTTTTTAATTTTTTTTTAAAAATGAATATAAAAATACACGAGTTATGGCAAAAGACATTTTGCAATGTTGCCTTGGCGGATTGAACACGTTAAAAACTCATTTTGACAGTTCAACATTGTGTTACACAGATCAATAAATTTTTGAAAGTTAAGAGCTAACTAAGGAAATCAAATCTGCCATCTTGCTTATTTTCAAATCCGTTTTGCAAAATATTTTGTGTTATCCATTTTAATGTACGAGCTTAACATATTATTAAAATTTATTTCTCATTTTTTCTGATGATAAATTTAAAAGAGATTTTTATTTGAACAAAACTTTCTCTTTTGAGTTAATTGAGAGCTGTCAATTTGGTCAAAACCATTATTCGCTATGGAAGGAACCAAGGAGCCGAAGGGTAAAAAAACAAAAACAAAAACGGAAAATATCTTTGAGATAAAGCTATCATGGAGATGCATGATTTTTAAATTTAATAAAACGTTCATACTTTTAACCTGTGTTATACAAAATAAACCTTTCACAAGACACGACCTAAATTGTATTTTTAGCAATGTTACCTTCTTTTTATCCTCAAATATGTGCTATAAATTTTAAACCCGTGTGATTTAAAAGCTATTGACAAATGATGTGAATTTACTTGTATTCCCAATAAGTTGCCACTACCCCCGTTAACAGTTCGATCTCGCACCATTATTTTAGAGGGTCCGCCGGAGCTGTTTAAGGGACTGACCCTATTATTGTTCCCAATCCTTTTCCGTGCCTGGAAGTATTTTATTATGCTAGCTAAGCAAGCCAATAATATGAAGAAATGACACGAAAGGACCAGGCCCGTTACAGAAACTCCGAGGTAAGGGCTATAACTTTGCACGTGAATGCTCACCTGGCAAATATAATGCTGGCCATCTTCCACACGATGGTGTGCGATTGATGCGTTGTTTGTTGAAAAATTCTTTCTGCCAGGAATGAGCCCAAAAGGTATCCGGTTGATCAAGATTGATCTAAAATGGTGACTCTGGAGCGCACCGGCGCCCAGAAAGAATAGCCAAGGGAAAACTCGATAAGTGAGACTCGAGCGAATGGACCGAATTACAAGAGGCCGCGTGACTGTAAAGTACCGGTCGATAACGTAAAAAGTGAGAATAGCTATAGTTTCGATAGTTATGGTGTTGCGTAGGATATAACTAATTCGGCCAATCCATTGCAGGGATTGACAAGTGAATTCTTCGGCATACGTGTCCCATTTTCGTATCCCGTGTTCGAATGCAGTTATTTGAAGCTGTAAGCACTTGACGAGATTCACGAAGAATAAGCATCGTAAGAGATAATACGGCGCCCGTTTGGCCACCGACCTCCGTTTCCCTCGGAGTACCAAGAGTAATTGAATATTTAGGAAAATTCCTAGACTCGTTAATATGCATATAAATACAATAATGCCAGTGCTATAAGTGTCATAATCATTCGACATTGTTGTAGAGACGTGGAATAAAATTTAAATATATAAATAAAAGTAGGGGTAGCAGATTAGGGGACTCTTGCTGTTTTAATTGCGAAAATAAGACTTAAAAATTTTTAAGAAAAGGCAAATTCTTTTATTTTCCGCTAGGCTGTGAATTATACATGTAGGCCATCTCATAAATTATTATCCATCTGTCAATTTGATATGTATAACGTCTTTGGTACAATTCCCAGGAACCCATTTCACCATTTCGCCTACGAGACTAGTCAATAGTATTCCTTAATCACAGTAAATCAAAAATTTACCCCGTCTCAATATAACTCATTAATGAGCCCTCCGCATTAAAATTTTATAAGAATTCTGGTACAAAAACAATGCTTGGAATTAAAAGGTATGTTTTCTGCGAAACATAGGCAAATCTTCGCTATCTCCTACCCAAGAACTAAGTCCGAACTAACCCTTTGTATCAGGGGAATTCAGAATATCCAAAATTTAGTACTCTTTTTTTTTAGCTGTAGCAGTAGTTTTTGTAGGCTTTTAAAAAACTGCCAAAATACTTCACATTTGATTGAGATGAGAACAAATAATAAATAAGCGCTTGTGAATATAATAAAAATGATTTTTGCGTCAGAAATTTAGCCAACGCCTCAGATTTTTAATTATTCGGTGTCAAAATCGAAATTTTTTAATTTTTAGGGTATTTTTGGCTTCTATATTATAAAACCTAGGGGTGGTAACAAAATTTTAAAAATATATTTGGATATCAAAAACATTTAAGGCGTTTAAAATTTTTTTTCATAATATTTAAATTTTTATAATTTTTTTATTTTTATAAAATCAGTAGTTTTTGTCATAAAATCGGTTTTTTGATCCTAAATAACCTGAAAGTAAGTTGCTAACAATTATAGAAAATTACCCTCTTTTGGATATGTTTTTTTATGAGAAATCTGAATATGCCAATACATTTTTTGAAAATTAATAGTTAAAAAAATTTAAAAAAAATTTTCTAAACTTTGGACGCGGTCTAATAAATTGGGGTCATTGGAAAAAAAAATAAGCCTCGTTATTACAAGAATCTCTACACCCGAAAAATCGTTTATGTTTTTTTTGTTGTCCAGTGTTATCATGCAATTTAATCTATATAAGTCAAAATTTGATTTAGTAATTATTTCTCTTGTAAATTAAGACATTTGACAAGCGAGAGAATCCAAATTTGAGTGATCCGTAATATGGTAATATATTTATATTTAAAATACATTCAGATCTCATTCAGTTTTTCCAAATAATTCTTAGGAATCAAAAATCTTGGAACCTTCTACATAAAACGTATTTTAACAAAAAGTCGTCAATGTTTATTTATTATTAGCATTAAAAATATTCTTTTGAAATAAAATTTTTCACAAACTAAAGAAAAAATATATAAAATTTTTTTCAAATATTTAAAATTAGGTTTAAACGCGCCGTATACTTAAGGTAAGAGCTGGGGAAAAGCACATATCTACAATCATTATACCGTATTTTCAAAATTTTGACAAAAAAATAGGAAGATTAATTACAAATAAACGCAAAATTTTTGTAAGAAATAAGATCTCTTTTGAATCGCTTAAAACTATTTTTAGTATTTTTCTTTACAAAAATTTAAAATAGAGTGTAGCCAAAATTGGCTTTTTCTCAGCTCTGCTAAATACTTATTGACTTGGTTATACCTTACGATTAAAAAACAATAAAAACATCTGTCCTTATGCGTTTAAGGCATTTATATGGCGCCGAGGTTGCAATATGTATTTTAAATATCCATGATTTATGTGTTATCATAATTAAAAAAGAAAATAAACGGAAATTTAATTAATAAGTGAGATTTTATTTCCCAAACATTATAAAATTATAGTTACTTAATTTTTTTTAGAAATTAAAATATACCATAATTTTTTATTTTCAAAATAATGTATTTTTTCTAAAACTATATTTAGCTAATACTTGTAAAAAAAGTCTTCATAAAATATTATTTTTGGAAAAATTTTTAAATTTTGGGAAAAAATAAAAGACACTCACGTTCAATTTGTATGCGCAGAAGCGGCAAAATTCTTTATGTTTATAGATTAGTTTTTAAGCTATCGTTTATTTTAAGTTGCCTATCAAAAATGTCATCAACATAAACAGGAATAAGTTGAGATTAAATAGTACGAGTGCATTTAAAGATGGTTAAATTTTTTTGAAAATTTAAAAAATTTTATCCTATTTAAAGCTAACTAATAATTAGGAATGGCAGCTATTTGTAAATATTGCAAAAAAAAATTTTTTTTTAGTTTATTTTTTTAATATTTTTAAACGTACCTTAAGCTGTGGGATCTCCTGAAATTAAAATTTCTTAAATAATGTTTTGCTATCAATAGCGTCAAGGCAATAATACCAACAAATGAGTAAGCAGATTCATGTTAATCAATATTTGGAAAAAGAGAATTAAGAAATGATTTTTAACATTATTCATCGATTATTTGAATCGGTAGGTAGTGAGATCTGTTAATTATTAAATTTATTTTAGAAAATTTTTTGGCAAAAATTATCGAAATTACTGCAACTGTCCTCATGTCAAAATGTTGTTTATAAATGGAATAGTTAAGCCGTTTGTGCTGGGAAAAAGTATTAATTTTGAATTATTTTATAAATAATTGCAAAAAAATATTTTAAAGATCGCGTCCAAGATTTTATTCGTTTTAAAAGAGAAATTTTTTTAATAAAAAAAGGATTTTTTAGTTTTCAATATTAAAAAAAAATTTTTTTTTCAATGAGTGCCTTTAATTTATGCTCAAAATTAAAATGTTTAGCATAATTTTTCAAACCATGGATATAAAAACACATAAATTATGGCTTTATAAAGGCATTGTTGTCTTATTGCTTTGGCGCCATTGAAACAACAACTTAAAAACGAGCTTTGGTCGGCAAGAAAGCCCAATGTTTCATATTTTAAAGGAAAAAAACAATTTCATTCACGAGACACGATCTAATGCAAGTTCTGTGAGAAACAGACTTGAGGTTCCGCCCACACCTTTTCCTATTTAGGGGCTTAATAACACCCGTTTAGAGCTTCGACTCTTTTAATTTCGAGCAAAGGAAGCTGATATTCCAGACGGGTTCAAGATAGGAAGATTTGTTCGCACGCCGAATTAGGGTCTCTTACTTAATCAAGGCCACTCAGCATTTTCAAAGTGAAAACTGCCTACGCATACGGATTTGAACACAAGCCTCGTGCGCGTGTAAACCATGAATAAAAATTTTGGGTGTTTTAATTTTCTGCAAACTTTTTGCCGATCGAAGGAGGCGGCTGATAATCCATTGAGTCTTGGCCTTTTTTATTTCTAGTAGCGCCACCGTTTTTCATGGCCGCGTTACAGGTTTATATCATAAAGTTTATTTATTACAAAAATCGAAAATCTCAATCTATTGGCGAAGTGGTGCGAAAGGTGTGCTCTTTCACTTAGCAAAATCAATATTTTTTAGCAATTTTAATATAAAGAATGTTAGCATACGTTCTCAATTCCGTGCTTAAAGACTCGAGCCACTGAATAGGGTATTCAAGCCGTCGACGTTAATAATTTAAGCATAGATTTTTGGTAAAAAATTGACGGTTCCAACTTCCAAAATTCATTATAAAGTCATTCGACTCAACGAAGATGTTTTTGTTTAGCGAGGGGCCCGTCGAAAACATTAAATCTTTTAACTCATACCATGATATCAAACCCGGAATAGTACAGCATGCGGACTTCACAACTCTGGAAAACGAAACGATTAAAGGGCAGAGTTACTCACATGCTGTAACAATGGCCCTTGCCTCACGATCTTTTGGAGGAGACGGTATACCCGTCAGGGCATAGCCCTATTAAATATTAATTTGGGTTTAGAAACTTAGAGCAGAGCTATATGGAGAGCTTGACTGAACTCCGTTTTTGTGTTTTTTTTAAACTAAATAAAAGAGAGAAAAAAAAGTAATTACTTAATTACGTATTTTTGTCATTTTTCTAATCATTTTTCAGTTTTTTTCCAATTATAAAAAAACAGATTAACGATCATTTAAAATCCGACAACTTGTAAAAAATATATATAGAAAAATTACAATTTTTATGTAACTTGATCTAGCTTTATATTGACTCGAATAAAAATAGATCAAAACAAAGATTAAAACTTAGTATTAATACGACAGCGCCTTAAAAGGACTTCCAGATCTCGTTGACCATTAAAAAATTTAATAATTTTTATTAAAAGAGATAAATTTATTCCATACCTTAGTGATCTGATAGAAAAAATTTTAGATTGTAGGATATATCTATCAAATATCCACAGCATCCATGGTCAAAATATTTTTTTTAAGCTCAAATCATTCAAATATTTAAAAATAATGGTTTATTTACAAATTTTGCATGAATTTGAATGCGTACTTGCATTTTACAATTAAATGTGATAATATATTAAGGGAACCTTCAGATGCCTCAAAAACTAAATTTTATTAGTTATATATTCTCGTTATCCTGGCTGAAAATTCTTAAACTTGAGGTGATTCCCCAAGACGCAACAGGAAAAGGGAATTACCCATAAGCCTCGAGTTTTGGCACGGTTATAAAACGCCTGCATGCCGTAATATTCTACGAGAATGCGGCGTCTTCATTTTAATGATGGATAGTATGGTATTGGGGGAGATACGCTTAAAAACGCTTCTGACCCTAGGATTAATAATCGTTACGGCATAGCAATTCCAATGCCTCTCACTAAAAAAGTATATAAATCTAGTAAAAACCCACCAAGATGTAGGTAAAAACATATCATAATATTTATTTGTCCCATTTGCAAACAAATACATAAATTATTCGAATTTGGGTATGGCCAGGAGTTTTAAAACGCTACTTTTGTAATCGCGGAGCAGAAGCTCTTCACTTTCCACAAGGGATTCGTGATACTTAGCTACGTTGTATGCATATTCCCTGATTTCGGGAACGGTTTTGAGTAAGGTTTCTTTCGTAATGTTTGGAGTACTTTTTGATGTTTTTTCCTCCCCTTGGAATTGAGTATTTTCGGCAGCCTCATTCGTAAGTTTGTCCAGGTAAGCTGGATAACTAACATTTGTGGGAAGAGTTATATCGTTACCATCTTTATCCGACGTCTTTAAATTATTTTTCTATTATTAACAAATTAATATGCAAAGTTTATAAATTTTAGTAGATTTATTGGTATTTTTTATGGGTCAAATAATTATAAAATCTTAAACTTTTACGCTTTAAGAAAGGGGGAGGAAGCTTTTTAAAAAATAGCTTTGGTTCCTTTTTTTAAAAATTTTATAAAATTAGAGCCGAAAAAGGCACACTGACCAACACCCAATTTTTTGTTATTGAAAAATAGGGTCAAAGGTAAAAAAATAAGCATAAAAAAGAAAAAAAAGCTTAAATATATATTCTAATTTTTTTGCTCTGTCCATGCATATTATATCAGGTTGAAGCAGGTAAAAAAATATTGCGAAATACAATTAAACATTTGTGTAGTTAATATAAAATAATCTAATACTCTCTAAAACCAAAACTATTATATAACAACTTTTTAAGGTCTTAATTAAAATATATTTGGGCTCAGATAGCTTAATATACCTGTCTTACAACCTGGTGCATAAGCGACTATTTTGGGCGAATGGTACTCACGAGCGACTACTTCAAAGTTGCTAGTGGGCCCTAAAAATCAATAAGCTAAAAATGAGAACCTAAGTAGCCCCAACAGACGGGAGAATAAATCTGACTTATTTTGCTAGGCGAGTAATTATTTAAGCCCTAAATGAGTGTGGGCCTCTATACGAAAAAAACCTCAAACCCAATCGTATAATTTTTGTTTTCAAAAATAACTTGTAAAAAAATAATTATTATAAATCTTAATAGCACAACGTGCAAAAATTGATGCGAAACTATACACCTTTAACTCAAGAAGTTTATTAACGGTCCTCAAGGTGTTATCACTCGATGGCATTTTATCCCAAAAATAGAGTTCTAAGTCATGCCTCTCTTTTCCACCTTCTCCGGTTACGAGCTCCCATGGTTCGACACTCTACCATAAATATGCAATCATTAAAAAAGAAGGTTATTACAAAAAAGAAATGCAAGATGGATTTAACAAACAGAACCATAACAGATGTGGAAAAATGGACGCGTTTTTTCATTTTATTTAAAAAAAAAAATAAATTAAGACTTATAGCTTTGTCCGATAAAATATATATTTAAAAATATCATATTTATACGCGTCTATGTGTAATGCATCTTTCGAATTTTCCACAAAATTTTTATAGTTTGGCCAAAAGGTGAGACGTTTTTCCAACTATGGTTTAAACTGATTATAAAAATCTGTTTATTGCAAAATGGCTACAATTATAAAATTTTAAAAAAAAAAGGAAAAAAAATTCTTTTTTTTTATAAACGCCATAAGATTTTGATTTCAACTAGGCTATTTTTTTTGGGTGAGGAGCATTGAGATTGCTGGCGACGTTCATAACCCCTAGGGTCAATAGGACTAAGCGCGTCTCTCCGCCAATACCACAATATCCAACAAATTGACGCCGCACTCTCTGGAAAATTATAGCATGCAGGCTTTACAACTCTGGCAAAAGTCGAAGGCCAGAATCATTCACCTGCTAAAACAATGCCCCCCTTGCCCTACATCTCTTGAAAAAGACGGCATACCCGTCAGGGAATAGCTAGCCCTGTCGGGTAATAGGCAATCACTTAACCTAGACGAAGAGCTAATGAATCTTCGGCCAGCATATTGACAATATTTAATTATGTTTAAAATTTGAGACTGATCAGAAAGCCCTAAAATATCAATTAACAACATATTATCACATTTATTTGAAGATATTAATTCATGCAAGTATAAGCGTTAAAATTCATGCAAAGCAGAGCAGTGTAGAAAGAAATAAGCAAGTGGGTCATCAACTACTGATTCACATTTTATTTTATTAAAATATAACAGAAAGTTGATATTCCAGAAATTTTAAATAATTTTATTTTATTTTTTCTTGAAACTTTTTTAAATAAATTATTACAAATGCTCGAATATTTGAGATTATTATAAGAATACGTTTTATTCAAGAAAAAAAATTTTTTTTTTGAATCAAATGACCTCTCTAAACGCGTCCTGACTAATTTTTTTCTTAATAGGCAAGGTATATAAATTTTTCATTCAGCCCAAACGAACTAAAACGTGATAGGCAACGCAATGAGCAAAATATCCCCAACAAGGAGCATTAAAAAAAATTCATGATTGGGTCCCTACTAGAAATTGTCACGTTTAACAAGATACAAAGCTTCCATAATGTCGGTCAATTCCATAGTCATACGTTCTAGAGGCTATATGAGACTATTGGTATAAAAAAAACTTTATGGTAAAAAGGCTGCGGCTAGTACTAATTTTAAAATTGTAAAAAAAAATTAAAAAAAAAAATTCTAACGGCTATCATTAAAAAACTAGAATTTTTGGTTTTTTTTAGGGTAGAAGCCTATCAAAAAATTTTGAAAAAAAAATAATTTATGTTAATTAAAATACATTTGAGTTTTTATCTTCAAAACTTATTTTTTACTACCCGCAGCCAGAATACAGGATTAACTGAGTAACGTAACGTAGGCTATTTAATTAAATTTTATTTAAAAATAACATTTGTACAAAAAAACAAATATTATATATATATATATATATATATATATATATATATATCTCAGGTTAATAAAATTAATTAAGATTAGTGTACGGGTAATCAAAACTTCTATCTCATTTATGTAAAACCTTCTACCATTTTATTCATCATGTAAAACTTGTGAGCCTGCTAGAAACATGAAATTTTTAGGAATGAAAAAATAACGAAATTTGGTAATATATGTTAAACTTACATAAATATTATTTGGCCTGAGATGGCAAAATAAAACATATTTTGTCAAAATTTGTCATTTTTTTTTTGAAATTTTTCTTAAATGTTCCGACATTTTAGGAGAAAAAAAAGGGGAAAAATGAGAGAGGAGTTAACTTTTATACAGCTTGGTTTACCTCATAAAACCTTTATAAATTTGTGCAGACCTGTGTTAATAAACATATAAAATAAACGCCATTTATTCACCCAAAAGAAAAAAGGAATGTCACAGAGGTGATAAAAGTTGTTTAATTAACCTTAGATTCGTGATATAAAGCGGTGAGCACGTAATACAAATAATCTAAATTTTGTTTCCTAGTTGGACAGCGGCCCGTCTCGAGCGTTAAATACCCCGTGGTACAATTGTATTTATCCTTGACTAATCTATACATTTAAAATTTATCAATTCATAAACTCGAAAATAAATAATGTTACATGGAATTTAAAATAAATAACACATTTAAAACTAATTTAGCAAGTGGTTACCTTCTTCAGTTTAAAAAAAAATAAAATAATAGTTACATATGTATTGAATACATATATAAAAATGTAGAATATTAATATTCTCTTATAATTGAACTTTGTATAATTAAATTTAAAATATTTTAATCTCGTTTAATCTATAAATGCAAAAAAAATTTAAAAATTAGCGCAATATGTACTAAAGTTTGTAAAAAAATAAATCTCCTTAACTTATTTTTTCTTCAAAAAATTTTTTTAAAAAAATTGTTATGTAATTTAATTCGTGCTTATTAGGGCACGTGCAAAGTGAGTTTTTTATTTTCGTTAAATTTTGAAAATTCTGAGAATGTTATAAATTAATTTTTCCAAATTTTCAAAAAAAAAATTTTTCTGTCATTTTATGTGGATAACCGAAATATGACAACTTTTTTAAAAAAAAATTGCGTTTTATAACAAAACAAAATATCTGAAAATTTTAATTTCACAAAAATAAAAACTCATTTTGCACCCTAACGTATATTTCACTTCTATCAAGAAAAAAAAATATTGTGGGGTAGTGTTAAAACACACAAGTGCGGGGCTAAACATCTGTTTTTTAAAAAAAAATATATTTTGTTTAGGGCATGTGCAAAGTGATTTTCGTGAAATTTTTAAAATTTTAAAAATATCAAGAAAAACAACCAAAATATTGTATATTATAGCTAATTTTTTTTAAAATAGGCGAATATACCAATTTAAGAGCCTTAAAATCGGATGGCAAAACCCTTGATCCCTACTTTGAAAAAAACCCTTTATTCTAAGTTTTAATGCCCTAGCCCCTCCAAATTTAAATTTTGAATCTAATATTGAATACCAAAACTTTGGAGACAAAAAAATTATGCTTTTCAAATTCCTATAATATTCTCATACCTATTGTTGCCACAACTTCAGTTTTTGAATAACCTGTTGAGTTAGTTTTGAAAAATATTGTTAAATTTTAATAGGATATATTTGTTTCGCCGGATCTTAGAGCATCAAACTAAAAATTTTAATAGAATTTATTAAAAAGAGCTATTTCCTTTTCAAATATACAGTGCCAGATAATTATAAATATACTTTTTGATTCCACATATAACATATATTTTGCCTTTACATCATTTATTAATTATATATAACATTGTTGATTCTTAATTTCAATTTCGATGCTATTGTCAGCGTCCAAACGCAATATTCCGCCGGCGGAATATTGTCTGGACTTGACCTCAGCGTCCAAAGCTTATATTCCGCCGGCGGAATATAAATTGGCGTATAGTCAACGACCAAAACGCATTTTCGCCGGCGGAATATTGTCTGGACTTGAGCTCAACGTCCAAAGCTTATATTCCGCCGGCGGAATATTAATTGGCGTATAGTCAACGTCCAAAACGCATTTTCGTCGGCGGAATATTGTCTGGACTTGAGCTCAACGTCCAAAGCTTATATTCCGCCGAAATATTTTTGCAAAATTTAAGGGACAAACAGTGAACTTTATGTGATCCATTTTAAAATGTTGATTATTAGACGTTTATGATTTTTTATGCTTAGAATATGAAAAGTTTAATGAATAGAGGTCATGTTGAATTTAAAATTAGGGTTAATAGAATAGTGCTAAAAATTTAAAGATTCGCGGACCAGTGTATTTAGAAGCGCTTTAACTGCACATTTGAAAGCGTTTAGATTTTTTAAATACCCTTAGAAGTGCGCTAATGTTGTAAAACCGGCGCAACTTTTTTGTTTTTAAGCGAAGGACTCTAAAAATAGCCGAGGTATTTTTGTAATGTACCACTGACTTTAAATGCACCAAGATTCCTAACTCGCAATAAAGATTCAAATGTAAACAGGTATTTAAAAAACATACTAAGGTGCCTTAAAACGCTTAGGTGTTATTGAGAGCATGCAAAAGTCTCCTAAAATAGTGCAAAAAATTTAATTAGGACAGCGCACAGGTGTCGAACTTTTAAGAACACCAAAATGATAAAAAATTTACAACTTTTAAGATCTATATAAGTCATATTTAACCCTTTGTTAATCTTAGGGCATTCCCTGCCTAGCTGGCCCTTAAAAATGTGATAATGGAATTAATGGAAGATTTATAAGTTAAAATCTCCGATTTTAGTCCAGTTAACGAACCGGCTTTTGACCTTCCTTACAATTTAATTTCACTGGTCCCATATATATTTCGTAAACCGATTAAAAATTAAAGAATAAAGAAATACGGTTGGACTATTATAGGCTCAATATAATTTCAAGTTCAACGTTTCTAATATGTATATTTTGACAATCTTTTTGGATTCCCAGCCAATATTTGAAAAGACTCGTACCCACATAACTAAAAACTTTTGCTTATTAAAAGGGAAATAATGAAGGCTCAAAAGCACGAATCCTGAATTTAAGATCGCCCCAATCATTTTTTAAAGTATTGAGGTATCTTAAACTTGAGCGAAACCTCGAACGTGCAAAATATAAATTACATTAAAATTTTTATAAGCGCAACGTTATTTAATTGACGTTGAATATTTATAAAAGCGCGCATTTTAGATCGGCAAATTTTGGCAAAACAGCCAGATGGGCCAAAACCAAAATTAGTTTTTTAAAAAACCGGCTCCAATTCAAATAAGGCCCGAAAATTTTTAATTACAAGCTAAAAAAGTGTTGTTTTAAAAATAGAGTAAAAACAAAGAGTAAAAGTTTTATCCTTTATCTTGTCAAAATAAATTTATCGTTTTTAGTTCTTGTGGATAATAGTTACAAATAGAGCAAATGAAATTCAAAACTTCCGCCCATCTCGGCCCGTAATTTCTATTTTTAAAATTAAGCCCAGTGCGTTTGGCCCGTTATAAATGAACCTTTCTGGCCCTTGTTTCCTGGCGGGCCGGGGGCAGGACTTTTGGTTCTCGACTTTAATCTCTAATGTGATTGTAAGCAAATCATTTAAGAAAAAAAAATCGCGAATTGAAGTGGGCTAGTTGAATAAAATTTTATAAAATAATAAAGCGCATTTATTCGAGTCTAGTAAATTAACTTCTCCTCATAAAAACTTTTTTTTATTAGTAAAGGCTACCAAGACTCGGTAATAATTCAACACAATAGCAGACGTTGCCGCCAAAAAAAATATTTAACAAAAATCCTACTGATTTCCTTGCCTATCTCTCAATACTCTATGCAACCCATTTATGTGAAATAGAAATAATTATTAACATTAAAATATGGTATTAACATTGAAAATTTTATTAAAGAGGATAGCCGAAAAATGGCAAAAAAATCGGAAAAAATAAGTTTCCAGTTAAGGGCCACTTAGTCTATAGAATCCAATTGGGGACTTCAAATTCAAGGCTATTTTATGCGTTTTTAATTGGATTTGAAAAGTAACGAGTGTCAGTCAAAAAAAACTTATTTCTTTTGAGGTTTTTTTCTAAATTAGGGCGCGTTCAGATTTTATTTTTTTTTATTTTATAAACTTTTCTTTCAGAAACAATATAAAAATGCTAATAACAAAAATTGGTACTTTCTGTAAAAAAGCGTTAAATGCCAAGAAATAAAAATTTTAAAATTTATCAAAAAATGAAATGAGTCTGAACGCGCCCTTATAACTTGCTCGTGAGATTGGAGAAATAAAGGACATTTAATTTTTGAAATAATTTGTTTTAATTACCCCTTACAAAATTGAAATAGCTTAACGGGCCACTACATATATATTAACCTTACAAATACTCAATATCCGATTACTTTTCTAACATGCCCGAATAGGGAAAATTTGACCGCTTATAATAAAAATCTTTTAAATTTTCGGGTATATAACTGTTATACGTCAAGCATTATTTTTCCACAAGGGGTAAGCAAAATTTTCTAAACAGCACATATTTTGGCTTCTCAGGTATATTGTCAAAAAGAAGCCTCAAAATTTATCGAGCTGGGAATGAAAATGCGATTACTGGCGGGCAGCTAAATTATAATAAGTAAGACGGTTTGGGCGGGAATATAACGTCCGGTCTTAATTCCATAATAATTCGTTTTTGGGTTATCTAGATTTTTTATTTTCAATTATCGGCAAGAGAATTTTAAAAATCATTATTTAATATTAACAATATATTTCAATCAATCGCATTGAGCCTAATGTCACCCAACCATAGTTATTTATTTTTAATATGTTTTAATCTTTATTTGACCCAAAAAATATATAAATTGGACCCAGGGCTTTCAGCTCTAATTTAGAAGTTTTTATGAGGATACTAGGTTAATTTACTAGAATCCAAAAAATGTGCTTTTATCATTTTATAAAATTTTATTTACCCCTCAAAAGGATGTCAAATGTCCACACAAACGTATAAATTTAAATAAAGAAATTCGATAATAATCATAGCACTCTGCTCCTCTTAAAAGCCCTCTTCACTTCGCTATTCATTTTTTTCTTAATAGATTTGCCTACAATCACATTAGAGATTAAAGTCGAGAGCTAAAAGTCCGGCCCCGGCCCGCCAGGAAACAAGGGCCAACGGGTCAAAATTTATAAGGGGCCAAACGCGGGGCTTAAATTAAAAAATGAAAATTACGTATGCTCTATTTGTAACTATTAAAGGCCTAAAAACGATAAATATAATTTTACACGATAATGTAACTTTTACACTCTGTTTTTTAAAGAAAACTTTTTTAAAAATTTTCGGGCCTTATTTTGGATTGGGAGACCTTAAACTTGAAAAAAACAAATTTTGGTTTTGGCCGATCTGGCTTTTTGCCAGATTTAGCCCGATCTAAATGCCCGCCTGAAAAAATACTCAGCGTCATTATTGTTGCGCTTTTGAAAATTTCAAATTTATATTTTGCACGTTAGAGGTTTCGCGCAAGTTTAAGATACCTTAATTCTTTACAAAACAATTGGGACCATTGGATTCAGGATTCATGCTTTTGAGCCTTCATTGGTGCGCTTTTGGTAACCAAAAGTTTAAAGATTTTTAGTTATGTGGGGAGTCTTTTTAAATGTTGGCAGGGAATCCAATAAGATTGTCAAAATACTTATATTAGATATACTCCAAACTTGAAATTAGATTGAGCCTATAGTCATTCAACCGTATTTCTTTATTCTTTTAAAAAATTTTAATTTTTAATCGGTCTACGAAATATATATGGGACCAGAATTAAAAAAATTGTAAGGAAGGTCTAAAGCCGGTTCGTTAACTGGACTAAAATCGGAGATTTTAACTTATAAATCTTCCATTAATTCCATTATCACATTTTTAAGGGCCAGCTAGGCAGGGGATGCCCTAAGATTAACAAAGGGTTAAATATGACTTATATAGATCTTAAAAGTTGTAAATTTTTTATCATTTTGGTGTTCTTAAAAGTTCGACACCTGTGCGCTGTCCTAATTAAATTTTTTGCACTATTTTAGGAGACTTTTGCATGCTCTCAATATCACCTACGCGTTTTAAGGCACCTTAGTATGTTTTTTAAATACCTGCTTAGATTTGAATCTTTATTGCGAGTTAGGATTCTTGGTGCATTATAAGTCACAGGTACATTACAAAAATACCTCGGCTTTTTTAGAGTCTTTCGCTTAATTTTAAAAACAAAAAAGTTGCGCCGGTTTTACAACATTAGCCCACTTCTAAGGGTATTTAAAAAATCTAAACGCTTTCAAATGTGCAGTTAAAGCGCTTTTAAATACACTGGTCCGCGAATCTTTAAATTTTTAGCACTATTCTATTAACCCTAATTTTAAATTCAACATGACCTCTATTCATTAAACTTTTCATATTCTAAGCATAAAAAATCAAAAACGTCTAATAATCAACATTTTAAAATGGATCACATAAAGTTCACTGTTTGTCCCTTAAATTTTGCAAAAATATTTCGGCGGAATATAAGCTTTGGACGTTGAGCTCAAGTCCAGACAATATTCCGCCGGCGAAAATGCGTTTTGGACGTTGACTATACGCCAATTAATATTCCGCCGGCGGAATATAAGCTTTGGACGTTGAGCTCAAGTCCAGACAATATTCCGCCGGCGAAAATGCGTTTTGGTCGTTGACTATACGCCAATTTATATTCCGCCGGCGGAATATAAGCTTTGGACGCTGAGGTCAAGAGACAATATTCCGCCGGCGGAATATTGCGTTTGGACGCTGACACTATCACCTAACATTTTTTAATAAAATCTTTTTATTTACAGATAATAATCGAGTCTTTCTTGCGCGCGCCTAAAGCATGCACGCACTCGCGAAAATAATATATTTTTTTATACCTACTAAATATTTTAGAATTTTACAGAAACTAAATGAACTATGAACGCACCCTTTTTTAATATTTAAAAAACAACAAGAAAGCTCATATTTATACATTAAGGATTCATTCAACATTATTTTGCAATAATAGCGTTCATATTTATTGGTAGAAACTCTTTAGTTTCAAATTTAGTTTTTGTAATGGGGGGGGGGGGGGCGAATATGTAAAATAGGGGGCCCCAAACCTGTACAAAACGAGAAGCCATAAAATCCCGAAAAGCCATAAAATATGCTAACATTGTGATATAGTTTAAGGTTATATTGGTTAGTTTGACGTTTGGTTAAGGTAAAAATTCGATTAGGGTAAGCTTATTATGAGGTTTGCTTAGGGTTTTGGTGAGGTTTATTTAGGGTTAGGGTATGTTAGTCTTAAGGTTAGGGTAAGGTTAGCTTAGTGTTAGGGTAAAAATAGATTAGTATAACAATGTAATTAGCTTAACGTTAGAGTGAGATTAGCATAACGGTAACGTTGGACTAATTTAGGATTAGGTTTATGATTATAACATTCAAGCTAATTTTTGATTGGTTGACCAATCAAATTATTTTCCTACATATTTGGTGTCACCTTTATGAATCCAAAAATAATTATATAAAATATTCTTTCACTAACCTAAGAAATTTGTCCGTCGCATGGTAATCAAGCTTTAAATGCTCCACCTTAACCTATTTATTTAAATAAAAAATTAACATTTGTAATAAATAACATAGGCCAACAAAAATCAATGTCATTAAAAATAAATTTATGAGAACATTAAAGCATACATACCAGGGATGGGCAAGTAATGATTACTTGTAATTAAATTACAATTACTAATTACTCTCATAGTAATTTGTAATTAGTAATCAATTACATTTTTTATAAAGTAATTGTAATGGTAATTAATTACATTTTTTAGTAAAGTAGTTGTAATGATAATGATTACTTTTTCAAAGTAATCATTATATTGTTAAGTTTAAACAAATTGAGTTAGAATTCATTGAGGAATATTTATATGTTACTAAACCTTTAGCCAAAGCTTTAGATTTTTTTCAAAATGAATAAACGTTTTTTTATGGAGAACTAGTGCCAACATTATTTGAAAAATTAGCGGATTTAAATGAACCTAATTTAGAATTTTGTAAAAACCTTGTCTCAAAAATGATTTCTAGTTTTGAAAATAGGTTTGGAGACCATCTTACTATGTCGGTAAATTTAAATTTTGCATTATTAGCATCAATGTCTCATCCATTTTTTAAATTAGACTGGGTAGAGGGCAGGGAGAACAAAGAAAATTTAAAATCGTTATTGATATCAGAAGCAAAAAAAATGAAAAAAATTGACATATCTTCAAGTCAAAATGTTTCAAAAAATCAAAGTTTATACAGGTTTAAAAATTTACCTAAATTAAAATTAAATGATACGATAAGGCAGAATCAGAGGTTCTAAAATATTTAAATGATAATAGTGAAAAGCTACCAATGTTAAAAAATTACCCAACAATTAAAAAGATTTTTTTTAAGTATAACACGATATTAGGCTCATCAGCATCAGTCGAAAGATTATTCAGTCTTGTCACTTTATTAAATAGATTTAATAGAAACAGATTGTCCAATGAATTGTTTGAGAAATTAATTGTTTTAAAAAGTAAATATAAATACGAAACCGGCTATAAGGATTTACTAACTAATCAAACTTTCTTCCACTAACTCAAATATATGTTTAATTATATAATTTAGCATTTATATCCAAAATAAATGAATCTTTTTACATATTGTCTATATAATAAGTGTTTTTATTTTTGTGTATTATTAATTTCGTGTTTTCTAATTTTATATATAAAAATTTTTGAAAAAGTAATTGTAATTGTACTTGTAATTAGTAATTAATTACTTGAAAATTTATGTAATTGTAATTGATTGTAATTAAGTCCTTTTTTAAAAACAGTAATGGTAATTAGTAATTAATTACATTTTTTTCTAAAGTAGTTGTAATGATAATGATTTTAAAAAGTAATTGTGCCCATATGATACATACCCA